>OV050030.1:142783876-143531376 GCA_920105625.2 Clusia tigrina | reverse complement strand
ATTTTAAAGTTAAAGATCAAAGGGGATTTAAAGTAATCTTGAGAGGTATGCATCATTCCACTGATAACGATAAAATGATCAAGGTACTTGCTGAATTGGGACATGAAGTCATGAACATTCACAACATACTAAAACACCTTTACATCTTTTTTCACTAGAGTTCAAAAATAAAACAAACAATAAAGAAATATACTCTATATCCCACTGTAAGTTAGGTTTTGAGCCCCCACACCAAAAAAGATATTTGCCTCAATGCAACAACTGTCAAAAATAGGGCCATACCAAAAACTTCTGCACATAAATTCCAGTTTGTGTTAAGTATGCAATTGTCCAATTTTACAATAAAGTGATAATTGTATAAAACGTGTATTATGCCGCAAAAAAAAACATTGCAAACTACAAGGGAAAATGCCATATAAATGTTTCCCACCACTTAGGAAAATAGAAATTACTCCAGCAGATTCTGAACAGCAGCAACCTACAAGGTCTCAACAAAACAAAAACGAACAGACAGCTAAACACAGCGGCACTTCACCTAACTTAACGAATGCTGAAGTAGCAGCCAGTAATCCAAATAACACTTCACATCCAACCGCTCAGAATGACAACAAGGGCATGTCTGAACTAAAGAACATGATGAAACAATTAATCTCACAAATGTCTACCATGATGAATATTATAACTATGCTGATCACAAAATTGAATAGACAAGCAAACTAATTTGAAATAGTTCTCTGGAATGCTAATAGACTTAATCAAAATATTCTAGAACTTAAGACTTTTATTCACTCTAACCAAGTTGACATTCTGTTAATAGCTGAGAAGCATTTCACAGAAAAATGCTTTCTAAAAATATCAAACTACTCAATTTACCATACAAATCATCCTGACAACAGAGCTCGTGGTGGTTCGGCAATAATAATAAACAGTAAAATTAAGTGCGTTGAAATAAATATTTCCAAGGAAGACTACCTGCAGGCTACTACTGTAAGAATCGCAGTCTTATATGGGCAACTTATAATATCTCTCCCCCCAAACACAAAAACACTAAACTTTTATATCGGGATTATCTTAAAACTATTAAAAGTCGATATATTGTATGAGGTGACTTTAACACGAAAAATGTAACTTGGGGCTCAAGAATTACAAATGCAAAAGGGAGACAACTTTCCGACGCAGTAAATGAATGTAAAAGCAACTTCAGAAGCACTGGAGTACCTACCTACTCGCCGAGTGATATGGGATAAAGACCTTATATAATATCCTTCTCCATAACAAGACACGCACAACTGATTATTCAATCAAACTGCGACCTCTCAACTGACCATTCTCCGGATGTATGGATATATCAAAGCACTCCTCTAATATATTATAGACCAACAAATATTTGTAATAAGCTGACGGATTGGAATCTTTTTCGCACAATGTTGGAACAAAGACTAGACATAAACATCTCCTCGAAAAATTATGAAGAAATTGACAGTGCAGTAGCATATTTAAATGATAATATTATTTACGCTGCAACTAGTTCTACACCAGCAATAAAAATCATAAATAACGATTACAGAACTCGCACTATAATCAAGGGAACCATTCGAAAAAAGAAGAAACTGAGAAGACAACGGCAACTCTCACGGTCACCAGTGGATAAAAAGAAACTAAACCAAGTAACTAGAGATTTGAAAGGAGTGTTAAAATGTGACAAAGATGAAAAACTACAAAAGTACTTAACGAATTTAGGATCCACAAGCACTAAAAACTCGTTGTGGAAAGCTACCAAACAAATCGTCAATACAATAAAAATAAAGCAATCAAAGAAGGTAAAAAGAAGGAGATACAAAGTACATACTATCAACAAAAAACTACTTACAGGTAAAATTCTAAAAGAACTGCCCGATTATGCACTTAAATACATTAGGAATTTATTTAATGCAATTATATCGCGAAAGCACTATCCCGTAGCGTGGAAATTTGCTGAAGTTATTGCTATTCCGAAACCAAATAAGGGCCCCTCAGTTGCCACATCGTACAGACCAATCAGCATAGACGCATAAAATAGCAACTGAAATTGACAAAAAAAAATCTTGCATGGCAATATACCTTGATGCTGCATAGGCGTTTCATAGCGTATGGCACAAATGAATACTACATAAGGTAAGACACCTCCCACTAGACTTCTACCTACTTCTAAAAAGCTATATAAAAAACCGATATTTCTATGTCAAGGATGCTGAGGAATGCTCCGATATTTCAAAAATTGAGGCCGGAGTACAACAAGGTAGTGTATTAGGACCAACACTTTATGTCTTTTATATAGCTGACATCCCTATACCTATACCAGATGGCAACATGATAGCAACATTTGCTGACGATACTGTTTTGCTTGTATCGCACAAAGATTTGGCTATAACACAAAAAATCTCCAACAAATATTTGACAAAACTTTATCTTGGTTTGGAAAGTGGGGAACCAAAATAAATGGCGATAAGACTATACAAGTCATTTTCACTATTAGGAGGACTAAGCCAGTGCATCTAACCATAAATAATGACCAGATTAAGATTGACACTAAAGCTAATTACCTCTGTATGACAATTGATGCCAAACCATTATGGAAAGAGCACATAATATAAAAGAGGAATGAAGTAAAAAATAGATTCAGATAACTGTACTGGCCGTTAGGAAAACAATCGAATCTTTCGCTAACAAATGAAATCTTGATTTACAAGACAATAATCATGCCTATATGGAGGTACGGAATAGAAATTTGGAGTACTGTAAGCACATTTCTTAACATAAAATAATTCTGACAATTTTATATGTACGTATGTACTTGACATGCTTAGTTTTATTTATTACGGGGTTAGATATATTGGTTACCTGTAATATATTCAAAGTAGAAGAATAGTAGCAAATAGAAATATTGCATTAAGGAAGTGCGATAGAATTTCATTTTGATAACTTCATTCTATAAAAGGACTTTATGCTTTAGGCGCAGTCTGAATTTTTTAGTAAGTAACCAATCGATGCCTTGTGCTTTCAGCTTAATTTGTGTTCGTTTTGCTATGATTTGCTTGCGCCAACACGGTTTACGTTGAGATCGACTCCTAAGTAAGTTACTTCGATAGCTCGAGGAATAGATACGCCGTTTGAATTTAGGGCAAGCATACTTCCGCAGAGTAAATGTGAAGTGAGTAATTTGGTTTTCGATAACGCGAGTGCGCCAGTTAATAAACAGGTCTGTTGATGCGACTCTCCGATTATTAACCGAGCTTAAGATAGCGGCATCATTAGCAAATGTTGACGCTATTAAGCGATTGCCTGTAGGTAGGTCTGAAGTGAACAGTAGGTATAATATCGGCCCATGTATATCCTGCGTGCCTCTTGCATCAATGTTGTGCAAACGGAAAGTACTGCACGTTTTTTCCGCACACACAGGCTACAAATAATATCACAAAGCCCGTATGCTACCGCAAGAGGTCGTGCTAACACCAAACGAATACCTATTTACACCATTTTGCAAAGAAACACCTACCAACAACATTTCATCATGCAAACATCCCCGATATCCCACTGCCTAAAAAGGTAACCACCTCCCACGCTAAATGCACCAACAAACACAGCATATGAGTATAATACAACATTTACACACATACGATCGGACCAATAAGCTTAAATGTTTTAACTCACTAAAATGTAAAGTGTTATACTCACCACAACACAAACAAACCTAATTACATAAAGTGGGACACGTCCAGTAATAAGGGAAAACGCATCAACAAAACAGCAACAACTTGAGCATTAAGCAGGCGGAGTACAAATAAATATTTACAAAGAACAACAATACTACAGCGACCAAAGTCTTAACACGGAGAAACACGAGAGAGCGTCACGCACGCCATTTGGCCTCAAGCACAATGCATAAAGCAGGCGGATTAACTAGAAATAGCTATAATAGCATCAACAAGACGACAACAACTACACTACAACCAACGGCAACACTGAAGATCACTGCAGGACAACTAGAGGTATTACACCGACCAGCAGTAGTTGAAGATGGCCCAAGGAAAATTGAACCACAACAACAACAAGCATAGGCAAAGCGGGCCAACCGAGATTTCACCATACAACGGTGCACCCACAACAACACGATGCACTGATCCCGGTGGCAGCTTTCACTTTATAAGATGAGAGGCCCCGGCAGTGGGGTCTCTTTGATCCGGTACCACTCACCGAGACTACAACGTACCAAGCTTCCTCTGACCAGGATAACGAACATCATCAGCTACTTAAAGAAATTTAATTGATTATTCTATAAATGATATGTATTAGATGCTTGATAGCCATCTGGGGTAGTTCCGCTATCATTTTTGGTGTGATTTTGTCTGGTCCAGGTTTTTTTGTATTTAGTGTAGTAATTTTATTTAACAGTTTTAATGTAAATCGAATAGAGTTTCTTGATATTGTAGCTGGTGGTCTGTATTATATACTGCTATTACTGTTTATTATGGGTGTATTATTTGTAAATACATTTTTTAAATGTTGCGCAAATTCATTAGCTTTCTCCGAGTCCCTTTGAGCCCACGTTCCGTTTGATAGTCTTATTGGCACTTCTCCATTAATAGGGCGATTTAACCTTTTTACTGCCTTCCAAAGTGAATAATCACCTTGCTCTGTTGTAAGGTTCTGAAGATAGGTTTGTAAGCACTTTTCTTTATCGTTAGCTGGTGTATTTTTTAATCTTTTTGAACAATCGTTCTGTTGCTGTTTTTTAAGCTGGGTGATCTGCATATTGGCCAATCCATCCTTATCTTTCTTTTTTTCTTTGATCAGTTTTTCTATCATTAAAGGTGTTATTGATTTATTCCTTTTAATGGTGGTATTAGGGGTTCACATTATAGTAGCTTCAGTTATTATGCTCATGAGATTTTAAATTGCTATGTCGATTTCTCTTTCAGTTTACAGAGGTGTACTTAGCTCAGTGTGTGATCTTATGTATTTTTTGTACCTTAGCCAATTAATATTTTTATTTATGAGTTGTTCTGCTGGTGATACCATATCTACTGTAATATTAAGGAATACAATTTAAGGAGAGTGATCTGAAGATAAATTAAATGAACTTATGCATTTTATTTGAGCTCTTTTAAGGTTTATGGTTACTCCAAAATGAATCAAGTCTAGAATTTTGTTAATATCTGTAGGCCAATAAGTTGGTTGATCGAATGATATAACGTCAAGGTTTGCGTTGAATATTGTAGATAGCAAGTTTCCGCCCGTTGGCGTTATAAGTCTAGAGCCCAAATGTGTGTGTTTGGCATTGCAGTCACCTGCCGCAATGAACCGGTTTCCAAGGGTATTGAAAAAGTATGCGAATTGTTTTTTTGGTATGTTGAACTTTGGGGGACAGTATACTGCTGAAATAGTTATTTTTTGTAAGCTTTCAATAACGATAGATATTGCGTGCAAATATTGTTCTGTGTATTCTTGTAATGCATAGTGCTTAATTCTAGTTTTTACCATTATTGCTGTACCGCCTCGTGCTTTCCCACTTGGATGTTTAGTGTCGTATATATCGTAGCCTCTTATTCTAAAATGAATAAATTGCGTAAGATGTGTCTCAGCAATTAATTTTATTTTATTTTTTATTTTATTAATATTAAATACAATTAAAATTATAAATAATTATATAAGCTCTAGCTGCCAGGGCTATCGGCTTATGATGTTGAGATTTTATCTAATAAAAAAAAGAAAAGGAAAGGAGATAATAGGAGGCTTGAATGGATAATAAGGCATAAGAGAAAGGTTTTGTTTGTCTGCCAAAGCCTCAAGGATATTGACTAGTAAATTGGCAATTGACGTGATGTGCCTTTCATTGCAAAACCACGATGCTGAATTTAAAATATGAAATTTAATAATGGAAATTATATATAAGAAAAATATGAAATATGCTTGCTAAGTTAGCATGATAAACACTTAGTCACGAGCGAAGAGTGAAAGTAGTTGGAATAAACTGCAGTGTTGGCACAGTGCTCAAATTGATTGATTACTTTTTCGATAACACAGGTGAAAAACTTGCTGCACGTAAGGGGCGTGATGCAGTGCTACGTTTCAAAGAACTTATAACATCAATAAAAGGAAAGTTTAAGGAAAATAAGAGCTTTGCGAAAAGAGTGGAGTGAAGTTTTATACCAGCCTCAAATTTAAAAAAAATTCATTTCAATAGTTTAAATGTATTTTATGCAGTTTTGGAAACATGGAAAGCATGAACTTGAATCGGTTCTTCTGCTATGTATAATAACTAATAACTGTTAGAATAGTTGGTGGACTGTCAGTGCAGACGACGTACTTTCCCTTTCTGTTTTCAATCCATTGTAGGCTGGATAATACGGCTTGCGCTTCTGCTTCAAGAACGTTTGATTCATGCGGTAATAATCCTCTGGAAATATACGTTCCATTCTCGGCTACGACTGCGAAAGCAACTGCAACCTGATTTTTTGAACCGTCAGTGAATATCGGAGACCAATACTTTTCTTTGAGTGGTGTAATCGTGTCTAGGAATAGCAGCTTGTAGACTGTAGAGTTCGTACCTCCCTTACCATACCTTGTTAGTTTATTGATAAATGACTCTGCGCTTAAAGTCCATGGAGGGTGTTTGACCGATCGTCTTGGAGGAGTTGTATTGAAATCCAGATTGGTTTTAAAGTTATAAACTGCGCACAGCGCAGATTTCAGCGACAGAGAGAATTTACGAGCTTTTAAGGGTTGTATTTCTTTTTACAAAATATGCGAGGAGTTACAAAAGAAACGAGGTATTAGACCACAACGGAAGATCTGCATTCTCTGTCTACTTCGACAAAGCCTCTTTCCGCTAAGAGATTTTCAGTACGCGTAGTTCTTAAGGCTCGTAAGCATAATATGGTGTCTTTAACATATTAAGATTGGTTTTGGTACATTTTCCATAGATCTGCAGCCCGTAGTCTATTTTGGAGAGAATTGTAAGTTTCGTTGCAGAAATTGGTGAGGTAGTGTGGATATAACTTTTAGGGGATGAGGGGTATTTCAAAATGTTAAGTCTGGCAGCTAGACAGTTTTTTAAATATATACAATGGTGCCTAAAGCTATTTTTATTGTCAAATATTAGGCCAAGGATTTTTAAATAGGAAACATTTTCAATAGTAATATTATTAACATTAATTATAGTATTGTTGCATTTATTTTTTCTACAAATGTGCAAATGTTTAGATTTAATAAAAGAAATTTTAGCCCCTGAGTGTAAGGACCAGCTGTCAATAATTTTAAGAGTTTCAACTAGGTTTCTGTTTATTTGGTTGATATCTTGATTCTGGATGAGGACAAATAGATCATCTGCATATAAGCAATGCTAAACATGCCTTTTTAGTAAGAATCAATTTACTTAAATCATCAGAAGCTATTGTAAATAGAACTACAGATAGTGGTGATCCTTGAGGGATACCATTTGAAAATGGAAACGTAGATAATAATACGTTCTTCACCTTGCAACGAATTTTTCTATTGTTTAAAAAGGATTTAAGATAATAGAACATTTTTGGGCCAATATTCCATGCTTGAAATTTTTTAATACTATATGGGGACCAATCTTCTCGACAGCTTTTTGGAAATCTATGGAAAGCACAAATATGTGGTTGTTTGCAGAATGACATTTACTGACTAGATTATCTATGTACAGTAAAGCGTCTGTGGTACATAGACCTGGCCTGAATCCAGTTTGGTATGGTGAGAGGAGGTTCGAAGTATTTAAGAAATAATTTTGAAATAGAATCGAATTCGCAAGTTTGCAATTAAATGTTGGTTTGGAGAGTGATTTGTAGATATATTAAAGCTAGTGAAGATGGGGAAGTGATCGCTATTATAAAGATCATCGAAAACATTCCGCGTGGCGTGTGTGAAAAGCGAGGGTGAGCAGGGGGATAAATCAATATTAGTGGTTGAGTATAAAATTCTCTTTTTTCCACGCTGGTTATGACAACGAAAACCCAACATGGGACTCCATCCGTTGAAGTCTCCTATTAATATTGTTGGTGTATTGAAGGAGTTTAAAATGTCCGTTAGGTCAGTGTCTGATATGCTCTGTTCGGATGGTATGTAAATTGAAGCTATTGTTATAGGATATTTAATTTCTACCTCGAGAGCGACAATTGAAATATTATATTGTATTTGGGAGAGTTTATGTGTGACACTTTGGTCTACAGCAATACCAGTTCCGTGTTTAGAAGTGGTATTATTTGAAAAGTTGTGAAAGTATCCGGTGTAGTGGTGAGGTGGGTAGGGAATTGCGTTATAGGATATGTGCGTTTCTTGAAGACATATTATTAGGGGGAGCAGGTTTTACTCAGAATTTCAAATTCTTGGTAGTTATTTTGAAAACTTTTAATATTCTATTATATAAAATATTAAGTATCATTTTAGCTACTATACTTGAAAAATACTACATAAACTATTTTTACATATAGTTAAGTGTATTTACATGAATTCTTCATCAGATGTAGTGAGAGGGTTGTGGTGTTGAGTGGACTAATTTTGATTTATGGTTTTAGTAATGCTTGTTATGTACTGGTTAATTGAATTTTGTGAGATGGAGTGAGAGGGAGAGTGAGTGATTGTGCTATTGCTGCAAGAGGTAGATTGACTTTGTGAAATTGTTGGTATGGTTATTTTTTGAGATTGAGGGAGAATTATGATTGGAATTTGTATGGCTTTTGAGTGTGTGTTCGATTGTGAAATGAGAGGCTAGAAGCTTGTTTCCAGCAAAAAGCTGTAAATCAATTGTTGGGTCAGTAATTTCCGTTTTGTTGTGTTTGTTTGAGAGAGAGTTTTCGGTGTTGATTTTTTGTGATTTGAGCGTAAGTAATTTTTATAGTGGTATCATTCGGGTATTGTTGGTACATTTTTCTAGCTTCATCAATGCTCAATTAAAGTCAGGGAAATATTCTCTGACTTTAAGGAGTACCATGATATATCGATTGAGTCGGGGATCTGATAAGGACTATTTCTCCAGTTGCAATTTTTTGCTCATCAACTACTTTCACAAATTTGTAAACACTTTTTACACCTTGTTCTTTTAAGAAATTCACAATCTCTTCCTCTCTAGTGGGAATCATATATCGATAAAAAATTGTCCCTTTTGACGAGTTAAGAGAGTAAGTGATAGCCACTGGGCAGAGTCCTCTAAAATGTTTTGTTTTGAAAAACTTCTCTGGTACTTTTAAAGAATTTGCAAGTATTAGAAGACTTCCGTCCCGCAACATACTTACAGATTCAACGTGAGTGCTGATGGAGTCAATTGCCTTTTTCTTTGCGAAAATATAGAAGGAAGTTAGAGGTTTATCGCTCGCCGTTGATTTAACCACAACCAATTATGGTTTTTTTGTGTTTTCTGGTATTTTATTTTATTTTTTTTCTCTTTGTTTTTGGACTGGATATGTCTAGTTCCAAAAATCGATTCCCCGAAAGTATCGGTTGATTATTTTGCATATTACTTAATTAGTTGAATGCTAGTTGAAAGTTTCGTATAGAAAAGAAGAAGTAGTTAGGTGTGGGTAAAGCACAGTAAACTAAACACAATGACAGTCAAAATCAGAACCTATGATAACGAAAGCTAGTCGATGACAATGTCAGCAATTAACATGTCGTGTATTTGGTTGTTTATAAGGAAGGATTCTAGTTCGTATTTATGTTTGCATACTCCGTTCGCATTCCAGTAACATAATTTTATGGCATTCATTTATTTGCTAATATAGTCTGTAGGAGCATGGTTTGGTTTTCATGTGTTCCTGCATCATTAGCTGCATTGTATTCATGAATTTGATTATTGCTTGCGTTAAGTTGTTTAATGTGTGCTCTATGGAATTACTTATTGTTTCTTGACTATTAGTGCCACATGACATTGGGTTATTTTTAACCACAAATCGTTGATGTTACTGCTGTCATTACTATGCTGTAAATTTGAATTTGCCGCTGGGGTTTTTGTTCTGATCTGGAAAATTTGTCTCAGTAGTAGTTGGGGACACTTCTAAGTTTTTAACATTTCTGATCGTAGCCGATTTTATTTTTTGTTTTAAATTAGAGTACACTTCTTGACAGCCTCTTTGCAGTATGGTTCTCTCCGCAGTTGCTACATTTTTTTCGTAACTTTTTGACTTATCTGTAGAGAATAGTCTACTGGTGTAGTTTCTTTTTTCATCAGAGTTTACCAGCGATTCATGCAAGTCTTGTTAGAAGCGCCTTTTCGATAAAGAGCAGCTGTTTTGCGATCTCTGTTTTTGTTGTTTTCGTCTTAAACTTATTTTTTCGTTGACGATATATTCAATTTCCATTGTAGTTTTCCGGATACATTTTAATATCAGTAGGAATGTAGGAGGGGTTGCGTAAATGATTGCTGGCAGAAGAGCAACATTTATTTTGTAAAGTGTTGATTCGACATCGACTTTGCGTTTCAGTCGTGGTGAGATATTTTTATAATATTCACATATTTTCGATACCTGAACCAATTGTACTCTGATGAGGTTTAGAGATAGATATTTTTTAAATAAGTGAAATATCACCGGCTAATAATCAACCTCTGCTGGATTGACAAGATTTCTAATCGATCGGTAACAATGATAAATGGGTCAGATCCAGGAATGTTGCAACTACCATTAAGAAAACTAATAATAAGTAAAATGGGAAAATGCCCTTTGATAAATAATTGAAACCATTTTGAGGTTGATCGAAATAAAACTGACTTCTGGACCCGGATGATTTGTGTGATAACTTCTCTTGCCTGACAGTACTATATTATATCTTATGAATATCATCAACGCTGTAATACGACTAACTATTATCCAAAAGTTTGGATGCTATCTAAAATAATCGCAGTTCCGAAGCCTGGTAAAAGTTCTTCGGAGCCCACATCATATTGGCCGATAAGTCTATTACCAATTATATCTAAAATATTCGAAAAATTGATACTGGACCGTATTAACAGAGTTATAACATATGAAACCCTTATCCCGGAGCACCAATTTGGTTTTCAACAAAAACATTCAACTATATAGCAAGTTCATTGAGTAACCAATAAAATATTAAATGATTTAGACAGGGAAAACTATTGTGTGTCAATTTACCTAAATGTAACAAAGGCCTTCGATATTGTGTGGCATGAAAAACTCTTACTTAAAGTTGAAAATATGTTACAGGAATACTAATTAAAAGTTACCTGGACTATGGACACTTCCATGTGCAATACAACGGCGGTTGCTCTGAGTTACGATAAATAGACGCAGGTATCCCCCCAAGGAAGTGTACTAGGACCAACTCTTTATCTTCTCTACACAGCGGACATACCGAACCAACATTCCATTCTGGCTACATTTGCAGACGACACTGTAATAGTATCCGCAAAGAAATGCATAAAAGAACCGACAGAATAACTCAGATTAACGCTGAACTATATAATAAAAAGGTTCCACAAATGGGGTATAAAAATAGATGAAGAAAAAGCACTACAAAAAGGAACGAGTCATAAACACTACACGATTTACGTTGAGGCCGTGCGTTTCATTTCTCGCTGTTTGATCTATAGTTTTTGTTTCTATTTTTTTTTGGAATACGAGTTTCACATTTTAATTGCAGTCAAATCATAAAATATTTACAGCGTTTGAAGAATTTGATTGACGGTAAAAGAAATGATCTAATATTATTCAATATATAAAAAAAAAAAAAAATAAAAATAATGTTTTTGTGAAACTTATATTCATACATACATAAGTTAAAATGTTATTTCCATAATTAAAAAAAGAATATTATTATTATTACTTGAAAAACAATAACTTTATTATTATTTTACATTGCCAGGGCCTTCAGCTCAAAAAAGAATAATTTTTCATAAATACAAACAATGAAAATCATAAGTGTGGTCTATAATTTCGTGTTATATCCGTGACGTGACCTCTAACAAGTTTTAATAACTTCACAAGTCGCGACCTTTCAACATCCTTCAATTGAAATACATTATCGGTAAACATTAATAGTTCTTTGGAAGTTTACAGCCATATTTTTCCATGTGTGCGAAAAGAGATTGTAAAAGTTACTCGCTATTTTATGTATACGATATAGTAGTTCGTATAGATAGAAAAACCTCTCAGTGCGACAACTGTTTTTTATGTAAGCTCGTCTCTATCGGTCACAAGCCGAACTTATTGTGAAAACTTTTAGTTTTAGCTGCTGGAATTTACGTTGCCAATATTTGCGCTGCTGTTGTGCTCTCATTCACTTTGTAATTGCCGCACCGGCTTTTCAAATTTTTTCTTTGGGCATCGGAATATTTTCATATATTTTCGATTTGCTTGTTGCTCAAATTGTCATCAGCGTAGAACGATAGCAGATGCACTTATACAACAACGCACTACAAAAAAAATACCATTTCTCGTATTAAAGGCATAATTGACGCAAATGGGAGAGGAGATGGAAAGGCGTTATCTTCCACTAAGCTCAAACGCCGTTTGGGTATTTCGTATTTTACTAAAATTAGCAGCTATGAAACGCAAATAGAGAAATTTGAACCTGATTACAATATGAGGGACGACTTGGAAAATTTATATGTTGGCATAAAAAATGCCATTCAAGAACAATTAGGTGAAGACCTAAAGAACACATCAGTCAAGGAAAATTATTTCATGATTCCCACAATTACCATATTGCCTGTATTATAATTGCCGTCATTTAGTGGTTCGGACTCTGAGAATAAAAATATTATCACGTCATTTAACTAAATTATCGATAGAAAGATCGGCATGTCAAATATCACTTGCTCAATTGCTTACATGAGCAAGCACTCGATAATATTTCTGCACTTTACACCCCTTTGTTGTCACTTGCCTCAGAAAAACAGATTTCCAATGCTTTGTTGATTTGCAGAAAGTTGACGAAGGTACTCAAAGAAAGTGGAAGGAGTTTAGCTCGTTGCCGCTGTGGGTAGACGGCGCTATACTTTTAGAAAAGCGCTGCAAATTTCTTGAGTCCATAGATACGCCGCATTCGACTCACGACACATCTCGGGCAATGATAACAAATTACCAAAGAGTCCTGACAAACAACCGTCACCAAGCCATAACTATTCATCGCTTGCACAAAGCGCACTAGCGCCTTGTGTGGAAGAGCTGATATCGCTACCAAAGCTGTCAATGTTTCAATGATGTGTCTATTTAAGATCGATTTGATAACACTTAAAGGCTTGGACTTTGTTTTAATTGTTTGTCCAGAAATCACAAACTCACGCAATGTTTTAAATGCAAGTGTTACCGCCGAAATGATAACAATAAATTATGACAAAACTTCCACCGCCCATTCCATTATATACCTTCTGCATTAAAAATGTAATATGTAATATGTATGTATAAGTATATATGTAAAGAAAATAAGCGGTCAAAACGGGGAATTCAAACGGTAGGTCGATTTTGGCTGAATATTGGACAAAGGCGGAAGTATTTCTTAAAAAGTTCACTTAAAAGAGAAAAATAGTAACTGTGTAAAAAACTGAAGTGAAGAATAAAGCAAACATTTTAAGTGTACTATAAAGGCCGTTCGTTTCAATTTTAAAAACTAAAATCCGAAGAAACAGCAAGGTTTGTGCGCATTCTCACCATTCGCTGCTTTAGCGCGCTCAAAAAGTAGCAACTAAAATTTCGTCGTCGCCAACAACTACATCATCTGTGCATACTACAGCTGCAGTTCATACTAATCTCAATTAGTGAATCAATCACCAAAATAAAACATAAAATCCCATTTGATTGACTGCGAGCTTCCACTAAGCTTCTGCGTTAAGTCACATATATCGTACCAGCCTGAAACAGAGACCGACATTTCATCATGAAATCTTCCTGCTAGTATTGCGTTAGCAGATGAAAACTGCTCTCCTCTGGCTCATGCTCACGGCTAAAAACCCCTTGCAGAAGCGTAAGGTGTGCTGACGGTGGCACGGCGTGCATTGATGAATGTCCATCTGGTCGGAGCTGTAAGTCTGGAGTAGGTGATGGACGAGATTCCATGGTTTGTAGCTGCGTCACACGGGCGGCAGCATGCAGAGTTTCACGATGGGCCTGGTGAGAACACCAGCCTGTCTGGTGAGAACAACAGCATCCGCGACTCGGACGAGTCCGTCGGGCCCGAGGTGTATCGCGCTGCCGCGGCCCAATCGCCATTCAGCCAGAGGCAGCAGTTCGTCTTTGATTATTACCAGTTGGTCCGTCTGTAACGCTTTATGCATGTGCCACCATTTGTATCGCTTATGGAGTTCCTTTAAGTATTCGTCGTTCCATCTCCGGCTGAATTGGGGATGGAGAGCCTTCAGCTTTTCCCAACGGTTTATGAGAGACATGTTCTCCAAATTGGTTTCGGGGATCGCCAGGAGGGGAGCGTCTCGTAGGAAGTAAGTTGGAGTGAGAGGTAAAAGTTCATTACGATTTTGGGAGAGCGGAGAAATCGGCCGACAATTTAGGACCGCCTGTATGCGGAAAAGTAGGGTGGTAAATTCTTCATAATGAAATTTATGAGCACCGGCAGCCTTTTTCAAATGGGTTTTGAAACTCTTGACCGCGGATTCGTAAAGACCATCCATATAGGATGTGCTGGGCGGGCTGAACTACCAGTTCAAGCCTTGTGACGCGTTCTGTTTAATGATGTCTGCAGAGACCTCCTTCGAGAACTTGAGGAATTCTCAGTTGAGCGCCCTCTGAGCGCCGACGAACGTTTTGCCGTTATCAGACATGATTTTGCGAGGCAGTCTTCTTCTGCCAACGAAGCGGACGAACGCTGCTTGGAAAGATTCGGTTGAAAAGCACACAAACACAACAACGTAACTTTTCAGGAACGTCGCTGATCGAAGCTGGGACGTTTTAATGAGGAAAGGGCCTGCAAAGTCAACACCGGTGGTTGTGAAGGGAACATACAAAAAACAACGTTCGGGTGGCAAGGCTGCCACGATTTGTGAGCGGACCTTCTGCTTGAAGATGGTACACACTTTGTACAAATGTATACATTTTTTCATTTGCGGTTTCAGGCGCGGGATGTAGAATTCCTGGCAAGCCATCCGAAACATAAGCCATTGGTCAGCATGCACGAAGAGAATGTGAATAAAATTCAGATATAGAGTACATAATCAGGATGTATCGGGGAGGATGATGGGGTATCGCTCATTGTAACTTAGATCCGCGGAGGCTAGCCTGACATTCAGTATATTTTGCGGGTCCAGGAACGGGGTGAGAGTGAAGTGAGAACTTTGCCGATGAATTGGAACCTGGCTTGGAAACGTCTTTACTTTGAGCGGGAACTGCCGTCTCTGAGCTAAAGAGATAAGCTTTTTTCTGGTTTCTTGTACTTCGACTTGGGAAAGCGCAGAGGTTGCAAGCCGAGGGAGATTTCTTCGCGCGGCGACTCCGTTGAAAGTAAGCGAAACACGTATGAGAGCACGCGTAGTGCGGGCGGAAGGGATGAAAACCGATCGAGAATATCAGTGGGTACTTCGGATGTCAGATTCTCTTCCACTCTTTTTTGTTCCGGAGGCGTGGCCTAAGCGTTGCAAAGTCGGGGCCATGACTCTTCGGGGCCTTGTAACCATTTTGGACTGTTGCCCCGCGGAGAATTGGGGACGAAATCCCCGGCTCTGCACCTGCGGGTGCCCAAATCAGCAGGATTTTCTCCATTGACGATGTGGCGCCACGTGGCGTTGCTGACGTTGTTAAGTATTTGGGCCGTCCGATTGGCGACATATGTCTTTCAAGTGTGTGGAGATTTTTTGAGCCATGCCAAAACGATCTGCGAATCCGACCAGAGGAACACACCTTCAGCCGGCATCTCCAAGTTTGTTTGGGCTTGACCAACTGGGACAGCAACACTGCGCCGCACAACTCCAAGCGCGGGAGACTGACCGTTTGAAGGGGAGCCACTTTGCCTTTAGTTACTAACAGATGGCACGTGAGCGAAACCTATGCATCCAGAGTGCGCACTTAGACGGCGGCGCATTACGCCTTCTCAGAGGCATCGTAGAACCCATGGACTTGGGCTTGCTTCATGGGGGAAAAACATACCCATCTAGGGATCTGAATATTGACGATTGTCTGTAAGTCCCCCAGGAACTGGTTACATGTGGCCAGGGAGAGCGGCTTAACACAATCGTCCCAGTCCGTTCCTTCCATCCACAGTTCCTGAAGAAGTAGCTTGGCTCGGGCCATGATTAGCAAGAGCCATCCTGCCGGGTCAAAAAGTTTTGCGACCGCGGAGAGAATTGGTCGCTTTGTGGCCGCCCTAGTAGTTGTTATTGTAGTTATGGAATACGAAAAAAATCCGCTAGAGCGTTCCTTCGTATGCCTAGCGTTTTTATAGAGCTAGCATTTTCAAATTTCAAAAAGTCAGAATCGAGTAGTGCTGTGATCTTGCGGAGGGGAAATCCTCCAGAGTCGAGAGTTTTGATTACTTGAGATAGTGATTCAACTGCATCAGAGATTGTATGACTGCCTGCAAGAATATCATCCACATAAGTTTCCTTGAGTAGATCTTTTTTTGCGAGTGGAAACACATCCTCAGAGTCCTCGGCTAATTGACGCAGAGTTCTGATGCCAAGTATGGAGCACAATTAACACCGAAGGTCACTGTTTTTAGTTTGAAATCCTGTATTGGGCTATTGTTGGACTTTCTGAAGAGAATGCGCTGAAATTCGCGGTCGTCTTGGTGGACTAGAATTTGCCGATACATCTTCTCTACGTCTCCGTTGAAGACGAACTCGTTCAAACGCCATCTCAGTATAAGAGTCATGAGATCGGGTGGCAGGGCGGGTCCGATATGCAGGACATCATTGAGAGACTGTCCTGATCCTGTCTTCCTAGAGGTATTGAATATGACTCGCACCTCTGTTGTCGGTTTATCTGGTCAAATTACAACGTGATGCAGCAAATATAACGACAAGTGGCTACTTGCAATAACAATTTCTTTCGCACTCGTGGTTCCATGTGGTCAAGAGTGAGATATTCGGCACCCCTTCGAAAGTGGTTTTTAGATCGTCTTTCATGGAAAGGATTTTTTTCCATGCTCAGTAATTGGCTATAAGCTGTAGCACGTGAGGGTCCCAAAGTTAGCTAATCCGGGAAACCTGCCTTGAAGGGGAGTCTGATTGTGTACCGAACATTCGTTGCCCGAGATGTGGTTCGTTTCTAGTATTTCTCATATATTTTGTCTTCTTCGGAGGGTGATACCTGCTGATGCACTTCTTCCTGCTCCCAGATCTGTTTTAACTGAGAGGTAAGTAGTTCATTGGATACTTCTTCCACTTGCGTCGAGAGGGTCGCTATATTTCTGGGTCAGTGGACCGCTTACAATCCAACCAAATATGGTGTTCTGCAGGAGTAGACGGCCGCACACTTTTTATGAGCTCTCTCGAGGAGGATTTGTGGAATCAAGTCACTTCCTTCCACCATATCGATCTGGGCTTGCGTGAAGCAGTTAGGATATGCTAGGTCCAATGTGGCTAAGTGTTTCCAATCTGGCCGCTCAATTCTATAGGGGTTAGAAATTTTGTCAATTGAGGAAGTAATATTGCTTGAATTCGATTTTTTCACCAGTTTTCTGGTCACACAGCGTGAGAGGGCAACTGTGACTGGCATTCTGAATGGTCTTCCCACACATACCAAAAATTTCGAACTGAGCTCGTTGGGTTGGGAGTCTCAGCCGCTTTTGAACGTTGCAAGCAATGAAAGTTCTTTAGGAGCCTTGGACGATTAGCACTCGTACCTTATGTAGCTCACCATGGTACTTTATGGATACTAGGGCCGTGGGAAGCTGCACTATTTCTTCATTTGTTGTGAATAAAGATTGCACTTGTGATAGATTCTCCAGTTTTGATGAGTGGGAATGCACGCTGGTGGATTGTGATTTTGCGTTCGTTGGCATCTAGGGGGCGTCGAATTCCGTTGGAAATTCGGAACAGCATCACTTTGAAGATGGAGCATTCGGTGATGCTTCTATTGGCAATGCATGCAGATGTACTGACTAGAGCACTCTTGTTTAGTATGAGAGAATGCTAAACAATTCTCACACATCTGGTTCTCTCGTACGACTCTCAGTGTTTCACGAGTGGACAACTTCTTGAACTTTTGGCAGTATCTTATCGCATGAGTGGCGCGACAGATTGGACACGAGTGGGCCACACTGCTTTCAGTGTGAAACTTCTGAATTCTCATGTGCCTTTTGTTCGGATGTTGTATAATCCTACATGGCTTCGCGTTCTGCAGGCGTTCCACAATCTCGAACCTACTAGTTAGGAACTCGTTCATTTGATGCCATGTTGGAAGTTCTTTACGGGAAGTAAGGGATTGTTCCCATAACGCTAGGGTTTCCTCGGGGAGTTTAGTACAGCAAATACTGATCAGAATTGGATCCCAATTCCCTGTCGGGACGCCTTGAGACTTCTAGACGGACAGAGAGTGTTTTATAGAACTCTGAAGTCCTTGTAGTGCCTCGCTACTTTCAAAGTTTACTTGAGGGGGATCAAAATGGATGTTACTTGTTTATCGACTAGTATGCGCCTGTTGTCAAACCGTGTTCTTAGCGCATTTCAAGCCAACTCGAAATTTTCATTGGTTAAGCTGTATTGTTTGACTATTGGTCCAGCTTTTCCAGCGGTTTTGTATCGAAGATGATACCACTTTTGGGCAGTAGTGAGTTTAGGGGGATTAATATATACCGCCGTAAACATGTCTCGGAAGGACCAAAAGATCCGAGATTTGGGCCTTAGTGCCGTATGCACTGGCTTGGGATCGCTCCATCTTGTTTCGCGCTACCATCTTGAAGCCACTGGGTAAATCTTGATCGTTTGTCAGTCCAACTTGATGGTACGCACTAGTGATGAGCGATATTTCCGTACCGGTGCTTTAGTCACGGTTATTGAAAAAGAACTAGTAATGACAGCTAGTTAGTATTTGCTGTAACCGTTATTTTATTATTCGTTCTTTTATTTCACTTATTTTAATATATGTACATTCCTTTATTTAATCGTAGTTAGATCGTTCTTTTATAACGATTATTACTATTCTTTCTTGAAATATTTCTCTCCTTTCTCTTTCGGTTTGCAACTTACAAGCTTTTTGACTAACGTTTCGAATGGGACCTTTGATTTTTGTGGAACTGTTTATTTTTCAAATGTGGAGCTTTCGCATTTATCGTTTTCTTGGATAATTGTTTTATAAAGTACTGAAAAATAATGGAAGATTTAAAAAAATGGAAAAGATGTGATATGTGGCAATGGCTAAATGTAACATTTGTAAAATGCGAATATCATACAAATCTACAATTTCCAATTTAAAAAAGCTTATGAAAAAACATCCAATAGTGACTTTGCCGGAAAGTGCGAAAAAAATAGAAATGTAAAATTTTTTTTTAATAATACAATTTTAATCGAAGTATTTTAATTTATTAAGGATGAAATGACACATCCGGATAAAATGAAACTTTCCTTCCAATCAACACCGCATCAACTGTGTTTGAGAGCTCAGCGGAACAAACTGTCATAAGAACTAGCCCATCAAGGCAACGACCTTCAATTTTTTTGCATCAGATGAAAGTTTCTAATATGTTAGGAAATTAAAAAAATCGCAAAAATATCAGATCAAATTGAAAAAAAATTTTTGTTCTTGTTTATTTTAGATTCATAGTTTTTTTATCATTCTAGAAGATACCGGCTTTAAAGCATTTGTCTCATCCTTAAATCCGGCCTACAACCTACCAAGTCGTTACACCATCTCAAGGGCCACTATTCTGGCTTTATATGAGGAATGTCATAATAAAATGGGAGAAATTTTGTCCCAAGGCAAACAGTTTTTTGTAACGACTTATTGTTGGATGTCAAGGAGCACGGTTAGCTAAATTGCCATAACCGCCCATTTTTTGTCTGCGGATTTTAAATTGTACTCCGTTCTGCTAGAGTGCAGAACAACCGATTTTTCGCATCCGTGAGGATAATTTGGCACAGGAGTTAAAGAAAGTGATTGAGAGTTAGGGAATCCAAAATAAAATTTTGCTCGTTTGTATCGGATAACACCGAAAATTTTATAAACGCCATAACATTGAAATTAAATTTGAATTAATTTTGGTTGTTTTGCGCACACACTTAATCTGGTTGTGAAAGACGCGTTAAGAGTTACCGAGTTTTCTAAATTATTGACAAAATGAAGCAAATTGTGTTCCATTTTAGGAAGAGCTATAATGCAACTGAAAAGCTAATGGCGTATGAAAGAAATGCAGGTAAAGAACCACTCAAATTACTCAAGAATTTGGAAACCAGGTGGAATTCCACTTTTTACAAGCTGCAACGACTTGTGCATCTTGAATAGAATGGAGTATTTTAAAAAATCGTTGTTTCATCTCAAAGCCGTTTGAAGATGTAATAAGAAATGTCAGCGGGAAATCCTATTGCACTGCATCATTGGTTATCCCAATCTCAAATGGGCTGATCAATCTGTACACACAATTGTAGACAAATGAGTACCGGCAGCCAATATTGGGGATGCTATTTAAAATTATGGATGGAACTTGGATTAAAGGATCATCTAGGTAATGTTGAAAGCTGAAATACTTTATAGGTGTCTACATTTTTAGACCCAATGTTCAAAATTGGAATTCTTTTGACAACCAGGTTTCGCAACACAAACCTAAGGGAACTAGCAATTCACGAACCTTAATAAAAGTCCAAAGATTTTTATACCCTTTACCTTTAAAAAAGGTAAATAGGGTATACTAACTTTGTGCTTTTGAGAGGGGTTCGAATTTCAAGAAGGAGGCGTGGTAGGTATGGACATATATATACAGATATAATCAGAATCACTTTCTACGCAATTTTTATTTTGTCCGTCCGTCTGTCCGTCTGTCCGTCCGTCTGTCCGTCTGTGGCCATTTTGTTTCCAAAAAAAATTTATATTCTTTACGATTATTGAACTTGTTTAAAAGTCTTAGAAATGCCCTCTTATCAAATGAAATTCGCACAGCTGCTGGTATTACTAGTTGGAGTGTTATACGGGAATTTTTTGAAATCGATAGAAAATAGAAGATCACACGTTTAGCACCGAAACTCACTACTAGACATATTTATCCAAAATTGTGTGATAAAATGAGGGTATGATTATCAATTTAAGCACTCAGCAATACTGTCGCAGCGGGTTTTTCTTTTTGTTCTAAACAAGGCTTATTTAAATCCGAATGAAACCCAATTAATGCAGAAAAGACTGTGAGGTTTATTAATGCTTTTAATAATGGTTTCGACATTTATGATTCAAAAAGTTTCGCGAATAAAAATAAAATGAAGCATCCTTTGACGAGAAATGGAGAGAAGTTTGAGGAAATTCAATCTTTTCTGAAATATATCAGTCCTTTCGAACTACCATCACTTTTCTGAAGCTTACTTTAACTACCGTGGCCGATCTATCCAAAGATCTGTTTAATGAAAGCGAGGAAATAAAATGTTTCTGATTAGGTCGTTTAAATCAAGACAAGATTTAGAAAATTTATTCGCAGCATTTCTATCTAAGCTAGGTAATAATACCAACCCGTCTGCTAGAGAGGTACAAAATTTAACAAGCAAATTAATGTCAAAGAAGTTCACAACTTAAAATTTTATCCAAAACAAAAATTGTGAAAATAATGAAGACCTTAATTTGGATTTGCAATTAGATTTTGATTAGAATTCGTGTCCTACAGTTGAAGAGCAAACATCTTTTCTTGATGAGGAACAGTCATGCTCTCTGACAAACATTCCAAATGAAGGAGAGTGCGCACCTGAGATAGCCGCAGCTCGTTATTATGTTGGGTATGGTATTAGGGCTAGTTACCAAAGAAACAGTTGCGATAAGTGTAAATACATAATGGCGAAACTGGACGAGTTAACATTAGATTCTGAGATTTTCATTAAATTAAAAAAGTACAGTGAATCCAAACTTAATCTACAGGATCCATCAGACGAATTTTTTTCTATATGCCAGCTCTACTTTAAAGTCTTCAGTGAAATTTTCGATAAGAGTTGCCACCAAATTGCTATAAAGGATATATTAATTCAACAAATATTAATTACGGATGTTGTACAGAAGCAGAGCCTTGCTTAGAGCACAGAATGGCAGTCCTTAAAACTTTCATTCTCACATTAATAAGAAAAAAATCTAGGTGGATGTTAGAAAAATTAGACACCACTTGAAGTCTTCAACAAAAAGAAGTGCTCTGCAGATTCGACACGAGCCTGAAATAAAAAAAAAACGAAGGCGATTATTTAAGGGCATAGCCACATAAAAATTCCCATGTCCACATGTGGAAACTTTAGAAAGACTTTTTTTTAAATTGAAGAGTAATGTCCTGGGTTCAAAATACCATATTTTTATACCTATAAAAAAGGTAAATAGGGTATGCTAATTTGGTGCTTTTGAGAGGGGTTGCAATTACAAGAAAGAGGCGTGGTAGGTATGGACATATATATAAAGATATGATCAGAATCACTTTCTAAGCAATTTTTATTTTGTCCGTCCGTATGTCCGTCTGTGGCCACTTTTTCTCTACACCGTTAGAGCT
Source organism: Clusia tigrina (assembly GCA_920105625.2). Lineage (NCBI taxonomy): Eukaryota > Metazoa > Arthropoda > Insecta > Diptera > Clusiidae > Clusia > Clusia tigrina. Next base: position 143,508,762 of record OV050030.1, on the reverse strand, counting down.
ATCTTAATGAAATTTTGCAAAAGTATAGTCTGGACAAAGATACAGAACCAGATTGCTATATGGGCCGATTTGGACAAAGACCACGCCTACCTCCCATATAAGGAACTTTTTTCACCTTTTTTAAAATGACTATAACTTCGGTCCAACTGACGGAATCTTGATGTTATTTGGCAGTTATGGAGATGTGGGTCCCAATAACCACTGTGCGAAGAGTGGGCGGTATATATCAACTGCCACGCTCACTATTAACAAATATTAATAACTGAAGATCTGGTAGAGATTACGGGAGGGAACATATGGACATTACAAAGCTATCTGCCACAAATGGGGCCGATCAGAGAAAAGACACGCCCACTTTTGATATAGGGAACTTTCGGGCCTAAAATTAAAATTAGCCTACCTATGCCCGTATTAATGCCAGCGGAATAAAAATTTGCAGAAATATACATGGGGTCCATAATAGTGTGTGTGCAGAATATGGAGATCATACTAGAACTGCCACGCCCACAATTAGCCAAAAATCATTACAGTGTTCCTATTAAATATTTATCAACGAAATTTCACAAGAAGGTTGCGGGTACTAACATTAAACACCCCACAAAATATGGGCGTGTTATTTCTACAGCCTCGCCCACTATTGACATATTATTATAACTTACGACCTATATAATATTTTTGGACGAAATTATATATTAGTACATATATGGACCCTATAAAGCCACATACAAGAAATGGGGTCGATATAATCATTTCAAGGTACCCTACCAAAAATTACCGTAAATGCGCTCCTAATGATGATTTATGAAGAAAGCATCCCCATTGTTGAACTCGCACGCACAAGAAAAGGTAAAGGGTATTTCGTAGTCGGTCTAACCCGACTTCAGACTTCTTTACTCGTTAGAAGATGAACTAATCCAGAGAAGTGAAAATCCCCTAGAATGGTGGGAGAAAAATAAATTTTAATTCCCCAAACTTGCCCTAGTGGCACAAGAAAAACTATGTGCTCTAGATTCATCGGTTCCGTGCGAAAGGATTTTTTCAAAGGCAGGACAAGTAGTCAGCGAACGTCGAAACCGTCTAAATGACAAAATAAAAAAAAAAATGTAATTATTTTTGAACACCATTATAAATATGTGGAATGAAGTACTAAATATGTTGAATTAAATAAAATAGTTTATGTTTCTAATATAAAAATCTTTATACAGAGTTAGAATGTCGTTCCCAAAGAGAAAACCAATTATTTCATTTAACGAAAGCGTTATCACGAGACGACTTAAAAGAACGGTTATCAAAAAATAACGTTCACCAATAACGGCGTTCTTTTGAAATAACCGGATCGCTCATCTCTAGTACGCACGCTTTACATCATTGTAGTACCCATCCAAGTCGCTGAGATAGGCCTGAAGTAAAGGGAACGAGAGGTCGTCAATTGGGAATGAAGTAAATTTTGTAGAGAAATGCAACAAATTGTCCGTTTGAAATATGAATGCATTCATAGAAGGATCATAATCTTTTTCTTTTGAATTTTAGAGGATTTTGAGTTTTTTGTCGTTAGTCGCTTTGGAATTGGCTCGAAGGACTGGTTTTATTAAAAAATTGAAGGGACTCCAAGTATGAGTACAATTCACTTATTGATAATGTTATAAAAGAGTGATAGAAAAAAGCTCTTATTCATTAAGTTATTTTATACAATAAAATACGAAAAAGTACTTTGGAGGTAAAAGACGCATTACGGTCCGTTCTCAGAAGCAAAATCCAATTTCGTGCTCGTCAAAAAGGAAACGAATAAAAAAAAAGTCGGTGCTGTGAGAGTTCTTGAGACTTGGCTGTTAAGCAGTGGTGCGCTCGATTTGTGCTTTCAATATATTCTCATCAGTATAGAATCGTGGAGAAACTTTTGCGGAGACGTAGAAGACATGTCTGAGACGTCTAGGTTGAGGAATATCATATCAACTGCTCCAATGGAAACTGGTTATCTGAGGAGGGATGAGACTTTAGAGTTTCTTTTAGAGAACCCACTTCCCTGGTTGCTCGAGCACCATTCCGCGGAGAACGATGTCCAGCGCGAATGATGCCGAAATCAACCCAGATAAAATCACTAAGCCAAAATTGCAATGCGCTATCCTTATCTTTAAACCATATAAAAAATCTGGCCAAGATGTGATAGCTCCAATTGAAATTCAGCAGTTAGATAATCTCATAAACGACAGGCTGCTCAACATCTACAAAAGTTGTATTGAATTAGCATTTATTCCAGACTCATGGAAGTATGTGAGGGTAACTTTTATACCCAAGACCGGCAAAATCCCGCACACAATTCCATGGGACTTAAGACCCCTTATGGTATTTTTTCTGAAAATTCTGGAAAGGTTGTTACACATTTATCTGAGGCTCACTTTAGACAGACATAGCCTGTTAGTCTCTCAGCATACCTACTTCCGCCATTAGCAAATGGATTGAAAATATGCAGGGGCAGGATAATCAATTCACAGCTGGGGACGGCGTTGCCCAAAAAGTCCGTGTGCAGAGGCACACCTCAGGGTGGAATACCAAAAATCATTGAAGGTGGCCATCCGCAGCAGTAAGAATGAGTGCTTTAAGTCGCTGTGTGCGAATGCTGATGTGGATCCATGGGGAAAAGCCTACAAAGTGGTCATGAGTAAGTTAAAAGGGGGCAGGTCACCGCAACCAGCTGACGCCGCCCTGATGAGAACTATTGTAACTACGCTCTTCCCACATCAGACGTATATAATGCCCAATCATAGCAAGAGTCCAATTACCGACATCCCAGCTGGTACCAGATGTAATCATACTCCTGAGGAGAATCGCTTACCACAAAGCTCCCGGTCTAGATGGCATCCCAAATGTGGCACTAAAAGCGGCAATAGAGACGATGCCAGAGGCTTTAGCTTTCATGTACAATGCGTGCATAAAGGAAGGGATATTCCCAGATAGATCAAGACGGGAAAGCCGACCAACCCTCAGCATACCAGACCAACTCTCAGCATACCGACCGCTGTGCATGTTAGACACGATTGGCAAAATTTTAGAGCGGATTATCTGCGAACGACTCCAGGAGGCGGTAGAAAAACATGGTGGGCGTTCAGACCGGCAATATGGTTTCCGAAGGGGACGTTCGACGGTAGATGCCATTCAGGCCGTAACGGCCATAGCCCGTGAAGCAACAAGTGGCAAGCGATGGCGAGGAGGTACAAAGAAGTATTGCGTGGTGGTGACGCTGGACATGAAAAATGCGTTCAACTCATCGAGCTGGCCTCTAATTATAGAAGCACTGCCGAGTTTCTGCGTTCCGGCGTACTTACAACGGTTGATATCCAGCTATTTCCAGAACAGAGTGCTGTTATGCGACACTGATGAGGGCTTTCGTCGCTCTGCAGTCACGGGCAGCGTCCCACAAGGATCTGTACTCGGCCCTTTCCTGTGGAACATTTTGTATGATGGCATACTCCGCTTGGACCTACCAATGGATGTAATGCTCATCGGGTACGCAGATGACATCGCGATGGTGGCGGTGGCAAAACACATCCACACACTACAGAAGAGGTGCAATGACGCAATTGGGTGTGTTATGGAATGGCTCACGGCTCACTAGTGCAAAGCTGAAACTAGCCGCACATAAAACAGAGGCGGTACTAATGAGTACGAGGAAAATAACCGAGAAGTTCACCATCAATGTGGGAAGCCTTCAGATCGCATCCCAACTACAACTTCGGTACCTGGGAGTAATTATTGACTCCAAGCTCAGTTTCAAAGAGCAGTCTGAGAAAAGGCCATGAGATAAAACGGAGCACTTACACGCATGATGCCGAATATTGGAGGCCCACGCTCAAGTCAACGGAGTTTGCTATCTACGGTTACTAGCTCCATAATTTTGTATGCCGCGCCAATGTGGGTGGAAGCCACTAAGGTGAAAGCCTACATTAAATGCATCCAGTCAGTAAAAAGGCTGAGCGCACTACGCTACGTGTATCGGACTAAGCAATAGGGATAATAAGCAGCAAACCAGGCATTGACTTCCTGGCGAAGAAGGTACACCGGCTCTACAAGCAGAGGGAGAGACCCAATAACATCGACAAATCAGCGGAAAGAACAAACACCATTGCGGAATGGCAACAGAGGTGGGAGCAATCCGAAAAGGGTCGATGGACTTTCATGCTGATCCCTCACTTCACACCATGGGTAACAAGGACACACAGGGAACTTAACTACTACTGGTTCGACTGGAGAGGAAAGGGTGGAAGGTGGGTGAGTATGTGGATGATGTAGCTATTACTATATCAAAAAATGCATATCTCCTTTGAGAGACTTAATGCAACACATATTGAACATTCTCTATAAATGGCCAAAAGACTGTGGGTTGTGCGTTAATCCGACCAAGACTAAGTTGGAGGTCTTCACTAGGAAGAATAAAATTCTTCAATTCATTCAATCCAATGCTATTGGGTGTAAATATTGATCTTGTAGAGGAGACTAAATACCTGGGGGTGATCCTGGATAAAAAGCAGAACTGGAAGGCCAATAGAAGCGAGCGTATTAGGAAGGCTCTGGTTGCTCTATACTCTTGCAAAGAGTTGTAGGTAAAAATTGGGGGCTACAGCATAAGGTAGTCTACTGGACATACACAGCTGTGTACGAACAGTCTTTTTTATGGGGTGCTTGCTTTGTGGACAACCCACTTACAACAGGCTGGTACCAAAAGTACAGTGAACGGCAGAGGTATTCATAAGTGCCGCCATTAGAATGACTCTAACTGCAACTTCAGACGTTATCCTCAATCTGCTGCCTGTTAGGCTTTTTGGCGAAAAAATTGCTAAAAGTTCAGCTAGAAGGCTAAAAGCTACGCATCAATGGGTTGGCAGGAACGTATGTCATGCATCTATCTTAAGACATTTCGAGGGTATTGCTGTCTCTTTCGACTACATCACACTAATTTATGCCTTCAATGGCATGTGCAAGATATCCATTCTCTCCAGCGATGAATTGAAGGATGACATCCCCACTAAAGCAAAAGGGATTCAAATCTACAAGTTACAGAGTAGAGTTGGGGGGTGGTGTATTTTCAGAAGATTTACACATTAACATGTCCTTTAAGCTTCCCGAGCACAGTATTTTTTAGGTAGAGGGTGCAGCTATAGAGGCTGCTCTGTCTTGGCTAAAGAAGAAGAAAATATCTGGACATGATATTTGCATTCTATCTGGCAGCCAATTAGCTTTTCGTTCCCTAGATTCGGTTATTATCACATCAAAAGCCATCAAGAGCTGCCGCATATCTTTAGACGAGATGGCTAAGCCGACCTGCTTGCTCTAACGACTTCTGCAGGAGTTGCATGGACAAGGAGGAGCAAGAGCCCATTGAACACCTGTTATGCATGTGTCCGGCGTTGTCCAGAAAGAGGCGACTTTCCTGCGCGACCACTTTCTGGAAATATTTCAAACAAAAAGACTAGTTCCATTAGCAGCTTCATGAAAAGCTCCAAATGGCTCGAATTTGAAAGGGATGGGACCTGTGTCTAATCAAGTTTCACAAGGAGACAATGAGCGGCGGCTGCTTTACCTACCTTCCTACCAACATTCCGCACCATTGTGTATTTAAGCCAAATAGTACAACAATCAAGCTCCAAGTCGACTTCGATACTTCGTGCCGTACTTCATTTCAGAAGTCGCCCAATGACATTTTAATGGTGGGTGCTACAATTCAAGAAGATTTGTTTACGTTGCTGCTACTGTTTCGCTATATCATAGCTGCTGACATGACAAAAAATACAGACAACAGCTGTGATCGTTGCTTTCAGTATATCCTATGGCGTACCTCAGAAAATGGTTCAGTACGTACATACCAGCTTGACATTTTTACCTACGATACAGCAAGCGCACCATTACTCGCTGTAAGAAGCCTGCATCACCTGGCTGATCAGTTACGATTGGATCAAAAATTATAAAATATTCTTTTTATATCGACGATTTTCTATGTGAGCGGACTGTTTCGATGAATTATCAGCAATTTTGCAAAATGGAAGCATGGAAGCATGCTAAATGCCATTCCAATGTTGATTCTTTTGTTGACGACAAATCCACAAATCAGTGACGCCTTCATTATCAATACTTTGGGTATTATTTGAGATCAGAAACAGCACCATTTTTATAACTTTTACCTTTAAAAAAGGCAAATAGGGTATTCTAAAGGGCAATTTCAGGAAGGAGGCGTGATAGGTATGGACATATACTCGTATATACAGATATGATCAGAATCACTTTCTAACCAGCATGTGCAATTACACGGGTTCTGCGAGTCATCAATACGTGCTTACAGTTGCTGCCCCTGGTTTCGCAAAAATGACTTATCGGCCGCAGACTTTCGTCTGATCCAAGTGACTACGCAGCTCTGACATCTGCTCATTTCACTATCGGCAGCTCTTTAAGGCATTACCAGAGTACCACTGTAATAGAGAATAAAATTCATCATCTTGAGAAATGGGCTCGTATTAACTTAGTTAAGCAATGATTTTGGCTGCAACGGTCTCGAGATTAAAGTGGAAAGCAGAAAGGCATCCAACGGAATATTTTTTTCAGAATGCTCATCTGTCTCACCGCGTTTGTGCACCTCGCATTAGCAACAACTTTCATCGCAACGCGTCATCACCGCCTTCTGTTGATGGGGGATGTTTGCTCGTAAAAAACTAATATTACGGTATATGTATGGAAAAATTCGTATTCTCTTTTTTCTTCAAGTGTAATTTTAACCTGGTGCCAAAATATACATGGATTTAGCAAGTAGTAGTGCAGGTGAAGCAGCATCTAACTATCATACATGCAATTTTCAGGATAGTTGGAAAGCTGAATAAAATTGGGTGGAACGAAACATCAACAGTACCATGGAACATGCATTGTTTCTATGTATGTCAGGGGCATACGTAAAATTTTAAAAAGTACAAAGCACCTAAAACTTTCAACAGCAGCTTCAGGGCAGCCTTCAGAATCCAATATTTTTAGTAACAAGAATGGAAAGTTTAGTAGTGCATTAGCGGGGGCTATATTAGCACATCAAACTGTAATGGAAATTGTTTAAGCATTTGTTTAATGATTCAGTATTGCAACTCATTTTACATGTGGAGGAACAAAATCAAAAAATCTGCGGCATAAGTTTATGCAGTCAATTTAGATCCATATGATTATGAAGTACTCAGTCTATAAACTATTTTATTTGAATTGACACTGGTTCTCATGATAAACCGTTTTATAAAAAAATTTACGTTTTTTACTAATCTAGCCTCATTAATATATCATTTCCGTAAAGAAGCAACAACAAAGATTGAGCGAATTACGTTGCACGGCTAACAGTAACAAAAAATAAACAACAGTCGATGTTGACAGTTTGACAATCTGGTTTTTTCTACCGTTAACATTTTATTTTACAATATTTATAGTTTATTAATTATTGCGTATGCTGTACTTTAATATAATACAATTAATATTAAAATAAAAGTTATGTTGAATTAGCGTCTTGCCGCTTTCAGTTACTTAAACGAGGTGGATTTGTGCTGTGATGTTATTGCTGGTATTGGTATGGTTCGATGTCCCCATCATCCGATGCACGGTGTCGCTGTCGTTGTTGTTGCTGCTGTGGGCATCGATATAATGCTCGTGTTATGTTGTTCTTGTTGTCGTTGTTGCGCGTGATACATTGTTGTTGTTCTTGCGCGTGTTATGTTGTTGCTGGTGATGCAGCGCGTTTTAGGTTGTTGTTGTTGCTGCGGTGTCATCTATTATGGAGGTAACGTAACTACTCCCCCTTGGAGATAAGTTACGGCCACAAGGATTACGAAGGGGCCGGAACGAATTCTTAGTAGTGTGAGATGTTGTACGTTACAGGTGGTCTTCTTAACGCGTATATGATTGTTATTGTGGCCAGGATCCCGAGTATAATCATGGCTCCAAACGTGTATTTGCTTCTTGTCACAGTTTCCTCTTGAAGCAAGATGACGGCCTCTTGATTCTCGAAGTGATGTTCCTGAAGCTTTTGCAGGTTAAGTTCTTCAACTATAGCTTCAGGGTCCATTTCAGCATGGATTGTTGGGCGACGTAAACTTCATCCCAGAAAATTGATGGGTTGTCCTTGTAGATTATTACGTTAATTTTTACTTTGCAATCTTTAAAATGCAGTATAGATTTGACTATTGACTTTCTATAGTGTATATTTTTCGCTGCAAGTAGAACTTATTAGTGTGTTTGGTATATTGATAAAAATAATATAATTGTCTTGTGGTTGGGATACTGATGATGATTTCCCTACGTCATGGAATACGCATTGCGCTTTTTTGTTGTGTATGATACAGCCTATGCCAGATGAGTTTGGTGTTGCTTCTCGGTGGTTTCAGGACTTGCCGAAGTATGTATTTGCTATCCTGGGTAATGCTTCGTCAAAGTACTGAATGTATTGGTTATTGTGTGATATATATGGATTGTTAGAATTTGTTTTGTCTCATTTACGGGAAGTGGTAATATATGTGATAATTGATAGTTTTGTTTAGATAGATTTGGTATTTGATATTGAAAATTATATTGCATTCATTGTAATAAGCCTGTAATCCCAGTTATTCGTACAATTCTACATCTGACTAAATTTGTACGGATTTTCTATGTAATCTATAATATAAAAATGAGTCGCTGAATGTGTTGCTAAGCGGAAAACTCGAGAACGGTTGGACCGATTTCGCTAATTCTTTTTCTAGAATATTCCTTGAAGTACGAGGATGGTTCTTACGGAGAGAAAAATTATAAAAAGTGCCTGTAACAATAGGTTTGTGGTACGAAAAGTATGATTAATATGATATTTTCAATATCAATATCAATTTTGATCGTTGTAACCGGGTGACACTTTTAGGCCATAATATGAACTTGGTTGTTGAACGAACTGCTAGAATGTGTATTTGATAAAGATTTTTGTTAAATGCAGGTGGCACATTGCAAACATAATATGAACTTGGTTGTTGAACGAACTGCTAGAATGTGTAGTTGATAAAGATTTTTTGTTAAATGCAGGTGGCGCATTGCAAACATAATATGCCCCTGGTTGTTGAACGAACTGCTAGAATGTGCATTTGATAAATAATTTTTTTTTAATGCAAGCGGCGCATTGCAAACATGTGAGAATTCTATACAAAAAAGTGTAAAATATCATGCTCTAAAATATTTATTTTGGATACTCCAAAAAACTTTTATATATATATACACATAATTTTTAGAATGTGTCATAGTATAGAAAGATCTAGCATCACTCAAAAACATGAATTACAAAATGGAAGTGTGGCAATCACATGAATGAGACTAACGATTGCATCAGCCAAACTGAAGTAAAACCAACGTGCTTTTTCATAACAAAATCTTGACTACCCTCTATTAAATAAACATCTCTATAAGTATACATTTAAATATATCCTTGTTTTATTAACACTATAACATGGTGTGAGATGTGGGAACATTTTTAGAAAATTTTAATACCAACTGTAAAAACAACAGTAAAATGAGTGAAGTAGCAGAATTAAAACAACAGATTGCGTCCTTACGGGCAAAAATTAATAAGGCATCAATTAGAAGTACACAGCCGACTCAAAGTGTTCTACCACAAATACCACTACCGGGACCACTAAAGATAGGAGATGGGGATAGAAGTGAAAATTTCAAATACTTCAAACAACAATGGGAAAACTATTTAACAGCAACAGGTTTAGTCTCACAATCTGAAGAGGCCAAAAAGGCAATTTTGCTAACAGCCATCGGTGATGACGCATTTAGAAGATACACCAATATGCCAATAAAAGATGAGGATAGACGCACCGTAAGTGGTCTATTAAACGAGCTAGAAAAAAATCTAACACCAACACTCAACAAAAGATATATTAGAGCTGTATTTAACATGGCCAAACAAGACCCGGAAGAGTCATATGACGAGTATTTCAACAGATTGAGGAGTCTTATAAAGAATGCACAATATGGTCCACTAGAGGAAGACCTCCTACTCGACAAGATAATATGTTCTATCAAAGACCCTGATCTAAAGCAAAAACTATGGCTCGACAACAACATAACTTTGACAAAGGCTATTGAAATATGCAGATCAAAGGAAACTACGGAACAACAGCTACATGGTATAGAGAACAAACAATTTGATATAAACAAGCTACAACAGATACCACATAGAGCCAGAAATCAACCACAAAAACAAAATAGATTGGAACACAAACTATGCAAATTTTGTGGCAACGAATATCACAACACATTGGAAAAGTGTCCGGCTAGAAAATTAACATGCCATAAATGTAATAGAAGAGGTCATTACGCTCGAGTTTGCATGTCAGCTTATAACAACAACAAACAAGGCCACAATGCAAGGGCAATCAAAGAGGTGGTAACATCAACCAATAGTGACGAGGAAACATCAGAAATAGACGAAGAAATTGTACTGAACACCGTATTAAACAACAACAGCAAAGGACTTTACTTGGAACTGAAGATTTACAACAACAACACCGTTGCGTATCACACAAAATGTCAGCTTGATACCGGCGCAACCTGTAACATCATAGGAATCAACAATTTGAAGGAGATAGAAGCAAAACCAACAATTAACAAGACGCAAACGAAGCTTAGAACCATAGAAGGAACACAAATTACACCAATCGGAACAACACAGTTGAACATTGAGAGGAACAGGGCTGAGTATATATTATTATTTTACATAATAGAAAATAATCACTGTCCTTTACTCTCATTACAAACATGTCAATCGTTGAAGCTCATAGAATTATGTAAAAAGGTTGAAAGTCACTCTGCCTAACAGGAACAAGCTTATAAAATCATTAACAGATATGACGATGTATTTCAAGGTCTAAGCAAACTGAAAGGCATCATAACATTGGAAATAGACAACAGCATAACACCCAAAAATGAGCCTCCAAGAAGAATACCTATAGCATTACGAGAACAGCTGAGGGAAACACTGAAAGAAATGGAGAACATGAAGGTCATAGTTAGAGAACCAGAACATACCAATTGGACGAGTAATATGGTACTAGTGAAGAAAAATGACAAACCAAGAGTATGCATCGATCCAAAGGGTTTAAACGAAGCTCTCAAAGATGTAAGGTACCAGCTTCCCACGGTAGAGGAAATTCTAACCGAATTAGCAGATGCCAAGATATTTTCCATACTGGATGCTAAACATGGTTTTTGGCAACTCGAATTGGATAAAGCAAGCAGTAAGTTAACATCATTTTGGACACCCTTTGGTAAATATCGATTTAACCGTGTACCCTTCGGAATAAAGCCAGCAATGGAAATATTCCAAATGCGGCAAAACCAGGTTATAGCTGGATTGAAAGGCGTAGTTTGTATAGCTGACGATATTTTAGTATTTGGAAAGGGTTATACCAAAAGTGAGGCAATTGAGAACCATAACGAAAATTTAGACAAATTATTACGTCTACGTGAAGAAAACTTGAAAATTAACAAGACGAAGATGAGAGTATGTCAGGAGAAAGTAAAATTTTTTGGACACGTCCTAACCAACGAGGGATTAAAACCCGATCCGGACAAAATAAGTGCCATAATAAACATGCCATCACCTAACGATAAAAAGGATACCCTACGATTCCTGGGACTTGTAACATACGTGAATAAGTTTATACCTAATATGTCAGAAGTAACCGAACCCTTAAGAAGAGTTACACATGTAAAGACAAATTTTGAGTGGAGGGCAGAACAGGAGGAAGCATTTAAAAAGCTAAAAACACTAATAACGGAAACTCCTGTATTACAATACTACAATGCAAGTAAACCGGTTGTAATACAGACGGACGCATCATCGTTTGCGCTTGGTTGTACTTTATTACAAGATGATCATCCCATAATATATGCCTCAAAGACCCTGACACCAACACAACGAAACTATGCTCAGATAGAAAAAGAGATGTTAGCAGTGCTATTTGCGTGTAAACGATTTGACCAATACATTTGTGGAAGGAAGAACGTAACAATAGAAACCGATCATTCTCCTTTGGAAAACATTTTTAGAAAACCATTACTCAAAACACCGAAAAGGTTACAGTCCATGATTTTGGCATTACAACGTTAGAATTTCAACATTAAATATACGAAGGGAAGCGAAATGTATATTGCCGATACTCTATCTCGAGCACCGTGTCAATTGGAGAAATCACTCGACATATACAACATTGAGATGGAATTAGAACAGCTAAATGAATGCAGTGACGTCGACGAAAAGCGAATATGTTTGACAACGATTAACAAAATTAAACAGGCAACATCTTGCGACAACATTATGAAAACCCTTATGGCAACAATAAGAGAAGGTTGGCCTGAAGACAAAAGTAATGTGAATGAAAATATAATGCAATACTGGAATATAAGAGACGAGCTCGTCATCAACAGCGATTTGATTTTTAAAGGAAACCGATTACTTATACCACAGCATATGCGACGTGAAATATTAAGCAGATTACATCAACCCCATTTGGGCATTGAATCAACATTAAAATTGGCAAGGGAAACGGTGTACTGGCGAGGAATAACAGACGAAATTAAACAGATGATAGAAGGATGTGGGGTGTAATGTAGACCGCCTCCAAGCGGTGCACCCTGGGTTACGCTAAATGGTCTACACTCCCTAGGTGCTGCTGTTTTCTTGCACGGGAGTTCAGTAGCACCAATTGGCACGACCCCCATCCTTCGGTCCCGGACTTCTCTTTGGACCAATGTAATTGTTCTGATTGCCCTGGGCTGGTAGCTGTAATTTTCTGGACCTAGCTGTCTTTTGTCACGGTAGCACCAAGGTGAAACTTGAGTGTGAACGGCTCCAGTCTAAGGTTGCAGCTGCCCCCGTCCCGTTAAAACCTTGGCAGGCCTCAAAGTACGTTCGACGTCTGTTACCGTTAGGTCGGTAGTGTGGGTTCGGTTGAGTGGAACTCCCGATTAGCACTGGTCTGGCTCTGAGCCCATAAGGGCTTGTGCCAACCTCGCATGGCCTCCCTGCTTGCACAGATAACCATGGGACCATATTTAGTGACCACACGTTCGGACTGAGATAGCGGCTTTGAGTGGGGACCCTTATTGCATGGACACAACAAAAAATAAAAACATAAACACTAACACAAACAAAATTTCCGCGCATATCCCCTCAGGGACGCGCAAAACCCTGGCTAGGCAAATGCCCACCAGCAACACCCCCGCCCTTGGTTCGAAGACAAGCAGCATAAGCACTGCCCCTTCAACAAGCACCACAGCTTCGGCTAATAAGCCACCCAAGAGCTCTTCGCTGTCCCCAGGCTCTTCAGCGGCTGCTAGGGTATTGACTCACAAACCAGCAGCAGTCGCTCCGCCTAAGCCCTCTTCAGCAAACGCCTCGATATTGCCTCACAAGTCGATGGTAACTGCTCCTCGTACCGCTCCTCCTTCAGGTGCACCTACCAACGTGAACCCGAGTACAAGGGCGTACAGGACGCGTAGAGCGGCTTACCGTATTTTGACGAGGCTCAACGCTTCAGAACCATCTCAACTGTCAGAATACGACAAGGGCAAGCTTGAGTGGGCAAAAGCCCACGCTGATGTGCGTGTCCACTCCTCCACTGCACAAGCAGCCGGTAACCCCAAGAGGCAGAGATCAGCCGATCGCCCGGGCCAATCCACCCAAAGCATCCCTAAGCGCGTAAGGCTGGCTACTCCCAAGCCTAAGCTCTCCAAACCGCTTAGTGAGATTGTGAAAGAGAGCCTCACATGGGCTGTGGTCGACTCTGCCAATGCCGATGGGACCATTACTCCTGCCAATTGGAGACAGGTCGAAATGGCACCAATTTTCGTTGAGGTTATGTCCCTCAACCCTGGTCCTTCACCCAGCTGCCGTGACGCAGGGTGGTATCAAGGACATATTAAGATCATATCTTGCTCGGACCAACGCTCGGCGGATCTATACAAGGTAGCGATCAATAGGGTAGGTGAGATATGGCCGGGTGCACAGCTCAACGCGGTACCTTTGGACCAGGTTCCCCAACGCCCTCGCTCCAAAACATGGCTTCCTGCCGAGCCCTCTGAGCCCGAGGCAATCTTAAAGATCCTCAAGCTCAGCAACACCGATCTTCCCACCGATAGCTGGAAGGTCGCGAAAGTTGGTGACCCCAAAGGCACTTTGCGTGAGGTCACCATCATTTTGAACGAGCAATCCCTTGTTCCCATCAACTCCCGCGAGGGGGTGATTAATTATGGCTTTGGAGCCATCACTCTCCGCATCTACAAGTGCGATGCCCAAGCCCCCCAACAGCCTCCCCCAGCTGGTGCTGTCCCACAAGCCACTGCCAAAGAGCCTAGATGCTCGGGCCCGGCTCTCACCCCTTTGTCGGGTAGTGACAATGAGAGTATGTGCTCCGTTACAACCAGAAGCAGCCGCTTCTCAACTTCCGAACTGGTCGGAGAATTCTTCGACCACATGGATACGGAGGCGGCTGGTGGATACATCTCTCCAATGTCCGAAGAGGAGGAGTTGAATTCCACTATAATCGCTCTTCCAGACAATGCTGAAGGTACTACAGATTAACCTTCAGCATTCGAAAACTGCCTCGGCAGCCCTGCTTCTCCGCCTCTCGGATATAGGGGAGGAGCTCATTCTCGTCCAAGAACCTTGGGTCATAAATGACCGGGTTTTTGGACTCAATGCATACGGATATCGTATGGTATATATCGAGGATCAAGGTAAACCAAGATCCTGCATTCTGGTAAAAAACAGCGCTAACGCTCTTTTACTCCCTAGATTCAGTGACAAAGACAATGTTGCCATGGTCATTGAAATGGGTCCACGGACTTTCTGGATCTCCTCGAACTACATGGCTCATGACTATGGCGACTCCCCGCCACCAAACATACTGAAGCAAATGGTTGCTGTAGCCCACCAGAAACAGATTCCGGTAATTATCGGCGCCGATGCCAATGCCCATCACGAAATATGGGGCAGCTCCGGCACAAATGATCGAGGTGAGTGTCTTTTCGACTTTATCATTTCAAATAACTTAGGCATTGCTAACCGGGGAAATGAGCCGACCTTCCTTACATCCGTAAGGAAGGAAGTGCTTGACATCACCCTCGTCAGCGATAACTACTCGAACATGATAAGCAATTGGTTCGTCTCACAGGAATGCTCCTTTTCGGACCACTGCTATATCACCTTTGACATTGACTTGAGGGAGACTACAGGCAATACAGAATCTCTTAAATCTGTCAATAGAAAAAACACGAACTGGCCTCTTTTCCGGCTCAAACTGGGGTCATGCTTAGCAACGACTCCCCCTATTATCCACAACTGTCCCGACATTGATCGGGCGGTCGACGATCTGTCCACAGCTTTTAAAAAAGCCACTCATATTTCTTGCATCACTCCCGAACCACGGGGCAAACCTAAACCTCCGTGGTGGAACTCGGAAATTGCAAGTCTTCGCAAAACTTGTAGAATGCTTTTCAACAAAGCTAAAGTTACAGCTGAGTGGGCCCCTTTCAAAAATAAGCAAAAAGAGTTGAAATACGCCATTAGGCGAGGGAAACGAGCGTCATGGAGGGAATTTTGCGAAAGCATTGAATCGACGTCCGAGGCTAGCCGTCTTCGTAAAATTCTCCACTCCTCTAACAAAGCCCTTGACTGTATCCAAAAACCAGATGGCAGCTGGACTCACTCAAGCGCCGAAACCCTTGATATCCTGCTAGACACCCACTTCCCAGGGAGTTTAGCCTCAGCGGATCAAGCACTCTACCAGGTGGAGCAGGTTTCGCATGATACCCTCCCCACATTCCAAGTGACAAAAAGTCACCTTGAATGGTCCATTCAAACCTTTAAGCCATACAAGTCCCCCGGACCAGACGGCATCATTCCTGCCGATATCCAAAATGGGGAAGAGATTATCCTTCCATGGCTGCTTCAAATATATAATGCAAGCCTCAGACTGCAATACATTCCCTTACGCTGGCGCACGGCTCGGGTCGTCTTCATACCAAAAGTTGGGAAGGCCTCGCACACCAAACCTAAGGATTACAGACCCATAAGTCTAACATCCTTTCTTCTTAAGGTTCTAGAAAGAGCTCTTGACCTACATATCAGGACATCGATCAACCCTTCTCTTCTCTCTGTATCTCAACACGCTTACTCTAAAGGCAAATCGGTTGAAACAGCACTTCATTCTCTCATTTCTCAAGTTGACAAATCCTTGGCGTACAAGGAATTCACACTTGCCATATTTCTGGACATCGAGGGAGCATTCAAGAATGTATGCCCCAACGCTGTCATCTCCGCACTCTATAATCTTAACCTGAATTCAGGTCTTCTTAAATTTATAGAGCTTCTACTAAAATCTAGGATCATCACTTCCACGATCGGCAGTGCCCAATCCAGGAGGGTGGTTAACAGGGGCACGCCACAAAGGGGTGTTTTATCACCCCTCCTCTGGAACCTGGCAGTTAACACACTACTGGTGAGATTGGAATCTACTGGATGCAAAGTGATAGCCTATGCGGACGACATAGCAATCGCGGCATCCGGCAAATTCCCACAAACACTTTCCGAAAAACTTAACTATTCACTCTCTATTGTGTCGAACTGGTGTCGCGAATTCGAACTTGGGGTTAACCCATCCAAAACCGAGACTATGCTTTTCACTAGGAAGTACAAAATTCCAAAGTTTACAATGCCTAGTCTAAACGGCACTCCGCTCTCTTTGAGCACACACGTTAAGTACTTAGGCCTGATTCTCGACCCAAAGCTTAATTGGAAAGCCAATCTAGCTGAGAGGGCACGTAAGGCAGCATGCGCTATATACTGCTGTAAAAGAGCAGTTGGTGCACGATGGGGACTTCGTCCTCGAGTCGTGCTCTGGCTCTACACGGCCATCGTTGAACCAAACCTGTTATACGGGTCGGTCTTCTGGTGGCAAGCTCTTGAAAAAGCCTGTAATATCAAACCCATTGATAAAATAAGAAGATCCATTGTTCTACTGATCACTGGCGCTCTTCGCAGCACACCTACGAAAGCCCTTTTTGCCATGCTGCACTGGCTCCCCTCGGGGATCCTGGTTAAGCAACAAGCCAAGCTGACAGCGATTAGACTTAATGCTCTTTCGCACTGGCGCATAACCCTGACAGGCCATGCTTCAATTCTGAATCAGGACCCACCTGTCCCCAACTTTATCGATTATATGTCGGTCTATCCCGATTTGAACAGGGAATTCGACCTCACTATTCCAAGTCGAAGCGACTGGACCTCAGAAAACCGAATCGTCGGTGAAACAGTCGAAATCTACACCGACGGTTCCAAGCTTGGAGGTAGAGTCGGCAGCGGTATTTATTCCGACAAGCTGGACTTAAACATCTCCCTACGTCTCCCAGACCATTGCAGCGTTTTTCAAGCTGAGGTCATGGCCATTTACCACGCAGCCAAATGGATGCTGAGTAGTGATATCGGCGCGGTTGACGTATCTATCTTCTCAGACAGCCAGGCCGCCATTAAATCTCTTTTTGGCTCCACGGCCACATCAAGACTAGTTCATGAATGTCGAACATCTTTAAATGAGCTCGCAAGTTACTCTCGGGTGCACCTAGTCTGGGTTCCCGGACACAGCGAAATCCCGGGAAACTGCGAGGCGGACGAGCTTGCCAAGGCAGGCACGCTAATGCACGACATTCACCCCTCTGTAAACATCGGCATTCCACTGGCAACAGCCAAGCTGGAAGTCAAACGGAAATATCTGGCTGACGCCTACAAATCCTGGGCTAACGAGGAATCCTGCCACACGGCTAGACTAACTTGGGCAAGCATGGACAAAAACAGAACCAATCAACTTCTTCGACTTGATCGCGTATCACTGTCGACAACTGTGTCGGTTTTGACCGGCCACTGCATAATGGGACAGCACGCAGAAAGACTGGGCCTACCCTCAAATGACTTTTGCCGAGGCTGTGGCTTCGAGGAGGAGGACGAGACGGTTTTCCACCTCTTATGCCACTGCCCATCCTTGAGCAGAAGAAGAATTCGCACCTTTGGTGCCCCATTTCTTACAAGCCTGACAGAGCTGTCATCCATTAATATTAGGGACATAGCCAGGTTCATCAAAATATCAGGATGGTTTCCTGAAACATGACGGGGGAGTCGTGCCTTTCCAGGCGCTGTCCTTGCGCTGACTATCACCATCCCAAGTATGGGAACCTTTTTAGTCAGTGCTTGAACGGCGCCACACCGTGGTATCACAATGGGCCATTATGTGTGCTCAAGTCTGCTTTTGGCAAACTGGGCGGCCACTCCTACCTACCTACCTACCTAGAAGGATGTGATATATGCAACATATATGCAAGGAAACAACAAAGAGAAGCCCTAGTTTAACCAGAAATTCCAACAACACCTTTCGAAATTATATCTATGGACGTATGAGAACTTCAAGTTAAAGGCAAAACTAGATATTTCCTGATAACAGTAGACCATTACTCCGACTTTTTTGAAATCGACGAAATAAACAATTTATCAGCAAAGACAACTATAAACACATGTAGAAAAAACTTCAGCAGATACGGTATACCCATGAAGGTGATTACGGACAATGGAACAAATTTTGTCAACTCCGAGTTCAAAAATTTTACAATAGAGTGGGAGTTTGACCATCGAACATCTAGCCCTCACCATCAACAGGCGAATGGCAAAGCTGAAGCGGCTGTAAAAATTGCACTACATTTACTGAAAAAAGCAGTGGCTTCAAACACAGATTTTTACAAAGCATTGCTCTTATGGAGAAATACCCCAAACAAAATTGGTTCCAGCCCGGCTAAACGATTGTTTTGTAGATGGTTGCGATGTAACTTACCATCATCGAATTTAAATCTCGAAATAGTACAAAACGTACCTAAACAAATTGAACAACAACGCCAATATAACAAGAAATATTTCGATCGTGGAACACGCAAGGACAGCAAATTGAAAGAAGGTGACCAGGTATTTATTAAACAAAATCCAAATGAAAACTGGGTAAAGGGCAGAATTGAACAAAAAGCTGCATACCGATCATATATAATGAGAGCTGCCCAAGGAAGGTGCAGGCGAAACACCATCCACATAATGAAGCCGAAATCAGTATCACCTAACTCGGAACAACGGGACATAAGAAAAGATTTGACTTCAGGATCAGAATACGAATCTGACATCATACAAAGTGAACAGCTACAACAGTTACCAGTTGAACCTCAAACCCATCAGTCAGATGAAACATCTATCGGAGATCACCGCGATTCGGAAAATGTGGATTCACAACACCAACAAAATTATCCCATACAAAGAGGTAGAAGAGAAACTAAACTACCACGACGATTGGACGATTATGAAGTTTACTAATATTTATAAAACAAAGGGGATGTCATAGTATAGAAAGAACTGGCATCACTGAAAAACATGAATTACAAAATGGAAGTGTGGCAATCACATGAATGAGACTAACGATTGCATCAGCCAAACTTTTTCATAACAAAATCTTGACTACCCTCTATTAAATAAACATCCCTATAAGTATACATTTAAATATATCCTTGTTTTAATAACACTATAACAGAATGCAATTCCAAACAAAACATGACCACGGGGTGTACCGCATATATGATATATCTGAAGTATGAGTAAGCTGAGTATTAGTATTTATATTTGTACAACCCTGAGACATAAACTTTGACAGCACTGCCACTTACGTTAAAGTACACCCATGGCAAAAACCATTGGCTGGAACGATAAACACACGACAAGGGCAACTAAAGGTTACATCTAAAAGCCAGAAGTTTGGCTCGCGTCCGTTTGATCTCAATAACCAAAGTAATAAGTTCAGCATCAGCCCCTGGTGTATTTTGTGTGTGTTTGTGACTTACTAAATATACCTCCTATAAGGCGGCGGACAAATTTAGGCAAAAGAACCCGAAATGCAACGAATCAAAGTAATTATCAATCAAATCGTACTGCCCAGGAACGTGAAGAAAGAGCAATGAACGTGAAAGAATTCGGTTAAGACAGACCCGTGAAGCGCGACATTCGACTAATAATGGTGCAAGTTTGAATCGAGCTGCTTTCTGTTACGATGTGTCAATTGATTACAGTGCCTACAACTGTGTTGCTATTGGACCTATGAACTCAGTTTGCCAATATTGTAAGGCATTGAAATACAAAAATGAAGCCAATGGATTGTGTTGTGCAAATGGAAAGGTGAAATTGATACCATTGCTTCCACCTCCAGAGCCATTGTACTCATTGGTTTTAGGAATAGGAACAGATTCAATACACTTTTTAAAGAATATTCAATAATACAACGACTGCTTTCAAATGACTTCATTTGGAGCAACAAAAGTAGTTCGGGGAAATTTCATGCCAACTTTTAAGGTTTGTAATAGTATTTGCAGTTGTGTGTTTATTAATCATAAATATTATAGCCCATATACATTTTCACAATACATTTTTTCCCTTTACATATACAAGGTCAAATATATCACAGAGCAGGTTCTTTGTTACCAGTGCCAGATAGCGACTACAAGTTTTTGCAAATTTATTTTATGGGCAATTCTCCACAAGAAATCAATCTACGTTGCGCAAATAACAATTCAGTGAAAAGGTCAATAGTTGAACAATTACAAAACTTATTTCACGAACACAATCAATTGATTATATTATTTAAAAGTGCAATGGATATGATGCCATCTGATGATCACAAAATTGTTATCAGAGCAGGACGTTTTAATGCACCTACTATCGACAAAGTTGCCATTGTTGTAGTTGGAGAAAATTTGGAGTCATGTGATATTGTTTTACATCGTCGAAATAATCAATTACAACGTATTAAGGAAACACATCGCTCATATGATGCACTGCAATATCCCATTATATTTTGGCAAGGTGAAGATGGCTATGATTTCTCAATCAAGATGATAAATCCCATTACAGGTAATTGAAATATTAGTTTATGAGATGTTACGTCATCTACTATATCACCTACTAAACAGTTTAATTTGTTATACAACTGTCATCATTATAATAAAAAAAATATTTACAGGTTCTGAAATCAACAAAAAAGTTACTTCAATGAACTATTATTCATACCGCCTAATGATCAGAGAAAATGAAGACAATCACATTTTGAAATGCCGGCGATTATGTCACAGATATGTTGTTGATATGTATGTAAAAATTGAAACGGAGAGATTAACATTCATCAGGTTGAATCAGACTAAACTTCGATCTGAAGAGTATACTCACCTTCGAGATGCAATTAATTCTGATGGAAATGCAGAAAATGTTGGCCGGATGACTATTCTTCCAGCAACCTACATCGGATGTCCTCGGCATATGCATGAATATGCTCAAGATGCCATGTCCTATGTTCGGCATTATGGCACAGCAGATTTGTTCATTACATTCACATGCAATCCACAATGGATAGAAATTATACAAGCGTTATTCCCTGGCCAATCACCTATTGATCGTCATGACATTACAGCAAGAGTCTTCAGACAAAAGTTTAAATCTTTAATGGATTTAATTGTGAAACATTGTGTGTTTGGTGAGACACGCTGCTGGATGTATTCTGTAGAGTGGCAGAAACATGGATTGCCGCATGCACACATTTTGATTTGGTTGGTTGAAAAAATTAGGACAACTGAAGTTGATGAAGTCATATCAGCTGAAATCCCTAATGAACAAGTAGATCCTGGCTTGCATGATGTAGTTATCAAAAACATGTTTCATGGTCCATGTGGAACACTTAATCAAAATGCACCGTGTATGGTAGATGGTAAGTGTTCAAAGCGCTATCCACGGACATTAATATCGGAAACAATTACTGGAAATGATGGTTATTCACTCTATCGTCGGCGATCACTAGCAGACAGTGGAAGATCAACAATTGTCAAAGTAAAGCAACAAGATATTGAAATAGATAATCGTTGGATTGTTCCATATTCACCGATCTTATCAAAAACTTTCAAAGCACACATCAATGTTGAATCTTGCCATTCAGTAAAATCTATCAAGTACATATGTAAATATGTAACCAAAGGAAGTGATATGGCTGTGATTGGATTTGGTGCAGAGAATTCAAATGATGAAGTAACCCAATACCAAATGGGCCGCTATGTTAGCAGCAATGAAGCATTTTGGAGAATTTTTTATTTTCCAATTCATGAAAGACACCCCACAGTTGTTCACTTAGCCGTGCACTTAGAAAATGGACAAAGAGTGCATTTCACAGCTCAGAATGCAGTACAGAGAGCTCACTAGCCACCATCTACTACCTTAACCAATTTTTTCGAGACGTGCCAAAATGATAATTTCGCACAAACACTGCTATATTCTGAAATGCCAAAATATTATACATGGAATAAATCAACAAAGAAATTTATGCGAAGGATACAAGGAAAACCAGTTCCAGGATACACAGGTGTATATTCAACCGATTCAATAGGTCGAATTTATTCCGTTCATCCAAGCAACGATGAATGTTTTTATTTACCGCTGCTATTAGTCAATGTGCGTGGCCCAACATCATTCCAACATTTGCGAACAGTTGATAGTGAATTGTGTGGATCCTACAGAGAAGCCTGTCATCGTTTGCAACTGTTAGAAAACGATGCACATTGGGATCAAACTCTCAATGATGCTGTAATTTCATCACAAGTTCATCAAATACGAACATTGTTTTCCATTATCATATGTACATGCTTCCCATCAAATCCAATTGATTTGTCGATAAAATACAAAGATAATATGTGTGACGATATTTTATATAATACTAGCTGACCCGGCGAACTTCGTTCCGCCTAGCAGTCGATTTTTTAATATTTTTTTTTAAGTTAATAAGTCAATAATTACATGATGTGAAAATTTAAAAATTATAAAACACTCAAAATTCATTCAGTCACTAAAAATTCATGTTTTTGATAACTACCTCATGCAGCTGATATGACTTCATCAACTTCATTTGTCCTAATTTTTTCAACCAACCAAATCAAAATGTGTGCATGCGGCAATCCATCTGCCACTCTACAGAATACATCCAGCAGCGTGTCTCACCAAACACACAATGTTTCACAATTGAATCCATTAAAGATTTCAACTTTTGTCTGAAGACTCTTGCTGTAATGTCATGACGATCAATAGGTGATTGGCCAGGGAATAACGCTTGTATAATTTCTATCCATTGTGGATTGCATGTGAATGTCATGAAGAAATCTGCTGTGCCATAATGCCGAACATAGGACATGGCATCTTGAGCATATTCATGCATATGCCGAGGACATCCGATGTAGGTTGCTGGAAGAATAGTCATCCGGCCAACATTTTCTGCATTTCCATCAGAATTGCATCTCGAAGGTGAGTATACTCTTCAGATCGAAGTTTGGTCTGATTCAACCTGATGAATGTTAATCTCTCCGTTTCAATTTTTACATACATATCTACAACATATCTGTGACATAATCGCCGGCATTTCAAAATGTGATTGTCTTCATTTTCTCTGATCATTAGGCGGTATGAATAATAGTTCATTGAATTAACTTTTTTGTTGATTTCAGAACCTGTAAATATTTTTTTTATTATAATGATGACAGTTGAATAACAAATTAAACTATTTAGTAGGTGATATAGTAGATGACGTAACATCTCATAAACTAATATTTCAATTACCTGTAATGGGATTTATCATCTTGATTGAGAAATCATAGCCATCTTCACCTTGCCAAAATATAATGGGATATTGTAGTGCATCATATGAGCGATGTGTTTCTTTAATACGTTGTAATTCATTATTTCGACGCTGTAAAACAATATCACGTGACTCCAAATTTTCTCCAACTACAACAATGGCAACTTCGTCGATAGTAGGTGCATTCAAACGTCCTGCATGTTGGCCCACAGGAGTTTTATCTGCTCTGATAACAATTTTGTGATCATCAGATGGCATCATATCCATTGCACTTTTAAATAATATATTCAATTGATTGTGTTCGTGAAATAAGTTTTGTAATTGTTCAACTATTGACCTTTTCACTGAATTGTTATTTGCGCAACGTAGATTGATTTCTTGTGGAGAATTGCCCATAAAATAAATTTGCAAAAACTTGTAGTCGCTATCTGGCACTGGTAACAAAGAACCTGCTCTGTGATATATTTGACCTTGTATCTGTAAAGGGAAAAAATGTATTGTGAAAATGTATATGGGCTATAATATTTATGATTAATAAACACACAACTGCAAATACTATTACAAACCTTAAAAGTTGGCATGAAATTTCCCCGAACTACTTTTGTTGCTCCAAATGAAGTCATTTGAAAGCAGTCGTTGTATTATTGAATATTCTTTAAAAAGTGTATTGAATCTGTTCCTATTCCTAAAACCAATGAGTACAATGGCTCTGGAGGTGGAAGCAATGGTATCATTTTCACCTTTCCATTTGCACAACACAATCCATTGGCTTCATTTTTGTATTTCAATGCCTTACAATATTGGCAAACTGAGTTCATAGGTCCAATAGCAACACAGTTGTAGGCACTGTAATCAATTGACACATCGTAACAGAAAGCAGCTCGATTCAAATTTGCACCATTATTAGTCGAATGTCGCGCTTCACGGGTCTGTCTTAACCGAATTCTTTCACGTTCATTGCGATCTTCACGTTCCTGGGCAGTACGATTTGATAGATAATTACTTTGATTCGTTGCATTTCGGGTTCTTCTGCCTAAATTTGTCCGCCGCCTTATAGGAGGCATATTTAGTAAGTCACAAACACACACAAAACACACCAGGGGCTGATGCTGAACTTATTACGTTGGTTGTTGAGATCAAACGGACGCGAGCCAAACTTCTGGCTTTTAGATGTAACCTTTAGTTGCCCTTGTCGTGTGTATATCGTTCCAGCCAATTGTTTTTGCCATGGGTGTACTTTAACGTAAGTGGCAGTGCTGTCAAAGTTTATGTCTCAGGGTTGTACAAATATAAATACTAATACTCAGCTTACTCAAACTTCAGATATATCATATATGCGGTACACCCCGTGGTCATATGTTTTGTTTCGAATTGTATTCTAAAAATTATGTGTATATATATATAAAAGTTTTATGGAGTATCCAAAATAAATATTTTAGAGCATGATATTTTACAATTTTTTGTATAGAATTCTCACATGTTTGCAATGCGCCGCTTGCATTAAAAAAAAAAATCTTTATAAAATGCACATTCTAGCATTTCGTTCAACAACCAAGAGCATATTATGTTTGCAATGCGCCACCTGCATTTAACAAATAATCTTTATCAACTACACATTCTAGCAGTTCGTTCAACAACCAAGTTCATATTATGTTTGCAATGCGCCACCTGCATTTAACAAAAATCTTTATCAAATAGACATTCTAGCAGTTCGTTCAACAACCAAGTTCATATTATGTACTAAAAGTGTCACCCGGTTACAAAGATCAAAATTGATATTGATATTGAAAATATCATATTGATTATACTTTTCGTACCACAAACCAATTGTTACAGGCCCTTTTTATAATTTTTCTCTCCGTAAGAACCATCCTCGTACTTCAAGGAATATTCTAGAAAAAGAATTAGCGAAATCGGTCCAACCGTTCTCGAGTTTTGCGCTTAGCAACACATTCAGCGACTCATTTTTATATTATAGAAGATACGCAATAGAACAGGGAATCCGAATTTACAAGTAAGTGAAGAAATTTACAATGAGGCATTGATTTCCATTGAGGATATGTGCTTGATGATGTCAAACAAGCTATTATGTCTATTGGGGATGGCCGCGCCCAATCGCCCAATGCACCATGCTTTTCATCAAGAGTTACAACGTGAAAAATCGTATTATCACAATAATTTGAAAGAATCGATGCAAATAAATCTTCCACTTTTAATCGAAGAACAAAAGTATGTATTTGATACTCTTATGAAAGTAATAGATGATGGAACAGGAGGGATTTATTTCTTGGACGCTCCTGGTGGTACAGGAAAAACTTTTTTGATTGCTTTAATATTGGCAACAATTCGCTCAAAAAATGAAATTGCTCTTGCTCTTGCTTCGTCAGGTATTGCAGCAACTTTGCTTGAAGGCGGTCGAACAGTCCATTCAGCTCTTAAATTGCCATTGAATATGCAAAGCAACGAAACACCAACCTGCAACATTTCGAAGAATTCTGCAATGGCAAAGGTTTTGCAGCAATGTAAACTAATAGTGTGGGATGAATGCACGATGGCGCATAAAAAATCTTTAGAAGCTTTAGATAGAACCTTAAAAGATCTACGGAACAACAAAAACCAATTTGGTGGCGCAATGATTTTATTATCAGGAGATTTTCGCCAAACATTGCCAGTGATTCCACGTTCAACGCAAACTGATGAACTGAATGCATGTTTAAAGTCCTCCAATTTGTGGAAACATGTCACGGTATTACATTTAAGCACGAATATGCGTGTCATGTTGCAAAATGATCAATCTGGAGACATATTCTCTAAACAACTCATTGATATTGGTAATGGCAAATTTCCTATAGACGTGCTGACTGGATGCATCACCTTTCCTGAGAGTTTTTGTCAGTTAACGCAATCAAAAGCTGAACTCATTCAAAAAGTGTTTCCAAATGTTGCTCAAAATTACTTATTCAATGATTGGTTGAGCGAACGAGATATACTGGCTGCCAAAAACACTGATGTAAATGAATTAAATTTCAAAATTCAAGATGACATTCCTGGCGAAATGAGGACATATAAATCAGTTGATACGGCAACTAATGAAAATGATGTCGTGAACTATCCACCGGAATTTTTAATCTCACTAGATTTGCCAGGATTGCCGCCTCACAATCTTCAATTAAAAGTTGGATCTGTAGTTATAATGTTGCGAAATATTAACCAACCGCGACTTTGTAATGGCACACGATTAGCGATAAAAAAATTAATGTATAACGTAATAGAAAGGAAAGTATAAAGGAGAAGACGTTTTGATACACCGCATCCAATGATTCCGACTGATGTACCATTCGAATTTAAACGACTGCAGTTTCCAGTACGGCTTGCTTTCGCTATGACTATAAACAAATCCCAAGGGCAGTCATTAAGTGTTTGTGGTATTAATTTAGAAAACCCATGTTTCTCGCATGGTCAATTATATGTTGCCTGTTCCCGTGTTGGAAAACCATCTGCTCTGTTTGTTTACGCGCCAGGCAACCAAACAAAAAATATCGTGTACAATAAAGTACTACAATAAAAATGAAACTTAATTTAGAATAAGTACAAATAAAATCAAATATAATAAGTAGGTATCATATAACAAATCTGAAATTGTGATTTTCATTATGAATTTTTAGTGACTATTGAAAGAATTTTGAGTGTTTTATAATTTTTAAATTTTCACATCATGTAATTATTGACTTATTAACTTTAAAAAAAATATTAAAGAATCGACTGTTAGGCGGTACGAAGTTCGCCGGGTCAGCTAGTTGATAATATATTTCTGATAATATAGTTCTTGTGGATTCAAAATTAACTTTGAGATTATATCTAGTTTTGCTAGTACTATTGCTTCGCTGACACTTGTGAGGTGATTAGTTTATAGACCTATGTTGCAATTAATTTGGTTCATATATAAAATTCCTGCTAAAGTATTCTGGGTTTCTATTATTTTGTTTTTTTGTTTTTCGGGCGTATTTATTCAGGAAGCTGTCAATAGTTCTTGTTCCTTGTTGATATGAGTGGTTATTGTTTTGAGTCTCTGTAGCATTGGGCTATTCAGTTTACTTTGATATTTAAAGGTTTATTTTAAATTATTTTCAATACTATGTAGTTCTTGTATTTGTTTGTTTAAGCAGTCTGCGTAATTTGCCTCCATGCTATTTGTGATAAACTTAATAGCAACGCCTAATCCTTTTACAATACTTCTTTTCTTTCGTTTAGTTGGTGTTAGAGCATCAAATTTATTCCACAGTTCTGTCAGCTTTGGGTTATTTGTACTGAGATTTTCTGTATGTCATGTTTTTCGAATGTTTCATATGCGGTTTGTTTGTATATTTAGGTCGTACTAGTTGAGATGAGTGGTTATTACTTTTATGAGATTGTGGTCGTGATGTAAAATTCTTAGGGGACCTAATTTCATACGTAGCAGTCCATGGTTTTCGTTTAGGCTTTGAATTTTTCTATTACTTTGCGCGGTTATGATTTGCAGTGAGGTGCAATTTTGGAATATAGTGGCTACTAGTGGAGACGGTTCGCCGACTTTTTTTTCGATCTGGGTGAGAGCTACAGGGCAAAGTCTCTGATCGCTTCCCACTGGGGGTGCCAGAACGATCATTGTTCCTACATAAACCAAGCCGACACACAGCCTCCTCGTAGCGTCTCTGGATAACTGCCTCAACATCCGTTTGGTAGTGAACTAATGTGTGCGGCAAAACTACCCCTCAAAGAGGTTGTGCGTCGGGCTTGTTACTGAAGACTACCAAAATGCCTCGGATAAGGATAACCAATTTTGATGACGACCCCCGCAAACGTACAATGGACAACGATTTAAGGATATGCACCTGGAATGTCCGAACCCTCAATAGGGAAGGTGCCTCTATCCAGCTGGGTGACGTCCTCATAAAGTATAAGGCTGACGTCACCGCATTACAGGAGATGCGATGGACGATACAGGGTTGCTCTAAAAGAGCATCCTGTGACGTCTACTACAGTTGCCATGTGGAAAGGCACGAATTTGACGTTGGATTCGCGGTCGACAAGAGACTACGCCACTTTCCCTCCCAGTTCACACCGGTAAATGAACGGCGGGCCACCATTCGCATTAGTGCGAAGTTCTTCCACATAACCCTAATTTGTGCCCATGCTACAACGAATGAGATCGACGATTTGAATAAGGATGTTTTCTACGCTCTGCTCAAACAAACATTCGAGCGATGCCCCCGCCACGATATTAAAATCGTGCTACGCGACTTTAACGCCAAGGTGGACAAAGAAAGCATATTTAGTCCTATGATCGAAAAATTCAGTCTACACGAACAATGTTCCGATAATGGAATGAGACTGATCGACTTCACCGCAGCGAGAAACATGGAAGTTAGTTCCACCAGGTTCCAACATCTCGATATACATAAGGCCACCTGGCTGTCCCCTGATCAACGAACACGAAACCAAATTAATCACGTTTTGATAGACGGAAGGCATGCTTCCAGTATATTGGACGTACGCACGATCCGCGGCGCTAACATCGACCGCAGCCAAGGTTCGCATGCGCTTGTGTGCGGCAAAAAGAGTACGGAACACGATACATCGAAAGCCTGATATTGGAAAGCTGCAATCAAAATGGGCAGCCCAAACGTTCGCTACTCAAGTCTCATACCTGCTTCCACAAAGCCCCCCTCAAATCGACGATATATGCGCGCAGTGGAACCACATTTCCCGCTCCTTGCGAGCTGCTGCCGAAGAGGTGCTTGGCTTCCAACGCCATCAGCGGAATCAGTGATACGACAACGAGTGTCGCGACACTACTGCAGCGAAAGACGCAGAGTACAGAGCCACCCTGCAGTCAGTTGTAACGCGAGCTGCTAAGGAGCAATATAGAGAGATGAGGTGACAGGAGAAGCTGCTTTTTAAGCGCAAGAAGCGCTAGGCGGAAAAACGCGAATGCAAAGAGATCGAGATGTATGAGATGTAGCAGGAATGAGTCCCGAAAATTCTTCGAGCGAATAAAACGCCTCACTAATGGTTTGAACACTGAGGCCTCTTCCTGCAGGGACGAACACGGAAACCTGGTGACAGATGTCCAAAGCATGCTGACGATATGGAGGGATCACTTCTCGAAACTACAGAGCAGCGATGACACTAACAATTCCGCCCACGGAGAAGGTGATCCAAACTACCCGATTACTAATGACGGCGTATGTACCGCCGCCCGACCATGACGAAATTTTGAGAGCTATTGCCGGGCTGAAGAACAACAAGGCCGCAGCTGCGAATGGCCTGCCCGCAGAGCTTTTCAGGACAGGCGGCGTGGACCTGACAAAACACATGCATATGTTCCTAAGGAGAATATGGTCGGATGAAAGCATGCCCAGCGAGTTGAATCTCAGCGTGTTCTGCCCAATCCACAAGAAAGACGATCCCACAAACTGCGCCAGCGACTGAGGGATAAGCCTTCTTAGTATAGCAGACAACGTTATATCAAGCGTACTATGTGAAAGATTGAAGCGCACCGTCAACAAACTGATTGGATCTTATCAGTGAGGCTTCAGGCCTGGTAAATCCACCATCAACCAGATATTCACATCACGCCAACTCGTGGCGAAGACCCGAGAAAAGCAGGTCGACACCTACCTCCTTTTCGTCGATTATAAATCTGCATTTAACAGCACGATCAGGGATAACTTATATTCCGCTATGTCTGAATTTGCCATCCCTGCAAAGCTCTTCCGACTTTGCAATATGACGCTAACCAACACCACGATTGGGAAGGATTTTTCCAAGCTATTTGAAACGAAGCGAGTTTTCCGACAAGGTGATTCCCTATCGTACGAATCCTTTCATTTGATGATGGAGAAAATAATTCGTGCTGCGAATATCAACATCTCCGGCACGATCTTCTATAAGAGTTTCATGCTGCTAGCGCAAGTCGATGATATTGACATTGTTGGCACAAACACAAGGTCGGCCACCGTAATATTCTCCAAACTTGAAAAAGAATCCCGTCGAGTGGGTCTTGTGGTGAACGAGGACAAGACGAAATATCTTGAGTCAACAAACAAAGAATCCCGGCGTCTTGGACAACAAGTTACTGTTGGCAACTACACATTTGATGTGGTCAAGGATTTTGTCTATCTAGGATCCAGCATTAACACCAATAATAACGTCAGCCTGGAGATCAATTGAAGAATAACTCTTGCCAACAGGTGTTACTTTGGCCTCAGTAAGCAACTGAAAAGCAGAGCCCTCTCTCGCCGGACAAAACAACACTCTACAAATCACTCATACTTCCCGTCTTGTTGTATGTCGCCGAATCGTGGACCATAACTACCAGCGATGAGAGATTATTGGGGTCATTCGAGAGTAAAATTCTTCGAAAGATCTACGGTCCAATCTGCGTGGAGGACGTATACCAGATTAGATAGAACCACGAGCTGTATGAGCTGTACGCCGATATAGATATTGCGGTGGCTGGGTCATGTCGAGCGAATGAATAACAACGCTCAGGCCAAGTTTGGTACTCTCTTCGGAATGTTCTGGTGGTACTCGCAGAAAAGGATGCCCTAATCTCCGTTGGAAGGACCAAGTCGACGATGACCTGAACGCGCTTGATATTTCTAACTGGCCTCATCGCGCGCAGAGCAGAGCCGAATGGCGCAACATTTTGGTAGCGGCGAAGACCGGCCGTCGGTTGTAGTGCCAGCTAAGTAAGTAAGTAAGTAATTCTGAGCCTTGACCGCAAACGATCTGTCGGGAAGAATACCGTGAGTGCTAATGAGCTTTTTAACTGATTTTAAAACTGAGATGCTATTTCTCCTGCAAATTTGGAAGGTTTAACTTCTATTGTTAGTACGTTGTTGCTATTTATTGTGTATAAATAAATGTGTGTCTAATGGTTTTATCGGAATTTCTGTATTTTGGAATTTGATTTTTGGGGGATTCCTCATGAAAGGAAAGTAATGATTTATTTTTAAATGGAGTTAAGTTTCTCGTTTATACCTCCATGACTGTGGTTGTTGTGGTGGTCGCGGATTAGATTTTATTGTTCATCAGTTTCCTTTACGTAAGTCAGTAGTTCGGTGCAGTGAATTATACGAAATGTTTTATTGTTTGAAATGTATTTAGAATAAACGGACTGTATTATTCTAAAATTTTCAATTTTGGAATATATTGCTGAGAGTTTGTTTGCTGTTACAAACTTTTTGAAAATATCGATAATTTATTTTTCGGAAAATTCCTTTTTCTTATTGTATGACGTTGTTTGTTTTTTAAAAGTATTTCGAGAATCATTCGAGGGGTTTCTGAATGTTTTCATATTCCATATTCTGGTCGTATTCCTCCAGTTTGCGTTCGAAATTTTTGTTGGGAGGTGAGCTTCTAAAATAGTTGTTGTTTAGCAGTTCTCTAAATGTGTTGTTCTGCATCCTATTAGATCGAGTGAATGTACTTGAGCTTATTTTTAAAAAAATTTGTTGGATTCCGTGTGTTGCTATATCCATTATTGGTGTTCATTTGCTGTTGTTTTAGGAAAGGGCAATTTTGATTTTGGTTCTAAACGAATTTTGATTTTGTTCGTGCTGGTATTTGTGTGTATCATTATTTAAGTATTGTGGGGTTATCCTATATTGTTGATTGTATTGCCTGTTTTGATTATAATTTGATTTATTTTCCTAATTTTGCCATTTTGGGCCGCTATATGGGTGTTGTTTATTGTTTTGCCTAACCGAATCTCGATGTACGAGTATGTAATATACATGTTTTTAATTTTTTAATTTTATTTATTTTTTATTTTTTCTTAAACCTGGAGGGTCGCAGAATTTTATTTTTTAAGCAAAGTTTTAAACTAGTATCCGTACGCAGCTGATATAGTTTTAAGGAATTCTTTTATTTATTTATTTTTATTTTATTTTTTTATGTACTCGTATGCATAATTTTTAGATATGAAATATGAAATGAAAATATGATTTATATTACTGTTCTTTTTACCTGGAGGGTCCCGTAGGAATCGCATATATTTGAACAAAAGTTATAAACTACTATCTGTATGCAACTGATATCGTTTTAATGTATTATTTTATTTTTTATATTTTGCTCTTCCCGTATGCAGCGGATACAATTGATATAAATAAAAAAATATTTATATTACAGTTCTTTTAACCTGGAGGGTCCCATAGGAATCGCAGGTTTTTGAACCTGGGGTTCTGTAGTTTTTAAAGCTTTAAATTTTGTATATTTTTTCGAGAACTGGAGTGCATGGCGTATAAAAATTTTATTCTATTACCACTAACCCCGTGTGAGACTTTTATCACAATTTTTAGAATTCAGTACGTTTGAGTTACATGCAGCAGTTTGTTGCACATATTTTTGATGTGCTTCATAATGTAAGCGTTGTTCCCTATATTGTATCTGCTACTGCTTGCTGATGCGGTGTTGTCTCTGCCACTGGTTCCTGTTGCCGTGTTGTATCTGCTACTGCTTGCTGTTGCAATGTTGTCTCTGCCACTGGTTACTGTTGCCGTGTTGTCTCTGCTACTGGTTACTGTTGCCGTGTTGTTTCTCCTTGTGGGTGCTGTAGCCGTATTGTCTCTGCTTTTCTTGTTCGTCCACCGAATATAAGGAGTCAAAACTCGCCGGTTTTTTTGCTTTTGTGAAGAATGTACACTGATATGCCCCCAGTGTTCCAGTTTCGCTAGTGATATCCCGTCACTGCTGACACTTTTTCAACTTGTGCAATAATATGTGAAATTGTGTTAATGTATCTAGAATACTCTTTACCTCGTACCTTTACCTTGACGTGGTGGTAGGGCTTGTGTGAGTCGCTGTGCCATCGGCCTGCTTATGCAATCCGGTAGGGTGACCCATGATGGAGAGGTCAGCCTGGAGACGTCTGACAAAATTAGGTACACGACTGGGTGGTCGTTAAGCACCCCCTAAGCCGGGATAGCACGCGTCATTCGGCTTGGTGTTTGCAGTTAGTTGTTATCATACTGTATTCTAACGTCGCACCTCACTGATACCTGCCCGCCTCAGTGAGTAACCATGTGCTTACCGTGTTACTGGGGGCTATGACACGGCGAACCTTCTTTCCCCCACACTCGTGGGATTAAATATAGAAACACCAAATTTAAATAAAATTAATAAACTAGCAGGTACACATTCTGCAACTCAACTGGCGAATCATGTGGTACGTAATGTTCTCAATACTGAGCGACACGTTGTAACTCCTAACCGGAGAGGACAGACGGAGGGCAAAGGTAACAAAGATAACAACTCTGCGCCTGCGCCACGACGGCAACTGGACCCCTGAAGCGGAAGGAAAGCCAGGAAACTCTGGATGCTGAAGGTGCTTCGACATCCAAGGCCACAAATACACAGCTCTCGACGAGTACTGAACAGACGAGGCAGCTTCCCGGCTTCGGCGCTGCCAGGAAAAGTACAGGTTTGAGTGGGGCGAGTACTAAATGGTATTTGCTCTTGGGCTTAACACCCGAGGAAGCCAAACAGAAAGTGCTCAATCGCGCTAAGAGCCCATCTGACGTAAGGAAAAGGGGCGCTATTGAAATCTGTCCAAATGAGGGCAACTCCACCAAAAAAAGCAGGGCTTGTGATACTGCACCAAGGGTTGCAATGAAGAAAAGTGTGCCAAGACCTGCACCGAAACCAGAGGCGGCCACCAGGAAGGCGGGAGTCAGTTACGCTAGCGTCACCAAAGGCTTTAGGCTGACTGTAATACCAAAGTCATTCCCGGAGGTCATCCTTTCGCGTGAGGAGCAGGGGCAACTCGAAATCTTATTTATGGACGAAATGTTCAAGGGTTCTGAAACCGAACTGGAATTTGAGGGCATCCACTTTCGACAAGGCTTCATCCTGATCGATTGTTCCACCGATGCGGTTGCTGAATGGGTGAAGACGACGTTACCCAAGATATCTGGTTGAAAGTGGACAAAGCTAACGACGTGCACTGGAGATGCTATCCCTGGTGTACATCTGATGACGGTATACATTCTGCAAGCAGCTGGGAACGAGGACAAGAAACTCCTCGATTTGATGGTAACTCAGAATAAAGCGCTGAGCACCAATCTCTGGATAATCTTCAGTAGCAAGAAAGAGAAGAACGGCAAGCTGATAACGATCGGCATTGATGACCGATCACTTGAAGGGATCAAAGCCAAGGATTGTAGAGTGGCCTACAGATTTGGCAAGATCCCCGTCCATCTACACAAAGGACGTGTAATAGGTAATCCTCGAGATGCAGTGGCCACAACTGAGCAAAACTCATCCGACGCAGAGGAGATACTAATAGAGGTGGCAGAAGAAGTGGTCACGAGCGAGAGGCCTGCAGCCGAAGTCAGCATTCTAGCTGTCGAAAGCGAAGACATCAAAGCCATCAACCTAGCAGCGCTAAAACTGACCGCCGAAGTAGAAGACTCCGAAAAAGTACTCCTGTCAGACATCGATGATGCCCTGGCAGCGTGCGATGCGAAGGAGAAGCAATGCAAACAATAACGCGGAGATGGCCAGCATTAGAGTTGCTCAAATTAATCTCCATCATGCGAAGGCCGCCTCGGCAGTCATCGCTAGAGCAACACTCAGTTCCAACCTGAGCATAGTGCTGGCACAGGAACCCTGGGCATTCAGGGGTCAAATCAGAGGAAATGAAAAAAAAAATACTTGTGTCTTCCAGAGTTACTCTCTAGAGATCTTGTAGCGGTGCAGATCCCGATCAACATCAACGGGTGTACACGTGAAGTTGTATTTGCATCAGGATACCTACCAGGGGAAGATACTCGGGTCCCACCCGAGCTTATCTACAAACTGGTGGAGTACTGTGAAAGGAAGAAGCAACCTCTAAAACTTGGATGTGACGCGCATAACAAGGTATGGGGCAGCACAGACACCAACAAGCGTGGTACCTTCTTGAATTTATCATTAGTAATAAATTAGAAATTCTCAATGTACGTAATACACCCACTTTCGTAACTAGCGTACGGAAGGAAGTCTTTGACATAACCTTATTAAATACCTGGGTCTTTAGTCTTGTTAAGAATTGGATAGTATCCAACGAACCATCAATGTCCGATCATAGGATACTGCGATTTGACATAGAGGGTTTGCAATTAACGCAAAGAACTTGAAGGAATCCGAGGAGAACAAACTGGGGAAAATATCTAAACAATCTGAATGCAAACCTAAGGAAACTAGAATTAGGCGACTGCATGAGCAACGAAATACAACTAGAAACTACGGTAGAAAGTCTCAATAAATCAATTATTGATTCATACGAAGACAGCTGTCCAATAAGCAAGGTAAGCTCTACCAAGGACGTACCTTGGTGGAACAATGATCTAAAGAAACTAAGAACTGAGGTTCGTAGGCTATCTAATAGATCAAAAATTACCGGGGATTGGACTGAATACAGAAGGACTCTAACACTCTACAACAAAGAGATTAGAGAGGCAAAACGCATAAGTTTCAGAAATATCTGCGAAAGCATTGAGCACACCACTGAGCTTTCAAAACTCTATAAAGAGATTGCCAAAAGCAGTAGTATATCATCCACCAACCATAAAAAAGAGGCAGGTTCCTTCACGGAAAATGTAGAAGAGAGAGTAGAATTACTTCTTGATAAACACTTCCCAGGATGTTCCACATATGTGGCAGCAGGGACATAATATACTGAAAATTTCGGAAGAATAAGCAGGAATGAATGGGTCATAGCAAGCGAAATTTGCACAGAACCGAGGACTAGATGGGCAGTTAACACTTTTAAACCATTGAAATCACCTGGGGTAGACAGAATTTTTCCTGCCCTACTCCAGAAGGGTATAGAGCAGCTAATAGGTTGAGAATAGCAAGAAGCAGTATAGCGCTAGGTTACATACCTAAGATTTGGAGAAGGGCAAAGGTGGTATTTTTGCCGAAGGTAGGTAAGACGGACCCCCGAAATCCTTCAGGCCAATCTGCCTGACATCCTTTGCTCTAAAAATTGTAGAGAAGGTAACAGACAACTATATCCGGACCACGGTTTTAATACGAAACCCGCTGCACTCCTGTCAGCATGCATATAGAGAAGGGCATTCCACTGAAACTGCACTATACCAACTGACGAACTTACTACAGGATAGCTTAGAAAAGAAGGAAACGGCGCTATGCGCCTTCCTAGACATAGAAGGCGCTTTTGACAATACTTCACATGACGTTATCAGAAGAGCTCTTACAAGAAGAGGGGTTGACAATACTCTAGCTTCTTGGACGAGCAATATGCTTCATACCAGGAAGGTAGAAATACCAATTAGTACAGGAAGTATAATCGCTAACACCACACGGGGTTGCCCACAAAGAGGTGTGCTATCACCACTTATGTGGAGCATAGTAGTAGACGAGCTCTTGGCAGAATTAGAAAACAATGGTTTGTCATTTCAGAGCTATGCGGACGACATACTCATCATCTGTAGAGGTAAATTTGAGGATACTCTATATGATAGAATTCAGCTAGGACTTAAACTAAAGAAGAGATGGTGCGCCAAGGTTGGGCTGAATATTAATCCAGCAAAAATAACGTTAGTATAAACTCACAAGAAAGTATAAACTCGCGCATTTTAAACCTATCCGTTTAGGCGGTATAGAGATAGAACTTCAGAAAGAAGCAAAATTCTTGGGTATATTCTTAAACCAAAAATTACTGTGGAAAACCCACATTGAGCAAATTAAACAGAAAGCTATCAAAACTTTCATGACGTGTAGAACTATTGCGGGCAAAAGTTGGGGCTGTACACCAAAAATCCTGCGATGGATATACACAACAATTTTCAGGCCAATGATAACCTATGGGGCATTAGTCGGGGTAAACAGCACGAATCAGCAGACAGTAATTAACACTCTTGCAAGATACAAATACTTGCATGTGTATGTATTACGGGAGCTATGCGAACATGTCCAACGGCATCAATGGAGGTACTCTTAGATCTCACTCCTCTTCATATTTATATCCAGTCCCAAGCGAGGAGGGCGATTTTGAGGGTGGCTGGAAACAACACCAGCACAGGTAGTTATCTTAATCAAAGGAAGACAGAACTTCTCGTTAAGCAACTTCCTGAAATCTCGATGCCAATGGACTCTATACTCCCAACGTTCAGGGAAAAGATACTCTGGACCTTTAGGTAAGAACACCTCTACTTTTCAAGCGGAAGTATACGCGATAGAAAGATGCGCACTTTAATCTCGAACGAAACTATCGGAACCAAAGAATAGCAATACAGACTGACAGCCAGGCAGCTATCAAAGCACTTAAATCTCACCAAGCTACATCAAAACTGGTGATGGAGTGTATTGATAAGCTGAACATCCTAGGCCAACTCAATCAGGTTCCGGGGCATGTAGGGATTAATGGAAACGAGATGGCAGACAAACTTGCTAGGAAAGGAGCATCATCTCCATTTGTGGGACCCGAACCATTCTGTGGACTAGGACCGGGTAACATCTCCCGTATTATCTGGGAAGAAGAGGATAGACAAAGAAGATTATACTGGAAAAATTACATTACTGTACTATTCGAAAAAATGGATCAAAGAAACTGTATTCAGTTTTGTGTAAAAAATGAAATTAAATGCGCAAGGACATTTGAAATGTTGACTGTGGCCTTTGGCGAGTCTACTATGAGCAGAACACAAGTTCAATTGTGGTATAACCGGTTTAAGGAAGGCCGAGAAGATGTCAATGACGATGCTCGTCCTGGTCGCCCGAGCACTTCAACAACCGATGAAAACATTGACGCAGTGAAGAAAATGATTTTGGATAATCGTCGAATCACTATCAGAGAGGTTGCTGATGATGTTGGCATATCGTTCGGCTCATGCCAAGCAATTTTTACGGATGTTTTAGGCATGAAACGTGCGGCAGCGCAGATTTTTCCAAAACTGCTAAATTTTGAGCAAAAACAACGTCGCATGGACATCGCTCAGGAGCTGTTGAACATCGTCAACGTCGATCCAGATTTCCTCAAAAAGTTCATAACTGGTGACGAATCGTGGGTGTATGGCTATGACATTGAAACCAAAGCCCAATCATCCCAATGGAAACGTCCAGAGGAGCCAAGACCGAAAAAAGCACGTCAAGTTCGGTTTTGCTGACAGTTTTCTTTGATTGCA
Source organism: Clusia tigrina (assembly GCA_920105625.2). Taxonomy (NCBI): domain Eukaryota; kingdom Metazoa; phylum Arthropoda; class Insecta; order Diptera; family Clusiidae; genus Clusia; species Clusia tigrina. The sequence goes on along the minus strand of OV050030.1, from coordinate 143,469,809 downwards.
ATGGCGTGGTGCATCATGAATTCTTGTCACAAGGTCGTACGGTCAGCAAGGAATACTACCTTGAACTTATGAGCCGTTTGCGAGAAGCAATTCGTCAGAAACGCCCAGAATTGTGGAAAAACCAATCATGGATTTTGCACCATGATAACGCACCAGCTCACACATCGATGCTTGTGCGTAATTTTTTGGCCAAAAACAAAACCGTTATCATGCCTCAACCACCGTATTCACCGGACTTGGCCCCCGCTGAGTTTTTCCTCTTTCCAAAACTGAAGACACCGATGAAAGGAAAGCGTTTTGCTACGATTGAGGAGATAAAATAAAAATTGAAACAGGAGCTGTTGGCGATACCAAAAAAGCGCTTCAGAAGTGTTTCGAGGATTGGAAAAAACGCTGGCATAAGTGTATTATATCTGAGGGGAATTACTTTGAAGGGGACAAGATAGTTGTTGATGAATAAATAAATACTTTTTGAAAAAATTGAAAATAACGGTTATTTTTTGATCAAACCTCGTTGCTACAACCGGTCGATAGGCTACTTGGGTTGTGTCGCGAGTCAACTACTCGTAGGAAGTCCTATCTTCACTCCCAAACGCTCTTACATTGTGTAACGACACGCAGGGTCTCTTTAATATTCTACAGCTGAACTAGACTCAGCGGTGTCCAGGGTTTGTTAGCAAGAATTAAGTCCTAGACTTTGGTTTACTTTGTGGATACTTTTATTGTCGATTTTAAATTTCTCTTGTTATAAGTATATTTATATATTTTTTTCTTCAGTTGGCGAATCGCATGGTGGGGGGTTCTGTGTCGCAAGTTCCAATATCGTAGATATCCGCGGTAAATATGTACGTTCGGCGCGAGTGAATAACTCGCTCAGGTCGTCAGAAGCGTCAGGTCACTGCTATTGCGCCCCGTGTAGATTATGCGTTCACGGCTCCGCTGTTGTTCGATCAATATTAGAGTTGTTCCTGCTTGCGCTGTCATCAAAAGAAAGTGTTCTCGCTTTTTCTGTTGTTTCGATCCAAAAGAGTTCTTGCTTATGCTGTGGTTCGATCAAAAAAGAGTTCTTGCTTGCGCTGTTCTTCGATGAAGAAGAGTTCTTGCTTGCACTGTTGTTCGATGAAGAAGAGGCTGAGTACCCCAATGCTGCTCCTTATATAGCGCAGTGGCTACTCTCACACAATGCGTGGCGTGCTGTCATTGGCTATCAGAATGGCGTCATATGGTTTAGTCTTCTTATTCACAAAATTTCCTTAAAAGTACGGTATTTCTAAAGTAAAATTGTATGAAAATCGAGTTTTTAAGTATTATGACGCAGATTCTGAGTTATTAAGAACATAACGAGCTTTTTGCAGATAACGCAAACGTGAATTTTGGAGCAGAAAAAGTGTGATTGTTGATTTTTCATGTTGAAAAAGAATATGATACAATAATTGGGGTTGGATTGGATTCTACTTAATTTTGACATTAAAAAATATAAGGAATTTCTTTCAATTTTGCTATATCGAATGGTCGAAAATGTTGCGTCATATTCTAAACAGATGGCACAGGTATAGAAAGCCTATTTTCAATCTTAAGAAGATTGTTCTAGTGTCTAAATATTTTCCAATAATATTATAGCTGACGCAAATTTTGGTTTTTCAGATAACTACACTAAGTTCTACTATAAAGAAATTAGAAGAAAATAATTTAATTGTAGTTGATACGATTCAGATGACAGAAATTAACCTGAAATTAAACTGACAGAAGATTTATAGATGAGACAATCCTCATCTTTCAAATAAATAGGGGCAACACAACAGATCTTTCAGGTCGCAGTTTATAACACACTTAAATATATCTATCTATCTATCTATGGTTAGTTACTTCGAAAAGTATTTTTAGTATAACAAATTGATAAATTTATTGTGTTTCGTCTACAATCTACAATTAGTGTTTTCGCAATTTCCAGTAAGAGATTTTTATAAAGAATATTGATTTAGATTCTCTTTTTCACAAATTCGCAGTTTGAACAAAATTTTGTGCAATTGAACATAAATATTGAAGAAAAGTGGATGAAGTTTTTAAACAGTAGTTCATTTCTATATTTTGAGAAAAATTTAAATTTGGTTTTTTCAATACCATACACAAATGCAGCAACTGAAAGGATTTTTAGTTTATTAATCACTTCAGTTTAGTTTATTAATCACTTTTAGTTCACTTAATCACGCAAAGAAACAAAAGGGCTTCTAATTAAATCTATCGAAGGCGAACTCCAAATAAAATTTAAATTTAAAATGAGCCGCAAACAATTTTACGACTTTCTAAAGAATGAAAATGGATTTATTTCGTTTCGGAACATGACATACAAAAATGTAATAAATATTATATAAAAAAATGAGAAATGTATTTTAAATTATTGGGTTATATATGTACATACATATACAAAAATGAACATGATATTAATTTTTTATATATATAATTTTTAAAACATTGAATTCATGATAAATGGATAAGTTTGTGAGATATTTAAGTTAACTAAAAGTGTACTGAAATGTACTGATTTTGGTGAATTAAAAAATTGATATCTCCCGAAAAAATCTAACAACGCTAATTGCAATTAAAAGCCGATATAATGCTAAGGATGAACCTGCTATTATTATAGAGCTTAACATTATATTAAATAAAATTTGAATGTTTCAACTTTTGTTTTTAAAGTTATTGTAGATAAAGTTTTTGGAAATTTAAAACGTTTGCAAATGTTGACATACATATGATATATTTTTAAATGGAATATTATTTATGATACATTACACTTAATAAATATATAACCTAATATTATATATATATTTGTAAATGGTTCACTAATTTCTTATTTATACCCGCTAAACGCCGAACATCCAGGACACCTAAAGTGAGATAATAAAAATGTGTATTATGATTGTAACAAGTAGTAATTGTAAGTTTCAGAAATTTTTGATTTGATATGTAGAAAATTATGAAAGATAATTTGGATAAAGGAAATCCTACTGCAAGATGGGCTGACTAGTTTTTTGGGCGATTGCCAAGAAAGCGCTGTTTCCGAAAAGTTTCTTTATTATTCTCTCGCGCACATTATTTTGTTTGTTTACAATAATCATTTTTCATTGTAATCTGTATTGTATACAATAAACAATGTTTTTGTATTAAACCTATATCAAAATAACATTTATGGACTGCACTTAGTGGCGCAACCATTTCTTAATTGTAGTTATTCATCAACAGAAAATATCTGCTGTTGATTTCCTTTTTAAACGGCTTGTTGGAGGCAATTATTGAAGTATTCAATATCTGTCATTATATCTTCACTAGACTTAAGCGAGTGCATCAGTTTAATTGTTGAAGATATTTTAACAGTCGGAAATAATTCCAATGAGTTTTTATTTAAAGGCGGCATTCAGAAAGCGAGTCAAAAAATTATTAATTATTGTAAACATTACGGGATAATGGCCAGAGGATCAAACACAGCTGAGCTGCATTTTATATTTCTAGCCGAGATGCCTTTCATTATGAAAAAGTCCAGTAGGTCTGGAAATTTGTTTGTATCGGTTGGCCAATACGATGGTGCGCCAGAGGAAGCTGTGAAAAGATTTACATATGTTATAGCCTCCAAAAGGTGTCGGCCATTGAGAGTAGTGAGACGGGAACCCCAGTATGTGTTTTTTTCATTATAGTCTCCTCCAGCTAAAACCCTTTTTCCGAGGGTTCTAAAGTACTTTTCATACTCCTGTGTCTTGACTGTATGTTTGGGTCGGTTATATACTGCTGAGATTGTAATCTTCAACAACAATGTTGGTGGCTTAAAAAGCTTCTATGCAGTAAGCTTTAATAGAAAATGTTGGATATTCTTGTTAAAAATATGGAAACCATGTATTCATCTCGTGACTTTATTAACGAATGAAAAAACAGCTTACAGTTAAAACATACGCAGCAAACAAGAACAAAGGCAAGAAGAAAGTATACATTGCATATACTCGTATATATACATATTAGACCTGGCGTTAAAATTTTTTTTTTTAAACTTGAATGTGGATAGCGATCAAAATATGCGATTTGATACCAAAATTGATGTAGCAAATTTTCAGGCTGATCGGAGGGTGTCAAGCCGTGCCATAATGAGGTCAAAGGTCAAATTTTCAAAACTCACCAAAATATACTTTTTTTTTGCATTTTATCAATTTTTTAATAAGAAATACTATATAAATATGTTTTTTCTTTAATTTTTATTTAATAGGCTTAAATTAATTTTATTTTAAATCAATGAAGATTTTGTATAGTATGGGAAGTAGCCCTCTACAATGTGTAACAAGTACTGTTTATCGTCTTCGTTGTGTGTTAAGCATCTGTTAAAGTCCGTTATTAGTTTGACTTTTCTTTCGGCGGCATCATTCACAACAGTAATGCATTTGACGAACTGCTCCCCTTTACAAAATGCTTCGCTCTTTATCTTTTCCAGCAATTGCGGGAAGTAGCTTTCCGTCCCAATGCAAAACAAATGTTTCAGGGATCTAAAAAAATTAAGCTCAAAGAAAAACTTCGAAAACAAAAATTTTTACCTGAAATTTTCAATAATTTCTTTGCCATGACGCCGACGATATTTTTTACGTTGTTCACGCAAGCTTGTGCAATTCAGAACAAGATCCTCAAGATTGTGACCCAACGCTTTGGCAGTTGCACTGATGAAGTGTATAGCTAATGGAGATGAGATATTGCCAGCATCCATACAAGCTAGCATTCTGCCGTCAATAAAATTCTTCTTTTCGAATCGGCTTATTGGAGCAACTTGGAATGTTGTCAGTCTGATTTACATCCATCGCCTGCACATCATCTCCCGATTCATCACTCTCAAATTCAACATGTTCCATAGTCAAGTCTGTACATGACATTAAATGGACAAAAAAATAACCACTTTACGTCCAAATACTATATAAGAATTACCTGAAGTGCCTTTTTTCTCTTCATAATTTTCTTATCGACGTTTGTCATCTTCCAATCTTTGTGCCTTTCTTTTTTCTTTATTTGTGGCCCATTTTCTCGCTGCTTCGTTAAGAAGTCTCTATCTTCCTGAATTCTGATAAGCTGGAGAGCGTCAACGTGGGCAATGTCAAATAAATTGTTTAAATTTTCTTAAAGTCATTTTCTTTTTTGCGATGGCTCCGGAACGGAGATTTACATACTTTTTGGACTGTTCTCCACTCTTCGTAAAGTTTAATGACTTTTGCAGAACATGTTCTTTGATCTGGCGTTGGGATTCTAGCTTTTTCCCAAAAAGGCAATATTTCATCTAACACCAATTTTGCACTTTCTTTAACTGTTTTATTTTCACAAAGTACATTATAAAAAAACACTGAAGCACTTGCTGTTTTGATGGCAATTTCAAACCAACTATTTTAGGTTCACATTTACCAATCAAGTAAACATTTGTGTCAGCAGATCGAATCCGTTTTATCGATGAATTTGTCTTCTGAGCCATTGAATTGCGAAAATTAACAAAGTATTTTATTTTACAATAAGTTAATCCTCTCTCAACTATATTCAAATTCACCACGAAAAGTATGGTCGAAGATTCGAGAAATAGATGGAGATGACACTAGGTAGGAACCACCACAAGAATATACTCGAATATTCGAGAAATAGATGTCAATATCACACTAGTGACAGATATAAATACAGCGGTTTGCGTTGTACTCGAGTTGGTCTAGTTACCAACGCCAAGAAGTAAGCAACGCGAGATCGATTGTTTAAGTGTTGGTTGTCAAATAATTGTGTTTATAACAGTTTGAGTACTAAGTGTAATAAAGAACATACGTCGTTATTATTGTAATTTAGAAGAATTCTATTTTATTGTTGTGGAATAAAATAACGCGTAAGTTAACGCATTAGTAGAAAATTCGTAACAATATTGTTAGCATTTTTTAATTTCTATAAATATGTTTGTCTTACTATAATAGCAGAAACACCATACATTTTTGCAACTTAGAGCTCAATTAAAAATTATAATATAAAAGTATTTGATTCTGATGATATTGTAAACTACAGCGTTAATACAAATAATAAGTAATTTACAAGTAAGTTAATTTATAGTAGTTTTATTCATAGTATTTCTAATTAAAAAAATTGATAAAATGCAAAAAAAGAGTATTTTGCTGGCTTTTCAAAAGTTTGACCTTTGACCTCATTATGGCACGGGTTGGCACCATCCGATCAGCCTGAAAATTTGCTACATCAATTTTGGCATCAAATCGCATATTTTGATCGCTACCCACATTCAAAATTCCAAAAAATAAACAACTCCATATTAGCTGCGCCAGGTCTAATATATATATTAGCTGACCCCGCAGGCGTTGCCCTGCGTGAAATTATCTGTTTTGAAAAGAAAAGAAAGTTGAATTTATATTGTGTTGAAAATCATTTGCTTGCGATTTTTCTACATTTTTTTCAATGTAACGCAGCTTGATAAACAACATTTTTTGTTTTCTGTTCCGGGGCGTAAATGTACAGAGAAGATGGTTTTCCAACTCGTGAACACGCCACGTATAGCTGGCCGTGTGAAAAACATGGCAGTCCCTTTCAAAATTCTTGCAACTATCACATTATTCGATAGCTGCATCACAATCAGTCGGGTTCCATTACACAGTTTCGGCGCATGAAGATTGCTAAGCATAATAATGACAGATCCATCTTTGAGACGCAAATGATGCGGCGGCATGCCAGGCAAATCCAAAGAATTTAGAAATTCCAAATTTTCCAAAAATTGCGCGTGCACTCAACCAATCGTAGTTACGATAATTTTGGCCAATGTTCGGATAAACATTCGTGATGAGTTCAGCTTTCGTTGAAGAGAATTGACAAATGGCAGGTGGAATTGATATCAAACCACTGGAAGTATCAACCGGAATTTGCCCATTTCCAATTCTTAGCAGTTCTTTAGAGACAACTTCTGCGGTGTTATCCTGTTGCAGGAACACTCGCATATTCATAGTCAATCGAATGGTTTTCACGTACCGCCACAAATACGATGACTTGAGACATGCGTTCAATGCATCTGCCGCTGTTGATTTCGGAATAACAGGAAGTGTTTGTCGAAAATCGCCTGCTAACAGTATCATTGCGCCACTAAAGCGACGATTATTATTCCGCAGATCTTTCATTGTTCTGTCAAGTGTTTCTAGAGACCGTTTGTGAGCCATTGTACACTCATCCCATACTATCAGTTTACAATTCTTCAACACTTTTGCCATAGCTGATTGCTTTGAAATGTTGCAAACAGGTGTTTCATTGATTTGCATGTTTAATGGAAGCTTCAGTGCCGAATGTGCCAACTTCAGTGGCATGCGAAGTAGCTATCGCATCGTCCATCGTTTGATTCCAGTGATTATCATGTTCCAGGAATTGTAATTGATGGCATGCTTCTTGAAAAGTTGCACACACCGTACCATTCACAGTACGCAATGACTCAAATGAAGTTGAACCGCGTACATTAATCATTAGCAACCGAAGGTAGAAGCAATCGTCGTTTTTCTGTTGGATTGTGTAAATTCGTCCTAATGCATTAGTTGAGAACACACCTTGATGTCCATCTACTGGTTGGCCTTGTTTTCTGCGTAACCATTTCTTAGACGATGCATTCCATTTATAATATCGAGGCATTTCCGAATAAAGCAATGTTCTCGCAAACGGATCACTGGTGCAAGTTGAGAAAAAACTCGTCAATGTTGTTGCTGGTGGTGTTTCCGCTCGCTGCACTGCATTCTCTGGGTTGAAATGCACTCTTTGGCCTTTCTCCAAATGAACTGCGAGATGCACAACAGTCGGAAAACGCTCATGAATTACAAAAGAAAATATTCTCCAAAGCGCTTCATTGCAGTTCACGTATTGACCCATTTGATACTTGCTGATCTCATCTCGTTAAAGGCCAATAACCGCCATGTCGCTTCCTTTGGTGACGTACTTGCAAACGTATTTGATCGATTTCACAGAACAGCAATACTCAACATTGATATGAGTTTTGAATGTCTTAGACAATATTGGCGAATATGGTACGATCCATGTGTTGTCAACTTCGATATTCACTCCTCTAAATTGAATGTTGAATGTACTGCCATTGTTGTCTGATGAGCGATGCCGATAGAGTGGATATCCATCATTTCCAATTGGCGTTTCCGAAAGAAAAGCACGTGGATAGTGTTTCGTGCATTTATTGTCAGACATACAAACCGAAGTGGGATTGTAGTGTCCGCAAGGTCCATGAACCATATTGGTTTTCACCACTTCGTATAATTCTGGATCTATCTCTGGATCAGGAATTTCCGCAGAAATGATGTCTTCAATTTGATCTGGTGTAATCTTGTCCACCATCCAAAGAAGAATGTGTGCGTGCGGCAAACCTCTTTTTTGCCACTCAACAGAGTACATCCAGCATCTAACAGCACCATATATACGTTGCTTCACGATAAAGTCCATCAAATATCGTAGCTGTTGTTTGAAAACTCGTGCTGTGACATCGTGACGATCGCTTGCTGATTGACCGCGATTCAATAATTCCGTTATCTGTGGGCATTTTGGATTGCAAGTGAATGTAACAAACAAATCCGGCCGTCCATAATTCCGCACGTATGTCATCGCATCCTGCGAGTACTCGTGCATGTGCCTTGGGCTGCCAATGTATGTTGATGGGAAAATCGTGAGTCGGCCAAGGTTTGTCACATCTTCATCGCTATTGACCGCATCTTGCAAGTGAATATAATCTTCAGATCGAAGCTTGGTCTGATTAAAGCGAATAAAATTGAGTCGTTCTGTCTCCATCGTCACGTACACATCAATGCATACTGTTGAAATAATCGGCGATATCTCAAGAGATGGTTGTCAATTCCTTCGAGAATCATCAATCGATACGCGTAAAAGTTCATTGCACTGACCTTGTTATTTGTATCGACACCTAAAAGTTAACAAAAAATGGAGTTATAATCAAGAGTGTTTGTTTTTCTTTTATTAACCATTGGCAGGATTGATCATGTTGTATCTCAAGTTATATCTATCTTCACCACGGCAGAACATAAGCGGATATTGTAGTGAGTCATACGATCGATGAGTTTCACTGATTCGCTCTAATGCATCTCCAGCTCGACGTTTAATAACAATATCACAGGATTTTAAATTATCGCCAACAACAACAATTGATATTTCATCGGCCGTCGGTGCATTATATTGCCGTTCATGAGTGCCTGCTGGTCGTTTGTCCGCTTTTATGACGATTCTGTGATCATCAGATGGCATCCTTTCTAACCTAGTTTTGAATAATCGAATTAGTTCATAGTGTTCATGCAACATTTCTTGCAATTGTTGCACAATTTCTCTTTTCGTCGCATTGAAAATTGCACATCGTCGATTCACTTCTTCATTTGAATCTCTAAAGAAATATATTTGGAGATATTTGTGATCTTGAACAGGATGCGGCAACAGCGATCCAGCAAGATGTTAATTTCTGTATTTTATAGGGCGAGATACTAAGTGTTAGATCGTTGGTGAACTAACCTTGAATGTGGGATTGTAATTATGTTCATTCACAATTTCCCCACCAAACGACGTCATTTGAAAACAATCGTTATACATCTTGGAATTTTGTAAAATATGATTCGAATTTGGTGATTCACCGTAAAGCAACGACCGCAATGGCTCTGGTGGAGGAAGTAACTCTGGTAATTTCACTTTTCCGCTTGCGCAACACAATCCGGCCGGTTCTTTTGGAAATTTCAGTGCATCGCAATGCGGGCAAACGACAGACATCGAACCAAATCGAACTGATGCGTGCGCACCGTATTCAATGTCCGGCTCATATCGAAAGGCTGCACGTTCGATACTCAAATTAGGCAATCGTTGTTGTTGCTGGCGTTGTCGGTGAGCAGCCAAACCTTGTTCTCTTGCTTCACGAATTTCCTGAGCACGAACTTGTCAGCTCAATCATTGTTGCTCATTGTAAGCTTCGTGAGCCTCTTGTGATTGTCGCGCACAATGTTCAATCATTCCGATTCGAGCAGATTCCCTTGCAGTAGCATTTTCCTCTTCCGTACGACGTGCTGTATAATTAGGTTGGTCCGTTGTACGTCGGGAACGCCGACTGATATTAGTGCGACCTCTTTGTGGCATCGTAACAAATTTCAATTTGTAATTTATCACTTTGTATGAAACACACATAAAGCTTTCACGGAATAATCAATAATTTACCTTTTGAATAGCCGAAATAAAGAAAGCAAACGACCGAAATTGAATGATTCAAATAATTTACAAATCAGCTGAAGAAATAACACAAATAAATTCAAATGGAAATGAGGTTAGGTATTCACCAACAAACGAAAATAATGAACTTACTTTTTTTGTTTGAAATGTCAATAATTTCACTCAAAAACTGATGATCCACAGATTTAAAATCAAATATTTCGTGAATGTAAACAATTTAACAATTTAATGTAATGAATTTAACTCGAGAAATCAATTAAAATTTGGAAAAATGTCAGAAAGTCAATTGACCGTGTCCGCACTGTTCGAATAAACAAATCAGAAAGAACAAATAATATACGCAGCTGTCAAAATAAATAAGCGTCTACAGCTCCATCTGTTGAGTTATTGGAGTATAAGTCAGTGCTTACAACACCAATATGAAACTAAATGTGCGTGTGCAACACCACGCACATACCAAAAAAATGAGAACAAAAAGTGAGATTAGGTTTTTCTAATTTCCGAATTTTCCGACTTTTCCGAATGTTTTGAGATCGATAGATTTGCAAGAAACAATTGGAAAAAGAATTTGAAAGAAAAAAAAATTTTGTATGGAAAAAAGTCCTTTTTGGAATTTTTAAATTTTCCGACTTTTTTCAGGAAAAGTATAAGGTTTTTTTATTTCTAAACATTCCCAGATCCACAACAAACAACCTCTGAAAGCTCCATCAAGATTGGTCCAGCCGTTCTCGAGCCTTAGCTTCACTAACAAACAAACATTCATTTTTATAAAATATAGATATATATATATATATATATATATATATATATATATATATATATATATATATATATATATATATATATATATATATATATATATATATATATATATATATATATATATATATATATATATATATATATATATATATATATATATATATATATATATATATATATATATATATATATATATATATATATATATATATATATATATATATATATATATATATATATATATATATATATATATTCAGAAAATCCTACTAACGACCAGGTAAGATTGCTAGCTAATGCATTGTACTATTTCTGCACTCAGCATGTTCGCCACGTACCGCTTCATCAATACATTCCGGTATTTGAACATTGTCAGTTTTCGCTAATGCTGCTTTCGACGACGTGCAGGTAGTCCCGTGCGAATCAGCCTTCGTCTGTCTCATCCATATCCGGCTATATTTTGATTACAATTGCCGCTTCCGGTAACTGGAACAACAGCATTTTCTTCAGAACCGCTGTTGGGGGTATCCTGAACAATTATCCTAATGTTAGCCGTATCCTACCGGCTGCGCCAATTAAATTGGGGTGTTGCGTGGAGTACTTCGCCTGAATTCGTTTCCTTTTATTGGGCGCTTAGTAGCAGCCTTACTCCACTTCCTAACCGCGTGAATAGAAACGCGCTCGAATCAGTTGTTAGCAAAAAGATTCTGCTTATTGGTAAAAAACCTGCTTATATACTAAAGGGGTTTCCAACAAGAGGTGTTATTTTAAATCACCCGGTATTTCGGTAGCTGTCACTTTCGAAGCTTTTATTCTTTGACATTTCACAAGTAGAAACTACGCCATTACTAAAAATGGAATGATACACACTTTAACAACGCATAGAAATTATTAAAATTCACTACAAAAATGGTGAAAATCTTGCAGTCACAGTTCGCAAAACTAAAGCATTTTTGGGTCGTCGTGAAGCACCTTGTCGGACCGCAATACAGAAATTGGTGGAAAAATTGGAGCTGCTGGGACAAGTTAGTGATGTGAAGAATAAAACCCGTGCACGTCGCTCAAGAACAACTGTGACTGTTTGGTGCGGTTTACGGTCCGGCGGGGCCATTGGACCTTACTTTTTCGAAAATGATGTTGGATCAACAGTTACGTTAAATGGATTGCGCTATCGAGAGATGATTAATGATTTTTTATGGTGGGAGTTGGATGGTATTGATCCTGACAACGTTTACTTTCAACAAGACGGCGCTACGTGCCACACAAGCAACGAAACCATTGCTCTTTTACGGGAAAAGTTTCCGGACCGTGTAATCTCTCGAAAATGAGATCTTGTGATTTAACACCTTGCGACTTCTTCCTTTGGGGCCACATGAAAGATAAGGTCTACGCCAACAGCCCACCGTCGATTCAAGACCTCAAAGATAGACTTCGTGAGGCTATCGAGGACATAGGGCAGCCACTTTGCGATTTGGTTATGGAAAATTTCATGAAAAGGAGATGGTCCTGTAAGCGTGGTCGTGGTGGCCCTTTTGCTTGACGGCACACCTTCCTCTTTATTATGAAATAAACATCCGATCATTTATCTCAAAAAATGGCATTTTGCTTTGTCCATGAAAATTACACCCCTCCTTACAATCACCTTTCTGAATTCAGCGTCACACAAACGAATGTTTAAAACCAAATAACTAATTTTACAAATTCCGCGAAAGAGCCGCTTAAACGAAAGTACAAATTTTCAAAAAAGTGTCTAGTTCTGTTTAGATAACCTAAATACTTCTAATAACTAATTTATAATTTAATAAAAGTGATAAAGAAACAAGCAAACAAACCAAGGAACTGTTATATACATACGACGTGTGATCAAAAAAGAACCGTTATTGTGTGATAAAAAAATAAAGTATTTATTTATTCATCAACAACTATCTTGTCCCCTTTAAAGTAATTCCCCTCAGATATAATACACTTATGCTAGCGTTTTTTTCAAACCTCGAAACACTTCTGAAACGCTTTTTTTGGTATCGCCAAGAGCACCTGTTTCGATTTTTCTTTTATCTCCTCAATCGTAGCAAAACGCTTTCCTTTCATCGGTGTCTTCAGTTTTGGAAAGAGGAAAAAGACAGCGGGGGCCAAGTCCGGTGAATACGGTGGTTGAGGCATGATAACGGTTTTGTTTTTGGCCAAAAACAGCTACTGAGCGATGTCCATGCGACGTTGTTTTTGCTCAAAATTGACCAATTTTGGAACAATCTTCGCTGCCGCACGTTTCATGCCTAAAACATCCGTAAAAATTGCTTGGCATGAGCCGAACGATATGCCAACATCATCAGCAACCTCTCTGATAGTGATTCGAATATTATCCAAAATCATTTTCTTCACTGCGTCAATGTTTTCATCGGTTGTTGACGTGTTCGGGCGACCAGGACGAGCATCGTCATCGACATCTTCTCGGCCTTCCTTAAACCGGTTATACCACAATTGAACTTGTGTTCTGCTCATAGTAGACTCGCCAAAGGCCATAGTCAACATTTCAAATGTCCTTGCGCATTTAATTTCATTTTTTACACAAAACTGAATACAGTTTCTTTGATGCATTTTTTTCGAATTGTACAAAATCGAAGAGCACACCAAAACACGACTAACTTTTTTATCTGTCAAAAACAAACTTGCAATCCAAAATGGTTGGTAGCGCCAACATATATAACAGACATGTGTACCAACATTAAAAAAAAAATGCGAACATCGAAAATACGTAACTCACGAAAAGATGAAAATAACGGTTATCTTTTGATCACACCTCGTATATGAGTTAAAAATTTAAAGAGGCAACAAATAAAATAATCCAGATGCTAAAGCAAAAAGTTACGAAGCTATACACATTTAAACCCAAAAATTAAAGGGGTTTCAAAGTCATTATTCGTAATATGCACCCCTCCGCAGACCAAGAAGAAATTAAAAATGAGCTTGGTGAAAGCGATCACAAAGTTTTAAAGATAACTCGCGCAATGCACTAAATGCAAAAAATACGGACATACAAAAAACTACTGTACAAGGGATCCAGTATGTGTGAAATGCGCTGGAAAGAATCTAACAAGTGAATGCCAAAAAAAAATGACCAATGCAGCTGAAATTAAATGTGACCTATGTGGCGGAAATCATACTGCAAACTACAAAGGTTGTGAAATATACAAAGCCATAAAAATTCAAAGGTTACCATTATTACTACAGATCAAAAATATGGATGGATCACTAGTTAAACCTGGCGTACGCTATGCGGAATAGCAGGGTCATTAAATCCAAATAAAACTGAAGAAAATACAAAAAATTCAAACGATAGTGATATTAATGAACTTAAAGACCTAATCAATCAAATGATTCATATGATGAATATCATTACAATGTTACTAACAAGCTTAAATGCACGAAAGTAATAGTTTAAAAATTATAGCTTCGAATGAAAATGGCTTAACAAAACATTATCTTGGGTTGATGCAATTTTTGTCTGACAAGAAACAGTTTCAGAAACACATTTTACGAACAAAATCTGTTTAGTATTGCTTGGATATACAATTTCTCTGACAACTCATCCTGATGGTGAAGCTCTTGGTGGGACAGCTATCATAATAAATTCACTATTAAAATATAATGAAAGGCAACCATAACCACATATTCAATAACTACTGTGCAAATTTAGTATACAAGTGGGTCAATACCCATCTCCTCAGTTTACTGTCCCCCAGACACCTAAGAACGATGGATCAATATAATGACTACATAAATACGTTTGACGTAAGATTCATTGCAGCTGGAGATCTGAATGCAAAACACACTGACTGGGGATCTAGGCTAACCAATAAAAAAGGACGAAATCTGATTAATGCTATAAACAAAAATACCTGCAAATTTTTAAGCTCAGGTGAACCCACATACTGGCCAACAGATAGGAAAAAGATACCAGATCTAATCGACTTCAGCAAATATAAAGTGATACTAATTAAAAATTAAAGCTTGTTTTGAACGTTCTTTGGGCCACTCTCCGATAATACTTGACTACATAACTGACATCAAACCCATAGAATTAATAGCTGAAATTTTTAACCACAAATCAAACTGGAATGAGTATAGACAGCATATTGGAAATCATGTGGCGATGTCTATCACACTGAAAACACAATTAAACTTTGAATGTGGCATTATTCACTTCAACGAATTGGTCCTAGACGCAGGAATCAAATCAAGCCAACAGCAGAAATTTAGAAGAAATAAACCTACAACGGATATTTTCATAAGAAAGCAAATTATTGAGAAGAGAAAGCTGAGAAAGAGGTGGCAGCTAACTAGACCGCCTGAGGATAAACACAATTTAAACATAGCCTGCAAAAGACTCAAGAAAATATTAACTAAAAGACAAAATATAGAAGTTGAAAATTACCTAAAAACCTTGACGCCTACCCAGGATACGAACTACTCATTATGGAAATGCACAAAGAAATTAAAAACTCAGATAAGGTATCAGCCACCACTACGGAAAGATGACAACTCATGGGCTACTACCAATGAAGAAAAAGCAACTGCATTGTCTAAATACTTTGAAAAAGTCCTATCAAATGACGAAGATAAATATATTGAAACACGCAATGACTTAAATATACACATTACAACCAAAATTAAGAAAACAAACACAACAGAAATAATTAATTGCATTAAAAAACGAATAAACCACAAAAAAGCACCAGGATACGATATGTTGGCATGAAAAGCTCTCGCTGAGCTACCTACTATAGGTTATAACTATTTAAGGAATGTTATCAACTCAATGTTCCGACTACAATTTTTTCCCAAAGTATGGAAAGTTGCTGAAATTATTGCACTACCGAAGCAGGGAAAAGATGCTACAACTGCTTCGTCGTATAGACCAATTAGACTACTTCCCATAATCTCTAAAGTTGCTGAAAAACTATTACATGATAGACTTAGCCAGATCCTTGACAATAAAAACATTATACCAAATCATCAATTCGGCTTCAGAAAACGACATTCAACAATTCAACAGATACACCGTATAACAAACAAAATTGAAACAGACATAGAATGTAAGCGGTACTGCGTTGCTGTATTCTTAGACGTTGCAAAATCATTTGACAAAGTATGGCATAAAGGACTGCTGCATAAACTGAGGACGATTCTGCCACTTGACTACTATTTGATTGTTGAAAGTTATCTTAGTGATCGTTACTTTTACGTCAAATATAATGAAGAGTGTTGGTCTATTCATCTTACAACAGCTGGAGTTCCTCAAGGGAGTGTTTTAGGATCACTGCTATATGTCATATTTACCTCAGATATACCACTTCCAAAATAACTGAATACCACAATTGCTACCTTTGCTGACGACACAATCCTCTTAGCATCTGACAAAAATCTACAAATAATTTTTACAACTAAAACAAAATTTAACCCAATCCCTATTAAAATAAACAAGAAAGATATAACAAACGGGTCTACTACTAAATACCTTGGTATACACATGACTCAAAGCTAAATTGGCACTACCACATCAAACAAAAAACGAAACAAATAAAAGAAAAATTTAGGCAACTATATTGGTTCATGGGTACGCAATCTAAACTCACAAGTAACAGCAAGTTGCTGTTATACAAGTGTGTTATAAAACCAATTTGGACATACGGACGCAAAGTATGGGGTACCGCTTTGCCGTGGTCGCACATAAAAAAATTCAACGACAGCAATCTAAAATATTAAGAGTGATCATACAGTCTGGTTGGTACACAACAAATGAAGACATACACCGCAAACTAAATATGACAAGAATTGACGAAGAGACAAAAAAGATATCCACAAAACACTACGATACACTGCATGGTCATAAGAACGAAGAAATAAACGAGTTGCTACATCTAGATGAAACTACCATACGAAGTTTAAAGAGAACTGGACAAAATGAATGAACTAGGAAATTCTGCCTACACATATTAGAAGTAGTATTATAAATGTAAATATAAATTATTATTATAAATATAATTTTTATTATAATTGATCATAAATTGTTATTATAATATAATTAGAGTGAATTATTATAATTAATGTAAATCATTGTTATTGTATCAGTTTTTGGCACTATCCAAAATGTGTTTTTATATTAATTTCCAAACAAATTGTCAAATCATGCACTAGGTGTCAATATAATGGTGACATATGTATGAAATAAAGGGAAATAAAAAAAAATTAAAAATATAAACGATCCATTACCAGCTCTCTGCCCTTTTGGGGGAAACTTGTTAGATTGCGTTCTATTGATTGCAACTGCTAAAGAGCCAAACACTTTAAATGTGATGCTGTTGGCTTTTTTCCAGTCCAAGCCTCATATGGAGTCATATTTCCGAGAATTTTTGTCACTGACCTGTTAAGAAAATATACACCCGTTGCAACTACCTCCGCCCAAATGCGGACATCACCGCGTCCCTCAGCTTGAATATAATTCGCTCCAGCAAGCGCAATTCGTTCCTTGTACTCTTCGTATGTTGTAAAAAACTTCGATTGCAGCATAAATGAGAAGTCGCGCCACTGTCAATGCACCAAGAATCACGAACCAACGCTTGCGTTGATGCAGCGGCCAAAATTGAAAATGGTTGCTCAATTCCTCTCTCCTTTTGTTGTGTACTTTTCTTATCTTTGCAATTCCCCGCAAAATGCGCACGACGACCGCAATTGCAACATTTGCCGTTGAATCGTGTGTTCTTGTTGCCGTTACTGGAATTCGAATTTTTTAAACCACTGTCGTTGTTGTTGTTGTTGCTGGCTGGAAACCTTTTGAAGTTCGTTCTCGCGACAAACGCTTTGTGAAGATCGCCATTTTCTCCCTTATCGTGACGTCTTGCTCCCTCCTGAAGAAATTTACCTTTAACACATTCAACAATGGCAACATAATGACCAGCATTTCATCAGGTACTACAGTTCCAGTTTCTGCGAGTTTTTCAACAATTTCATAAAATTCATTTACGTGCTCCGAAATACTTGCTGTGGTGCAAAAGCTCTTATATAGCGTAATTTTTCGAGAAGGTCCCGATGGCTGGTAAATTTCTCTAAATTTATTCCAAGCCAGTAACCAAATTAACAAATGTCGCACATGGTTAATTTGCGATGGTTTAATGCAAAGCATTATGCCAGCAAGAGCCTTTTCGTCTTTTGTGTCAAACACATCTGACTCTGCTGCAGTTGTTAATTTTGGCAGCGAATAATAAAACAAAACTACTCCCGTTCATTGCTTGATTAACATTGTCTTTATTAATTTAAAATTACTATTTATAGTTATTTCTTACAGCAATAAATCTTAACACTAAGCGAATATGAAGGTAAGAGAAAATACTCAATTACTTGTATGTATTTGAAATACCAAAGTCGTTGCACTTAAATTGTGTCGTTCATTGTTCGAATGAAGATATATCATTTCATAATTCAAATTCAAGTGGGTATTTTCACTACACCTCCCTTTTTAAAGAGAAAGATCTTATAGAGATCATTGGCCAAGTGATGTCGATAAGAACTTTCTTTATACATATATTTTTAAAATATATTTTCACAAATATCTATTTAATATTTGCGTGATTTATTAAATATGGGTTTTACAAAGAATCTGCTTAAAATATTATCCTATAAGATATTAACATTAAATTGAGTTTGTTTTAGTAGTTATTAGTGTATAGAGTGCGCAGTGCAGTAATAATTTAAAGAAGAAAAAAGTAAATATATAATTATTAATTAATTATCATCTTTATTTGTTTACAATTTTAATATTTTCTTTATTAATTTTTTGCTTCTTCCCCTTTATCTTTATAAATACATTGTTTTTGTCATCAATTTCAATTACTTCATATGGCCCTTTGTAAATTGGTTCTAGTTTGTGTGCTGTGTGATTTTTAATCAAAACTTCTTGACCTATTGTAATGACAGTATCGTTGCTATTTTGATCATGTATAAATTTTTGTCTTCGTTTTGTCTTGTCAATTAGGTGCTGTGCTCTTGTCAAAGCTGTTTGCAGACGAAATTTTACTTCTTTTGAGTAATTATCAAAATCATATATGGTATCTATTTTATCGGTCGTTATTACCGGACTATGATTTGGTACGTTTGCAAAAATTAATTCAAAGGGGCAGTATCCATGGACTGTTGAGGGCGTTGTGTTAAAAGCATATGTAAAATACTTGACTCATTCATCCCAATCGTTTCTGGATGCTTGAATGTATGAGCGTATGTATTCATTAAATGTGTGATGCGATCTTTCAACTGTTCCAACTGTTTGATGGTGGTAAGGGGCTGTTGTTTTCTCAATTTTCAAAAGTATCATAAGTTCTGAAAGAACTTGATTGTTGTATTCAGTACCCATGTCACTGAGTATTTTATTCATGGGACCATAAATTAGTATGAAATGTTCTATTAAAGCTGTAGCTAACGTTTTGGCATTTTTATTAGGTATCGGTACTGCCACTAGATATTTTGTTAGGTCACATATTATAGTTACAATATATTGATTTCCATTTTCCGATATAGGAAGAGGTCCTACGGTATCTATAATGACAGTTTGAAATGCTCTATGAGGTGTTGGGGTAATAATCATATCTGGTCTTATGTGTTTTGTAGTTTTATTGGTTTGACATTGAATACAATGTTTTACGTATTGGTTCACATCCTTAGTGATATTTTTCCAATAATATAATTGACGAAGCTTTTTAAGTAGCCTGGTTGTTCCAGGATGCCCATCGAAAAGGGGGCTGTCATGAAATTTCTTCAATAAGTACTGTTGTTCTTTTTTGTCTGTTATTATGCATATTTTTGGAGTTAGCGCTATTTGCAATTTGTCCAAGTGTTGATTGGCTTTTTCCTTAAATATTTCAATTGGTACGAGGGTAAATAAATTATCATTTAAATTCATCTGTATTTTGTATAGATTTCTACTAATTGCTTCCTTTTCAAGGATTGGAAAGAATCGACCTAGATCGATATTTCCATTAGCAATAGTATTTCGTAAATTAATGTTCGGTGCTAGCACTTGCCTACCTCGTTTAAAATAAAATGTGGGAATGCTCTTGTCTATATTTAACTTAAGTCTGACCCACTTTTTCACGCAATCGAAGCCAATAGTTTCGAAAGCTTTAGGCTTTTCCTGAATTATTTCAGTATCTTCTCCAATTTTCCTGTCAGTTGTTTTTTTAGATTGTGCAAGTGTAGTTACCAAGAAACAATTATCTATTGAAGTAATTGATTTAATATCATTGAAGTAAATTCGAGACAGCGCGTCCGCTCCTGAATTGTCTTTTCCTCTAATATGTTCTACAACAAAATCATATTCTTCTAGTTCCAGACGAATTCTCGTTAATCTGCTGGATGGGTTTTTTAAAGAATATAAATATGTTAACGGCTTATGATCATTACGTACTATAAATTTTAGTCCATATACATAGGGTCGAAAATGATTAATTGCCCATTGAATAGATATTAGTTCCTGTTCTATTGGGGCTTTGTTCGATTCTCCCTTTGTAAAGGCACGTGACGCATATGATATTGGTAATTGCATACCATCTCTTTCCTGTGATAGTATTGCACCGCAAGCAATTTTACTTGCATCTGTTGTTATGTAAAAAGACTTGTTGAAATCTGGGTATTGAAGGATTTGCGGAGACAGTAGTGCTGTCTTAAGGTGCTGGAAGGCTTGTTCACAGTCAGCAGACCATATGAAAGGTTCTTTCTAGTTAGTTTACTTAAATGGACAGAATTGTGTGCGAAACGTGTTATAAAGTGCCTGTAATAATTACAGGAGGCTACAAATCGACGAACCTCATCGCCATTTGTAGGTCTGGGGTAGTTTTTGATTGAATCATATTTGCTACTGTCTGGCAAAATACCCTTGTCAGTACATTTATGACCCAAATATGTTACTTCATGTCTGAAAAATGTGCATTTATCTGGATGCAATTTTAAATTACAATCTCGACATCTTTGGAAAACGGTTTCTAAATTCTTGAACATGTGTTTTATTGAACATCCTGTAACAATAACATCATCCATATATATAAATGTGTTTGATTGCGCTAAACCAGTAAATGCTAGGTTCATCATTCTTTGGAATGAATTTGGCGCTACTTTCAAACCATATGGTAAACGCTTGAAACGAAATAAACCATTTTCTGTTGAGAAAGAAGTAATGTCTCTTGACTTTTCGTTAAGTCCGATTTGATGAAATCCAGAGGTTAAATCCAAACAACAGAAAAATTTTGCTCTTCCTAATTGGTCTAATATATCCTCAATTCTGGGCAACGGATACTTGTCAGCTATTAGTTTTTTGTTTACCTGTCGATAATCTACCACTAAACGCCATCGTTTGTCAGGGTTATTGCGCAATGATTTCTTCGGTACGAGTATAGTAGGGCTATTATAATTGGACATTGAAGGTTCGACTATTCCGTCTTCCTGTAGCTTTGTAATTTGCCTTGTAATTTCATTCTTTTGTAAGTGTGGGGTACGATAATTTTTAATATAAACTGGATTTTCATCAGAAACTCTTAATTTTTGTGTATAAAAGTTGTTTGTACTTATTTTATCACTTTCTAAAGCGAAAATATCAATATATTTCGAGCATAATTGAGTCAATTCAGATCTAACCATTTCAGGAAAATTTTTTGTTAACTTTTCCAATATTGTTTCCTTTCTAATTTTGTCAACATTGGACGTTTTAAGAATTTCATAAACAGACAGTTTTTCATAGGTTATTGAAACTTTATCTAAAAACATATTTTCAGAATTCGTGTTTACAATTCTCACGTATGGAAAATTTTTGGATACTATGCAGCCAGCCACGTACACTCCATCTTGTAAAGTTTGACTTGGGACTACTAAATCAGAAACTTCGTTGCTAACTGTTATGGCTCTAAAAACTTCAGCCCGAGCTGGAAGTGTCATTGCACCATTGCCAAGACTTTCAAGTAGTGGTATATTTATGGGGTAATTTAAATTGTGTGGTCTTAATGAGAGAAAATTTGAGTTTGCCTCTGTCCATATTGAATAGTAACATTATATGTTTTTAAAAAGTCTATGCCCAATATACCTTGGAAGGGTATTGGAAACGTATCTGAAATCACTTGAAATCTGTGAGGGATAAGAAAGTTTTTCACTTTTAATTCAATTTCAATTGCCCTTAAAGACTTAATCATTCCTTGTCCTATTCCAGATATTTGGATAATCTTTTGTGTGTTGAACTTTAATGGGCCTAGTGCACCAATTTTAATAAGCGAGACATCCGCTCCGGTATCCACCAGCAATGTACCGAAATTATCATGGCCCGATATTTGGATTTCACTAAAACTACTTAAACTAAGCTTTAAGTGAAATATTGATTTAATATCCCTATTGTGCCTATCTAATTTCGGTGATGACCCCCCGTATTTTGGGGGGACGTCTCGTTTTCCGAGACATCCTGCGCCAATCTTACGCTTCCTTGTTGGTGGTTGGATTGACCTCGATAATTGTTACCTTGGCCTCCGCGTCGTCGATTGTTATAGCCATTACTGTTATAATTTCTAGGATTATCATTTCAACGCCAGGTTTGACCGCGTCCGCGATTGTTGTTAAATCCGCGAATCCCATAGTTCTGGTTAGCCGAGCCACGCCGCTTAAAATAGAATACTGAAGAATTTGAAGTGGAGGCCTCAGTACTAGCTTCTATGAATTTTGAAACTACTTCATTCAGAGTTAGGAAGTTTCCTGTCTTAATGATGAGTTTAACTTCATCACTTGAGGCGTTTCGAGAAATGGCTCTGGCTGTATTTTGCTTTATTAATTGTTCAGCAATATTTTGGGGGTAACCTTCCCGTATATAGGCACCACCTAGTTTCTGCGTAATTTCCTGTATTTCTTCTGCATATGTAGTAGCAGATTGTGAATTTTGTTTTATGTTCATTAGTTTCGAACACAGTAACTCAGACGATTCTCCTTTTACCGACGATTGCAATTTTGTCTTAATAGATTGGATGTTATTTTCATTTGTAATCAGGTTCCTCGCGTGTCCCTTCAATTTTGTTTTTATCACTTCTATTGCAATCCCCTTATGTGATTCCTTAATTCTGTCGATTAGTGTCAATGTATCGAGAAAACTTTGCAATTCATTTACATTACCATCAAATACGGGGACAATTTTTGTTGTTTTATCTATGACATCGTCTTCTGTTCGTGTCATGATGATTGTTCTTATTTCTTGGTCCGTTTCTGTTTGTAAATCTTCCTTATCGCTTTCGTCCAACTCAAAAATTTTCTCATCTACCTCACAAGCTAAAGTTAGTGTACTTTAATTTTAATATTATGTCTATAAAAAACTTTAAGTAATCTATCCCTTAATGTGTGGAATATTTCGTTTGCTTCTTCTCTGTGAGGTTTAGAATACCTGTCATATTGTCCGTGTAGTGTTGCCCTAATAGCATTAAAGTTTTCTATTAAAATTTTAATATGTTTATCTAATGTTTCGGGTTTTATTGATCTATTTTGGGTTACACATTTATAGGATTGATTAAATTGGGTTTTTAATGTTTCCAAACTAGATATTATTGTTTCACATTGCATAATTTAAAAAAAAAATAAATACAATAAACTTCTAATCTAACATCTATATATATACTTGTTTATATTTCATCCATTGTCCATCCACTAGTTCGCAATAGATTATTTTTCATTTCTGGGTTTGTTGTATGCTGCTGCCTTCACGTTGATATTTGTGTTGATCCCACATCTGGTTATGTTGTATGTTGCTTCTTTCATGTTACTATTTGTGTTGTTGTGGTTCAGTTATGTATGTTGCGGTTTATTTATTTATGCCATGGTAAAGTTTTTTTTTAATTTGTTGTCCCTGAGGTGTGTGGTTACCTCGTTTAAGAGTTTTGCATATTAACATTATTATGTAAATAATGGCTTTTAAAACTGCTGCTATTATTGAAACGATTTCTATATAACTCATTTTATTGTCTTGCTTTGAACTTTAATCGTTAACCACTTGTACATTGTGGCGTAGAATTTCTACCACTTCTTTTGTATCACTTCCTTCGTTAATTTTACCAACTTCATAACCGGCAATTAATATGGGAATTGACGCAAAAATTCTTTTCCACAACCCCATTTTATTAATGTTTGTATTATCCTTTTACTTTTGAAAAATTGTTTTTGTCACTTTTTTTATACTTTTCACTTTCTATTTTTATTTGGACCTTATTCAAATGCTCTTAGTCCTGCCAGGGTCGCCATGTTAAGTTTGGCAGCGAATAATAAAACAAAACTACTCCCGTTCATTGCTTGATTAACATTGTCTTTATTAATTTAAAATTACTATTTATAGTTATTTCTTACAGCAATAAATCTTAACACTAAGGGAATATGAAGGTAAGAGAAAATACTCAATTACTTGTATGTAATTTGAAATACCAAAGTCGTTGCACTTAAATTGTGTTGTTCATTGTTCGAATGAAGATATATCATTTCATTATTCAAATTCAAGTGTCAATGGCTTTATACCAGTATGACTCATCCATTGGGTATTTTCACTACACAGTTGCATTTTCACTTTTTAAAAATTTTCCACTGACTATTCCCCACAGTTTGGAATGGACTAGAACACTTTTCATGTGGATTGACCACGACGCGTAATTCGAATCGTCCAATTTTTCGATTGAATATAAACCAGCGGAACACATTTTATTTATATTTAAATAGTTGTTCAAACAAATTCAAATCTCATCAGGATTATGGCCTAGGCCCATAACCTGTTAGAAATATGGAAACAATCCGACGAGGTATATATAAAGGGTTTTTCAAAATAAACGCTACAAAAGTAAATCGCTAGTGACAGCAAACGACGCCATATTTTTTCCCGCTCTTTTGACATTTGTCTTCAGTAAGGTTTGCCATTTCATCGTGCAAAGATATACGAGCCAACAACGAGTAGAAATTAATAAAATTTACTACCGAAATTCGGAGTCAGTCGCCTCAACTTTAAGAGCGCTACGTCCAATTTATGATGAGGCTCATTTCTGGTTGAATGGCTTCGTCAATAAGCAAAATATGCGTTATTGGTTAGACAGCAATCCACACGAACTCCATGAGTCACCATTGCATCCCGAACAAACTACGGTTTGGTGCGGTTTATGGGCCAGTGGCGTCATTGGGCCGTACATCTTCCGTGATGATGAAGACCGGCACATTACTGTGAATGCGAATCGCTACCGTTCAATGATAACCGAATATTTTTGGCCCCAATTGGATAATATGGACTCGGAGGACATGTGGTTTCACCAGGACGGCGCCACAAGCCACACAGCGAATGCCACAATCAATTTACTGCAAACCAAATTTGGTGAACGTGCTATATCACGAAATGGCCCAGTCGGTTGGCCGCCTCGGTCGTGCGATTTGACGCCGTTAGATTATTTCCTGTGGGGCTACGTCAAGTCTATGGTCTATGCCAACAAGCCAGCGACGATTGATGAACTTCGTACGAATATCGAACGTGAAATTGCAGCAGTATCGGCCGATTTATGCTTGAAAACCGTTGAAAATCCCGATATATATATATATATATATATATATATATATATATATATATATATATATATATATATATATATATATATATATATATATATATATATATATATATATATATATATATATATATATATATATATATATATATATATATATATATATATATATATATATATATATATATATATATATATATATATATATATATATATATATATATATATATATATATATATATATATATATATATATAAAATAACCATTATTTTTTATTTTTTCAAAAAGTATTTATTTATTCATCAACAACTATCTAAGTGCAACGTGAACTAAGTGCAACAAGGTTAGACAAATCTTACCTCAATACAAAATCGCAAATTATCAAGCCAGAAGGTAAGAGTCAGAGTAGCGCCATTAGTAATAGAAGCTGCGTTTACAATAAGTAGAAGAGGAAATGCGTGTGGAAACCAGTCTTAACGTAAGTACGCAATTTTGTATTTTGGTAGACCCGAAAACATATTAAAAACACTAATTGAAAGAGCGGGGAAACTTCCCGCATATATATATATACGAGGTGTGATCAAAATATAACCGTTATTTTCATCTTTTCGTGATTTACGTATGTTCGATATTCGCATTTTTTTTTTTATGTTGGTACACATGTCTGTTATATATGTTGGCAATACCAACCTTTTTGGATTGTCAGCTTATTTTTGACAGATAAAATGGTTAGTCGTGTTTTGGTGTGCTCTTCGATTTTGTACTATTCGAAAAAATGGATCAAAGAAACTGTATTCAGTTTTGTGTAAGAAATGAAATTAAATGCGCAAGGACAAGGATTTGAAATGTTGACTGTGGTCTTTGGCGAGTCTACTATGAGCAGAACACAAGTTCAATTGTGGTATAACCGGTTTAAGGAAGGCCGAGAAGATGTCAATGACGATGTTCGTCCTGGTGGCCCGAGCACGTCAACAACCGATGAAAACATTGACGCAGTGAAGAAAATGATTTTGGGTAATCGTCGAATCACTATCAGAGAGGTTGCTGATGATGTTGGCATATCGTTCGGCTCATGCCAAGCAAATTTTACGGATGTTTTAGGCATGAAACGTGCGGCAGCGAAGATTGTTCTAAAATTGTTAAATTTTGAGCAAAAACAACGTCGCATAGACATCGCTCAGGAGCTGTTTTTGGCCAAAAACAAAACCGTTATCATGCGTCAACCACCGTATTCACCGGACTTGGCCCCCGCTGCGTTTTTCCTCTTTCCAAAACTGAAGACACCGATGAAAGGAAGCGTTTTGCTACGATTGAGGAGATAAAAGAAAAATCGAAACAGGAGCTGTTGGCGATACCAAAAAAAGCGTTTCAGAAGTGTTTCGAGGATTGGAAACAACGCTGGCATAAGTGTATTATATCTGAGGGGAATTACTTTGAAGGGGACAAGATAGTTGTTGATGAATAAATAAATACTTTATTTTTTGATCACACCTCGTATATATATATATATATATATATATATATATGTATATATATATATATATATATGTATATATATATATATATATATATATATATATATATATATATATATATATATATATATATATATATATATATATATATATATATATATATATATATATATATATATATATATATATATATATATATATATATATATATATATATATATTGAAACGTGATAGCTCAGTGAAAAGGGATTGCATACTTTTAGGATCCTATCTGGAGAATGAGTACCCCCTGTGAGTCACGATGCGAACTATTCGAATAAAAGCTTATTCAAGAACCATCCGTCGGTAATATCAAAAAGAATATTCTCGACTTCTGTCGAAGTGGATAGAAGCTTCTAGAAAGTACGAGAATAGCATAGAATTTTCGACTCCAACCTTCGAAAACTATAAAAGCGACAAGACTGTTCAAAGTCGAATGCAGTAGATCAGAGACCGTAAAAGTGTGTACATCTAGCATTATAATCAAAGCAGCAGTATTTGTAATTGTGCAAAGTGATGAAGTTCATTATTAAATAAAGTGATGAAATTACTTGTTAAATAAAGTGACTAATGGTTTGTTAAATAAAGTGCAAATAATAACTAAGTAAACTTTAAGCCTAATATTAAATGTGTAAATAACAATAAATAAATAAAACTAATTATTTTAATTTAACCAGCGATTGTTTGATTACTACACAATCCAGCGGTACGAGTCCGAGTACAGGGAGTTAGAGGAATTGTCAGGAGGGCAATTTTGTAACACAGTAAATTGTCAAGAGGGCAATTTCGTAACAATTGGTGTCAGAAGTGGGATTGTGTAACTGTGATAAACAATGGTTAAATTTGAAAAACTGAGATTGGAGCAGCTCAAGAAGGAGCTTGAGCGTTTAAATTTGCAAACACAAGGAGAGACTAAGAAGCGCTTTAGAGGAGCAAGGTATAGATGTCGATGAGCATGAATTCCGATGTGAGGAGCCAACGACACCTCGACACAAAGAAACAACCCCAGAAACTAACACGGGTAACTTTGACATGAGTGCACTTATCCTGGTAATACAGCAGCAGTTAAAACAAAATTCTCAAGCAGCCGATGAGAAGATGCAGTTGCGATTACAGCAAAATGCACAAGCTGTCAAAGAGGATGTTAAAGAACAGTTGGAACAGCAGCTACAGAAAAGCGATGACAAGTTGCAGCAGCGGCTAGTGCAGAGTGAAACACGACTTGCTCTATTAGCGGAACAAATCTCACAGCAGATGAAAGAAATGTCTGATATGGTGGACAGGAAGGTTTGTGAAATTGAGACACGGCAGGAATCGTTCAAAAAATCTGTAGAACAAAAATTCATTGCGAACCAGCAAAAGCAGAACGAGTTAGAGCAAAGAATTCACCTACTACAGGAAGGGGCATTGCCTGTGCCAGCTTTATCTTCAATAAAACTGAAGCCTAATACCTATGATGGAACCACGACATTTAGCGTGTTCAGAATGCAGTTTGAGACTACCGCTAGCACAAATGGTTGGAGTGCTCGCGAAAAAGTGGCTGCATTAACCGTTTCGTTGAAAGGTGCTGCCGCTGATGTGCTTCAAACTATCTCAGAAAGTGAGCGAGACTGCTATGAAAGCTTGATGAACGCCGTTCAGCGCAAGTATGGTAGTGAACATCGCAAGCAGATGTACCAAGTAGAGTTACGAACACATGTACAAAAGAGTGGTGAGTCTCTTCAACAGTTTGCGGCGGAAGTGGAGCGGTTGGCTCATCTTGCCTACCCAGGAGAGATCACTGAGAGGTGTATGATGGACACCTTCGTATATGGCATTCGCGATGCGGAGATAAAGCGTTCTGCAATAACTAATCCGAAAACTACATATATGGAGACAGTAGCTAGCGCTTTAACTTCAGAGACAGCAGCCTTGGTGTGCCAGCCAGTATACAGAGCCCGTCAGGTACAAGTCGCAAGCGGCCAAAGTTTCACGGGCAAATGCTTCGCCTGCGGAGAGGTCGGACACATGGCCCGTAATTGCCAATCGAGACGGAAACGTTCTAGATCACGCTCACCGGTAAGACCTCCAAAGCAAGTCAGATTCCAAAATAGGGAATCAGAAAATGTTGAAAAGCCGTCGACAAACTAGATGGAGTCAGTCTCGAGGGGCTTGATCTGACTCCCACAACATGTAGCCCCAGAATCTTCGTTTCTCAGATGGCACGGAAAATCAACAGCCTAACTGTCGACAGCGTAGTAAATGGTAGAAAAATCGTGGTAACATTGGATACGGGTGCATCACATTCCATAATTAGAAGGGATCTCGTTCGTGGAATCGAGCCGCTTCTGGGAATAAGATTGCGTACGGCAACTGGAGATGATGCACCGGTACTGGGAAAAGTTACACGGAAAATAACTATCGGCACCACAACAGTGACGCACGAGTTTGTAGTTGCGGATATTGTGGACGAATTAATCTTAGGTGTGGATTTTATGATTCGGAATGGATTCACCCTAGATTTGAAATGCCGAATGTTGAAGGATGCGAACACCGAAATACCGTTATCCGTTGGTGAGGATAAGTATGGAGGTATCCGACAAGCCATTGTATCGCGGCGGACAAAAATCCCAGCAAAGTCAGAGGCAGTCATATGGGCCAAAATGGACGGAGATGTGGAGAAGAACAAGTTGTGGGTTGTGGATACGGATGAAAAATTTGCACTGGATGACATCATCATTGGAAAAACCCTCGTAGAAGAACAGCAGAACAGAATAGTGCCAGTAAGAGTGGTCAATCTTGCAAATTCCGCTAAAACCATAGAGAAAGGACAGATAATTGGAAATTGCCGGGCAATTTCGGCAATTGTAAACTGTGAAAGCCAGCCGCGAGACACAAAAATGAAGATACCAGCTGATAAAAAGGTACTCGATGATCTTACGAAAGAATGGAGCAAAGACTTATCCACATAGCAGAGGAGGACTGCCAGCCAACTTTTGGCAAGACATTGGTCAGTATTTGCTGAAAAGGGTAAAAACGAAGGCAGAACAAAGATGGTGAAACACACAATCAACACTGGTGACGCCAAACCCATTCGTCAAGGTTCAAGAAGAGTTCCTCTGGTAAAGAGAGAAGAGGTGAATGTATTGCTGAAGGAAATGCATCAGAACAACGTCATAGAGCCATCAGCGAGCCCCTGGAGTTCTCCAGTAGTATTAGTCAAGAAGAAGGATGGCTCCACACGTTTTTGTGTAGATTATCGTAAACTAAACGAGGTAACGAAGAAAGATAGTTATCCATTACCTCGCATCGACGATACGTTGGACACACTTTCTGGTTCTAATTGGTTCTCAACGCTGGATTTACAAAGCGGATATAGGCAAGTGGGAGTAGACGAACAAGACAAGGAAAAGACAGCATTCAGTGCCGGTGATGGACTATGGCAATTTTTGGTGATGCCATTCGGTCTGTGTAATGCTCCAGCTACATTTGAACGCCTAATGGAACATGTGCTAAAGGGTCTCCACTGGAAAACGTGTATGGTGCACCTAGACGACATCATCGTTATGGGAAAGGACTTCGAGGACCACTTGAAGAATTTGGAAGAAGTATTGATGCGATTAGGAGCTTCAGGGTTGAAGCTGAGCGCAAAGAAATGCTCGTTCTTCAAGAAAGAAATCAAGTACCTTGGACATAAAGTCACACCTGAAGGAGTACACACAGATCCAGATAAGATAGACTCAGTAAGGGAGTGGCCAAGACCAACTAGTTTGCATGAGCTACGCAGCTTCTTGGGTCTTTGCACCTATTACAGACGCTTTGTTCCAAGCTTCGCAAACGTGGCTGGTAGTCTGCATGCATTAACGAGGGAAAATTGTGCTTTTGAGTGGAAAAGCGAGCAGGAGAAGGCATTCAACAGATTGAAAGTGCTATTGTGTACGGCTCCGATCCTTGCGTATCCAATTCCTGGCGAAAAATTTATTTTGGATACAGATGCAAGTGGCTTTGGGACTGGAGGTGTCCTGTCGCAAATTATTGACGGAAAGAAAAGAGTAATAGCCTACTTCAGCAAAATCTTATCAAAGCCAGAGCGGAATTACTGTGTAACACGGAGAGAACTTTTGGCGGTTATGCAGTGCGTGAAGCACTTTAACAAGTACCTGTATGGACAAAAGTTCTTGTTGAGAACGGATCACGCTGCTCTGCGCTGGCTATTACAGTTCAAAAATCCCGAAGGTCAGGTTGCGAGATGGATTGAGAGACTCCAAAGCTACGATTTCACAATAGAACATCGCAGAGGTGGAAACCACGGGAATGCTGAGGCACTATCACGACGTCCTTGCAGTATGGAATGTAAGCACTGTTCTAAAGCTGAAGGGAAAGAAGGAGTAGTCGATGTGCGCTTAATGGCTGTTTTACCAGACGATGAATGGACAGCGGAAAAGATAAAAGAAGAACAACGAAATGACCTAGATTTGGCAAAAATCGTATCAAGTAAGAATGAAGG
This sequence comes from Clusia tigrina, assembly GCA_920105625.2. Classification (NCBI taxonomy): domain Eukaryota; kingdom Metazoa; phylum Arthropoda; class Insecta; order Diptera; family Clusiidae; genus Clusia; species Clusia tigrina. Next base: position 143,438,198 of record OV050030.1, on the reverse strand, counting down.
AAAACGGCCTGATTGGAACGAAATCTCGACTGAATGTCCCATAACTAAAGCATATTGGGCTCAATGGAATAGCTTAAAGCTGCAAGATGGATGCCTATTCCGCCTGTGGGAGAGCGAAGATGGAAAAACCACGAAGAACTTGATTGTGGTACCCAATGCAAGAATAAGCGAAATTCTCAAGGAATACCATAGTGGGCCAAGCGGAGGACATTTGGGAATAACAAAAACAGTCGAGAAAATTAAAACACGATTTTATTGGGTTGGTTGCCAGCAATCGGTAGTTGACTGGATTAGTGCTTGTGAAAAGTGTACAGCTGCCAAGGGACCGAGCCGTCGCAGTCAGGGGAAGATGCATTTATACAACGTGGGAGCGCCATTTGAGCGTATTGCAATGGACATAGCAGGTCCGTTTCCAATTAGTGATTCCGGCAACAAATATGTTCTCGTCGTAATCGACTATTTTAGTAAATGGCCAGAAGTATACCCCATTCCCGATCAAGAAGCTAAGACCGTTGCAGATGCATTTATCAATAATTGGGTCTGCAAATTCGGAGCTCCCCTCGAGTTGCACTCGGATCAAGGCAGAAAATTCGAGTCAACAATATTCAGGGAAATGAGTGAATTGATGGGCATACGCAAAACTCGTACAACCCCTTTGCACCCACAATCCGATGGAATGGTTGAAAGTTTTAATCGTTCGCTTGAGGAACACCTAAGGAGGTGGACAGAAACCAGAAAGATTGGGACCAACACATACCCCTCTTCTTAATGGTATACCGATCGGTAACTCACGATACAACATCTACAACACCAGCTAAGGCTATTTTCGGTTGTGACATAAGATTACCTGCAGATCTGAAATTCGGTGCCTACTCATCTACGGAAGTTTCATCTAGCAGTTATGTAGCTGACAAACGAAGACAGCTGAATGAAATTCATGGAACCATCAGAAAGCGCACACAACTGATGAGTGATAAAATGAAAGCCAGATATGATCTACGAGCAAACTCCAAGGGATTTCAGGAAGGGCAGCTAGTTATGCTTCATAATCCGCAAAGAAAAAAGGGATTATCGCCAAAACTGCAAACACACTGGGAAGGCCCTTATAAGGTGATAAAGCGGCTCAACGATGTAGTATACCGCATCCAGTTGGCGAGAAATGCCAGGAGCAAAATGAAAGTCGTTCATTTAGAGAGGTTATCTCCTTATAAAGGTTGCAGTACTATCCTTGTTCGGGACGAACAAGTTTAAGCGGAGGGAAGTGAAACGTGATAGCTCAGTGAAAAGGGATTGCATACTTTTAGGATCCCATCTGGAGAATGAGTACCCCCTGTGGGTCAAGATGCGAACTATTCGAATAAAAGCTTATTCAAGAACCATCCGTCGGTAATATCAAAAAGAATATTCTCGACTTCTGTCGAAGTGGATAGAAGCTTCTAGAAAACACGAGAATAGCGTAGAATTTTCGACTCCAACCATTCGAAAACTATAAAAGCGACAAGACTGTTCAAAGTCAAAGACAGTAGATCAGAGACCGTAAAAGTGTGTACATCTAGCATTATAATCAAAGCAGCAGTATTTGTATTTGTGCAAAGTGATGAAGTTCATTATTAAATAAAGTGATGAAATTACTTATTAAATAAAGTGACTAATGGTTTGTTAAATAAAGTGCAAATAATAACTAAGTAAACTTTAAGCCTAATATTAAATGTGTAAATAACAATAATTAAATAAAGCTAATTATTTTAATTTAACCAGCGATTGTTTGATTATTACACAATCCAGCGGTACGAGTCCGAGTACAGAGAGTTAGAGGAATTGTCAGGAGGGCAATTTTGTAACAGAGTAAATTGTCAAGAGGGCAATTTCGTAACAATATATATATATATATATATATATATATATATATATATATATATATATATATATATATATATATATATATATATATATATATATATATATATATATATATATATATATATATATATATATATATATATATATATATATATATATATATATATATATATATATATATATATATATATATATATATATATATTGTTACGAAATTGCCCTCTTGACAATTTACTCTGTTACAAAATTGCCCTCCTGACAATTCCTCTAACTCTCTGTACTCGGACTCGTACCGCTGGATTGTGTAGTATTCAAACAATCGCTGGTTAAATTAAAATAATTAGCTTTATTTAATTATTGTTATTTATACATTTAATATTAGGCTTAAAGTTTACTTAGTTATTATTTGCACTTTATTTAACAAACCATTAGTCACTTTATTTAATAAGTAATTTCATCACTTTATTTAATAATGAACTTCATCACTTTGCACAATTACAAATACTGCTGCTTTGATTATAATGCTAGATGTACACACTTTTACGGTCTCTGATCTACTGTCTTTGACTATATATATATATATATATATATATATATATATATATATATATATATATATATATATATATATATATATATATATATATATACATATATATATATATATATATATATATATATATATATATATATACATATATATATATATATACATATATATATATATATATATATATATATATATATATATATATATATATATCTTTGAAGAAAATTTTCAATCTCTTGTAGAATATACAATAAAAAAACAGATTGAAAAATTATAATAATGCGCGCTAGTCAACTTACAGAATATTTAAATAACCCTACTTTATTTCAGAAATTTGTTGAGAAGACTCAGACTTACTGCTGAATTGGGCCATCATGCAAAGAGGTTTGACAAGCAAAATGTTGCCAATTTAAATACATATTCAGTGCCAGTGCCAGTAAAAGCCAACGATTTTCCAGTATCTAAGGGTTAACATAATCTGTTTAAATGCATACAATTTCAGGAAATGCCAGTGGCTGAACGGTGGGAATTAGATAAAAGGCAGAAGCTATGTAATCAATTTATATACGCACATGTGGGCCGATGTTCGTTCAGCAAAGAATGAGGCACAGGATGCACTATTCGACACAATTCTGCATCAGCAACAAATTCCGCACCAAGCGTTGCAATAGTGATGTCAACTTCTGCCGATTTTGCTGCTGCGATAAATAATCATCGCAGTATCGACGGGATTACTGGTCGACACTCACACTCAAAGAAGAAAGCGTAACTGATGAGATGGGCAAAAATGGCAAAGTAGAGGCGTTTTGCATTTTCTGGACTGGGGAGTCTCACGCTATCATGAAAAATCCGGAATATTTGACCTCAAAATATCAGCAATACCAAATTCAAATATGTTCCCAATATGAAACGTGCACACTGTTAAAAATCTTTGTATGTCTGCTATGGTTTTAACTACAAATAACATACAAAATTATCCATACTTGAATGACATTCCATTGCAATTATTTTCTGGATAGGAATAATAGGAATTAACAATCCAAACTTAACAGTATCGTTGAAGGTACGTGAAGACGGTTGGCATGAGCCTATAACTATTAAAACAATGCTTGGCCACTCTTTGGCGGTGGTGAGTCTAAACGCAAAAAGACAGTCTTAACATACACAATTGTAGTTGCTGCAGTGATCGTGAACTGCACGAGCTTATTAAAACGTATTTATCAGAGGAAACTAAGAACACCGTTTGACCGCAAAAGCTTTTACTGCCGAAAGAAGACCAGCGTGCAATAAGCATTTTAGATGAAAGATGCGACCTGAAAAATAATCGCTATGTCGTTAGCTTACTTTGGAAATCTGACGTAATAGAGTTTCCCAATAGTCTTCCGAGTGCAAGGAAGCAAATGAAAAATGTCAAGAGACAAAATACTAACTGAAAACTTACAGCAACAAATCGACACTTTAATCACAAAGGGTTACGCGAAAAGGTTGACATAGAATGCAATCCTACAAAAAAGAACAAAGATATGGAACCTGCCGATATTAATGGTGCGCATTCCTCATAAACCTTAATAATGCTTGTAAGGGATGCAGCCGCTAAAACGTCTGGATGGTCATTAAATGATTTTTTATACAAGCGACCACACTTACTCGCTCCGTTCATAAACATATTGGTAAGTTTTCGCATGGGCGCTGTAGCAATTTGCGGAGATATTGCCAATATGTGCCAGTTTATAGCGGTCCGAGACGAAGATATAGAAGCACAAACTAAATATGCTAGCTTTTGGCACATCGTGCTCCCCTTCCATAGCGAATTTTGTAATCGATAAAAACGCTATGTTATATTCCGATGAAAATCCAATGGCTGTACAGACAATTTGCGAACGACATTATGTAGATGATTTTATTATGAAGAAGCTATATCACTCGCCAAAGCAGTGCGCGACATTCAAGCACGAGGAGGATTCCACATGATTGGTGGGTTTTCAAATGAATGTGAGTCGAATACAAGCAAATGTAAAATTTTGGGGATATACTGGGAACCAAAAACAGATACAATTTAATTACATTTTTACATTTGTACCTTTAAAGCGCACTGGTTTCGAAAACGATACCGTGCCAACGAAGAGAGAAGTATTGTCTTATTGTCACTATTTGACCCAATGGGATTTGTTCCCTGTATCCTATCGTATTTAAATATGATTTTATAGGAAATATTGCGACAAGATATAGATTGTGATCAAGAAATAACAAAGAAACTTCACACAAAATCTCTCGATTGTATATCATACATGCCACACATATGTCGCTATTACTCGATGCTTTACACATTTATGACAAAGACTGCAGCATACAGCTGCATAACTTCGATGCTAGCGAGAATACATACGCTGGCGAGTCATATTTTCGCATACAATAACAAGAAATTTTTGAGTTAATATTAGTTGCTGAAGAGAAGATGGAATCAATTGTCCCACAAATCGTGCACTAGTTGACATTGATACAAGCCAACTTCTGCCCCATTTCCTGCATATACAGCAGTCAAAACCAATATAAATAATTTTGAATATTTTTCAGGTTGGTTTAGATTATATCGTGTTGCAGCAAATTGGTATATACAAATTTACAGCGATAATGTCACTAACTTCGTAGGTGCTGAAGAACTACTCAGAGATGAGCTACAAAATATGAATACAACACAAGTGCAGGTGCAGCTTGCCTATAAATGCATTGGTTGGAAGTTTAATCTGCCTGCAGCAGTCGGAACGCATGGTAAGATCGGTGAAAACCATTTTATATAAAATTTTGCCATCGCAGCATTTCATTGATGGAAGTTTGCGGACCTCACTAATGGAAGCCGAGATGGTGATCGACTACCGACCACTTACGTTCATTTCGCTACACAATGAGGACTAAGAGGTACTCACTCCAAACCATTTACTTCTTGGCAGCTCCAACGGTGCGAAACCATTTTGTAATCGAGAGAACATCAACTACAAGATGTGTGTTATGCAGCGCGAAGCATTTGCCAATCATTTTTGGAGCCAATGGCTGACAGAAATGCTTCCAACGTTTACGCGCAGATGCAAGTGGTTTCCAAAGGTGAAGCCAATCTCCATAACGTCGATCGGAACACTTGGCTTAAGAGCAGAGTCGTCGACACAATTGTCGCAAAAGATCTCCAAGTACGGCGAGCTAAAGTTAAAACATCAAGCGGCGTATTTTATGGGTCCGCTGTTAAACTTGCTCTGTTGGATGTCAGCAATCCAGAAGATAAGCTCGCTATGAACGGTCGCTTTCCGGGGGCAAAGAAGTTGCCGAAAACAGCAAAATAGAAACCCTGAAAATATTGCTGCTCACCACATTTTTTGACTTTTCCATTATTCCAATTCAAAAAATTTGAACGCGCACATGAGTATTAAAAAATAATCGAATAGAAAAAGTATTTGATCTAAGAAATACATTTTACACATTTTCTCCATTAAATAAACTAAATTGTTCGCCTAAGTATTTTAAGCAGTCAGCTGCTAATAATAAACAACATTAATTGCAAACTTGTGTTATTATTATTTTCAGCTGATGAAAAATTTTGCCAAAATTAGGACAGGGTCCATAAACACACACATATGATAATTTCAAACGAATATCTTACAATGCAGAACACGATGGACAATCTGGTTATTTTCGAGGCAAATTAAAGCAGAAGAAGGCCAAGGCAGTCAACAAAATCATGACATAAATTTTTCAAATATGTCAACACGGTATATTCTAAATGGATATCCTTGAAACGGAAGCAGGGCTAGTTCTGAGTGTTTGATGATAAGAGCTGACGAAATAGTAGAGGGTAACAGGTAACCACAGCATAGAATTTTTGAATTAGTTGTGTCTGCATACATTATATATATATATATATATATATATATGTATGTAAATATATTGTGTGTATTGCGGCGCGTGTGCGTTATATTATTATTGAAATATTTTTATGTGATAAGAGTTCAGGCGTCCGAATATATTTATGCAAATTTTTGTGCTTATGTAATTGAAAATATGTAGTTCTAACAATTAAAGTAAGAAATACTTATTTCGATTTCTTATCAGTTAAGTAGCTGAGCGTTTGGCGCTGTACACCGTCTGCTGTACGATCTACAATGCTTGGTCGTTAGGGGCTGGAAGCTATGGCGCTGTGCGCGGGGTGCGGGTTGTTTTCAAGGTTAGTTATTAACTAAATGGGTTGTGCTCTGTAGCACCTACTATGACGTCATAGGTAGGTTGCAAGCTTTTGTCATGATATTTATGTGTGAAGTGTGGTGAATAATATGAATAATATTTGAAATCAATCAAACCAAAATGACAATAATACAGAAATCAACAGCAATAAATGACATTTCTAAACTTTATTCCGATCAATGTGATCTGCTATTAAAAAAAATGAGTGAATTTCAAGAGCGTGATAGCGGTTGGACTTTAATTGAAGGATCACATCTTGATATCAATATAAACGAATATAAACCGATAAAAGGTTCGCAATATACATGCTTACCACATTCCATATTAAAAAAGCATGCGTGTGTATATATAAAAAATTCAGAGGAATATTGCTTTAAATGGGCTATAATATCTGCATTATATCCGGTCTCAAAGCATTGAAATAGATGTTCATCGTATAAAATCAACCATATCAGTTCAGATATTAGATATCTAGAAAATAACATCCTATTAAATTTTACTAATTTAAATTTTCCACTCTCGGTTAACAAAATTAAAGATTTCGAATTAAGGAATCCACAAATTAGTGTAAACGTCTTTGGTTTAGATAATAATACCATTGCTGGACCATACTATTTTACACTAGACGAAAAAATCCATCACATCAATTTGTTGTTGTTGGAAGATAATGAAAGATCACATTATGTATGGATTAAAAATATTTCAAGGTAAGTTAATATGTACATAAATATATTTGTAAAAAAAGAAAACACAAATTAAGAACTTTATGTAATTACAGATTAATCACAAGTCAAATAACAAATCATGACAGACAAACAGACATGTGTAATAGATGCTTAATAGTTTTTAAAAAGGAGGATGCACTTATTCAACATCGACAGTATTGTAATAAAATGGTTAAAAAAATGCCTAAAGAAGATGATAGGGTGTTATCATTTAAGAATTTTAAAAAGCAATTGGATGTACCTTTTGTTGTGTACGCTGATTTTGAATGTATTTTGGAGTCAGTAAATATTCAAAATTCAGCAAAAATAAAATCAGTGCAGAAGCATATTCCTTTCGCTTATAGTTATCATATTAAGTGTGATTACGATTCTAGTTTAGATATATTTAGAATATATAGTGGAGAAGATTCATCAAAGAACTTTTTCCAAAGTTTAGTTAAGGAGAGTTTAGACATTTATAATAATTATTTAAGTCAAGTTAAACCAATGAATTCCTTAAATCCTATTCAACAGAAACGGCAACAGGAAGATAAAATTTGTCATATATGTGGAAATATTTTGTCTTTTGAAGATAGAGTAGCCGACCATTGTCATTTAACTGGTGAATATAGAGGACCTGCACACAACCAGTGCAATTTAGAATATCAGATTGCTAAGTTCATTCCAATATTTTTCCATAATTTTTCGGCCTACGATTGTCATTTGTTTCTAAAGGAGCTTTCATCTTTTGAAGGTGACATAAACATTATTCCATTAAATAAGGAGTTGTATGTGTCTTTGGCAAAGAAAATTTATGTAAAGGATAAAGATACAATTGAACTTCGTTTTCTCGACTCATATAGGTTTATGCCGGTCGGTATAATAATGATATTGAATTTAATTGAATGAAACGTAAGGGCGGTCTTTCCCTATGATTACTTGATTCGATAGATCGTCTCAAGGAAACCCAATTACCACATCGTCCGATTTTCTTCAATAAACTAAGTAATAATTCGTGTAGTGTAGCTGACTATGAACATGCGCAAAAAGTATGGAATACATTCAAATGTGAAAGCTAATTGGACTATTTATTATTATATTTGAAAGTAGATGTCTTCTTACTATGCGATGTCTTTGAAAATTTTAGAAAGTTATGTTCAAATATTTATCAGTTAGATCCTTGTCAATATTATACTACACCTGGTTTATCTTGGGATGCAATGTTGAAAACAACTCAAATAAATTTAGAACTATTAACAGATATTAATATGTATAATTTCATTAAGAGTGGAATTAGAGGAGGTATTGTTCAATGTAGCAAACGTCATTCCATTGCTAACAATAAATATGTGAGTGATTATGATCCTAAAAAAGAATCAAATTATCTAATTTATCTAAATGTTAACAATTTATATGGTTATGGTATGTCACAATATCTTCCATATGGTGGATTTGAGTGGAGTGAAGATATTAAAAATTTCGATATAAATAAAGTTAAAGATGATTCATCAATTGGTTATATAGTAGAAGTTGATTTAGAAAATAAATCAACATTACATGACTATCATAATGATTTGCCATTTTGTTCAGAAAACAAGAAAAATTGAAATATGAAACATGTTAAGCTAATAACAGATTTAAATAATAAAGAAAAATACATAATTCACTATAGAACTCTTCAACAATATCTTAGTCTTGGCTTAGTTTTGTTAAAAATTTTTTTAAGTTAATGAATAATGCAGTTTATCGTAAAAGTATGGAAAACGTAGATAAGAGAAAAGATATTAAATTAATATGTGAATGGGAAAGTCGAGGTAAAAGATTAGGTGCTAGAGCTCTCATAGCAAAGTTTAATTATCATAGTGCACTAAAGTTTTCTGACGTCATGATGGCAACTCAAATGAATAAAGTTAGCGCTGTTTACAATAAACCAATTTATGTTGGTTTTGTGGTTTTAGAGTTATCAAAATGGAAAATGTATAATTTTCATTATGATTACTTGAAACCAAAGTATCAACACAATATTAACTTAAACTACATGGATACTGATTCATTTATTATTTATTATGATATTAAGACAAATGATTTCTATGATGATATTCGTGATGATATTTATTCACAATTTTTATATGTATGCATATCCAATACAAAATGTTTTTAATTTTCCATTGGTGAACAAAAAAAAAGTTTTAGGTATGTTTAAAGATGAATGTAATGGGAAAATAATGAAGGAATTTATTGGTTTGCGAGCTAAAATATATTCTTGTAAAATTGATGAGGATGAAAAAGAAATTTAAAAAATCAAAGGTATAAAACAACATGTTACAAATAAACTTACTATTGATGATTTTAGAAAGTGCTTGTTAGAATTAAAATTATATTTTTACTCAATGTACATTTTTAGATCTAAATTACAAGATATTTGTAGACTAGTATTAAGTTTTTTATATGATAAGAGATTTGTAAGAGAAAATGAAGTTGAAACCTTTGCATGGGGTCAGTATAAAATAAATAAACAGTGAAAAAAACAACAATTTTTAAATTATTTTAAATATATGTTTTTTAAATAGAAATTTTATATATAAATGTCTACAATTGAAAGTGTAGAATTTTTGTTTTTCTTTATTATATATATATATATATATATATATATATATATATATATATATATATATATATATATATATATATATATATATTTATATATATATATATATATATATATATATATATATATATATATATATTTATATATATATATATATATATATATATATATATATATATATATATATATATATATATATATATATAATAATAAAAAAGAAATACAAAAATTCTATACTTTCAATTGTGGACATTTATGTATAAAATTTCTATTTAAAAAACATATTTTTAAAATAATTTAAAGATTGTTGTTTTTTTCACTGTTTATTTATTTTATACTGACCCCATGCAAAGGTTTCAACTTCATTTTCTCTTACAAATCTCTATATGTATACAATCCGTATATATATAATTATATACGGATTGTATACATTTTCTGAAAATTATGATGTTTTACCATTGGAGAATGCAAAGCGTAATTCTATTATTATATTTAATGGTGTTGCTTGTGAGAATCGAAATAATATTCGCATACTTTTGCATGAGGAGACATAAAAACAAATAGTTTTTACTTATGTCAAACATATACACATATACCCAAATATTTAATACATGATAATGCATATATGATTGTTATGTTTCGGCAGGATGAAATGAATATATAGCATATTTATAATGATCTTGTTGTTGCTGATATGAATTGGATGAATTTCACAAAAATGAGTAGTCTATGTTGTGAGGATAGACATACATAGTTTTCTAGTATTAAGTAAAGATGATCCTTTATATTGCAGTCGTTATAGGAAGTGGTTTATTAGTAGCTAAACAATGTATGTTCTGGCGCAAAAACGCGTGTATTTTCTTATGAAGGTCTAAATTCTCCAAAAAACCCTCACATTTTATTATTCCAAGTCGAAAGCTTTTAGAGGCGCCATCTGGCGGTGAGTTTTTTGTTGGAAGTCTTTTTGTGGAAAACTCTGGATTGTGTCTTTGCTATGATGGGAGGGAGCTTTTGTGGGAAGCTGTGTTTTGGTTTGTGTCTTTGCTATAAGAAAGTTCTCATGGATTGAACTTTCCTCATACCCCCTGCCCCCCCCCACCACTCTCTTTGCTATTGATCACCACAAGTTTCTTTTAAACTAAAAGTTCAACACAGTATTTACTCACACATTCCGGCCCTGTGTGAGCAGTTGCCATCAAAGATCAAGTTCAAAGCAGTTTGGTATTTACTGATGTTGAAAGCTTTTAGAGGCACCATCTGGCGGTGAGTTTTTTGTTGAAAGTTTTTCTGTGGAAAGCTCTGGTTTGATCACCACAAGTTTCTTTTAAACTAAAAGTTCAACACAGTATTTACTCACACCTTCCGCCCCTGTGTTTGCAGCTGCCAACAAGTTCAAGTTCAACACAGTTTGGTATTTACTGATAAAAAAGCAGCTGCGTTCGATCTGATGTGATCGCTTGGGCGCTGAGTGCATGCAGCTGCCTTCAAGTTTAAGTTCAACACAGTTTGGTATTTACAGATAAGAAAGCAGCTACGTTCGGTATGTTGTGCTCGCTTGACGCTGAGATGAAGGAAAGAAAAAAGATTTTAACTTTTTTATTTGTTTTAATTAATTGTTTTTTCATTTATAAAAACTATAATACAATATAAAATAATATCTTATTATCTTATCTAAATAAATAAGCTGGAAAGAGAAAAGAGAAAAAAAACATTAATAAATAAAAAAGTCTGTTGAAATTAAAAAAAGAAAAAGCTCACATCTAAATTATGTTCTTCGCAGTACTCAGTTTGTCTGCGAGATTCTCTATCTCCTCCCGAAGGGAGATATTGAGATTATTTTGGTTTATCCGAATGAGCTGATCGATTTCATTCTCGATGCTGGGTTGATCCCAGCACACCTCCCGGAAGCGTTCTAGAAATACCCTAGCAGTTGTTAAGTAATCTTTCAATACTTCGAGATCCATTGCAGCTTTCATGTCTTCTTTTTAAATGTGAATAAGAATATAACTCACCAGCATTTTATACAAAAAATGATTTTATATTTAAGCGAATGCAACATTTATTAAAAAAATGTCTCATTTCCTTATTTTCTGTTCTCTTATCGAAGAACAAAGAAAATTAAATTGAAAATAGCCCACAGGAAAATAATTAAGCGACATTGTAATAAATTTTTAGTAAATGAAAAAAAGAAATAAATGCAATAGCCTTCATTCCTTTATAAAATTTTCTGTTCTTTTATCTGTGAAACAAGAAAAAAAATGCAGTACTCTCCAATCCACAATAAAATAATTTCTCTCATTTGCAAGCGAATGCGACATTTATTAAAAAATGTCTCTTATGGAAGAATAAAGAAAATTAAATTGAAAAGAACCTCCCACCCACAGTAATTATGCGACATTGTAATAAATTTTCAGTAAATGAAAAAAGAAATAAATGCAATAGCCTTCATTCCTTTATAAAAATTTTCTGTCCTTTTATCTGATAAACAAGAAAAAAAATGCAATAACCTACAATCCACAATAAAATAATTATGCATCATCATCTAGTACATTTTTTTTCTTCATTTTTATCTTTTTATTTCTCACATTTGAAATTACAATTTTTACATTTAGTTACATTGAAAATATTATAATAAATTTGCATTAGTTATTTTCTTCTTCTTCTCTAATTTTTCGCATAATTCGACTATCATAACACTTGCAAGTTTCGGGTCCACTATTGTGTTCTGTACCATCTTATTTTATCCATTCACAGTTCTCATAATGTTGACCATATATTTTTAAACTCTCTATGTACTCCAAATCTGATTGAATATTGATGAGCTTTTGTTTATGATCATCCGGAATAACATGAAATTTTTTTAAGAAGGTTATTATTTCCTTTTTCATTATTTTCTGATATGTGTTTACTGTACTCTCATATGTCAAGATTGCGAATAATCTTTGATATTAATTGTTCTGGTATTTATATTATTTGTTGCTCGATCAATCAAGGGGCTTGTTTCATATTTTCTTTTTCTTTCATTCGAGTTTATTATATCTCTATCTTTCTCTCCATTACACTCAAAACAATAAATGTTGAGAGTTTTAGAATGATAGTTAGTATAATAGGTACACCTGATTCTTATTTCACAATTTTCATCGTATTTTAAATTGAAATTACGGAAAAATACTTTAGAACTCTCAATAATACCTCCAATATTAATTTCTTTTTCAATTAAATACCTTCTAAAAGCTTCAATTACATCGTTTATGTTGTACATGGCTTCAGAATAATCTGATGGTAGCTTAATATTATTTCTTAATGTTGTTGTATCATTTTCTAATTGAAATGATAAATGTATTCTAATATCTATTGAAATTATTGGAAAGTTTTATATTAAAATTTATGTATTTATTTTTAGGATCTATATTATTAATATTATAACTTTTAACACTACTAACAAATAAAAATAGAAATATTATTAAAATAGAGGTCTTCATCTTGCTTTTCCTTTGAGATTATTATGAAAACTATTACTGTTTCCCTATATGATATCTATTTTATATGTGTGAGTATAGTTTTTTACATCAATTATATTAATATGTTGTAATTTATGGCTCAAATCTGGAGTGAGTACCTTTTCAATTTCGCCATTACTTAAAATTCGTTCAACTTCAAATTCACGATATTCAAAACAACTTATGTTTAGTTGTTTTTCTCATATATAACATTGTATGTACAACGAATAGGTATATCAAAATTATCATATTCAAGTTTAAAATGACGGTAAAATGATTCCTTTGCTTCCAGTATACTACCTATATTTGTTTCTTTTTTAATTAAATGCTTTCGAAACGCTTCTATAGCGTCATCCACTGTAAAATATTTTGGTGGAGTTCCTTCTGTTGTTATTTGAAAAATAGGTGAAGATATTGTTGTGGTTGTTGTTGTTGTTGAAAATGTATCATTTTTATCGATTTGATCTAATTGATAATCATAATCTAAATTATTTAGTGGTTTACTTTTTTCCATCAGTTTAAATGATATATTAATTTTTAGAATATCATTATTAGGAAGTGTAAGATTAAATGAAACACTTTTTGAACTTGATTCTATCAGAGGGGTATTACTAATAGATAGTGATAGTGGATTTCCAATCACCACTTTTAAAAATACAAATAAAAATAATAATGTTAATTTCATTTTCTCCTGTGTATTTGTTGTATGTGACTGCGACGGTGTTTAAAGATATAATGAAGGAAAATACCAGCGATTATTATCTATATAACCAAAAAAATGTACATAGATCAAATTTTCTTTTTATTTTCTTTTTATTTTACAATATTTTTCCTACTTCGTTTGTAAGGGGAATATATTTGAATTTTTTTTGGTATGTTTGTTGATGTTTTGAATTCAATCCGAATATCGATTGGTCCATTTTTGGTAGTTTCATTTTGATGAGTTACATCTAAGACAATTATTGGCGCATTTGATGAAAATTCTTCTCGTGTTAATAGAGGCTGTAAATCGCGTGAATAATAACTTTGTTGAAACTTCTAGTACATATCATATAATAAAGCAAAACGATTTGGATTAAATTTAAGACTTTTATATCTGACAAATTACAATGCATGAACTTATTATTATTTCGAAACGCTAATAATAGAAAACGTGGTCTTTCATTTTCAGCAGCTAGTTTACCATTCCATAAAATATTTGTACTATTGTTAGGTAATGATGGATTATAATATTATCCCAACTCCTAAATGAAATATTTAATGGTTGTTGACTCTTAATTACTTTTAACATTTCCAATATATATTCATCAGCAATTTGAACATGTTGTATTTTCCATGTAATACTTCTTATTGTTAATTTAATTTTTTCATTTGCAGTGATAGATGTAAAGATATTGCTGTCATTCATAGAACGTAACGAAATCAGTTCATGTTTAGAATTCATTATTATTTTATTAAAATCTTCGGCAAATCCAAGCAGTAATTTTAATGGAACACAAAAATTGAAATAACCGCTAATAAGTGTAAGATTCTCAGAGATTGGTGCCCATCCTGCATTTCTTAGTGCACTACTTTCATCTCTATTCAAAGATACAAAGTTTTTTAATTCTGTAGTAATACCCAAATATAGTGTTCGATCAAATTCTATACCATTAATTTCATATCAAATTTCATCAAATAGATATGCCATACAATTATTAAAATGATATACAGTATTAGAGATTGTATTATCTGCTGCTTTCGTTACAAATCAGTCAATGTCTATAAAAGCTTTCGCTTGGCAAAACATATATATATATATATATATATATATATATATATATATATATATATATATATATATATATATATATATATATATATATATATATATATATATATATATATATATATATATATATATATATATATATATATATATATATATATATATATATATACATATATATTGATTTTGAATTGCTATATGAATTTCATCATTATTTTGAAATGATTGTAAATATGATGTATAGCTATGATTTTCTTTTCTAATAATTGAATTATCAAACAATGGTTTCTGTAGTACATTGATTATATTACTCATTTTTTTTTTTTATTAAATTTTAATTGAAATTGTAAATTTTGTAGAAACTTCCGATTAGCTTCAGTGAGATTATTAGTTTTTCCTTGCTGTTTATATTTGGATTTCGCTTGATATTGATTTTTACAAAGTGATATATCTTTTTCTTCTTCTTCTTCTTTACCGTTGTCTTCTGTTGCTGCTAGCGAAATGAATGATAAATCATTGTGTAACTGATTTTTATTGAAGATAATCATTATTTTAAAGGTTTTAAATGCAATCTTATTGTTATTTTTTCTTCGCGAAAATTTATTAAATTGCCGTCTTGATCAACAACTTTTAAAACAATAAGATTTATTTCATTGGTATTTACAGGAAAATATATTACATTAGCTGGCGTTTTAGTGATTTTGTAACCTGGACTAACGACAAGTGAGAACTGATGTAAAGTATGTGCTGTTACACTATTTATATATGATCCAGTCACAATATTAAAATCAACAACTATTGTGTTTATTTTTGTTATATCTATTGTTTTATCTGAATAATGTAGAATACCTGGCTCCAATACTCTCCTACTAAACCCAAAAAATAGAAGCAATTGAATTATCTCTATCGAAATAAATTGGATCTATAGAGCTTTTTATTTCCGTTTTTAAGGTATTGTTACGAAATTGCCCTCTTGATAATTTACTCTGTTACAAACTTGCCCTCCTGACAATTTCTCTAACTCTGTCCTCGGACTCGTACCACTGGATTGTGTAGTAATCAAACAATCGCTGGTTAAATTAAAATAATTAGCTTTATTTAATTATTGCTATTTACACATTTAATATTAGGCTTAAAGTTTACTTAGTTATTATTTGCACTTTATTTCACAAACCATTAGTCACTTTATTTAATAAGTAATTTCATCACTTTATTTAATAATGAATTTCATCACGTTGCACAATTACAAATACTGCTGCTTTGATTATAATGGTAGATGTACACACTTTTACGGTCTCTGATCTACTGCATTCGACTTTGAACAGTCTTGTCGCTTTTATAGTTTTCGAAGGTTGGAGTAGAAAATTCCATGCTATTCTCGTACTTTCTAGAAGCTTCTATCCACTTCGACAGAAGTCGAGAATATTATTTTTGATATTACCGACAGATGGTTCTTGAATAAGCTTTTAATCGAATAGTTCGCATCTCGACTCAAAGGGGGCACTCATTCTCCAGATGGGATCCTAAAAGTATGCAATCCCGTTTCACTGATATGCAATCACGTTTCAGTATTATAATTTGCTTGTATATCAAGAATTCCCTTTTGATTCAGATGTTCATATTTATCACTAACTGCATCAGCAATATCAGATAATTCATATGATCCAATAAGAATCTCTATTTCATTATCACCAATATGAAATAGATTGTTTTCTACATCAACATTCGGAATTGAATTAAGTTGAATCGGAGGAAAATAATTTGCTACAAGTAAGGAAGAATTTCCGGTTAGTGTTAATGTTATCGACATCTTAACGACTAGTAAGTAAATAAAGTGATGAAGGCATTGATAAATGGTTTTATACAGATGAATTATTAAGATCAATCCAAGAATTGTGTTCTGCTGAAAATCCTAACCACTTGACATAAGCCATATTCCTTCTCCTCTTTAGAACTCTTTCGACTAAATATGTTTGAGGAAATTCAGTTTTCATTAACTCGAATCTATAAAACCCTCCTTTAGTTTCATGACCTTGATAATCTTCTAAAATATATGTAGTAGGGTTACTATTTTGTATAGCTTTAATTCTAAAGATTTCCGTTGTTCAGTTTGGTGTGTAGCGTTTTTCGAATACATACTTATATTTACTAACTCGAACATAATCACCAACTTTAAATTTGGGATTATTAAAAACTTTTAAATTGTTATAGACTGTATCCAATATAAATTTTTCATTTGAAGAATTCACTTCATTAGGTGTCATTTTTATAGTCCTATGAAATGTATTATTATATTTATCAATAAGTTCTTGATATTTATCAATTCATTGAAATTTTCCTCGATAACTAAACTCTTTCCACATCATTCCCTTTAATGTTCTATTAAATCGTTCTACGATGGATGCCTTTAGAACAGTATATGTTGAATAGTGATTAATGTGATTGCTTTGCATCAGATGGTGAAATTTAGTATTGAAAAATTCTTTTCCATCCTCTGTTTGTAAATTTTTTGGTATTCGATGATTGTTATTAAAAATGCTTTTCATTGCCTTTGTTACGTTTAGAGTAGTTTTATTTTTCAATGCTACACCCAAAGCTTTTTTCGAAAAGGTATCTATTACTTTTAAAAGATAGCGAAATTTTTTATAATTAGCTTCATAATTCCCCATTTCAACTAATGCATTTTCTATATCACTCCTAGTAATTTTCATTTGTTTATCATATTCGGTTTTGAATTCTTCTAATTTTGTTCTTAGATGCCAATTCTTTTTAACAAGATATGATTTAGTAACTGCATCATTAACATCACTAGCTTCACTAAGATTAGTAATTATTTTCTTATTAACATTTAAATGTTGATTATCTATGCTAATACCAAGTGTTTTAGTTATAATTGTTTTGAATTTTGAATCGTTAAATCGTTGATTAACTGAACTTTCTCCAAATTTATTTATCAAACTCATTTTGTCATTTACGAGCACAAACAAGACAGTGCTTGTTTTTAATTTAGATTTTACAGAATTATATTAGGTTCTTTCAGTTCTTCGATAATAGAAACTATTTCGTTTTTGTGATTATTATGTCCTACGCTTTCTGATGACAGAAGCAAACGTAATCTGTTGACTAATTCATTAGGATCACCCCAATATATATAGTTCGGCTTACGATTGATGAATGATTTTAATCGGCTTCCTATCGTTAAAGCGTTTATTTTTGAATTAAACAATTTTTTAATTATACAACGATATTAATTAAAATTTGTTTATAATTTTTTAAGTCATTTTTAGAGTAATTTAGAGGTTTGGTTTGAAATACTACTTCAAATAACCCCAGTGTCATCTTAAATCCAACATTAATGCTGTTATCAGTATTAAATTTTATTTTCTTATATCCATACCGCCATCTTTCTTTTTCATAAACATTAACACCATATAGTGTATCTAACTTTTTACTATCTTTGAGTAATTCTAAATTGTTTAGTTATTTATTTGAATTACTAATACTGCTATCATACAATTTAATTCGTTTTCTATAATTATTTAATTGTCCCTTACTTTTTCGTTTCGAAAACAAATGATTTAATGTTTTCCGTTTCTTGTCATCATAGTTAAAATCATTTAATTTTGTTTTAATTTTTCGCTTTCGTTTTACTTTTGTTTGTGTTGCAGTTGTCGATTGTGATGTTATTAAGGAATGCATAGTATTATGCAATACGAGTACATTCACATCATAACTTTTTCTTTTAACTTGTTTACTCTCTATATTTCTTTCATAAGATTTCCTTTTCAATTGTTTGTATTTTTTTAGATTGTTTTCATATCTATCGTCTGTTGATGTGCTAGCTTTTTTTTTTATTGGAAATGGTGCTTGTGATGTAATTAAAGGGACTACTGTATTAGGAACTACATTCTCTTTATCAGCATCATTTTCACTTTTTACTTGCTTGTGTTCCGTAATTTTGTTATATCTTTTCTCTTTTAATTGTCTATTCACATTTAATTTTCTTTTATTTGGTTTAAAATAATTATCTTTTAATTTTTTTAGTTTGTTTTCATATAAATTATTTTGTTTCATTCTTTTGAGTTTGTTTTGATCAAAATAATTTTTTTGTGATTTCTGACTATTTGCTAATGAATCATTATCCTTTATAATAGAAGCCATGTTATAATCATCGTTTTTGTTATTATCATTATCATCATTAACAATATTATCATCATCATCTTCAACATCATCATTATCATAGTTTTCATCATAGACAGTCCTTTAAATATTGTCTTTATTTTTCAAGTTTCCAATTATTTCATTCAGAGGTTTTGTTATAGGTTGAAATGTATCTTCCAACATATTATGATATTAATCTGCTTTATATCTGTTATCAATCTGCTATCGAACTGCTATTGATCAGCTTTTACATCATGTCTCTCATAATTGAAAGAAATTATCAAATCCTTTCGATATCATCCTTTATTTATTAGATCATCCTTACTTACAACAACAACCCCATACTTATCTCTCCAACATTCACTACAAATCTTCATAAATTAATTAAATGACATATCTCCGATAATATGATCATTATATATGTGCTTAACATTCATTTCATCTTGTTTAAATATAATTATCATATTTGCATTATCCCGTATTAAATGTTTTGGAATTTTCGTATAAGTTTGACATAAATAAAAACAATCAATCAACTTGTGTCTTCCCATACAAAAATAATCTCTTATTGTGTTTTGTTTATCACAAATTACATCATCGAATATTATTATGGAGTGTGGTTTAGCTTTAACTGGGCTTATAACTTTTTCATTTTCCGAAAATGTAAAAAGGTTTATTCCCTTTATTGGATCAATCAATTTCTTTAGGTAGCAATATTTTGGTTGATACAAAGATTTTGAATATATGTAAATATTTTTGAAACGAAGACCATTAGGACTTTCTATTAGACTAAGCATAACATTAGTCTTGCCACAGTCTGATGGTCCTGCAATACGTGTACGTATTGAATTTGGTAAAAGTGAACTATGAATAATTTTTTGTTTTTTCGCTTGCATATAGATATCATCAGCATTTCTTACTAAAATTTGCTTATGTTGCTTCTTTAATCGCATATTGATAAATAATATATGTTTTCAATATAAATTCTCAATTATATTGTTACGAAATTGCCCTCTTGACAATTTACTCTGTTACGAAATTGCCCTCCTGACAATTTACTCTAACTCTCTGTACTCGGATTCGTACCAGTGGATCGTGTAGTAATCAAACAATCGCTAGTTAAATTAAAATAACTAACTTTATTTAACTATTGCTATTTACACATTTAATATTAGGCTTAAAGTTTACTTCTTTACAATTTGTACTTTATTTCACAATGAATTTCATCACTTTGCAAATCACAAATATTGGCTGCTTCGATTATAATGCTCGATGTACACACTGTCACGATCTCTGTTCGAATGTCTTTCACTTTGCACGTTTCGAATGGTTGCGGTAGAAAATTCTACAATAGTGTAGAATTTTCTCGATGTTTCTAGAACTTTATACAGGAAGTTCTTACTTTCGAGATATTTCTTCACACCACAATCTCTACAACGAAAGAAGCTTTTATTCGAATAGATTTTGTCTTGACTAAATAACACACAGGGTGGTGCACTCATTCTGAAGCTCCAGATGGGATCCTAAAAATGTGCAATCCCGTTTCACTGATATTCAATCACGTTTCAATATGTAGAAAATATCTCATTTCGATTTGCAATGCTAACACGAATGGGCCTTGACTATTTTATATAACAAAAAAATGGTTATAAACTATAACAAAAGACATACACATAATCAGATTAAGATTGGCAGGGGACTCGTAAACAACTTAATAAACGCATTACCTTTTGAACTACATTTACCTGGTTATCAATTCTGTGGACCAGGAACAAAACTAAAAGAACGTTTAGCAAGAAGAGATAAAGGAATCAATCCATTGGATGCGGCTTGCAAAGAGCATGATATTGCATATTCAGAATCAAAAGATATAAATAAAAGACATTACGCTGACCAAATATTAGCTGAAAAAGCTTGGGGACGAGTAAAATCAAAAGATAGTAATTTAAGAGAACGTGCAGACGCTTGGTTTGTAACAAACGCAATGAAGACAAAAGTTAAATTTGGATTAGGAATGAAAAATAACATTCGTAAAACAAGGAAATTAAAGAAAAAAAGAAGAAAGAGAAAGATAAAAGGATATAATAAAAAATTATTTTCAACTACTATCAAAAACACCTTGAAAATCTTAAAAAAAGAAAAACCTGATAATATAAATGCTGCTATTAAAATTGCTCAAAAAGCTGTAAATTCAAGTTTTAGAAAGAAAAAAAAATCTAATATTGCTATACCGAGAGTTATTCCAGTACCAAAAATTGGTGGATTTCTTCCATTAATTCCAGTTTTAACAGCGTTGTCTGCACTTGGTAGTTTAGCTACTGGTGGATCAGGTATTGAAAAAGCTATAAATAATATAAAAAATGGAAAGGAACAACTAGCAGAGGCTACGCGTCACAATAGATACATGGAGTCAATTGCTATGGGTAAAGGTTTGCATTTTAAACCACATAAGAAGGGATTTGGCTTTTATTACAATCAACATTCAAAAAACTTTTAAAGAACCTACCCAAACGACCACTAACAGATATAGATTTGAATAAATATAGTAAACAACTTAATCATTTAAAGGTGTTTTTATGCGTGATTTTTTACCTGAAAAACCATTACCTCAAGAATGTGGTATTGTTAATTTAGATGACTCAAGCGGTCGTGGAACACATTGGGTAGCGTACTACAAAAATCACAACTATAAGGAATATTTTGATAGTTTTGGCGACTTACAACCACCACTTGAAATAGTTAATTATTTAAAAGCCCCTATTGAATATAGTTATAAACAAAAACAAAAATTCAATACTTTCAACTGTGGACATTTATGTTTAAAATTTCTTTTTCAAAAATACAATTTAAAATAAAAAATAAAAAAACTAAAAAAAATGTTTTTATTTATTTAAAGAGGGATTTCACTTAAATCTTTTCAGTAAATAGAAATATATTGTTGAGCCCGATTTTAAATGAATAAACAAACTTTTGTTAGCACTTAATTATTGTTTAATTCAAACTTTATTTTTTATATGCAAAATTAACAAAGTCTTTTTTTTAACAATTCGCTTATACTTGCGCTGCGCTTTAAAAACAATTTGTTTCTAGGTCTTACAAAATCGAACTGATATTACTGTCACCTTCGTTGCCCTTTTTTGTTGTTTCTTTGCTAACCAGAAAAGACACTCCGACAGTTAATTATATGTAGGTACATATTTACATGCGAAAGCAAGGGGCTACGTATATACATACACACATGTACGTGTGTACATATGATCGATTGACAAACAAAAGGGCAATGAAGGAATAGAAAATTAACTTGCAATTTCAAAGAGTAATGACTACATAAGGGAGTTAGAATTTTGGTAAATGGTTGACAGCAATTGAGATTTTATACACAGCAGTGTGCAAAATATTAGATGAAAGTTAAAAAGTTAATTTAAAAACTAATTTGATGGAAATAATATAAAAATTAAAAAATGAGAATTGAAAATAAAAGCGTCGGCGGTAACATTCCCTCCCTCGTAAGCGAATTAAGGCTGTATGAGCTTACTGACATCCTTCTTATTGCCGACGTCTAGAACTGCAATTTTAGCTACGGGCCTCTCGTACGTGCTGGTACTCGTTCTAACTTTGACACTACGTACTTGGCCATCTTTAGCGGGAAATACTTCGATGATAATACCTTTGGGCCAACTGTTGCGGGGAAGATTGTCATCCACTATGATGACTACGTCTCCGACGGCTGGTGGTGGTACCTTGTTGAACCACTTACTTCGTCGGACCAAACTTGGACCATATTCTCGTACCCATCGTCGCCAAAATTGATTTGCAAATTTCTGAGTATGATGCCATCGTTGCCGTAGGTCGCAGTCGAAGTCATTTAAAGGCTTTTGCCCTGCTGCAGATCCAAGTAACAAATGGTTTGGTGTAAGAGCGTCGTCGTCAACTGAGTCTAGGGCTACAAATGTCAATGGACGAGAGTTGATTATAAATTCAGTTTCATATAGGGCACATCTTAAAGTCTCGTCATTGAAATTGAAGGCTGGACATATTGCGTAGAGTATTGATTTTACAGAACGAATTAAACGTTCCCATGCACCGCCCATATGCGGAGCTGCTGGAGGGTTAAAACGCCACTTTATTTCGTCTTTTTTAGATGAAACTTCTCTCAGGTCGAGATGTTGCTTTTCCTCACGTAGAATTCTCTCCACGGCTTTAAAATTTGTCTCGTTGTCGGTGTATATTTCTTTGGGAGAGCCACGGCGACTGGTGAAATTTTGTACACACATTATGCACGAGCCGGTGTTGAGGCTATGAGCGACTTCTATGTGTATTGCCCGCACGGTCAGCCATGTAAACAGAACGCCCCATCTTTTTTCCTTGTGTCGTCCCACGGTAACGTATAAGGGACCAAAAAAGTCGATGCCGACTTAAGTAAATGGCCGTTGGAAACTGGAAAGCCTGGCCAGAGGTAAAGATGCCATTTGTGGTGGTTGGGGTACCGCTGCTTCATTTTTACATCGCTGACATTGATTTCGTACATTCTTGTATAACGCTCTCAACCTGGGGATGTAAAATATGGACTTAATTTTTGACATGGTCGCTTCATGAAGGCAATGGTGAAAGTTTTCGTGGTAATATCGGACTATTAAGAATGTCACGTAATGATGGTTGGGTAGAATGATTGCAGTGTTGCAACTTAATATATCAGCTCTACCGCAAGCACGTAGAACACCATTCTCATCGAGGCAAACGTTAAGTTGTTTTAATTTGCTAGATTTTTCAATAGGCTTTTTTTTGTTGAGGCACCATATTTCTTCAGAAAACTCGCTCTTTTGCGCATATTTAAATAAAATATTTGTAGCTTTCTGGATGCAAACGAAAGGCGTTTCATCTTGTATTTTATTGCCATGGGCCACAGACTGCAATTTTTCTATGTACAGTAGAAATTGTGACAGCGCTCTATATAGGCGTCTCCAGCATGAAAAATACTCAATATTCATAGCGAAGTTAATCGGTTTTGATATATATAAAAGATGATTGCGTACCTCTTCTTTATTGGTGCCTCCTAAATCGGAACATTTTGGCCAATTACATCCGTCAGACTTAAGAAATTCTGGACCCTGGAACCACATGTTACTGTTGGGAGTGGAGATTTTTGTTGCAAAGTCTGCTGGGTTTAATTTCGATGGGACCCAATTCCATTGAGTCACGTTCGTTGTTTCGAGAATTTCGCCAACTCTGTACATCACGAATGGTTTAAAGTTTTTTGGATCCATGGACAACCATTTTAGCACCGTTTTAGAATCGGACCAGTAGAAGCTGTCTGTACATCGTAGACGAGTTGCACCTCGGATTTTTGCGGCTAGTCGGGAACCAATTAGAGCCGCTTGTAGTTCAAGTCTCGGAATGGAAATACGCTTCAATGGGGCGACTTTAGACTTCGCTGCTACAATGCTGATGTCGACTTCTTCATTGAACTGGATTCGAAAGTAGCACACAGCGGCGTAAGCGTCTTCACCAGCGTCGACAAATGTATGCAGTTGCACGTTGAACGTAAATTTTAATAATTTTGAATAACATCGTGGAATGATGACAGAAGAAATGTTATCCAAATTTGACAGCCACGTCGACCATTTTATATACAACTCTTCGTTTAGCTCCTGATCCCACTTTATCCCTAATCGCCATATGTTTTGAAGTAAAATCTTCAGGTCTATAGTATAGAGGGAGACGAAACCAAGTGGATCGAAAATGGACATCAGGACCTGAAGAACTTCTCTCTTAGTGGGGACCACATTGAGTTCAAACACATTTCTTTTGAGCCTCGAGAATCTGGAATTGTACTGAAACACGTCATTATTGGATTCCCAATACATACCGAGAACTTTTTCAATAGATCCAAATGTGTTTTCAGTCATATCTCCGTCGCCCAAATGCCGTCTCACTAATTGTGAGTTTGACGCCCAATTTCTCATATGGAAGCCGCCTGCCGCATGTATTGTTTTGACCTGGGAAGCCAATTCCAGCGCCTCCTCTTCAGTTTGAATGCTGTCAATGAAATCGTCCATATAATGATACGACTCGACCGCCTTCACTGCCCGGGGGTATATTTCTCGAAAGTCTTCAGCATTTTTATTTCGCACAAAATGTGCAATACAGGGTGCGCAGCTAATGCCAAATGTCAGGGCCTTCATCACAAGAACAGTAGGTTTACTTACGTCTCCATTTTCGAGCCACAAAAATCTTTGGGCGTGCATGTCCTCATCTTTTACGCTGATGCGATGAAACATTTCAGCAATATCGCCACATACTGCTATTTGTCCAACTCGAAATTCGATCAATACATTCATCAGCGGCGTGAGCAAGTCGGGGCCCGTCAGAAAAAAATCATTGAGGGACTAAGTGTTGGATTTGGCTGCTGCGTCCCACACTAAACGGACTTTACCAGGTTTATTCGGGTTTAGAGCCACAAAAATTGGGAGATACCATGTACGACCATTATAAGAATTTAATTCTGCGTCAGATACAATTCTAGCGTAGTCTTTTGAGAGTAGGTTGTCGATTTCCTTCTGCATAGTCTGTCTCAATTCGGGATTCCTCTTAAACTTCTTTTCGAGACACTTTAATCGATGGCACGCAACATTGTAACTTTCTGGCAATTGTGGCTCGTCGTCTTTCCACAGTAAATTTACTTCAAATCGCTGATCGTTTTTTGCACAACTGTTTTTGAGAATCTGAATTGCCTTTTGGTTTTCTGGTGATAGAATACTTTTCTCTTGGGTCACTTCTAGGGCGAAATACTCCTTGACTTCGTCGTGTAATTTTGTATACCGGTCTTCACACTCACACGTATGTATGTTTAGTGACGCCATTGTTTTAAACTTTGAGCCACTACCTTGAAGAGTCCATCCAAGGCGAGTTTTTGTTGCAATAAGTTGATTGCGTTCACCTTCGCGTATTTTTATTGGTACCGCTACCCTCCAATTGTTGAGGCCAATTAAAATCATGGGTTTGGCATCAGAATATGACTGAACGGGCAAGCCTTTTAAATATGGATTGCTATTAACGATATCGTCGAAATTTAGAGATTGTGTGGGCAGGCGAAGATTATTCACCGTTCGTACGTCGTGGAGTGTAAAACGAGAGTCGTTTTGATCGCCAGAGATTTCCAAATTTATCTTGGCCGATTCGTCCTCCGACCGAGTTGTGTCACCTGTCCAGCGCAGCTCTAGGGGCTCCTTTTTGCCTTTAAGCCCGAGACGGTTGAAGAACTCCTCCTCCATTAGGGTCACTGAAGATCCTTCGTCTAGGAAAGCGAACGTTTTTATTGAACCACCATTATAGAAAACACGTATCGGTAAAATTCTTAAGAAAGGTTTTTCATTTCGGCTCTCGTTATGAGCGTTCACGTCTCCAACGCGTTCAGCTAACGGATTGATTACTGAGCTCGGGCTACTTGTTAAAATGTATCTATGTAGTAAAGGATGATGCTTTGCTGTACAACCGCCGATACCACATTGCTTATTGGAGAAACACTTACGCCGGTGAAGGTTCAAGCACTGACGGCACAACTTATTTCCCTTTACCACATTCCACTTTGCGTCTAAACTCAAGGCCTGAAATTCTTCACAATTCTGAATTTTGTGTGAGCCACTTTTGCACGAAAAACAACTCGGTTTGCTTGTGGCATTTTGTTGATGAGTGTTTACCGATGCAGTTTTCTTACTGGTTGCAG
Source organism: Clusia tigrina (assembly GCA_920105625.2). Lineage (NCBI taxonomy): Eukaryota > Metazoa > Arthropoda > Insecta > Diptera > Clusiidae > Clusia > Clusia tigrina. The sequence goes on along the minus strand of OV050030.1, from coordinate 143,411,097 downwards.
GGGGCACGACTTGGCTGGCTGCCGCTGCTAATGTGTAAATCCAATCGCTAAACACTTTCACTACTGGAGCCTTTTCATCTTTTTTGTGCATAGCCCAGCTCAACTTTTGATTATTTGGCAACTTTTCTACCAAAGTCTTCACCAGCATAGGGTTATTTAAATGGGCCACCAGATTGCAGGCCTCCATTGTTGAGCAAATGTTACGCACAGTGAGAGCAAATTCTATTAATGAATCGAGCCTGTCTTTCAGCGGTGGAATTCTGATTGCTTTTTCTATCATGTTGTCCAAAATATGTTCAGGTCGGCCAAATCACATTTCTAGAGTCTGGATTATTTCGTTGACCATCGACGGCATTAACAGCTTACTCCTCACCAATTCCTTAGCACGACCACGGAGACTCGTTTGTAGGCGCATTAAATTTTCACCATCCGTGTAACCTGCAATCTCGGTGCTGTTTTTATAATTGCTTATAAACAGTGGCCAGTCCTCTGGGTTCCCATCAAAATTTGGTAGCTCCTTGGGTATTACCTGTCTGGCTGCAATTTGTGCCGATGTAGGCTGAAAAGCGGTAAAGGTGTTTGAAAAGGAACACGACATTTGCCTCACGTCGCCTTGAGAAAGAATTTTATATTTTTTCTCTAAATATTGTCGCTGAAGTTCTTTTTCCTCTTCCAGCATATTTAATTGCAACTGGGTTTGAGAGGATAAGTCAGACGTGTTTGGGCCACTGGCGTTCACAAAATGGCGTTGCATACACTGATCGGTATTTACACTGGTTGGCAACGTCATTGTTGGCTTTGTTGTTGTTACGGTGGATTGGGGCAAAGTTGTTGTATATAGCGCCATGTTGCTGTAACCGAGGCTATTTAATAGCGGAATATTCGCCTTTGCTGTTGCAGCTATAGCATTCATTTGACCTTGTAGCTGTGATAAATTTTTCGCTGATGATGGTCCAGGCAAATTGCTATTGTCGGCCACGGGCACATCCTTATTAGGTGACGATGACCCCTGTGTTCCAGCAGAGAAATCGGTCGTGGTGTTCACTGGCGGCATTTGTTGCTTTGCCTTAGGGTCATTCCTTTGGGTGACAGCTTGAGCCAAACAACATGTGCAGCTCCAGCTAACATTAGCGACATCATTGTCCACACCTACACATTCAAAATGGAACCACTTGTCACATGAGTCGCATTGTACCATACGCTCGGTATCTTTTAAGGTGCACTTGGTGCAATTAAAATCGGTTTCTGACATTACTTAGTCTTTAATTAAAAATCCGATTGAAATTTCTTTTATGCTGGGCGACTCTATTTTATTTTCAATTATTTTTTTTTTTTATTTATTTACCGTATTACAACGATGAGCGACTTTGTTTGAAACACCGCAAACGGATTTATAGTCAAATCGCGAAAACTAATTATTTCCCGCTCACCGAGTTTACTTTAATAAATTGTTTTTAAAGAGTGTTGAGCCCGATTTTAAACGAATAAACAAACTTTTGTTAGCACTTAATTATTGTTTAATTCAAACTTTATTTTTTATATGCAAAATTAACAAAGTCTTTTTTTTAACAATTCGCTTATACTTGCGCTGCGCTTTAAAAACAATTTGTTTCTAGGTCTTACAAAATCGAACTGATATTACTGTCACCTTCGTTGCCCTTTTTTGTTGTTTCTTTGCTAACCAGAAAAGACACTCCGACAGTTAATTATATGTAGGTACATATTTACATGCGAAAGCAAGGGGCTACGTATATACATACACACATGTACGTGTGTACATATGATCGATTGACAAACAAAAGGGCAATGAAGGAATAGAAAATTAACTTGCAATTTCAAAGAGTAATGACTACATAAGGGAGTTAGAATTTTGGTAAATGGTTGACAGCAAGTGAGATTTTATACACAGCAGTGTGCAAAATATTAGATGAAAGTTAAAAAGTTAATTTAAAAACTAATTTGATGGAAATAATATAAAAATTAAAAAATGAGAATTGAAAATAAAAGAGTCGGCGGTAACATATATAATGAAGTGTAGTTTTCAACATTTAATTGTTATCAGAAAATACAGATATAGAATGAAGTGTACTTTTCATGCATAAGGTATATACTAGCTTTAGTATAAAAGTGAGAATGTTTTCCATTGTTGGAATATTTTTCATATAATTTTCAATTGAGCAACAACTAAAAAAGAATGGACCTGAATAAAAATAAATTTTTTAAAAATGCCAAATTGGCCTTTGAAAATGCTGAACAAAACTATTTAATGGCTAACGAAGGAGTTAAAGCATGCACTAAAGATTTGTGTGCTCTTAAAAAGCAGCTTGCTAGAGCAGAGACTGTGGGCGCCAAACATCATTTAATGGATGCTATAGGAGTAGTAAAAGGTTATCGGGCTCGGTGCAAGCATCTACATTTGCATTCTGACGCCAATCTTTCGAAACGAAGAAAAAATTATACCTCAAATAGAGGTAAATGGGAAGATGTTGAGTCAACCTTTCGTAGACGGTGAGTTTAATTTTATTATTATTAACAAATGTTCTTAACTAAAAAATGTTTTTTTTTTTTAATCATAGAATTCAAAGTGCAAAGTGCAAGGTCATTATAAACCTTACTCATAAGGATATTAAGAGTTTCTTGGAAGATTGCTGTAAAGTTTTCAACTGCCAGATAAAGAAAATCTTAAGGGATACACCTTTCCTTAAGATAAATGGCATATTCTGCGGAGAGTTTGTAATTAAAGAAAGTGATAAACGAGTTTGGGATTTAAAATATATGAATACAAAAAATGTAACAGTTTATCAAGAAACTAATCTGAAAATTTGGTTTGAGGAAAATGTTCGAGATGTTGTTCTGAAAAAGTTGGAAGAATTCCAGGAACGTGATAGTGGTTGGGCATTGTCAGCCGTCTTAAACTTGAGTGTTAACATAAACAAGTTTACTGCACAGCTTGGTTCTATGTACATACCATTGCCGAAGGAAATTCAGAGCAAGAAAGCATGCATCAATGTAAAAAATAGTGATAATGCATGCTTTGTCTGGGCGATAATATCAACCCTCCATCCTGTTGAACAAAAGTCTGATCGAGTATCATCCTATCCTCATTACAAAGATATTTTTAATTTGAAGGAGATCCAATTTCCAATGACAATTAAACAAATCCCACGCTTCGAGAAACAAAATAACCTCTCTGTCAACGTCTACATCCTGAAAAAGATAAGGAAGGAAGTTCTTGTGTACTCTACATATTTAACAAAGAATAAAAAGGAGCAGCACGTAAATCTGTTGATAGTGCAGAATAAATATTATGAAGCGAAAAAGGAAGATAATGATGATGATGATAATGATAATAATGAGAAACCAATCAGATACCACTTTGTGTGGATAAAAAATTTAAGTAGGCTTCTATCTAGTCAGATGTCTGCAAACACAAAAATCAAATATTTCTGTGACCGGTGCCTCCGCTACTTCCACTCTCAAATACGACTGCAGCAGCATGTTGAAGATTGTGAAAAAGTGAACAACTGTAAAATCCGAATGCTAGCAGATGAGGAATTATAAATATAAGATAATGTCTCCATTTGTGATATATGCCGATTTGGAATGTATTTTGGAGAAGACAACTTCACAAAATTCATATCAGAAGCATATACCATATAGTGTCGGCTTTTATGTTCAGTGTATGTACGACCCCACGCTTTCGTTTTATAAAGGCTATCGTGGTGGTGACTGTATTCAATGGTTTGTCAGCGAACTTAAGCAATTCGCTGAAGATGTTGAAACAGTATTCCTTTGCCCTCTTCCAATGGATAAATTATCCATTGAACAAAATCGAGATTTTGAATTGGCTACTACATGTCATATACTCGTATGTAAAAAATCATTTAGTGATGAGAATAAAAAAGTGCTTGACCATTGTCATTTAACGGGTATTTATCGTGGACCGGCGCATGAGAAATGTAACATAAATTTCAAGGATTCCCATACGATTCCTATTATTTTTCATAATCTCAGTGGTTCATTTCATAATTAAAAATTTAGATTTGAAAGGACGTATCGAACTCCTTCCAATAAATAAAGAACGCTTTTGAAAGAATTTGGATGAATTTTTAATACAATTCCGCTTCATTGATTCCTTCAAATTTACGGGAAGTAGTTTGGATACCTTAGCATCATCCCTTTCCTCATTTCCAATTTTAAAATCACAATTTCAAGATTTGTGCGATGATCAGTTAAGTCTGTTAACTCGTAAGGGTGTTTTTCCTTACGATTATTGTGAAGATGCTTCAAAATTTTCCGAAACCTCTTTGCCTAATGTTTCTCAATTTTATAATAAATTGAATAATAATAGTATCAGTCAGGAAGAGTATGCACATGCCTGCAATGTTTGGACTAAATTGAATATAAATAATTTGGGGGAATATTCAGATATGTACTTAGAGACTGGCGTTCTTTTACTATGTTGTTTGCAGATGTTTTTGAACAATTTCGTTCAAGTTGCTATCAAACATACGGTTTAGATCCCGCTCACTATTTCACTTTATCGGGTTATACATGGGATGCTATGCTTAAACATACTAACATAACTCTCGAACTATTAACATATGATGATATGCTCATGTTTGTAGAGCGAGGTATTCGAGGGGGTCTTAGTCAGTGTAGTAAACGATATACTAAAGCAAACAACAAGTACATGAACAATTATGATGCTGCACAACCATCAAAATACTTGATGTACTTCGATGTAAATTATCAATATGGTTGGGCAATGTCTCAATATCTCCCCCATAGAGATTTTAATTGGGTACAAGATTTAGAAAATTTCAAAGTAGAGGATATATCTGATGATTCTGATATAGGGTATATCCTTGAAATAGACTTAGAATATCCAAATAATCCTCACGATCAACATAATGATCTCCCGAACATGCTACACCTCGAGGCTCAAAACAGAGAAAATTAATGAGAACTTTGTCTAACAAAATAAAGTACATAATCCATTAACGCAGTCTTAAGCAGGCTTTAAAATATGGCCTTAGATTAACTAAAATTCACAAAATTCTTCTATTTAAGCAATCTCTTTGGCTCAAATCATATATTGATTTAAACACAAATCTTCGAAAATTAGCCAAAAATGAATTTGAAAAAAATCTTTTCAAACTCATGATAAATGCCATCTTTGGTAAAACTATAGAGAATATCCGAAAGTATAGTATTGTCAAACTGATAACAAAATGGAAGGGTCGATATGGAGCAGAAGCTCTTATTTCCAAGCCGGAATTTAAAGCTTCAACCATATTCAATGAAAATCTTGTTGCTATAGAGCTAAACAAAACAGAAGTTTTATTCAATAAGCCCATATATGTTGGTATGTGTATCCTCGATCTAGCTAAAGCAACCATTTACGATTTTCATTATGGTTATATGCTTCCTGAATTTGGATCCAATTGTACTAGTTGCTACACTGATACAGATTCTCTTATATATGAAGTCATTTGCCCCGACTTGTATCAAATCATTAAGCGTGACTGTGCTGAACGTTTTGATACAAGCGACTTCCCTATTGGAAACAGATGGGATATCCCTCACGTAAATAAAAAAGTTCTGGGTGTCATGAAAGATGAGAATAATGGTCACATAATGACTGCATTTGTTGGTCTCAGATCAAAAATGTACGCAATACAGGTAGAGGGTAAAGAAGAACAAAAAAAGTGTAAAGGTGTAAAAAGACATATAATAAAAAGTAGGATAACATTTGATGACTATGTTGATTGTCTGCAAAATAATATTGAAAAAGTAATCGAAGAAAATTTAATTCAATCGCAGAAACATGAAGTTAACAGCATCACTCAAACTAAGCTCGCTTTGAATCCATTTGATGACAGACGATTTTTAGTGACTGGTACTAATGAAACGAAAGCGCGGGGCCACTTTAGAATTGTAGATATAGATAAAAAATATGCAACTAATTAAAAATTTATTACAGATTTTTTTTATTCTTTATTTTTAGTTTCAAAAACAAATTTATAGTTATTATTAATTACATTTATCTTTTTAATAAAATATTCTCCACTTGATAAGTTTAAAATATCGTCATCTGTTAAACTATTAAATTTTTGAGGTAAGAATATTACATGTTCATCTAACTCCACCATGATTTTTTCTCCAAACGGTGTATGCTTCCTGCTAGCCTTAATTATCCTTAAGAGGGTGTCGAATGGAAAGATTCTAAGGCTTGGAACTGGTTTTTTGTATCCCTTTATTTGAGAAATGTTGTTAAGTGCACTTAAAGTACTATCCATTTTTAAAATATGAATATGATTGTATATTCTTCACTTTGTTATCGAAGAGAAAAGAAAGACTAATATAAACTCGCTCATTAGCGAACTATTTATATGTTGAGTTCAAGAAAGCAACTGCATTTAAAAACACACATTCGTGTTGAATAAGCTTTTATCTAAATAGGATGCAGCTACATTTTTGCAGCTAAATTTTTTTTTTTTATTTTTTTTTATTGGTAAACAACAATGAGAATTCAAGAAGTTTATATTTTTTTTAAATGGAAAGCAGCTGCATTTTTATCAGTAAACAACAATAAAATGCAAGAAATTTGTATTTTTAAAAATAGAATGCAAGAAAATTTTTCTCAGTGAATATTAATCAAAGTTGATTTTAATGGGATGCAGCTGCATTTTTTTTTTATTAGTATATAACAAAGAGACTTCAAGAAGTTTATATTTTTTTAACTGGAAAGCAGCTGCATTTTTTCAGTAAACAACAAAGAGAATTCAAGAAATTTATATTTTCAAAAATAGAATGCAAGTACATTTTTTCTCAGTGAACATTAATCAAAGTTGATTTTAATAGGATGCAGCTGCATTTAAAAAAAAATAGAATGCAACTGCATTTTTTTTTTTTCAGTAAACAAAAAACTGAGTTGAAGAAAGCTGTTCAAAATGATTTCCTCTACTGTGTTGGAAAATTTACTAAATAAATAAAGATTTTGGATAGAAGCAGAGTATATAGAATTCTTCGAAGCAGTAATAAATGAATTAAAAATATCAAAGCTCTCTAATTATATATATGGAATTCATAAGTTAGATTGTTGATGGGCAACAAATGATGACAACATACAGAATGTAAGCACATGTGCATGTGTAATGCTTTATGAGCGATATCGAATGGCAGGAAAACTTTTTAATCTGTATGCAACAATGTTTAAATTACCTCGCATCCCCTTACTCTGATTTCCTTTACTTCAAAATAAAATACTGTTACAAAATTGCCCTCTTGACAATTTACTCTGTTACAAAATTGCCCTCCTGACAATTTCTCTAACTCTCTGTACTCGGACTCGTACCACTGGATTGTGTAGTAATCAAACAATCGCTGGTTAAATTAAAATAATTAGCTTTATTTAATTATTGCTATTTACACATTTAATATTAGGCTTAAAGTTTACTTAGTTATTATTTGCACTTTATTTAATAAGTAATTTCATCACTTTGCACAATTACAAATACTGCTGCTTTGATTATAATGCTAGATGTACGCACTTTTACGGTCTCTGATCTACTGTCTTCGACTTTGAACAGTCTTGTCGCTTTTATAGTTTTCGAATGGTTGGTGTAGAAACTTCTACGCCATTCTCGTACTTTCTAGAATTTTCGATCCACTTCGACAGAAGTCGAGAATATTCTTTTTGATATTACCGACAGATGGTTCTTGAATAAGCTTTTAATCGAATAGTTCGCATCTTGACTCACAGGGAGCACTCATTCTCCAGATGGGATCCTAAAAGTATGCAATCCCTTTTCACTGAGCTATCACGTTTCACTGCCCTCCGCTTAAACTTGTTCGTCCCGAACAAGGATAGTATTGCAACCTTTATAAGGAGATAGCCTCTCTAAATGAACGACTTTAATTTTCTCCTGGCATTTCTCGTCAACTGGATGCGGTATCTAACATCGTTGATCCGTTTTATCATCTTATAAGGTCCTTCCCAGTGTGTTTGCAGTTTTGGCGATAATCCACTTTTCCTTTGCGGATTATGAAGCATAACTAGTTGCCCTTCCTGAAATCCCTTAGAGTTTACTCGTACATCATATCTGGCTTTCCTCTTATCACCCATCAATTGTGTACGATTTCTGCTGTTTCTATCAATTTTATTCATCTGTTCTCGTGTTTTAGGTATACAACTGCTGCATGGAAGTTCTGTACTCTTTAGTCCATTCTTCGTCTGCTTATCTACTACGTCTCCTCGCTTACCACACTGTCAGCAATTAGGCTGTTGACTTTCCGTGGGATCTGAGGAACGAGGATTCTGGGGCTGCATGTTGTGGGAGTCAGGTCATGCCCCTCGAGACTGACTCCATTTAGTTTGTCGACAGCTGGACAACATCATCCAATTCCCTGCCTTAGCGGTCTCCATGCGAGTCTGATGGAGAACGTTTGCGTTTTGTCCGACAACTACGAGCCGCGTATCCAACTTCACCGCAGGCAAGGCACTTGCCCATGCAACCCTGTCCACTTTCAACTTGTATCTGACAGGCTCTGCATACTGGCTGGAACACCACGGCCACGATCTCCAACGGTAAAACACCAGACACTGTGTCCATACTTGTAGCTTTTAGATTTGTTATCACTGAACAGTCCATTTCTACATCGAGAATACCACATACGAAAGTATCCATCATACTTCTCTCAGCAATCTCGCCTGGACAGGCAAGATGGGAGAACCGCTCCACCTCCGCCACATCCTGTTGTAGAGACTCACCACTCCCCTGAATGGCATTCATCACGTTTTCATAACAGTCTCTCTCACCCTCTGCGATGGTCGGCAGTACATCAGCACCTTTCAATGACATAGCCAACGGTGCCAGTACTTCCCGATTACTCCAACCATTTGTGCTAGCGGTAGCTTGAATTTCGTTCTGCTTTTCCTCTTTCGCATTGGATTTTTGTTCCACAAATCCTTCTAACGACTCCTGTCGTGTCCCAACCTCACAAACCTTCCTGTCCACCATCTCGGACATTTCATTCTTCTGCTGTGAGTTCTGTTCCGCTAGTTGAGTAAATCGCTTTTCACTCTGCTGTAACTGTTCCTTGACATCGTCTTTGACTGCTGTAATCGCTGGTGTATATCCTCATCGTATTGCTGGAAGTGATTCTGCATAATAGCATCAAGTATTAGATCATGTTGTTGTAATCGTTCCTGCATCCTCTCTTCGGCTGCTTGAGCATGTTGTTGTAACTGCATCTGTATTACCTTGAAAAGCGCACTCATGTCAAAGTTACCCGTGTTAGTTTCTTGTGGTGTTTCTTCGTGTCGAGATGTCGTTGGCTCTTCACATTGGAATTCATACTCAACGACATCCATACCCTGCTTATCTAAAGCGCATCTTAATCGTACCTGTAGCTCCGCTTTAAGCCCTTGTGTTTGCAAATTTAAACGCTCAAGCTCCTTCTTGAGCTGCTCTAATCTCAGCTTTTCAAATTTAAGCATTGTTCATTACAGATACACAATCCCACTTCTGACACCAATTGTTACGAAATTGCCCTCTTGACAATTTACTCTGTTACAAAATTGCCCTCCTGAATGCCTTCGTGTAGTAATCAAACAATCGCTGGTTAAATTAAAATAATTAGCTTTATTTAATTATTGTTATTTACACATTTAATATTAGGCTTAAAGTTTACTTAGTTATTATTTGCACTTCATTTAACAAACCATTAGGCACTTTATTTAACGAGTAATTTCATCACTTTATTTAATAATGAACTTCATCACTTTGCACAATTACAAATACTGCTGCTTTGATTATAATGCTAGATGTACACACTTTTACGGTCTCTGATCTACTGTATTCGACTTTGAACAGTCTTGTCGCTTTTATAGTTTTCGAATGGTTGGAGTCGAAAATTCTACGCTATTCTCGTATTTTCTAGAAGCTTCTATCCACTTCGACAGAAGTCGAGAATATTCTTTTTGATATTACCGACGGATGGTTCTTGAATAAGCTTTTATTCGAATAGTTCGCATCTTGACTCACAGGGGGCACTCATTCTGCAGATGGATCCTAAAAGTATGCAATCCCTTTTCACTGAGCTATCACGTTTCAATACGATAAAAATGCTGATGTGAGAAAATTTTAAATTCAGTATGGGAACTTTTGTCAACCTTCTATGTAAGGAAAAAATGGTTCATTTAAAATTTAATGAAGAGAAGTTAATTTTGGAAGATCCGAATTATTTTGGAAATAATTTAAATGATGCAGAATTAGATCAAGGTTTTTGCGATCTATGGAACACAGACGATTTATTCTTGGATGCGCTTACAGAATGCGTAGAGCAGGATATCCTTTTCAAATTAGAGGAAAAATATACAATAGAACATCCAGATGAAGAATTTGAGTTAATTCCCAGGTTGATAAATTTTTCTCGTCCAATTGAAAAATCAGTTTGGACTGTCAGCGCTCGTGTAAATACAAAAAAAAAATTATTTCTTAGCTAAAGAATCTATGCATGCTCTTGTACAAATAGAAAATAGAAAAGTAACAATATATGTAAAACTGTAAAAAAATAAAATAAACAATTTGAAAATAAAAAATCAAAATATATACGAGTATATGTTTTTAATTTTATTTAATTTGAAATTTATATTTTGAAGTAAGTATAAAATTTCCTAATACAATTACATTTTTTTTAATACATTTACAATGCTTTGTATGCTATTCACAAAAATTTATATTGATATTAGTTTTTTCTAAATTGTTTTTAATTTTATTTAATTTTGAAATTTTTATATTTTGAAGCTAGTATAAAATTTCCTAAAACAATTACATTTTTCTCATCACAAATACACATATTTCTTCCATTTTTTTTTATACATCTTCAATGCTTTGTATCCTATTCACAAACATTTATATTGATATTAGTTTTGTATAAATTTTTTTGAAATTTTATTTAGTTTTATATAAATTGTTTTTAATTTTTATATTTTGAAGCAAGTATACAATTTCCTAATACAATTACATTTTTCTCAGCACAAATACACATATTTCTTCCATTTTTTTTTATACATTTACAATGCTTTGTGTGATAATCACAAACATTTATATTGTTATTAGTTTTATATAAATTTTTTAAACTAGGACAACCAAAATCATTTAATTGTTTATAATTATTTATTCTCCTATCAAATCTTGTACCCATTTTGCTTTTTCCAAACCTTTTACATATATAGTTGGATTTTCTTCTCTCTTTATATTTAGAAAAATATATTCATAAAGAACCTTTAGCGTTGAGTTACCATGCCAGCGTAATGCATGATGATGATTAGTCAACCAATCAATTGTTCTCCTTTCTTCCTTCAATAGCCTCGAATATTCAAAAGGCGGTCCAATTATAAACGATTTTATCCCCATATCTGCTCCCGAAGTACTGATTTCCTTCGGAATAAATTTAGTTTCACTATAAAATCCTTGAACATCCATAACTAGTACTCTCTTTAAAAAAATTATAAATTCACTTTGTTTTCTAAGAGAAAAAATAAAATACTAATATAAACTAGCTCATTAGCAAACTATTTATATGTTGAGTTCAAGAAAGCAACTGCATGCACTCAGCGCCAAGCGACCACATCAGACCGAATGCAGCTGCTTTCTTATCAATAAATACCAAACTGTGTTGAACTTGAACTTGAAGGCAGCTGTAAAAACAGGGGCGGAAGGTGAGAGTAAATACTGTGTTGAACTTTTAGTTTAAAAGAAACTTGTGGTAATCAATAGCATAGAAAGGGGTCGGGGGGTGGGGGGTATGAGGAAATTTCAATACATAAGAACTTTCTTATAGCAAAGACACAAACCAAAACACTGCTTCCCACAAAAGCTCCCTCCCATCATAGCAAAGACACAAACCAGAGCTTTGCACAAAAAACTTCCAACAAAAAACTCACCGCCAGATGGTGCCTCTAAAAGCTTTCGACTTGGAATAATAAAATGTAAGGGTGTTTTGGAGAATTTAGACCTTCATAAGAAAATACACGCGTTTTTGCGCCAGAACATACATTGTTTAGCTACTTTTATTCATATATAAAAGAAGATTATAGATATGGATTATTATATGTTTAGTATGATATCTACAATCAACACTTGACAAGGACGATTGCTGCAAAAAGCCGACTAGAAAAATGAATGAAAAATCTTTCAAAGATATTATAAAGGCCAGAAGCGTTTTAAGAAAAAAATTCAAGAGTATTACGTTAGGAGAATTAGATACAGAAAACCTTTTAGAAGAGACATTCAAACCTATTACCAAACCACTGAATGAATTAATTGAAAAGATCAAAGCAACTGATGCGAATAATGCAACAATCAATGGAAATGATTATGATTTTAAGTTTGATAGAAAGACAAAAGAAGATCAAAAGAAATCAATCACATTTTCATCATTCTTGGAATGTAATAATAATTTATGTTTACAGTTTACCACCACTTTGTTAAAGTCTTAAGCAAATCCTAATAACATTTTCAGTGGAACACAAAAATTAAAGTAACCATTTGATAATTTAGTTGTTAATAGTTGATGTCCAATCAGCATATTTGTTTATTTATTTATTTCAGTCTACTGATAATTAAATCTTACAAACTATGAATACAGATTTAATTAAATAATATAAAGAGGCTTAAACTAAATCGACTTTCATCTATATTAATGTTTGATGAACTACTATACTTATTCCAAAGGCGAATACGCCTACTAATAAATTCATTTGAGCCATAATTAGTGTTATAAAATTCATCTACTAAAAATCTATTATGTCTAAGAATTCTAAGGAATTTATACAATGCAAAATGATTTGATAGCTGCATATATATTTATTTAACATGCTCGCTATTATTCAAAGAAATATAATTTTTAATTGTTGTAGTTATTCCCAAGTGGCGTGTACGATTGATTTCCAAACTATTAAGCTCATATCGACTTTCATCAAACAAATATGCCATACAATATTTTTTAAATTTAATATTATATTATTTATATATATATATATATATATATATATATATATATATATATATATATATATATATATATATATATATATATATATATATATATTTATATATATATTAATATTTTGCATATTATGCTACCTTAATTGATGGTAGCATTATGTTCTACATATATTAAACTTTATCTGGGTAAAACATAGAGATCCTGATTTTGAATTTATATTATTATTTCATCATTGTTCTTATATGATTGTAAATATGACGAATAGTTATGGTAGTCCTTCTTTATAATGCTCTCATCACATAATAATTTTTGTAGAACATCAATTATATCAATCATGATTCAGTTTTTAATTTAAATCCTGTTGACTTTAAAAATTCTCTATTGGCAATAACTCTCTGCAAACTGTTATATTACATTCTATACATATACCATTAATATTTGTTATATTTAATGGGTGATCCGATTTATGCTATTTCTCTGCTTCCAACGTGCTTCGACTGAATGCTTATAATGAACCAATTGTTCGATCTTCATTAAAGTAAATGTCTTCGTTACTGAAAATTTCAATTTCAAGCGAATTATGATTCGCTTGTATATCAAGTTCTCCTTCCAAGTTTAAATTTTTATATTCATCACGTGGATAGTTGGCAATATCATCAAGTTAGCACCAATAGGAATTTCAATAACCTATGTGGAATAGATTCTTCCCAACATCAATATTTGGAATTGAGTAATATGGATGAAAATCAGGTAGACCACAAACATAATTTGAATCTAACTCTATTGATGGAAAATAATCTACAGACAGAACTGATGTTTTACCAATTAAAGTCAATATCATCGACATCTTGAGTGATAGTGTTTAAATGAACTAAAAATAATATTGTTTATATTATATATTTTTTATTATTAATTTTAATATTTTATTCCTATTAATCCAATAATTGTGTTTGCTTGAAAAACCTAATAATTTAATATAAATTTTATTACCTTTAGTTTTCTTAATTATTTCAATCATATCAGAATGACGGTATCTGGTTTTCAGTAGCGCATGTTCATAAAATCCACCTTTATGATATTATCTCACATTTTTCTTATTGTTAAAGAAGCATTTTTCGTTTTAAGAGATGTAGCCCATGCAAATTTTGAAAATGTATCTATAATTGCAAGATGGAAGCGGTGACCACTATTGTATTCACTAAATCCGCTTCCCTTAGATCATCTATACCCTTTGTTATTTCGTGAAAAGTTTTTATGAATCTGTTTGTGCAGTTTATCTACTAAACTTTTCTTACTCATCGTCTTTAACTAACCCTCTTATTTTTGGATCTGTTTTAATTGTTATTTTTTCATTTTTTTTTTATTTAATGAGAAATATTATTCTCTCTCCATATATTTTCCTTGAGAACCGAAAACATTATCCACATATAATTTTAGAGAAGTTTCTGTTTTAACATTAATATCATCAATGAGTTCATATTTAGCAGGAATTTTATTTAATATATCCTTGTTCGATTTCTTTATAGTTGTGAGTAAAACTTGAGATAGCTGAAGGACTTTGAGATGTACAAATGATTTTGTTGCAGCATCGTCTTCTTCCAACGGCTTCACAACATGTCTAATTCGTTTCTAATCAAGGTTCAAATTCTTCCCTTTATCCAAAGTGAATCCAAATATTTTTGAAATATGTTTTCTTTTCAGATCATATACTCGTACATTATGTTTTTGCTTAGAATAGTGTCCAAACTTATCAGCGGCCATTCTCAGATTGAAAAAATAGATTTTTGGTTTACTATATATATTTATATAATTATGAGGCCTATGAGGAAGATGTCAACATTGAATACAGAAAATAGAAGAACAAGCAATCTCGTGTGTGACTTTGAACAGGACGGACGTACCGACGCTCACTAATGCGGTCGACAAACGATCATGTTATATTAAACTTTAGTATACTATTAAATCAAAGTTTTTGTTTTATTCGTCACGAGAGGCAATCGGGCCGAGACGTCTCACTCTGCCTGAATCACCATTGGGGTGATATCAATTCCACCCCACATTTGGTGTCAGAAGTGGCGACAGACGCTACATCGCTGGAGTCATAGAACGTGGACATTTTTGGCTTATGTGTGAGAACGAGCTGCGTTGATTTTTGTTCGTTCTTCGAAGTTTTGAGTTCTTGCTTTTCTGCATGCCGGCACATATTTTTACGAGCTAAGCGAGCGAGACGCAGAAGAGAAGGTTGAGGACGGCTGCACTAACAGCCTAATCACAACACCAGCATCAAGAACATAGCGGGTAAAGTGTTGCAGTAGTGTATGTATAGACAGTTAATTTGGTATTTCTGTGTGTACATACGAGTGGCTTGCGTTGTTTCGAGCAAAAGCGAGGGGAAGTTAAAGACGACACAAAGCAGTGTGTATGTATGGCTAACTGTCCATAAGAGTGAGCAGAAACAAAGCAGCGAAACGGTGATAGCGACGACGAAAGGGTACACATATGAGCGAACGGTAAAGTAACTGTTCGAGAAGCTGAAGCGGTGTACTTGTAGATGTGTGCTACAAGTTTTGTATTTTGGCGAGTCGGAGTGATCGGTTGAAAAACTGTTCGAAGTGGAGAGGCGGCAGCGAAACAGCGAGTAAATACAGCGGCAGCAGAGCAACGAGTAAAAGCAGTGACAGAAGAACAACGAACAGAAGCAGCAGCAGCAGAGCAACGAGTAGAAGCAGCGGCAGCAGAACAAGTAAAGTAACAGCGAGTAGAATCTGGAACTCAAAAACATAGCAACTAGTATGTAGAGTGAATACATGTAAATTGAGCGAAATTAAGAAGAAGACTCAAAGAAAGTAATTTTTATTCTAAGTAAAGAGAAACAAAAATGAAGTGAAGAAGTAAAAGAAATTAAAAAAATAAAGAAGTCAATTAAATTTAAACTGAAAAAGAAAGTTAAACTAAAACTTAAGAAATCAAACAAATTTTTATTGTCATTATTTAAGAGAATCGTTTTAAGTTTATTCTAAGAAAATATTGTATAGCATTAAGTCATTTTGTATACGTAGTATTAAGAGACGTTAGACATGGACGCAAACACAATACTGGCAATGACAGTGGAAGAACTGAAGACTCAGTTGAGGGCAGTAGGTCTAGGGATAAATGGCAGAAAGAAACAGTTGCAGAATAGGATACTGACACATTTAGGTCTGATAGAAGCGGAAAGTGAAGAGGAATCTAACGCAGACGTGTACCAGGACGTGACCCCACTGATTCATCATAAAATACAAAGACCAATGTTCACTTTGCGGGATGTAGAGGATAGTTTGAGTACGTTTTCAGGGACAGAAGCGCAGGATATCAATAGTTGGATTATCGAATTTGGAAATGTAGCGGATACAGTTGGCTGGAGCGAATTACAAAAATTCGTCTACGCAAAACAACTATTAAAAAACGCAGCGAAGCTGTTCATTAGAGGATTGCGAGGAGTGAACAATTGGAGTAGCTTAATAAGAGCACGGAAAGAAGAATTTGGTAGTGAAAACGCAATATATTTTTTTAATCCAGTTTATATTAATTGGTTTTCAAATTAACAAATTAAATGCAATATAGAATACAAATTAACAATGTCAAAATAAAATTGAAATAAACTCCACATTTCGTGCTGACTGCGTTAACGTTGGGCGAAGACTGACTATAAATATGTCTGCCTTTCCAGTCAAACGTTGCAAGTCGAACTAGGCTTTGGCCTTACAGGGTGATGTTTCATTACAGTCGGCCTTTCTTGATCTTCTTGAGTGACCTCGCTCAACTCGTTGTCGTTGCAGATCCCTTCTTCGTCATCGTCGTCGTCGTCATCGTCTTTTGGTAACTGACACCAGCGCTTTAACTTGTCGAATGCGTAAACAGAAGAATAATGCTTTCGGGTTCGTCGTGTTTGAGGCAAATCTTCAATTAGATATCGATCGCGATCTAGGACTTTAGTCACTACAAAAGGACCTTTATATCGTGGCTCGAGTTTCCTTGATGTACCAGTGCTTGATGGGTCGTTTTCAGCTAGGACTAAGTCACCTTCTTGAAAAGAGTGCGGAGCTGCATGTTTAGCGTCAAAGGAAGATTTCGCCGCTGCTCGTTTTTCATTGATTCTTTTCGCTGCTGCTTCACGAAGATCTGTTAGCTGTCTGTCATCTAATGCTTCATCATTTGCTTGTAGATTTAAAATGATTCGATTCCGTAAAATATCGCGTGGTTTATAGCCATACAAAAGTTTATGAGGTGTGCAACCTGTTGCGCTATTCGTCATTGTGTTTATGCCCCACTGTACACATCGTATGTTTTCGTCCCATTTCTTATCATTAGAATTCATTGGCAACAACATAGACAAAATTGTGCGGTTCATCCTTTCTGCCTGACCATTTGCCCTCGGTGTACGCACTGCATTCAGAATGTGTTTTATGTCGTGTTCGAAGCAGTACTTTTCAAATTCACGAGATCATCATAATGATAGTATCATCATAATGATACTGTATTTCAGTTTTTCCACCTCTACGTTTATTATAGGCACAGTCTATACAGGATAAAATGAACTGTTTAACGAAGTTGCGCATTCGTCGGAACCACATATAAGCATTCAAACGTTCCAACGTTTTTTCGACACCCATGTGTCCTGCTTGTGTATGACAATCTTGAACAACTTTATGTCGTAGTGCGCGTGGGACAACCCAAAGAAGTTTGTCGTCAACTTTTCGCAAAAATCTTCCGTGCTGTAGTACATACGCTTTGTCTTGCATGTCACTGTTTGTTTTGAGTTTGTTTACTATGTCAACTAAGCGATGATCCTGAAGTTGCATACTAAAAAGCCAGTCATCTTTATTTATTATCGCTTTATCGGTACGCAAATCTGCAACTTCAACTGTTTGTGCTTCTTCGTATGGATTTCGGCTTAGACCATCGACATGCTGCATATTATTACCCGATCTATGTTCTATTTCAATGTCATAGTCCTGTATCTTTAGCCACCATCTAGCGATTCGAGGTATAAGCTCTTTCTTTTGCATTGTCGTCCTAAGTGCGCTACAGTCTGTTTTGACTTTAATTTTTTTACCATATATATAGTATCGGAAACGTTCGAGGCACTCTACAACAGCCAGAGTCTCGAGCTCATAACTGTGAAATTTTTGCTCATCAGCGCTTGTCGCTCTACTGTAATACGCAATCGGTTTAACATCATCTTTTTCACGCTGCATTAATACGCCTGCCAAGCCTAGTGCACTTGCATCTGTGTGCAACTCATGCTCAGCATCTAAACGATATGCCACTAAAACTGGTCGAGATACTAACTTAGCTTTCAATTGCTCAAATGCGACTTCTTGTGCCTTTGTCCACTCAAATTTTTGGTTTTTTCGTAAAAGTTTGCGTAATGGTTCCGAAATGACGGCGTATCCGGGGACAAATTTACGGAAATACCCACTTAAGCTTAAAAATCTGCGTATATCTGCCACACTAGTTGGTGTGGGAAAATTATTTACAGCCTGCGTTTTGATTTTACCTGGCAAAATTCCTTCTGGTGTCAATTCGTGGCCAAGGAATGTTATGGTTCGTTTTATAAATTCACACTTTTTCATATTAAGCGTGAGACCCGCATTACGTACAGCTGTTAAAACTCGATTTAACTTCTCTAACATTTCCTCAAACGTTTGACTTCCAATTAAAATATCATCCATGTATATCATAAGATCGTTTTCGTAAACTTGTTCCTTAACTTTTGCCATTAAGCGTTGAAAAACAATGGGCGCATTTTTTAACCCAAATGGCATGCGCTTGAATTCGTACAAGCCGTCAGGGGTAATAAATGCTGTGTATTTGCAGCTCTCAGGTGCAATTGGGATTTGGTAATACCCACTATTCAAATCAAGTACGGTAAAAAATTTATATTGCTTGGCTTGATGCAGCTGCTCCTCAATATTTGGTACAGGAAAATTCTCTTTTTCAACAATCATATTTAAGCGACGATAATCTACGCATAATCTGTCGCTGCCGTCTTTCTTTTTGACTAAAACAATAGGACTCGCGAATTCCGATGTTGATTTTGTGATAATGTCATTATCTTCAAGATATTTAATCATTTGCCTTATAATCATTTGCTTTGGAGCCGGCACTCGATATGGTACTTGCGCAATAACTTTTTTTGATTTTAAAACAATTTGCATTTCAATAAGGTGTGACTTACCAATACCAATAAGACCGTCTGAGAACACATCGTTAAAATTTTCCAATAACGCTTGAAGTTTAAGACGCTGATCTTCATTACTTACATTATTCGTTAATTTAGTAAAATAATTGTCATCAGGCAACGCACCATTATTGCGACACCCTGCTTCAAATTCTGATTGACCATTTTCCACTTTAAACATCAAGCCTTTACGCGCTATCACATCTTGACCCAGTAGAAAATCAGTTTCCAACATGTTATCATCAACAATATATACCAACGTACTTATTTTTGCATCACCAATTACTATCTCGAGCATGCACATCTCTCGCATCATGTACCTGCCTCCGCTTATCCCATTTAAATGTGTACAACACCCTTCCCGTTTGATACTTAATATATCCGCGACTGACTTACGAACTAAGCTGCACTCACTACCAGTGTCGATTAACGCTTGAAATATTTTACCATTTACATTAATTTGCTTAACAAAACATTTTTCATTTTTCGTCATGTCAGCTTTTCGAGCATTATAAGTAGACTGCTTACGACCACAGTTAACCGGCTCCTCTCGCTTGTGAACCTTACCACAATCAGCACATCTTGAACGCCTCTGCTCTTTTTTACAATTGCTCGATATATGACCTATCTCATTGCAATTGTAACATACAATTTTTTTGCTTTCATCAGCCTGCGGACGCGATACATTCTTAAAATTGGATTTAATTTCAATATTTTGTTTAAAATTGGTATTTCTGACACGATTCGTTAGCCATTCTTCAATTGTTTCGCGCATTTGTTTCGCACTATCAAATCTTTGCGCTGCTATAGCAATTTGTAAATCACGATGGTTCAACCCCTGCCTCGTATACTTAATGATAGCAGCTTCATTCAGCTTAAAACGCTTGCCAAGAGCATAAATCCTAAAACAATAATCAGATATACGTTCACTTGTTTTGCGTACAGATTCGTTCATAATACGATGCACTTGTGCTTCATCATAAAAAAAATTGAATTCATTTTCCAATTGCGCAGAAAAATCATCCCATCTAGTGTGGACAGTAGGCAGTGCATCCAACCAGACACGAGCTACACCTTTTAGACGACCATAAACCGCTAGTAACACACATTTTTCATTTAGTTGATAAGCGCTCATAACACTACCAACACGACCAATAATCTGCTGAACTGTTAGTGATTGCGTATTAGATGGATCAAACTCTGGAATCATATCTGATATTTCTTTTACTGTATAAAAACTACGTGCATCTGCATCTGTAGAAACTGATGGAGTAACGACTTGACTAACATTTTCGTTCGTGCGCTGATTATTCCCATCTAACTGCAACACATTTGTGACAACTTCTTGCTGTCTGTTCTGCTGAAGCATGCCAACGATAGTTTGCATCATACCGCGAAGATCATTGATTTGCTCCTGCAAACCAGAATGCAAGACCGTTGGAGCCTCAATTTCATCAGTACCGATGTTTTCCATTAAACGTAGTTCCAATTCTGGTCGGCTTCCAGACGCAGTTAATCCTTTTTCACGTAGGATGACTTTTAGCTGATCAATTTTTAATTCGCTCACTTTCGGCATCGTTGTTATTTGTTGAAGTTTTTATTTTAATTCATTCGTTTATCGTTAAATCGTTTGACGTTTTGTTTTTATTTTGACATTCAAAACTCGCTAATTTCGTTTCGTTCCGCTAATAATCGTTTCTATTTTGCTTGCCTTCGTTGACATTCGATATGTCTCCTACTTCTTCCCTTACTCGTTGCAAATTACACGCTGATTATTTCGTTTGACGTTGGCTCTTTTTCGTTATTTTGTTTCGTTTGTTTGTGTTGTCGGAATGGATCGTAGAAAGACAGATGAAAAATGATTTGCCGTTTATCGTTGTGTTCTAGTTGACGCTGTTGCTACTGTTTTTTTAGTGCTTAATTTTTGCATGTATACATAGAGCATGCTGTCCTGCTTCTCGTTCTAGCTCACGTGATTTTCACACTCTTTCTACAGGCTTTTTCCTTTTTTTCAAAGCGTTTCCTTGGTCTTGCTCATTTTAATTAGTTAAATAATTTAAATTCATCCCACTTCTGAACTGAAAACGCAATATATTTTTTAATCCAGTTTATATTAATTGGTTTTCAAATTAACAAATTAAATGCAATATAGAATACAAATTAACAATGTCAAAATAAAATTGAAATAAACTCCACATTTCGTGCTGACTGCGTTAACGTTGGGCGAAGACTGACTATAAATATGGCTGCCTTTCCAGTCAAACGTTGCAAGTCGAACTAGGTTTTGGCCTTACAGGGTGATGTTTCATTACAGTAGGGAGATGTGTGCTGCAGAAATACATAGAATACTCAGAAACAGGAACAAAAAGCGAAATGAATCTTTAATGGAATATCTGTATGCCATTATAGAAATAGGCAAACCGGTTGAAATAGACGAACAGAGTATCATCCAATATTTTGTAGAGGGGATACCAGATTCGAGGAGCAATAAGACAGTTTTATATGCAGCAAGAAATCTGAAGGACCTGAAAAAACAGATTGAGTTGTACGATAAGATCAAAGGTCGAATACCTCCACCGCGAACGTCAGAATACCATCATTGCGAATTCAGTCAGCACAATCAACCAAAAATAAAAGAAGAAGCACAGAAAGCAATAGAAAGAAAATGCTTCAAATATCAAGGAAACGGGCATATAGCGAGAGAATGTAAAAAGAGTATAACTTGCTACAAGTGCCAGAAGGAAGGACATATAGCTAGACAGTGTCCAACACAAATAGAAAGGCATGTTGTTAAGAAAGATAGGGCGAACGTAGGTGAAACAATGATTAGAACCGATAAAGATAGATCAAAGGCGATCTTCAAGCACATTTGTGCAGCTGATCAAATATTTCCAGCGTTAATTGATTCAGGCTGCGACTTAAGTTTGATGAGGGAAGACACGTTTGCGAAAATAAATAGAAAGGGATTGAAAGAGGAAATTATAATGCTGAAAGGTATAGGTGAGGGACAACTTACTAAAATAGGTTAATAATATAGCAGACGGGTTAAGCTTTCAAGTAAACTTTAACGTAGTAAAGGAAAGTGAATTTGATTATCCAGCGTTGTTAGGGAGCGATATATTGGAGCAGGTAGATACGAGTATACTGTTTAAAAAGAACGAGGTGACATTTCTAGAAAAAACAAAAGAGAAAGAGAAAGAATTTTTGAAAGAGTTCAAGGTACTCTGCGCGAACGAGGTTGAAACGGTATCAATAAGTGAGGATATACCGTTGGTGCACCTACAGTCAGAACAGATAGAGAAAGTTAGACATATGATAGATACTTACAAACCCAAGAAAACGATAGAATCTCCAGTCACAATGAAAATCTTACTAGAAGATGATACCCCAGTTTAACAGCATCCGCGTAGGACTTCATATGCAGACAAGTGCTTCATTGAAAAACAAGTGCAGGATTGGTTGGATGAAGGCATAATAGTTCCAAGTTTTTCAGATTATGCCTCACCAGTGGTGTTAGTTAATAAAAAGGACGGGTCTAAGAGATTTTGTTGTGACTACAGGAAACTAAATGAAAGAATTGTTAGAGACCGATTCCCAATGACTCTGATAGACGATGTTTTGGAAGGGCTTCAAATGGCTAGAGTCTTTACGACATTAGATCTTAGGAACGGATTTTTTCACGTACCAATTGAACCAGAGTCAAGGAAGTTTACGTCGTTCGTCACTCATAATGGTCAATATGAATTTACCCATGTTCCTTTTGAATTTCAAATTCACCTGCAGTTTTCTGTCGATACGTTGAGACAATATTAAGGGAGCTGGTACAGAGAGGAATAGTAAAAGTTTACATGGACGACATAGTAATTCTTTCGGCAACTGTAGAAGAAGGTATAGTAAGATTGAAAACATTCTTGGAAGCAGCAAAGAAAGCAGGTTTTCGAATTAAATGGAAGAAATGTCAATTTTTGAAAGAATTCATAAAGTTTTTAGGTTTTGTTATCACAAATGGAACTATTTCAGTTTCAGATGACAAAATTAAGGCGGTTCAAGATTTTCCTAAACCGCAGACAAAGAAATCATTGGAAAGATTTTTGGGGTTAACATCATACCTTAGGCGATTTGTGAAAGAACTTGTTGAAAAGCGTCAGATCGACGAACAAAACTTAACCGTTTGTTCTTAACGAAGAACAATGTCTAGCGATTGAGGAATTGAAAAGTAAACTAGTAAATTCACTAATTTTGAAACTGTTCAAACCTAACGCCCAAACAGAAGTCTATACAGATGCCTCTAACCACGGGTATGGAGCCGTCTTGATGCAGAAGGACAGTGAAGACCAGTTATTTCACCCCGTACAGTACATGAGTAGGAAAACAACGGACACTGAGGAAAAATACCGTGCATACGAGTTAGAAGTACTAGTAATTATAAACGCGTTGAAAAAATGGCGAGTATATTTGCTAGGAACGAAGCTCAAAATTGCATAGACTGTAACGCATTCACGATGACAATGAGGAAAAGTGAGGTTCCAGTTCGAGTAGCACGTTGGGCGATGTATTTACAAGATTATGTTTATGAAATCGAGCACAGATCAGGAGCGCAGATGAAACATGTTGATGCTTTAAGCAGAGTACATTGTTTGTTAATCGAAGACTCACTAAAGTTCAGATCAAAAGAGGCACAAGCAACGGACAATTGGATTAAAGCTATCATTGAGGTGTTAAAAAACAGTACATACGAAGATTTTTATATGTAGAGAGGCATACTATTAAAAGACCCGAATAAGGAATGTTAGTAGTACCAGAAGTTATGCAGGAGGAAATCATTCGGTTGGCCTACAGACAAGGACATTTTGGTATTAAGAAAACTAGAGATCTAGTAGAACGCAATTATTTTGTCCCGGATATTCAGAAGAAAATTGAAATAGTGGTAAAAGGGTGTATAGAGTGCATAGTGAGTGAGGCTAAACAAGGAAAAAAAGAGGGACTGTTGACACCAGTCGACAAAGCTCAAGAACCCCTTGGCACTTATCACATCGATCATTTAGGTCCTATGATAGAAACGAAGAAGAAATATAATCATATTTTTGTGGTAGTAGACACATTTTCGAAATTTGTATGGCTTTATCCTACGAAGTCAACGGGCACGGACGAAGTCATTGAACGATTACAGAAGCAAGCAGTGATTTTTGGTAACCCGAGACGTATAGTCAGTGATAGAGGAACGGCCTATATTTCCAATAAGTTTAAACACTTTTGTGACCAAGAAGGGATACAACTTTAACACATAGCGACAGGTGTACCTAGAGGGAACGGTCAGGTCGAACGCATGCACAAAGTGATCATTCCAATGTTAACCAAATTGTGCCACAACGATCCCAGGGTTTGGTATAGTCATGTGGACAAGGTTCAGCAGGTTATAAACAGCACAGCTCCAAGAAGCACCAAAATTCCTCCATTCAAAATTTTGACAGGGGTAGAAATGAGAGTACACATTAGCCAGGACATACAACAACATTTAAACGAATTAACATTAGAGTTGTTCAACATGGAAATACACACATTGAGAAATGAAGCGCAAGAAAATATAAACAAAATTCAACAGGAGAATCGTCAGTCATACAATAAGAGCCGCAAGAAAGAACCTGAGTATGAAATAGGAGACCTAGTGGCAATCAAAAGAACCCAATTCGGAACAGGTCTGAAATTTAAAACCAAATTCTTCGGCCCATATAAAATTATAACTAAAAAGAAACATGGCAGGTTCGAAGTTGAAAAAGTAGGCGAACAAGAAGGACCACAACGAACAACGACAGTGGCAGAATTCATGAAAAAGTGGAATAGTTCATTCGGGGCGAATGAAGAGTAGGATGGCCGAATGTGGGATTGAGGGATTATACGAGTAAAGGTAGACAGGGCAACACTGACAGGGGATACGTAAGGGACGGCAAGATGTCAACACTGAATACAGAAAATAGAAGAACAAGCAATCTCGTGTGTGACTTTGAACAGGACGGACGTACCGACGCTCACTAAAGCGGTCGACAAACGATCATGTTATATTAAACTTTATTATACTATTAACTCAAAGTTTTTGTTTTAATCGTCACGAGAGGCAATCGGGCCGAATCGCCATCGGGGCGATACACATTTGAATGTATTCCATACTTTTTGCGCATGTTCATAGTCAGCTACACTACACGAATTATTACTTAGTTTATTGAAGAAAAGCGGACGATGTGGTAATTGGGTTTCCTTGCGACGATCTATCGAATCAAGTAATCATAGGGAAAGACCGCCCTTACGTTTCATTCAATTAAATTCAATATCATTATTATACCGACCGGCATAAACCTATATGAGTCGAGAAAACGAAGTTCAATTGTATCTTTATCCTTTATATAAATTGTCTTTGCCAAAGACACATACAACTCCTTATTTAATGGTATAATGTTTATGTCACCTTCAAAAGATGAAAGCTCCTTTAGAAACAAATGACAATCGTAGGCCAAAAAATTATGGAAAAATATTGGAATGAACTTAGCAATCTGATATTCTAAATTGCACTGGTTGTGTGCAGGTCCTCTATATTCACCAGTTAAATGACAATGGTCGGCTACTTTATCTTCAAAAGACAAAATATTTCCACATATATGACAAATTTTATCTTCTTGTTGCCGTTTCTGTTGAATAGGATTTAAGGAATTCATTGGTTTGACTTGACTTAAATAATTATTATAAATGTCTAAACTCTCCTTAACTAAACTTTGGAAAAAGTTCTTTGATGAATCTTCTCCACTATATATTCTAAATATATCTAAACTAGAATCGTAATCATACTTAATATGATAACTATAAGCGAAAGGAATATGCTTCTGCACTGATTTTATTTTTGCTGAATTTTGAATATTTACTGACTCCAAAATACATTCAAAATAAGCGTACACAACAAAAAGTACATCCAATTGCTTTTTAAAATTCTTAAATGATAACACCCTATCATCTTCTTTAGGCATTTTTTTAACCATTTTATTACAATACTGTCGATGTTGAATAAGTGCATCCTCCTTTTTAAAAACTATTAAGCATCTATTACACATGTCTGTTTGTCCGTCATGTTTTGTTATTTGACTTGTGATTAATCTGTAATTACATAAAGTTCTTAATTTGTGTTTTCTTTTTTTACAAATATATTTATGTACATATTACCTTACCTTGAAATATTTTTAATCCATACATAATGTGATCTTTCATTATCTTCCAACAACAACAAATTGATGTGATGGATTTTTTCGTCTAGTGTAAAATAGTATGGTCCAGCAATGGTATTATTATCTAAACCAAAGACGTTTACACTAATTTGTGGATTCCTTAATTCGAAATCTTTAATTTTGTTAACCGAGAGAATGGAAAATTTAAATTAGTAAAATTTAATAGGATGTTATTTTCTAGATATATAATATCTGAACTGATATGGTTGATTTTATACGATGAACATCTATTTCAATGCTTTGAGACCGGATATACTGCAGATATTATAGCCCATTTAAAGCAATATTCCTCTGAATTTTTTATATATACACACGCATGCTTTTTTAATATGGAATGTGATAAGCATATATATTGCGAACCTTTTATCGGTTTACATTCGTTTATGTTGATATCAAGATGTGATACTTCAATTAAAGTCCAACCGCTATCACGCTCTTGAAATTCACTCATTTTTTTTAATAGCAGATCACATTGATCGGAATAAAGTTTAGAAATGTCATTTATTGCTGTTGATTTTTGTATTATTGTCATTTTGGTTTGATGTGATTTCAGCTCTATTCCACTTCATCTTTCACCAACAAATATTTAGCAAACAATTCACATTTAAATTTAAAATTTATATGCTTTTCTAACGCATTTCTGAAAATTTGTGTTGCTTAATTTTTAATTGTCTTTAAAAAGTCTTCAGGAATTAAATTTTCTTTATCATTATTTTCAAATGTATACGTGTGAATGCGATTATTAAAACACGATGTAATATGTTTTAAATTGCTATTAACCCTTACACCACAATTTTCTTTATGTGCATTTGTGCGTAATTGATATGTCCAATGCTTTAATTGAATATATTGATCACATACAATACAGTGCTGTGTTTCCTTATTGGTATGATGTATTAATCGTTGATGTTTTAAAAATTCACTTTGGATGTTAAATTGTTGGTTCCATGATGAACATTGTAGATTATCACGATTATGTTGCCTTCTCACATGTCGTTTTAATGAATAATTAGGTTTGAATTTTTTTTGACAAATATCACAAACGAAATTCATTTTGGTTTTAGAAATAAACCACAAAAGGATATATGTATATTATAGTTATGTATTTCCTTTAAGCAAAAAGCGAAGGTATACCAATTCTACTCCAATGCCAATTTAGAAGTGTAAATCCTCCATCATCAGCGCGCTTTTTATGCAATTTTTCAATCACTAATCCTTATCTAAGCAGGATGTGTATTCTTCACCACTTTTCGACACAAATATTATTCATATTATTCACCACTCTTCATACATAAATATCATGACAAAAGCTTGCAACCTACCTATGACGTCATAGTAGGTGTTACAGAGCACAACCCATTTAGTTAATAGCTAACCTTGAAAACAACCCGCACCCCGCGCACAGCGCCATAGCTTCCAGCCCCTAACGAGCAAACATAGTAGATCGTACAGCACACGGTGTACAGAGCCAAACGCTCAGCTACTTAACTGATAATAAATCGAAATAAGTCTTTCTTACTTTAATTGTTAGAACTACATATTTTCAGTAACATATGCACAAAAAAATTTGCTTAAGAACATTCCGACGCCTGAATCACATAAAAATATTTCAATAATAATATATCGCACACGCGCCACAATAAACACAATATATTTACATACATACATATATGTATATAATGTATGCAGCCACAACTAATTAAAAAATTCTAGCTCTTATCATCAAACATTCAGAACCAGCCCTGTACCACCGAACACTATGACGTCACTCCATTGTACGACCGAGAAGAACACATATAAATACAATAAGTGCGGAAGAGACAGGTTGGGATGAACCGCATTTTGTATGAAAATATTTATACTACTTAATAAGCTATAATGTAAAATATTAAGGCAATATTAGCATATAAAGAACTGGTGTAGCAGTATCCGAAAAACTACCGCTTCCATTAAATTGAAGATAAACGAATTGAAATACCAGTGTAAAAGCTAGAAAAATAATAAACAATCTTTATTGATGAAACAAATTCAATTTTATTTAAATCAAAATTTGATGCGAATATAAGGGTCTGCCCCAAAATATTTTCCAACGAAGTAAAATTTAAGAAAACCATATATGAAAACATTGTCTATCAGCGGAACCAAATGCTTTTTTTATTATAAATTTTAATTTGTAATCAATACAAAAGAAAATGGTAAAAACTAGCATTAGCGACTAAGACCTTCCGCTCCTTATTCTAAATTAATTTATTTCTTTATTTTTTTTAACTGAAGGTTACAATGTTCTTTTTTTATATAATATATTGAAATTTTCTTAGATCATTTAAATTTAGAAAAGGTAAAAAGGTGTTTTTGAGAGGGGTTGCAATTTCAGGAAGGAGGGGTGGTAGGCATGGATATATCTATATATATACTCGTACATTATTACTGGCCCGCCTACTATTAAGCAAAAATCATTACTAAGTTTCTATTAAAGATTTATCAACGAAATTTCACAGGATGGTTGTGGTTACCAACATTAACCACCAAACAAACAATGGACGGGTTTTTTTACAGCAATGCCCACTATTGACGTATTTTTGTAACCTACCAACCTATATAATAATTTTGGGAGAAAATTTATATTAGTATGTATATTAACGCAACGAAGCAACACAAGAATGTGGTCGATCAGATAGAGGCCACGACTCTCAAATCAAGGTACGCTCCCGAAAATATGGTCCTAATGATGATTTATGAAGAGAACATCCCCATTGTTGAACTTGCACGCACATGGAAAGGTAAAGGGTATTTCGAAGGCGGTCTAACCCGACTTAAGACTTCTTTACTTGTTATACTTGGAATTGGTTATTGTGTTCGTTTATACTTCACATATGTAAAGTGGACAATTTATTTTAAATTTTGTAAATAAAACATTACTTGACAGTATGATTTTATTAGTATAATAATTATTTAATTTCAATACTTTTTATAATATCTATTCAACATTGAAGTGGTTTAACAATACATTTTAAATACTACTAAATATAATCTACATTTAAATACTAGAACATTTACAATTTAAACACTTACCTGTTCTAAAATTCACTACAATATCTATCAAAAATATAGTATCACTTAGGCAGTTAAAGGCAATCCATCTTGTGCTCAAATCATCGTTAAAGAATGATATTGCGACTGGCAGGATAATAAGATTTGCTACTAATAATAACAGCATACAAAGGTCCCAATAAAACCTATAATAGAAAACGTTTTTTTTTTAAATGTTTAGTTATTTAGTGAAAATGTTGGTGACCTGAACGAACTGCATGGGTGAATAACCCAATGACCTGAAGATTTTTGCCGAATTCTTTCTTTTACTAATGCTTTACGGCTACCAAATAATTTCATGGCCAACCGGTTGTCTGTTGGTTGAAACCATGATTGCAATTGGTTTTTCAGGAAATTTGCTGACACTTTTTCTGAAACAATTGGAATTGAAGGCATTGGCTCCTCTTTAGGAGTTCCATACAACGACACATCATCAAAGTGAACCTAGTTAATAAAAATAATATCAATGTTACTAATTTCATTTGTACACCCAAATTTAGAATTTTATTTCTAAATAATACTAAAGTAAATGCTATGTAATTTATAGGATTTATCGATTCACATGAAGGTGAAAGTTATGCTAGTAATATAAAAAAAACCTTTGTTCTTGCCATTTCGCTTCCTTGGTCGCATATTAGTAAAGCTTCATCATCAAAAGCTGTCACTAAAGAATCAGTACAAGTATTTTCGAAAGAAATTCTCAGGTCGTTTTCATTTAACACAGAGCAATATGAACACCGAAAAGATTCGTCACTGCCTCCTTTCAATAATCTAAAAATCACATATAAAATATATATCTATTTATAAGTTGAAAGTAAAATATGATATAACAATATTGTCGTCAAAGTACTGAATATGCTATAATATATTTTATATAATTTGTTATGTTACAGATATTAACTTAATAAGAAACCATTTTGAAAAGTGACGTTTTTACTTTTTATAAACTGGGGTAGCAATTTAAAAAAAATTAATAATTAGTTACGGATCTTCCATTGAAAAGCAACTATTAACATATAGTCAATATAATTGCGTTTTCCTTCGGAATCTATACAAGCAAAATAATGTTAGTTAATGCTCACATTAATTCAGATCACGCTAAAGTAGCATGATTATCTGAAATTCCTTGAACGCGGTACCGGCGAAGCTGCCAAGCGACTCGTGCCACCAAAATTGCGCTTACACTGCATTCTTTTATTGAATTTTTCACTATTTTATTCAGTTTGAAATAATTATATGTTCAGATCCTAATTTCATATTAATTGGATAAGTGGTTGGGTTAATCAATGGGGGGATAAGCGCCGAGAAAATGCTTTGTGCTGTTACGCTCTTCCTCCAGGCAGGAGACGCAGTTCGGACCCGCAATGAAGCCTGTGGTCGCCATATGATGGCCCCATTGATAATGCCCCGTTATTAGCCCAAACAATGATCGAAGATCTTTCCTTCGTAATGCGTGAAGGAAATATGCTGCTCTCTTGAAATAAATGTTGACTTACATTTTTTGATAATTTTTTACTTGAATCTATTTACTACGCCATATCTTTTCTTAGTATAGCAAATACTTCCGAAATACCAATACCATACTTCCCATAGACATAGAGGAACATCTGTCATTTCCATTCAGATGCCAGGCAACCCTAGTTCCCTTTTCAGTTTTGGAGCCGTCAGTCAAAAGTTTTGTCCAGGCGCCCTAGAAGTAATTCTGGATATCTCCATTGTTCCCATGTCGGGAAGCTAATGTTATACTTTCTACGAAAACAATTTCTTGGTATGAGTTTATCTTTTTCTGCTAGAATCAACGTTATTGCTCTGACAGCATCTTGAACATCTCTCTATTCCCAAATTGTTTGTCGTCGTGGCAATATCCATATGTATATAGCATTCAGATCATCACCAGATGTAGTGGTCATGGCGCCCGTAAAGCTGAAGCATACACATCTCTGCAGTTTATTTAACCCCAAACATGTGGTCTTAACCCCAGTTCTGCACCACCAGACTAAAGCAGCATACAAGATAATTGGCCTGATCTGTACTGTGTATAGCCAAAATACATCAGCTGGTTTCAGAGCCCAAGTTTTACCAAATGCTCTTCGGCACTGCCTAAACGCCTTATGTGCCTAAATAACATTCAACTAAATATGCGAAGCTTCGATTTTTCACTTCACTGGAAAAATTGATATTTATACCTTTTAGTAGCGGTAGTTTAAGCCCTACCAGTTTTTTCGCGTAAACACTCTGATTAATAGTAAGACCCTCGAAAATCCACCAGCAATCTTCTTCAGAAATCTTTGTACATTTGCACATACAGTCCATTTGCAGTCATCATTCGCATATGCTTGGATGTGTATTCCTAGGTTCTGTAACTCCCTCAGAAGTCCACTAGAAAATACTACAAAAGAAGAGAAAGTACCCAACCCGGACGGAAATGCCGAACAACTGCTGCTCGTCGTTTGTCTTTCCAAGCGTTAACATCCTATTTGATAACACTTTACAGCAGCTTCGCCTGCCCAAGTCTTCTAGTAGCCGAGAGCACAGAGTCAAGAGGCATTACTAAATGCTCCCTCAATATCCACAAAGACTCCCATTGTATGCTCAATAGTTTTCAGCCCTATTTCAATCTTATACACTGTTGATTTACATGATTTTCCGTTCTGGTATGCAGGCTGATAGATACTTAGTGAGCTACCCAGCACTATACCCGCATTAATATACTTCACCACAATTCGCTCCAGACCTGTAAAACTAATCAGACTAAAAGATTTTCCCTGGCTTGTAGTCATGTTTAACCGGTTGAAGAATGAAAGCCACCCAAAACTGTCGTCAAAGACCTGGTACGTAGCCTAGAACAAGACAAGCAACGTACTTCTCCTTCAATGCCTTTGTGAACTTTGATCCCCTCCTCTCTGTAACATTATTGAGTATACATAAAGTTTTCAAAGGAATAATGTCAGAAACTTCAGTTACTCCTATAGCAATTTCGTCTAGTAATTCCATTATTCGAGCTGTCAACTTTCACCCTATTGCCTGCGTCAGTAATAATTCTGCTACCCGGGAATTTTTTTTTTCTGAGGGTATTTTAGGTTTCCACCATTGAATTGGTATACGAACCATCAGCCTTGAAAAGATAGTCAATAGGTTCCGCTGAAGCACCCTGAATAGCCTAGCTAACTCCTTTATGTTATCAATTCCACTACAGAAGCTCCTATTCTGACCGATTGTTCTCAAAGATACTCTGCGCCAACTGATATTCAGTACAATCTTTTTCTTTTTAATCACTTATTTGGAAGTCTTCTGGTCCATTGCGAAGCTTTGAAAGTTCAGCATTCAACCATGAAACTGCTTCACCCTGCCTGCTCAATCTTAATGTACACACTTCCTAATAGCATTCTAAAAAAGTACTCGTTTCCGTTCGATCGCCCCTTAGATTGTCGCAATGATTCTGACTTTAGGAAACATGTGAGTTCTCTTTTCAACAAGAACCTCAAATTTTTCCAATCCACCCTTGGTGGATTTCTACCTTTCGGCACTATCATTTTGTCAACGCGAACTCGAAATTCACTCAAACAGTTGTAATGAACCTCGTCCCGGGTTTACAGCTAAGGTATACTAAGCGGGCTCCTTTTGTTCGTACAAAAAATACGCGGAATTTGTGTATTGTATATGCCACTTTATTGGCTAATAGGATTGACTAAAGCTAAAATTCAGATATAAGTGTATTATGATTAATTTTTCGCTGACGGTTCCTTGTTGTCGCCCCACGTGGTGAATCGATTCGGTAGTTGGGATGTGCTTACATAAGATTTTGTGTTGTTTCCTTTTTTAGTGTCCTCCTAACGACTTGAATTTGGAGAAATTTGTATTCATTTGTATGTAAGTTATGTATTAGCACAAAATAATTCAATAATTTTGTTTTATTAAACTGTTAATATTGTTTAATTAATCTTCTAACCATTATTATTGTTATTATTATAACTTACACCATAATTAATTATGAGAGCAAGGTGTTGGGGGAATAAGTACTAGTTACAGAGGCCTCCGACTCGAAGAGAAAAGGATTTTATAGAAAGAAGCATTTTGGAGAGCAAGCCCGTGGCAGGATTTGAACCTGCGACCTTCGGGGTGTAAGTCTAGCATGCTTACCACTAGACCACAGAGGGCGGCTAATATTCTAACAAGTTCAATTGAATTGTGAACGTGTTACTTTAAAAATCAAAAGAGTTTGGAGTCGGTTCATGAGTCGATTTTAGAACAACAAATATACCTAAAATTATATTAGTTTTATGTCTAAGATGAAATAAACAATTTGATGATATTAAATAAATTTGAAAAAAAGTGAATATAAGACATTCAAAAATAATGCATTCTTCACCAATGTATTGCTTAATGAGCCGAACAAACAGTATTATGAAATTATGAATTATTATAACATACGAGTATATAAAAATAATGTATGTTCATTCTGTATATCCTTTTACTAGCGACCATCAAAATTTTAATAATCGGAGTATTAACATCTAAACATATATGAAAATAACCGACAAGTATATATCAAATATTAATATTGTAAAAAAAGTTAATATTTCCTATTAATCAGGATGCCTGTATCAAGTTATCGGAGATACTGTCCAAGAATGTTCCACCTATTGAATTGCCGCGTCATTCGCATACGCAACAGAATATATCATTTTAAAGTCAAGGTCATGAAAAACGGTATCCATGACAATGTCAATAATAATAATAATAATAATGGCCATATAGTTTTTGTCTTCCACCTATAACCATTCTTACATGTACCCAGCGAATCAATTATTGTAGATTTAAATCGGTTGCCATATGATTTTAGTCGGCAGAAATATATAAATGACGAAGACACCCTATGTGTCAATCAAAGAAGACGTAGCTGTTGCTCTATGCTGACTATTAATTTGATTACTTTTTAATATCTTATATATATGTGGTCATCCACTACCCTCTGTATATCATATTGGCCTCTCGGGCCATATCATACTGTCAGTTCTACTTCCAGACTGTCCGTATAGGTCATCTTGGTCCTACCGAGACTCATAATTCTATATATATATATATATATATATATATATATATATATATATATATATATATATATATATATATATATATATATATATATATATATATATATATATATATATATATATATATATATATATATATATATATATATATATATATATATATAATATATATATATATAGCATAATTTTTTTTATTTCAACCGCCATTTACCAGGAAAATTCCGTATGAGTATTTACAACAATACCTCGAATGTGTAGATGATGAAGATCCACCATTTCCAGACCCACTAATACCTTGTCATATTCAAGGTACGGAGCGTCATGTCCAGCTACTAGCTAGTGTTGCTAAGCGCTCAATCGACAAAAACTTGAACATATAATGGCATCTGTATCTAATGGCCGAAAGAAAGCGCCTCGTATGGAATCTCGAAAAGATTTGGAAGGCAATCTTTGAATGAAAAATACACTGAATTGGAATTTTTGATGTGAAATCGTTTAAAACAATAATTGCTTTCTTCTTGATTCATACCTTGTCTCTACCAATACAATTACTTTGTACTTTAAATGAATTTCTCATAATTTTCAAAATAAATATTGAACAAAACAAAAAAAACATTATATTTTTCGATAAAAAAAGTGGAAAAAAATAAGAATTAGAACATTTTTATGATTTTGCGCTATGAACAAATGAAAATGGTAATTTATCAATATTTTCACGAAAAATTTGCAATTTCACAAGGCCAAAACTGCCTGAAGGAGCGTTCCAATGCTTTTGCGATGTACTAGAGAGTTCTTAACTATTGTCTTCGCTATAATTTGGATCGAAAATCTCAATGGTTTGGCTGTTATAGGTCAAAATATCCAAAAAAACGTGAAAAAAGTGGTGAATTTTCTACATTTTCGACTTTTCGACCATGAAAACAAAAATTTTTCTTAGTAATATGACAATAGCTACAACTTTACTTGAAAATAAGTCAAAGTTTCAAATACTTTACGAAATATGAGCCCAAGAAAATTTGCAAATTTTCCAAAAAAATGAAGTCTGAGAAAAAAATGCAAGTCAAAATCTGGAAGCTTGATTTTCACCGTAGACGTATGGTCTCGTGGACTGTTTTGCTCAGTACAATCCCAAGAATCAGAAACGCGAAGCGCCCATTAAGATGTTCAAATCGCCCCACACTAATATATATATATATATATATATATATATATATATATATATATATATATATATATATATGTATGTATATATATATATATATATATATATATATATATATATATATATATATATATATATATATATATATATATATATATATATACATATATATATATATATATATATATATATATATATATATATATATATATATATACATATATAATTATAATTCTTGCTGAAAGTATGTGTGTAATTAATCTTAGATCTTTTTGATATTGGCATGAGAAAATAATGGGTTTCTCGCACACATAGAAAACATATATCCAAATTTGATTGATTGATACGAATGATAGTTTTCTTTACCAAGAGCAGTTCCCTAACACACCAATATACAACCAGTCGCGTTCCGATTAGTTAACCAAATCAAAAATTGTTTGAATCCTGCCAACATGCTGCCAAACCCATTACAAACTTTACCTATATATCTCTATGCGGGACCTTTTAATTTTGTTGGTTCGTTGCAGCCACTGAACAAGAATTTTGGAGAACGTAGGCTATCTACGATATTAGGTTTGTAGATACTGCAAGAGCAGCGCTATGTTGAATCCACTAACATATTCTTGTGCGTGAATATTTTTAAAGTCTCTTGTATCTCACATTTTTGATATGAGCGCAGCTTCTGCGCTACACAAGCCATGCAATTCTCAGTTTACATTGAGAGTCATACTGGGTTCATTCCAAAGAAATCGGTAGTTTTTAAAAGTACATATTTCTAGTAGACCATCAATTGGAAATTACATGCGTCAGAAAAGTAGATCCCTCCCTGATGTACCACCAATTTTTTGTAA
Source organism: Clusia tigrina (assembly GCA_920105625.2). Classification (NCBI taxonomy): domain Eukaryota; kingdom Metazoa; phylum Arthropoda; class Insecta; order Diptera; family Clusiidae; genus Clusia; species Clusia tigrina. The sequence goes on along the minus strand of OV050030.1, from coordinate 143,374,429 downwards.
TCGAATCTTTTGAAGTAACAGCATGTTTGTATCATCGGTACGAAAATGTATATCGAAGAAAGTTTTGTTTCAAACTTGGTAAAACTTTTAACAAAGCATACCACATGATAAACCAAGTTTATGGTGAGGATTATTGAGTTAGAAGCGTTTTGTGGACGTAGCATCCATTCAAAAGGCTTCTTCACACATTTTGAAGTACAACCCAGCCGATGATCTAAAACAGTCATTCGAAATGCTTTTAGACCGTGAGAGTGTGAAAACTGTGTTGAGTTGGAAGGGAACTGTTTTGAATTAAATAAATCGGTATTACATAAAAAACTGTTTGTGGTTCTTATTTTTAAATGGTCCTATTTACTTAGGAATCACCGTGTACAATTGCTAACACAATCATTGCAAAATTTGCATACAGAAATTTAAAAAAATTATTATTATATCAAGATTTGTTTTTGTAACGCTTTTATTGACACGAGACGAAACTGGTATACGGCATCAAAAATTGATCAATGAGGTTTTCTCTTTGCTCTTTTGACAACTTTAAGTCCACTGGCCCAGATAATGTACACCCAATAATGTTAATGAGAGAAGGGGATAACTTTAATAGGGCCTTGAAAACGATCTACATTGTTTGTCTTGCTCTGGGTTACGTACCAGGTCTTTGACGACAGGTTAGGGTGGTTCTATTCCCAAACCGGGAGAGGATGACTCCACTTTAGCGAAAAGCTTCAGGCCGATCAGTTTGGCATCGTTCATGTTGAAAGTTCTGGAGCGTATGTTGGAGAAGTACATTAGGACGGGTTTAATGGTGATATAGCCCTTAGTATCCATCAGCATGCATACCAGAGTGGAAAGTCATGCAATTCAGCTCTGCAAGATCTAGTTGGTAGATTCGAAAAAGGGATGGAAACTGGTGGATACAGAATGGGTGTGTTTGTGGATATTGAGCGGCATTCGATAATGCTACCTTTGACTCTGTGTGTTCGGCTGGTAGATGACATGGGGTGGACGCAACTATTGTCAAGTGGATCCATTTCAGATTATAAAAAAGGCTGTTAACTGTTGGAGAGACAAAGGACAATTGTACCGTGGCAGAAGTTGCTCGTGGGTGTCCTCAGGATCACGTACTCTCTTCTCTTCTGACTGAGGTCTAGAACCATGAAATACACATACAAGCATATGCTGATGATGTATGTGCACTGGCATCAGTACAGTCCCTCACGACTGCATGTGCAAACATACAGAAAACTGGGGGTAAATTGGCTAAGTGGCGCACTTCCCAGGGACTTCCTAGTAATCCAAGTAAGACAACTTGTTTTCACGAAGAAGAAAATTGGTAGGACTTAAACTACCAGTTCAATAAGGTTTAAATATCTTTCCAGGGAAGTGAACTATTTAGGAGTCGTTGTTGATAGGAAACTAATTTGGAAGACGCATGTTGAACAGGAGGTTAGTCCGGCATAAAAAATATTTAGGCCGTGCCCAAAGGCATTTGGTAAGACTGGGGGTCTGAAACCAGCGGGTGTATTTCGGCTGTACACTCATTGGTTAGGCCAATAACTTAGTATGCTACTGTGGTCTGGTGGCGCAGAACTGGAGTGAAGTCCACATGTTTGGGGTTAAACAGACTACAGAGAAGTATATGTTTGAGCATTACGGGCGACATGAGTACCACATCTGGTGACGCTCTGAATGCTTTGTTGAACTTGCCACCATTGGATCTTATGATTCAACAGGAGGCGATGAAAACGATTTGTCGGCTATATTCATACGAATATTGGCACGACGACAGGAAATTTGGGTACAGGGTGATGTTGAAGAGGCTGTCGGAACAATACCGGTTGATTCTGGCACCGAAGGACCAACTGTTACCTAGAGTTTCTTTTGGGAGAAAGTACAAAGTCAGATTCCGTACAAGAGAGCAATGGTATTCGATGGAAAATTTCTTCAGCAATGGCTCCAAAACTGAAAAGGGAATAGGGCTGGCTGGCATCTGAATGAAAATTTCAGAAGCTTTTCGGCTAGGGGAAGTATGGCAACGGTATTCCAATCGGAACTTTTTGCTATACTGAAAGTCTCGGAATGGGTAATTGAGAAGAAATAATGCGGTAAGGAAATTAGAGTCTGTAGTGACATCAGGCTGCACTGAAAGCCCTAGAAAACGCATTTTCCACTTCAAAAATTGTCCAAGAATATAAGTCAAGACTTAACTGCATCGCAAGGTGGAATATGCTTGAAATTATTTGAGTTCCGGGACACTGTGGTGTTCAGAGGATCGAATTAGCTGATGACTTGGCTAACTGTGGATCTGCGGGCACTTCAATGGGACCAGAGCATTTATCGATAAAAATTTAGCAGGGGGTATGGATTGGATCAGGAGCCATGTGAATAATATTCGTAAGGACCGATAGTGCAGTTTAGTTGCCTGCAAAACAAAAAACTTCCTCCTAGAAAGCACAAACAGGCGAGTTTCAAATTTCCTTCTGACCTTACGAAGAAAAGATCTTCGATCATTGGTTGGAGTAATCAAAGGGCATACAACATGGGGTCATCATATGGCGGCAATAGGCATCATCGAGATTCCGAACTACAGAGAAATTTCTCTGCGCTTGTCCTGCCTTCGTCAGAATGAGGATAGGCATATTAGGGTCAGATGTTTTGGGAATGGATAATGGACATTCCTTATCCCTGTACAGACTTCTGAGTTTCATAAAAGGGTCAAAGAAATATGAAAAGGTGTAACTTCCTTTCCAAAATCCTCTAACCTCTTCTTAAATATTTTTGGAAGGTTAGTACAATGGGCATCAATGCCGGAGTGCTTGGAAGCTTTCTTCTTCGGTTGTTCTCCGGCCTACCCAACTTGTCAATAAAATTAAGATAAACTATACTGAATTAAACTATAGGTATTAAATAAACTTCAAGTTTGTACGCGTTCTATTAATAAAATGAGTGCGCGTGGAAATGCGTAAAAGCTATTATAACTAAATACATTAGAGAAACTGTACAAGTGCACAGAACATTGAAAGCGCAGATTTTTAAAAGGAAAGTGTGGTTTTTTTTTGGAAAAAGAAATACACATATTTACATTACGATGCTAAAATGTTTCGTTTGTCACATTGACTTTTGGCGCTGTCTCTAAGCAGCAGAAGTATGAGTTGTATAAAGAGTACATACTGATAGTGAAAGAGATCAAAATGGAACAAAGCAAAAACTTGAAAATATACGAAATATAAATTGAAGAAGTAACAGTAGAGTAAAGGCAGCAATAGAAAAGCAGTACTGCTGATAGGCAAAAAACAGCAGAAGTCGTTGGAAGCAGTTAATATTGACAGCGAAGGCGAAGTACCCAGCAGGAAAGAGATATGTTTAAGTAGTAATGAAATTTGTGTTACTTAACTTTGCTTATTGTTTGCGTAATTATTGTATATAGAATAGTAAAATCAAAAGGATATAGTATCTAAGTAGTCATAAGAGAAGAAAATTTCAAAAATTTAAGAATTTATAAAATTAAAAAGAATTTACTTTCACACTCAAGAAAGGATTGCGTATACGTGTACAAATTTTGAAACGCAATTGTCTGAATTTTTGGTAAACAACTATATTCATTGAAAACCTAAAACCTGAAATCTAAATTTTAATACAAAATTTTTTAAAAGGAAACGTTCAAAAAGTAGGAAAAGCTTCGAAGGAAAATTCAAATCTTTCATATATGTAAAAATAATTAGTTATACAATAATTCGTGAATTGGAAAGTAAATTTATAGCTAATTTTGAAATTTTTTATATATATTTTAAATTGAAAACGGAAAAATTTTTTTTTTAAATTAATGCTCAGGAAATTTTGAATATGACAGTAATGTTTTGAAGACGAAACATAGGCAGTTAGACTTACTACTGGACGGACGGAAGAAAGATCTGAGGGAAAGACTTCTCAGACATTGCAAGTTACTGGACGATGATGAAGAAGGGGAAGAAAATGATTTTGAGTCGGTGTCATCACGGGGGGAAGCGGTTGATATCAGCTCTAGGCCAGTTGCAGGTCCCCATTTTATTTTTAAAAATATTTAAGACAGCTTGGTATTTTTTAATGGAACAGACAATTTTGATGTTAATCAGTGGGTGGAGAAATTCGCGGAAAATGCAGAAACTGTAGGGTGGACCAGGGTTCACATATTTATTTATGCTAAACAGCTATTGAGAGTGGCAACGAAGTCGTTCGTTAGAAGTCAAGTAAGTTTGAAATACTGGAACAAGTCGAAATCCGCTCTCATTACAAAACTCGGGGTCAGCTTATGTCCAGCAGAGGTGCACAGAATATTGAGGAACTGACAAAAGAGGTCTAATGAGACATATTTAGAATTTTTGATGCTTTGATGGAAAGAAAGATTAATTTAGATGAGGCAAAAAGATTAATTTAGATGAGGCAAGTCTGTTAGATTACTTTGTGGCAGGTATACCGGACTCAAAGTTCAACAAAACCGTCTTGTAGCAAGCCCAAAGGAATAAAAAAGTGTAAGGAACAGCTAAAAATCTACGAAAAGATTACGATGAAAGCCGAAGAGTGAAAAGGCAGACAACGGTCAATCACAAGCAGGTGAAAAGAAAGGTTTTATAAGTGTGAGATGCATTCCACGTAGCAGAGAATTGTACAGTTAAGATGCAACAGGTAAAGTGCTTCAAATGTAGTTAGACAGGACACAAGTCATATCGATGTCCAGAAGGGGGCGACAAGGTGAAGTCAGAGAAGACGAATTTGAACAGGGTGAAGAAGCTAATTGGAAACCTTCGAGAGCAGATAGGGATTTTAGAATCAAGAAGGTGACGTTAGGTAACACCATTCTCCCAGCTTTACTTGACGCGGGAAGCCTCTAATGCTTAATAAGGCAAGCGACGGTAAACGAGCTAAATCTTTGTTTAAGGATCAACAGGGATAAGCGTAGGTTAGAAGGAAGAGGTCATGAGATATGTACTGGAACGTGAAGGCGTTGGTGGACTATGTGGGATAACGTTCCATATCGTTAATAATGAAGATATGGATTATCCAGCAATTTTGGGTCGTTCGGTTGTAAGTCAAGTTGATTTGATAATCCGAGACGTACATATGTACAAACAAACCGTTGAGGGAAGAATTCCCGTGATTGTGTCTACAGGTTGAAGACAGGGGAATTTGATCGAAGCACAGAAAAAAACTAGGTTAGATGAATTACTATGAGTAATTCCAACTATGCTTCTCCAGTTGTGTTAGCAGGTTAAAATGACGAATAGTTTAAGCAAATGACTTTGTTGTGACTACTGTTGTGACTGAAGCTCCACTAACTCAAGACGTGACCTACCCCAAATAACACTGATAATATGTAAGAATCTATGATTAGTATTAAGTATCGCATGTGTACTTTTAGGGTACTCAATTTGGTTTTTTTTCATATATATTATTTATTGAATCTTCCTTAGAATATAAGAAATTCACAATAAGTTTTTCGGATCTTAAGAACTAATTTTAAATTAATATGTTCTTCGCCAAAGGTCCGAACATAACATGAATTAGCATAGGATTACTTAGGTACACATTACATTATACAGTACAGTTGAGATTATATATACATAGTTAGTTTCTATTGTAGTAGGTTAATGCTATCTTTCGTTTTTAATCGTTTGTGACCTTTGTTTGACAATAGCTCCCTTGCTAAGGTGTTTGGGTGTAGTTTCAGCTTTTGTGAGTAACTTCTGCAGCATTTTTTTATTTCTTCTTTTATTGTAGATACGGTTAAATCTCTGTGAATATTCTCATTTTTTAAGTACCAGGGTGCACTTGTAATTGTCCTAAGGCATTTTGATTGGCTATGTTGGAGTTTAACAATTTTAGATGGCGATGCGGTTCCCCACAGCTGCATTCCGTAGGTCCATATTGGCTTTACAACGGCTTTGTACAGTAGTATTTTGTATGATAGGGATAGTTTTGACTTTTTGCTTACAAGCCAGTGAAGTTGATTGACTTTTAGTTTTATTTGAGTTTTTTTAGCTTCTATATGTTTACCCCATGTGCGCCTCCGGTCAAGATGAATGCCTAAGTACTTAATGTTTTCTGTCTGTGGGATAGATTGTCCGTTTATTTTTAGAGAAGGGCATGTTCCCACTCTCAGAGTGAACGTGACATGAGCACATTTGTATTCGTTGACTTTAATTCTCCAGTTAGCCAGCCAGACCTCCATCAAGTTAAGATGTTTTTGGAGGTGACTCATAGTGGTTTTAGGGCAAGTGTTTGAGCATAAAAGGGCTGTATCATCCGCAAACGTCGAGGTAAGTGTGTGACTACTGGTCGGCATGTCTGATGTGTAGAGCAAGTATAGCAGAGGACCCAGTACACTCCCCTGCGGGACACCGGCATGAATGCCACATGGGTCTGAAGTGAACCCTTTATGAATTACCACAAATTTCCTCTGCGACAAATAGTTTGTGAGTAGATTGTGGACGTTTCCAGGCATTCACTTTTTAAGTTTGTATAAGAGGCCCTCGTGCCATACTTTGTTAAAAGCCTGAGTTATATCCAGGAAGGCTATGATGTTTTCTGAAGCCAAACTGGTGTTGAGGGATCATTTGCCCATCTGTTATTATAGGGGATATTGCCTTAACAAATAGTTTTTCAAATATTTTCGAAAGCAGAGGTAGGAGGCTGATAGGTCTGTACGACGACACGAGCGTATGGTCCTTGTCGGGTCTCGATACCATAATGATTTTGGACATTTTCCAGTATATTGGGTAATAGCCGAATCGAAGGACAGCGCTGAAGCGATGCACTAAACAAATACAAGCTAAATGGCGTAGTTCTTTTATGATCCTAACTGTTATTTGGTCATGTCCTGGGGCTTTTTTAATGTTTAGGTATTTGTACACCGCTTGAAATACATTTTTCTTTTTTATTACGAGAGGTATTTGTGTGTGCTTCGAAATCAAAGTCGGGAACTGGAAGCTCGTTGTTGGCGGATTTGGGGTGAAAACTCCTTTAAGTTGGCTGGCGAACAGAGTACCCTTTTCAGTGTAACTTCTAGCCCAGGTTCCGTCACTTAAACGTAGAGGCGGGTTGGTGAGGACGGGACGCTTCAAGTTTCTCGCTGCTCTCCACAAGGAATAATCAGTAGATATAGTGGGAAGTAAGTATTCACGATACTGCTGAAGTTCTTTCACTTTTGTCGCTTTAGGGATCGTTCTAAGCTTCCTGGAGCTGCATGACAGTTGATTTTTAAGGGTTGGTGATCTGAATTGTTGCCATTTCCATCTCAGATCCCTTTTCTGTTTAACTAGAGCTTCGATCTCACTAGAACTGAAGATTGAGTTTCTAATTCTGTTTTGGTTTTTTTTTTGCAGGAGTAGATACTTTAGCCCCTAATAGCATCAGCTGATTTAATGTTTTTATCGCACAATCTATATCATGGGAGTTTGTCAGTTTACTGGCATGCTGAAGGTGAGTACTTATGAATTTTTTGTAGTTTATCCAGTTGGTAAATTTGTTATGCAGCATTAAATGTGAATCTGGTGGGTGTGTAATAGCGGAGTTGATTTTGATTGTTGTTGGCGAGTGGTCTGAGATCTGTTCGATCTAGCAAGAGCTTTGAATATCCCAAAATCGATCAAATCTGGTCTTTTCCGCCTGTCTGAGGGCCAGTATGTTGGTTGATTGGAAGATGTTATGTCCAGGCCAAGTTTGCTGACAACCGACCATAGATTTCTGCCTTTGGGTGTGATCAGGCGGGAACCCCAGTATATGTGTTTTGCATTTTTTTACGGTGCTGTACACGGCGCCGTACACGGCGCAACCTCTATAATTGGCAGTGTGGCTTCCACCGAAATTGCTGGACACTTGGATGAAGTGTGTAGCTCTCCGCAGATGACACAAACAGTACGTAGAGTGCAGTAATATTTAGTGTGCCAAAATTCTTGGCAATTTGTGCACTGAACACGGCCTTTGCGCTTATGAGGTTCTTCTACCGTTATTTTCCGGTGCATTAGGAAGCGCATGTTGTAAATGGGATGAGCTTCTCCATTTTTGAGTTTCTTTAGCTCTGGTTCTAATTCGAGCCGAAACAGTGGCTGCGGAACATTATTCCAGTTTTTTAAGTTGAATACCGATTTAGTGTTATAACCAATTTCAATTAGTGCCTCTTTTATTTCGTCGGAGGGAACGCTTGGTTCGATACCTTTGATAACTACTGTTAAGCCTTTGCTACCCTTTAGTTGGTAAGTGTAGTTGTTTTGCGTGTTCATGTCGAGGAAGTTAACAACCTTGCGTTAATTATTTTCTGAGTATATCTGGATTTTTGTTTCGTGGATATCGCCCTTGGTAAGTGGTACGACATGGAAACCGTTGGCGCCACTAATTTGATTTAGATTTTTCACTAAAGCAGCTGAAGTTTTTTCTCGGAGATAAATGGGTGGCGGCCTAAATGATTTCGATGGAACCACCTTATCATCATCGTGGCTAAGTAAAGCAAATCGATTTGTATTGGATCCGTAATCAGTCTTTAGAAGTTTTGTAACTTTATTTGGTTTGGCAGATTTTGGGGTACGTTTTCGTTTGATGATTTCTATGTAACGGTCCATACCATTGTGGATTTTACTATTTATCTCATTTCCTACAGGATGTTGAGTACTCGGTGCTGGGATCGCCTCCATATTTCCTACTGGGTATTGTGTATTGAGAGAGCATGTAATCTAAGAGCAAGATTTAGCTGGTTCCATTAGTGTTTGGACGCGAGAGCAGAGAGTAGTATTGTTCGTACACACGCTTTGGTTGTTTTTTTTTTGTTTGTTACTGTTGATTTGGCCGGTAGAAAATCTTTCGACTGAACCCTCCCCGAGGGTACTGGCTGGTAATAGGTCTAAAATTGCATCAATGGTTTGATGGTGCTGGATCTAGCTAAGGTCAGGATGTAGCTCTCAGTGTTTGATACTCCTTAATAGTACATCATTGAGAAATACACCTTGACAATGGTTCGAAGGTAAGGGCTGAATCAAGGTGTCACGCGACCCATGCTGATGATCTGCCAGGCTAGAGGCCCTGTTAAATAGTCTAGTCGTAAACGGGGCCCCCGAATAAAAGGCGCCCTTCGGTGGTAATAGCCTAGCTCGGATATTGCGGATCTCTGTCCGAGTGTATTCTCCGCAAAAAGAATCTTCATGAAGAAGCAAAAAAAAAAAAACAAAAAATTAAGCGGGACATCACCGCAATTCAATTGGCAAATCAGATGGAGCAAAGAATCCTTGATGAGCCAATGCTTAATAGGGTAAGATCACCCGCTAAGCCCAAATCAAATTCTGCTGCGGTCAATGAACGGAGACCTTCATCCGTGACCAAAACAGTGGGTGGACCTATGGGACCCTCAATGACAGCAGGAGGGATGTGCTGGAGAGCAACTTTAGTGACACAGCTACCTCTTGTCCACTACTACGAGGGAGGAAGAGGAAGACTGTGATTGTGGGATGTTCTCTCCCACTTTGGCGACCAAACTGACGCCATCTCTCACTGAAAGCTGCGTCACGACCCCTTTCAGCCATTCCAGCGAGTCCGGAAACTTTCTTCCGATGATGTGCCGTCCACTTCTGCTGCTGCCAGGGCAAAAATGGGACCAACTCAACAAACTCCCATCTCCACTAAGGAACTATTGTTGACAATGGGAGTAAAACTGGGAGACAAAGGGAGTAATCCATCCCGTCCTACCACCTCGGAGAAAACCTCCCGGATGGCCAAGAGAGCAATCCCTCTTCGTGATCGTGGTCAACCTGGGGGTTTGGATGACCGAGAAGAAAGGAGCTAAGTGGAGCTGGAGTCAGATGGTACTTCACCTACCTGTCTCAGGGTTTGCAACCAGATGCTCTTGCCAAGGCAAAGTAGCACAAGGTTGTAAAGGATTCGGCTGGCACAATATCACAACCGAATGTAAACAAGAACCTGAAGAAAAGGCTACGAAACACCTTTTCTCCTAATCTTGACCCAGTCAAAAAGAGGAAGACGGCAACACCGTCAGGCCCACTTAGTCGTGGAGGGTCCAAAGCAGCAGGTAGCGACGCTAAGGTGGCGTCCGTCACCAAGGTGGCTGTTGTTGCTCCGGACTATCCGAACACCATCCTGACTAGCGAGAAGCTGACAATTGTTGAGCAGATGTTGCTTGAGAGGCTTATTGAAGAGTGGACCAAAGAATTCTCCTTCGATGGTATCCACTTCAAGCCTGGCTTCCTGAGCATCGACTGCTGTTCGACGGACTCAGTGGAATGGTTGAAAGGGGTCGTGACGGAGCTTTCAGTGATATATGGCGTCATTTTGGTCGCCAAAGTGGGATACAACATCCCACAATCACACACAGTCTTCCTCTTCCTCCCTCGTAGTAGTGGACAAGAGGTAGCTGTGTCACTAAAGTTTCTCTCCAGCCTAAATATTGGGCTGAACACCAATTTCTGGAGAATATATACTTGCAAGGACGGGGGCAACGGACAGTTGTTGTCCGTAGAAGTAGATTATGGGTCCTTGCAATTAATAAAGAGCTCGGAATATGCGTTGAAGTACCGATATAGCAAAATCAAAGTCGGTTGTTCCAAACGTACTCAGGAAAAGCCCAAGGCAGAGGAAGTAATGGAGACAAACATCCCACGTCTGTCAGAGGTAACTACGAGTAGTAGGCTTCCCCCAGCTGAACCGAAGACTGTGGCCCCGGAAATCTCTTCCAGGGCCCCCAGTGTTGAGATAGGGGCTGAGGCCGCATACTGTCATTCACTGGTACACAGTCTGGGGGATGTCTCTATGGACGAGGAGGACGAAGATGGGAATAACACCATCCCGTCACAACCTGTTCCATAAGATGACGAGATTGAAAGTGGCTCAAGCTTACATCCATCATGCCAGAGCGGCCCCGGCTGTCGTCAGGAGGGTGTTGGCCAAGAACAACATGGGGCTGGCCCTCATTCAAGAGCCATGGTGTTACAAAGGTCAAATAAGGGGCCTTTCTAGTAAGTTTATAAAAGTAATATTGGATTCCAATGCTGAAATTCCCCACACCTATATCCTGAAATGATATTAACTACTTTTGTCTTTCAGAATTCATGTCACAAGATCTCACACCCATCATGGTAAAGCACATAGATGATGGGGTCTATCGCGACATAGTCGTTGCACCGGCCCACTTTCCGGGAGATATGAATGACATCCCGGAAGAAGTCTATAAGCTGGCGAGGTATTGCCTATCCAAAAAGATTCCACTTTTGGTGGACTGTGACTCAAACGCACACAATACCATCTGGGGTAGCAGTGACACCAATAAACGGGGTGAATCAGTTCTAGCATTTTTATTATCACTTAATTTATATATATTGAATAAGGGAACACACCCACTTTTAGAAATGTAATTAGGGAGGAAGTTCTTGATCTGACTTTCTGTAGTCCAGAGCTAACTGATATTAACAATTGGAAAGTTTCGGTCGAACCCTCTCTGTCGGACCACAGCATAATTGAGTTCGATATAGGAGGTATCGTCACAAAAACGGTAGTTTTTAGAAATTCTAGGCATACTAACTGGAAATTCTTCGATAGTTCAGTGCATTCACTACTCTCATCCTCAAACATCCAAGGAATATATAAAAATCCGGTGGAGATCGAGGAGGGTGTCAATGAGCTGAATGAAATTATTTCCGAATCCTATATTTTATCTTGTCCTCTAAGAACAAAGAAAAACAGCAGGAATGTTCCTTAGTGGAACTTTAGTCTGTCTACTAGACGTACTAAGGTGCGTAGGCTATTCAATCTAGCTAAGCGTACGGGGGACTGGGAAGAATATAAAAAAGAGTTCACTATCTATAACAAAGAGATCAGACAAGCCAAAAGGACTAGCCCTTGGATCTTTTTGTGAAAGCGTAGAATCGACTCCTGAAGTAGCACGACTCCATAGAGCTCGTTCACGGCCAATGAAGAGGATCGCACTCTCCTTTTTCTGCTGTGCGCTTTCCTGGGAGCTCGATCCAGTTACCACCATCAGATGGATGCTCTTCCTAGAAGAGCAAGCAATATTAGCTGGAAGGTGGCCAGATAAATTATAGCTACTGAGATGTTGAGATGGGCCATCTGCTCTTTTCAGCCATATAATTGCCGTTTGCGGGTGGTGTTTTCCCGATCCTTCTCCAAAGGAGTGGGAGGCACTGATTCCGCGCCTGGTAAACATCACTAGGGCAAGACTTGTTTTTGGGTACATACCGGAAGAAAGGCGCACAGCTAAAGTGGTATTTATCCCCAAGGTAGGCAAGAAGGATATGGCCCATCCCAAATCCTTCAGGCCTATCAGTTTGACATCCTTTGTACTAAAACCAATGAAGAAAATAGTTAATATAAATATATTTGAGACCGTATTGAAAAGAGAGCCTTTACACCCTTGTCAGTTTGCATATATTGCGGGAAAATCGACTGCAATTGCACTATACCATCTGACAGATTTTATTCAGGTAGCACTGGATAAAAAAGCAATAGCACTTTGTGTCTTTCTCGATATTGAGGGGGCTTTTGACAACACTCCTCATGTGTATATATGATTAGGGCTTTTAACATCAGAGGAATAGATAATACAACTTCCAATTGGATACGAGCTTTACTGAACAGTAGACTGACTGAAGCTGATGCAGGTGACGAAACTCTTAAAGTCAAAGTCAATAAAGGATGTCCGCAGGGTGTGGTATTATCACCCATTTTGTGAAGCATAGTAATTGATGATCTTCTGGTAAAACTCGCAAATCTAGGCATATCAAGGATATGCGGACGATATTGTGATAATAGCTAGAGGAAAATCTGAATCCACTCTTTGGTTTATTATCCAGAGAGACTTATTAGCAGCTAGTGAATGTTGCAGGGGAACAGGATTGAAAATCAATGCCTCAAAGACCACCATTGTGCCGTTCAGTAGAAAAAGATATCTATTATATATGAAACCTATTCTTCTAAATTGTAAACAGGTCGATATTAGCTCTGAGACCGATATTAGCTCGGAGTCATTTTCGACAAAAAGTTATTGTGGAAGGCTCATCTGACAGCAACAACAGAGAGGGCTACAGCTTCCTTAATGATATGTAGACGACTTGCTGGTAAATCTTGGGGATGTAAACCAAAAATCGTTCACTGGATGTATACCATGATGGTGAGACCAATCATCACCTATGGTTCTGTAGCCTGGTCAAATAGAGTCAGACTTAAGAGAGCGAAATCTGCATTAAGTAAAGTACAACGCCTTTCCTGCCTTGTTATAACTGGAGCTATGCGCACCTGTCCAACAGCAGCAATGGAAGTTATACTAGATCTAACACCCTTACATCTAGTAATTCATGACTTTGCTAGGAAATCTCTTACCAGAATACAAGAAATAATTTCGAGAGAATCAAATGACACCCAAAATATATGGGGTAAAAATTCTACTCAAGAATACGGTATACTAAAATCTCACAAGGATTTTATGCCAAGAAAATTCAATTTTGCACACAAATAATGTACAATGATGAGTTGCAAAAAAGAATGGAAATGTCTAACTGAGACATATAAAATTAGAGAAAATTCCCTCTTATGGCATACTGACGGTTCTAAGACAATGGACGGAACTGGGGCAGGAGTATTAGGACCTTGAACCAACTACTGGGAACCAATGGGTTCTTTTTATAGGAGAAATTCACGCTTTTGAAAGATGTGCCCAGATCAACATTGACAGGAAGTATCGGGGGAAAAACATCGTGATACTATCTGATAGTCAAGCAGCACTCAAGAGTCTGAGCTCACCCTTAGTGAGGTCTAAACTTGTGTGGGACTGTTTTGGGAAACTAAACTCCCTAGGCAGTATGAACAAGTTATCTCTAATGTTGGTACCAGGCCACATAGGAGTAGGGGGAAATGAGAAGGCTGATAGCTTAGCTACGAAGGCTGCGGCCTCTCACTTCAACGGCCCTGAACCCTTCTGTGGACTTTCATCCAATACCATTGGAGGTCTGCTGAAGAAATGTACAGATGCAAAACGAAGTCAAACCTGGAAAATTCTTCCGGGATTAAGACAGTCCAAAGCTCTTCTGGGAGATTTTAATCCTAAAAGAGCTAAGGAGTTAATAAATATGCCTAGGGGTAAATTAAGAATCATCACAGGCATTTTAAGCGGACATTGTAGACTCAACTACCATTTGAACAAGTTGGGTATATCTTCAGATGCCATCTATCGATTCTGTGGAGAAAGTGACGAAACCTTACTGCACCTGATCACAGACAGCGGACCATTGGCACACAAAAGACACAGGTGTTTTGGAGAATATATGTTAGATATGAGCAAGATCCCTCATCTTGATTCCTCCAAAATATATGAATTCCTGTCGGAAATTAATCTGACAGAAGATTTATAGATGAGACTATCCTCATCTTTCTAATAAATAGGGGCATCACAATAGATCTTTCAGTTCGCAGTGTATAACACCCTTAAATATATCTATATATCTACTGTAGATTTTGCAAGCGCAACTAGTTTGGAGGTGCTTACTAGTTGCTGTTCATACGCAGTCTTTGTAGAAAGGAGGGGTTTGACAGTTTGCACAAGCTGGACTTACCAAGGTAGGTGATTGCGGTTGGTTAATATGTGCACTTCCAGCTCGCGCTGCCCGAGCTAATAAGTCGCAGTTGCTTGTAGCGAGGGTGGGCTATACATGGGATTCACTGATATTGAGTTATCCACATCTGATGATTGGGAACCACTGAGTATTTTCTCCTTTATGCCTTCAGAGAGAGCGATCGTTTGTTGAGACGGAATGCGCTCCCTCGGGGGGATCGTAACATATAATTTTGCGCACTTTTTATAAATTATTACTGTTTCACTTATTTTAAATGAGACCAACTATTTAATATTTGAATTTAATATAAATTATCTCAATCACTCTGTAAGCCAAGTGGCAGCGTCTTTTCGCTTTTTTTGTTCTTAATAATATTAATTTTTGTTATTAATGATAATGTAAATTGTGAAACCTATAAAATTTGACTAGAGCGATAAGTAAGTGTTTGCTCCGCGAGAGCAAATATAAACACTCAATTGCGTGAGAACAAAAGTACGTGGTCCACTTTCCATTCATGAAGACCACAGTTAACTAAGTAGCACAGCCACCTGCTAGTAGCCTCAAAAGAAGGCATCGTATAGGAAGTAAGTCAAAAGATGTAAATTATTTTATAAGACAGATATTTGTTGAATAAAGAGGGCAGCGAACTGAAGGCAGTACAAAAATAAAGTAAGTATCATATTTTGGCGCTGCCAGTCTTTACGGCCTACGTAAGGATCTTATGAAACTGGTAAAGGAGGTTTGGAGTCTACTAAAGGAATCATGGACAGGATATCTGGAGTAAATTTTTTTTTTATGACTGGTGCAGTGAGACAGCAGCACAGTCAAGTAGCGGTGACCACGGCAAACTCTGCTCTCACCATTCTAGCATGTGTATTTTGTTTTGTTGTTTGTCATCGGGAGTACATTTTTAGAACACAATATCTGTAGGATAATTTAATGAGTTCTCTTTGGGTAGTGAATCGGTTAATTCGATGGTCGGTTTAAATGTGCAGTGATCTGGAGTACTCGAGGAGATCATGCCTCAAGGAGGTGCCATCAGCGCGCCAGCGTATATCTCGACGGATTTGGAGACCCGTGGTCCAAAGCGGCTCACGATCGAGTATTGCAAGCGTAGGCAGCTTAAGTTCAAAGAACTGCAGTTAACAGCGATACCACAAGAATAATCAGGAAACGGCGATCTGCTCAACAACGGAGGTGGAAAAAGCGTATTGCCCTTCTGAAGACAATTTTATGCGCCGTTGGGAATCCAATGTCCTGGGAAGTCATATCAATGATGTGGTTGGAGATTGATAGGTTGATAGAAGAGCTCCGCTAACGGAGAAGGAAATAATTTAAGTTGTTTTTTTATGCTAAAATTGCGATTATTTAATAAATAGAAAAAAAGTATAATTATATATTGTTATTTGTCTGTTTTGTCGTGGCCCAGTTGTCCTTATGGAGGTAGAGAGTGCTCAATTGACAGAAGAAAAATTGAACCGTGTTCTAGCTGACTTGCAGGACTTCATCAGTGTTATTTTGGTCTAACGCAAATACGGAAACGTGTATGTTATTCAGGGACAAGATCGCAGTATTTGGGACGTTGGTCAGAGCGGAAGAAGCAGACGCGGTCTTGCTCGAGTTTGTGGGTCTGTTGGAAGCAAGGCAAGAAGCATCCACTCAGAAAATTATGGTAGGCCAAGAGCTGGCGAATGAGGACAACCGAGCTTTCGCTAGATGGCTCAGGCCACTACAGAGGTTTGCAACAGAGATACTGAGAGGAAAATACGGAAGACCCGAGATGCAGCGCTAGATAGATAAAACAGTACTAACAGCGTTTGTAGTAGGTCTACGAGAGCCCAAGCTCAGGGTACACATGCTAGGTATGGTGTCAGGCACTCTGGAAGAACTGCCGGAAGCTGTGAGAATACACTTTTTGATAGAGAGTAGACGGGTTAGCATTGGTAAGGTACAGATCATAGGGAGCAGGCAGGCTATACCCACTCCTTTTACGGGGGGTACAGAATTCCATAGTATAGAGAGAGTAGATTCGACAGAGAAGATAGATTCAGGGATCTGGGCAGCATAGGAAAGTGGTTTCAACAGAAGATTCCCCGTGTTCATTTTGTCATAAGCCGGGCCATACGAGGGACGAATGTTTTACAAGAACGAACACGCCATATTGTATGGAGTCCCGGGCAGGGGATTAGGTGCGACGCATGCGGTCGCGTGGGGCAGCGGGCGGTAGAATGCAGGGATGAACTGTCGTAATGGAACCGGGGAAACTTACAGGGGCCCAGTCAAGGCCAGTAGACTGGGAAGCCGAGAAGAAGAAAGAAAATGTTAGGCCAGAAGACTGGGGGAAGTTTGTCGCATGCTCAGTAGTTTGAGGAAAGTGACCAGGAAGGAGGATGAACATGAGATCTCTCGGAGCACTATTGTCGATTGCGCGTAGTCTGCTTAGCATTGGTGACTCTGTTGTTTGAGTTGTGATTGGGTTAGGCCAGGGAGTAGGTCTAGTAGCTGTAGATACATTGCAGGGATCTAGAGTTAAGTTGGCTAGGTTATCCTCTAGAGAGTATAGGTGTAGTGAAGGCGACAATTGTTGAGTATAAACTGAACTTTATTGAACTAGACGATATTCATGTTACATAGTGGGTGAGAGTAGATAAACATAAATATAACTGCAATAAGAGAATGTAAGATGAGAGGGCGGGGTTTCCTACCCTTTGATATCCCTCTTTTTAAGTTAGATATAAAAGAAAATGACTTCAATAAAATAATGACTTTAATTCATTGTTAAATATAAATATGTATAGTATATGCGAGTAGACTAGTTTCCATTTTAAGGTTTATAGCGATCTGGTTCTTTAATAGTACGGCCATAGCGTGACATCTTGTTTGCTGGTAATAATGGTTTGGTCATCTCACATTCCGCCGTTGTCGTACGAGATGTGTCCGTTGATTCTGTGGTTTCAGGTATGGCTGGTACAATTGTTTGTGGTACTGATATGTATGCTTTTGTTGGTTGTATGTGAATTGAATTACGTCTTATGAGTTTACCGTCGTCAGTTCTAATGTAGAAGGAGCGTGGCGTATTTTCATTTTCATTTTCAATTGTTCCGGATACCCAGTTACGATGTCCGCGTTGTACTCTGATACGATCACCATGTTGAATCGGCTGAGAACGTTTTGTACCTTCATCATAATTTTCTTTGTACGTGTTCCTTAGTTTATTCATATTGGCTTGTACATTTGCTACTACTCGTGGTTTTAATATTTCGTTTGATGTCGGTATTGTACTTCTTGTGATTCGGCTCATTAAACGTTGATTCGGAGATTCTAATTCATCATTTCTTGGTGTGTTTCTATAATTCAGTAAGGCAAGAAAAATATCGCTATTGTCCTTTGAGCATTTTTTCAAAATAGCCTTTGCTGTCTGCACGTACCTTTCGGCAAGACCGTTTGATCTCGGGTAATAAGGACTTGATGTTTGATGTTGTATGTCCCAAGATTTTGTAAAGTTTGAAAATTCTTTGGAACTAAATTGTGGTCCGTTGTCAGACTCCAATATTACTGGAATTCCGTGTGTGGAAAACCAGTTTTTTAAAAGTTTTATAACTTCAAATGACGTTGACTGTTCAAGCACTGCAAAGTCCATGAAACCAGAATAGCTATCAGCAATTAAACAAATGATCTTTTTCTTGGAAATGAAATATGTCTGTTGCCACGGTTTCAAATGGTAATGAAGGTATAGGTTTTATGATTAATGGTTCTTTTTGTTTTGATGGTTGGTAAGACTCACAGATGGCACATTTTTCAACGAATTTTTTAATATCCATGTGCATGCCGATCCAAAATACGACTGATCGTGCTCTGCTTATGCATCTTTGAATTCCCTGATGTCCTGAATGAATTTTTGTTAAAATATCAGTCTGTAGTGATTTTGGTATTAGTATTTTGGTGGATTTGTAGATTATTCCGTTCAAATATGCTAGTTCGTCACGAAAATTCTAAAACTCGCGAATTTCTGTTGGTAACTCAGATATAGATGATGGTCACCCATCGAGTATGAATTGAATAAGCTTTTGTAATTTGCTTTCCTTAGCTGTTTCGGCATATATTTTATGTATTGTAGTTGTGGTGAATTTAGCGACTGTGTGGACTTCTATTACTTCCTCGGTATCTGCATTTTGTTTATTTTCGCAGTCTCTGCTTAGAGTATCGGCTAATTTAATTTCTGTCCCTTTCCTATATATTACTTGTGGAGAATATGGTATAACGCGTAGTAAAATTGTTTGCAATCTCTGAGAGGCTGAGTGAAGAGGTTTTTTAAAGATGGATTCTAGAGGTTTGTGGTCAGTTTCGATAATCAGTTTTTTGCCGTATATGGACTCGTGAAATTTCGCACAAGCGAATCTAATCGCTGTCGCCTCTTTTTCGATTTGCGCATAATTTTGCTCTGCTTTCGAGAGTGATTTTGACGCATAAGCTACCGGTTGGTCATTTTGGAGTAGTGCGGCGCCTACGCTGGATTTACTAGCGTCTACTTGAAGTTTTACATCGAGATTCGGGTCGAAATAGCAGAGCACGGGTGTTGAGGAGAATACGGTTTTGAGGTTTTTAAATGATGTTTCATGCTCAGGCGACCAGGTCCAAAGAACATCTTTCTTTAAAAGTGATCGAAGTGGGGCTGTTGATTCCGAAAAATTTTGTGTAAATTTACATAAATACGTTGCCATACCTAATATTCGTTGAAGCTGCGTTTTGTTTTCTGGTCGTTTAAGTTGATTTATGGCCGTTATCTTATCCGGGTCTGCTTCAACGCCATGAGAGGTTAAAATGTGACCTAAAAATTTAACTTTGTTTACATTAAACACACATTTATCTTTGTTTAGCTTTAAACCGCCGCGGCGTCTTTTAATATTTTAATTACTGCCTCAGTTTGCTTTTCAAGCTGTTTTTTTGTTTCAGCGTGTATCAGAATATCGTCCATTGACACTTCTGTATTTTGCGCATTTTCTAAGAGTTGGGACATTAGCTGTTGATATACCTCGGGCGCTGGTGCTAGTCCAAATGGTAGCCTTTGATAAGAATAACGCCCCCATGGTGTTGCCATCGTTAAGTATTTTCGTGTACGATCCGTGACCTCAATCTGCCAAAATCCTTTTTTACAATCTAATAGAGTAAACCATTTAGAATTTTCAATATTTGCTGTTATCTCCTCGATTGTTTTTTGTGGGTGATATCGTCTATGTATTTTCTTGTTTATGTCTGTTGGGTCAATGCAAACACGGATCTTATATTTTTGCTTAACTACAACCATCGGTGACGCTGCAGGGGTAATCTCGTCTGTATTTGTTAATACTCCTAGCTTTACCATGTTGTCTATTTCCTTTTTGACCGCTTCTTTTAGAGCATGTGGTATTTTTCTTGGAGCGTAATGTTCGAATGACGAGTTGTTGACCAAATCGATGTCATATACAAAGTTTTTTACCTTGCCTAATCCGTCAAATATTTTTGCATCATAATTGAGCTCATTTACTCTTAGTTTCAGTGAAAAACGTTCGCAATCTTGTTTGCCTAAAAGCGGCTCAAAGTTGGGAAAATCTTCTACCACCAAAAATTTTGCTTTGAATTTTCTATTCCGCACAGCACAATTTAGGAGAATTTCACCACAAACATCGTATTTTCCACCTCCAAACGCAATTAATTTGTTATTCACGGCTTGCATTTTATTTGATTTATTATTGTCTATCAGATTAGAGGAATTGCATTACATTGAGCCGCTGTCCAGCTTGAATTTTATTTTGTTGTTGTCGACCATTATCTCTTCATACCAATTTTCTTTTTCGTCTTTGTTTGTTTCTGCTATGTTAACAGTCAAAACTAAGAGATCACTGTCGGCGTCAGAGTCAGTATTTGCATTCTGCTGCAGAGCGTCAACATGTTTATGTTCGCTGCGCTTAGATCGAAAGCAGCATTGAGAGAAGTGCCCTTTACGGTGACAGGTTTTGCATATTCTGTTAAATGCTGGGCAATTACGACTCTCATGCTGTTGACCGCAACGTTTGCAATCGTAGACTGCTTTATTATTTTCGTTCCATTTATTTGCCGTCCGTTTGGGTTTTGCATATTTGCGAATTGCCTCTACTTTTAATTCTTCTTTTTTATGGAGTTCTTTAAGCTGCTGTGTAGCCATCTCACTCGCTCTACAAATTTTAATAGCTTTTTCCAACCCGATATCGTCTTCAGCGAGTAATTTTTCTCTCACTGAATCACTACATATGCCAACCACAATTTTGTCCCGTAATAGAGAATCCTCAATAACACCGAAATCACATTTTTTTGCTTGGTTCTATATTTTTGTAAAATATTCATCAAACGCTTCACCCTCAGATTGAAACATTGTGTTGAATGTATATCGCTCAAAAGTAACACTAATTTTTGGAGCAAAGTGTTCGTCGAACTTTTGTATTATTTTTTTCACATTAAGTTCTTCTGCCTCCGTTAGCGAGAACGAGTTGATAGCTTCAGCACCGATGCACGACATCAACGTCGCCACTTGAATTTCTGCCGGTTTTTGGTCAAGCTGTGCAGCTGTGGAAAACCATTTATATTGCTGTATCCAGCTTTTCCAAGCCGTTGATGCATTGTTGCCCGTGACTTGTAATGGTTTGGGAGGTCTTACAAATGATGACGCCGAATTTGATGACCTTTCTTCACCTTCATTTACCATTCTTTATTAATTTTTATCTGTATTAGGCACCACTTCTGACACCATGTAGTGAAGGCGACAATTGTTGAGTATAAACTGAACTTTATTGAACTAGACGATATTCATGTTACATAGTGGGTGAGAGTAGATAAACATAAATATAAGTGCAATAAGAGAATGTAAGATGAGAGCGCAGGGTTTCCTATTCTTTGACAATAGGGACATAAAGAATAAGTGCAATTTGTGGTCCAAGAAGATTAAAGAATGTGGGAGAAGGTACGCGTCCACTTTGTCGACAAAGGGCGTTGTTTCATTATGAGCAGGACGGGTGATATATATATATATATATATATATATATATATATATATATATATATATATATATATATATATATATATATAAATATATATATATATATATATATACATATATATATATATATATATATATATATATATATATATATATATATATATATATATTGTAACGACTCTTCTTTTTGCCATATATCCACAGCGGAGTGCAGGAGTCTTACAGAATTAGACTTTTAACTTTATTTATTGTTTCCTAAGTTACAATAGATTCCTAGCGAGTCCTGGAACTCGTGTGACTTGAGATGATCCGGAACACGCGTGACTAGCAAAGGATCTGGGTGAGTACCGGAACACGCGTTACTTGAGATGATCCGGCATGCGTGACAAGCAAAGGATCTGGGTGAGTACCGGAACACGCGTGACTTGAGATGATCCGGAATGCGTGACTAGCAAAAGGATCTGGGTGAGTACTGAAACACGCATGATTTGAGATGATCTGGAATGCGTGACTAGCAAAAAATCTGGTTGAGTACCGGAACACGCTTGATTTGAGATGATCCGGAATGCGTGACTAGCAAAGGATCTGGGTGAGTACCGGAACAGACGTGACTTGAAATGATCCGGAACGCGGGACTAGCAAAAGATCTGGGTGAGTACCGGAAGACGCGTGACTGGCAAATAGTTGTGAGTTGAGTTTGAAGAATGAATGAATGAATGAATTGATTCCCCGCATTTTCGACTTTATACATTTTTCCCGCCTACTCTTGTTTTATAGTTTTTGTGTGAGTGAAATTTGTCAGTGGGCAAATTTCATTTTCACAATATATATATATATATATATATATATATATATATATATATATATATATATATATATATATATATATATATATATATATATATATATATATATATATATATATATATATATATATATATATATATATATATATATATATATATATATATATATATATATATATATATATATATATATATATATATATATATATATATATATATATATATATATATATATATATATATATATATATATATATATATATATATATATATATATATATATATATATATATATATATATATATATATATATATATATATATATATGTCTTTAGTTAAGTTATGTTAAGATCATTATTGTTTGTAAACTTCAGTCCGGTTTTGTTCATAAATAAAGTAAAGTAAAGTTGCTAATCCAACACGCAACCTTTTTTAAAAAATAAATTAAATTAATATTTTGTTAATTGGCGCCCGAGCAGGGACCTCTTTTGTATCCTTGCATACATTTTCCTGAGACGATAGGCAAGTAAGGACGAAGAGGTTTAACCCAGAAAAAGGTCCAACAATTCCGGCTCACCGTTTAGAGTGAGAAAAGGTCCCTAGTAGTCAACGCAAACGGGAGGTGATCACGGGATCATCAGCAGTCTCACTGTAGTGTTTAAGAACTTTAAAAAATAAGGAAATTGTGAAGTAAATGCTTAAATTGTTTGTGAAAATAAATTATAGAATCCTAAGAATATAAAATTGTGACTTTATTAAAGAAAAAATAATAATCTAAGAAAGTGAGGAAATTTATTTAAAAGAAAGAAATTATTATTAAAAGGAAAAGAATTAAATATTATTTAGAAAAAAAGAAGATTAAAAATAAGTTATAAGTGTGAAGAAATTAAAAGAAATTATCATTGACAAAAAGAATTATTAAATGAAAAGGAAAATTAAAAATAAATTATAAGTGTGAAGAAATTAAAAGAAATTATCATTGAAAGAAAGAATTATTAAATGAAAAGGAAATTTAAACATAAATAAGTGTGAAGAAATTAAAAGAAATTATCATTGGGAAAAAAAGGAATTAGTAAACAAAAAATTAAATTAAAAATAAATGATAAATGTGAAAAAATATTAAGAAATTATTATTAAAAAGAAAAAAAACTGAAATTGAAAAAATTTGTTTGAGCTTAAGAAAAAACCGAAAATTAATAAGAAAAATATATAAAAAAATTAATAAGAAGAAATTGGAAAAAAGTTGTTAAAAAAAGAATAGTGAAATTGTAATTTTCGAAAGAAAAACTTCATACGAAGCAAACAGCATCAACGGCATCAGTGGAAAAAAAGTCATGGTGATTGTAAGATTATTAATCTTGACGGCATTATGTGCTGGCGAAATACAAATATTGGATTACTCGAATTCAAAATTATTGGCAATGCATTCCGGATTGGCTAAAGTCCAGACCGGAACTTTCAAGATAGTAATACGATTGATTTACGGAGCTACGATAACCTGATCCATGAAATGGAAGATAATATTGTTCGGAATATCACCTTAAACCATCCCCTGATCCCTTACCTTAAATACACAATATCCCAAATTAAATCCCACATATCACGATTAAAACCAAATGTAAAGTCTAAACGATCACTGGATTTCCTCGGTAGTGCATGGAAATGGATTGCTGGAAGTACAGACCGTCAGGACTTTGAGATAATTCAGAAAAAGATAGATGACGTTTTGGAAAATAATAGCAATCAAATTGTGATAAATCGTCTGTCACTAGAGAAAAGAAGTAAATTCACGAACACCACAAACGAAATAATAAAAATCTTAAAAACAGAACAAAATCTTCATGATGAAAGAATATTAGAATGGAAATATAAACTTGAACTTCTAAAAGAAGATGTTGCGAATATTGAATTTGCAATTCATTTGGCAAAAGTAAATATAGTTAATTCATTTATCCTTTCATCTTTCGAAGTCGAAATCCTAAATGACATATTTAGTAAAAGTAATATTCCATTTTCTAGTACTGATGAACTACTGCACTTTGCAGAAGTACAAATTGCTCTCGAAGGTTACAATATACTTTACATATTAAGTGTTCCGACAACAGATACTGAAAATTGTCTTAGATTACTAATTAAGGCTATCAAAAGGGAAAATATTGTAACTAGGCTAGATAATGAATACGTCCTAGACTGTAAGAATAAGAAAAGAATATTTAGATTAAAAAAGAAATGTAAAACATACAATAGTTTATCAATATGTAGTCCTGAAACTTATGACGATATCACAGATTCCCCGTGCATCCCGAAACTTTTGGCGAGTCAGACATCAAAGTGCACCACCACCAATAACGAACACATTTTTACAACAGAAGAAATTGAGGATGGCATATTATTTTTGAACCAATTCAGTGGACAAATTGATGTTGACAACTCAACCATGTGGCTCAATGGATCGTATGTAATTCACCACTATAATTCTACGGTCCGAGTAAACAACAGGACATACTTATCCAGACAAATCACTACAACAAAACCTCTTCCTGCCTTAATTCAACACATGAGCTCCAACGCTGAAGAAAGAACATTATCTCTGGAACTAATCAATGACATCAATATCAAAAATTCTTTGGCAATCCGTAAACTTAAATCGATAAACCAAATAAGTCTATCATTGAACTTGGGAATGGTATCGACTTTCCTGCTAATTGGGGGTTTTCGTTCTTGCAAAATACTGGAAGAAATGGAGAAACATCAGACCTAAACCAGTTGAAAATGTTATCGAAGAGCCTCAACAAGATAATCAACCTACAAATGATTTTACCAGGATATCGAGTAATGACAAGAAAAAGAGATTCCACAGCCTGCCATTCTTTTGATGTTCCATTCGAGGACGTATGGAACTTAGAGGGGGAGGAGTTAACGTATAATACAATGTATTTGTCCACACACGAGCATACAACGCAGACATTGTGTCAGCACCAACATTCCAGCGGGATCCTATTGCACTTGGGAACGGGTAAAGGTATTTAGCAACGTTCCCACACTCATCACTCGGCGCGTGGACTACGTCAGCAGTTTATGTCTTTAGTTAAGTTATGTTAAGATCATTATTGTTTGTAAACTTCAGTCCGGTTTTGTTCATAAATAAAGTAAGACGTGTTGCTAATCCAACACGCAACCTTTTTTAAAAAATAAATTAAATTAATATTTTGTTAATTTATATATATATATATATATATATATATATATATATATATATATATATATATATATATATATATATATAGATATTTATATATATATATATATATATATATATATATATATATATATATATATATATATATATATATATATATCGGAGGTTAATGGAGGCAGGGTGTATGCTAGCTTGCTAAACGCCACTGAGAAATTGTGTCAAGCAAATCTTACAATAAGACTCCTATCCCAGTGGTTCTCCATGTGGTGACAAGGTGCTTATGATGAATCAGGCTAGAAAGAAAAAGTTTTCCCCTGTGTGGATAGGGCTTTATTTGGTGGCGGAGGCCCGCAGTCCAGTTACCACGGTAGTAACAATTAAGGGTAAGAGGAAAAAGCTTCACAACAATTTGTTGAAGATATTCCATTCAAGACCACCCATCTAATTTACGAAAGTACACGTGTTTAGTGTGCTCGTGCTCTACTTATTTAGGCACTCTTGTTTCCCACAGCTATCAAAATTGCAGTGCACACCATTTATTTTAATTTGAGAGTCAAGACCAGATTTATTATGGTTCTGTAAATTGTGCAAATCAGCACCCTGGTTACGTATATAAGCGAAATTAAAGTGATTGAAATAAAGACGAAAAATTATGTGTTATTGTGATATGTGATGATTTAAAAAAAAGATATAATGAAACAAAGTCCAAGAATCGAATTAATGGAAATAGCTTAGTGGGTTAGGGAGTTAAAGGGATAATGAAAGAAAAAAATAATAATAAGAAGCAAAAACACAGAGGCAAGGCTTGAGCAGTATGGGTTTTTTGTAAGGCGTCCGGTAGCATCAGCCAGAATTTGTTTTTTTGGCATAATATAGGGTCAGCAACTGATGTATTAAGTTCATAGTCAATGAATATCCGCTTTTTTAATAGTCACGAGATTAGTAATACACTTAGATCACTTAGATAATAAATTGTAAAATCTAACAGGGTACTGTTGTTGGCCTTACTGACATGTATGTTCGCAGTTGGAGGAAGTAGAGCACAATTGGAAGTCGTACGAATTGACGACACAGTTTTTTTTTGAGGACGTGGGGATGGCGGCGTGGTCCTATGCTGAGGAGTAGACCATTCTAATCAATTTTTCACCAATCAAGTTGGGAAATTTTCTCTAAGCAACGGAAGAATTTCTACAGGAGGCACAGAATTTTTGCACGGCAGCTAGGCAGAATCGAGACGCAATGGCAGCCTATACTTCATGTTGCGCGGCGCTAAGAGAACCAAGGGCTATAGTGGCTTACCTGAAGACAAATGAACATATGGTTAAGGCAATGTTCGGAAATCGAAAGAAAAAAGGGCGGCTGATTTTGGGGGGTGAGATGTTCCACTGGGCTTTTGGTGTAATGGTTCACCAATATGCTTCGGAAGTAGATGATCACCTGAACGTGATTGACAAAAGGGACAGCCGAACGTACGAAGTGCTGAAGATGCAGATTACAGTGATGGCCAGTAACTATGAGAAGATTGCTAAGCTTCTATTGGAATTAGTACAAGAAGTCGGCGAGCTGCAAGAATCACTAAATTTTACAAGTAACGCCAAGATATCGAAATGGGAAGGCACTGTAGACCTTTTGGAGATTCAGGTGACGATTAACGCGTATTTAATAGAGTTACAAGCAAAGCAGACCACCGAACTGGCCATATTCGACGACCTACTACGCGAGGTTCTTCACCCATTTCTCCTGAGTGAGGAAAAGGTGGAGGAAACTAACCATCGAAGGAAGACCAACTTGGTTCCTGTCGCAATCTTATGACGTACACTAAGCGACAAAAGTGAGGGCATTCCCTGTTGGGAACAGCCTAGGAGTAGCAATCAGAATACCACTTCCGAAACGGATGAGCTACACCATGCTAAAGACGTACACACTGCCCAATGTCGTAACTGAAGGTTGGGATATGGTGGTCAAAATTAAGTTTGACAACGTAGCGGAGTCTAAGGACCCCTTGAAATATCTAGGCCTATCCTCAAGCGAAAAAGCAGCTTGCCTACTACTTGAGGGTTTAGGATAGTGTGAAAATGAAAGTGGATTGCTATGCAGACAGCCTAGCCAAGTAACGACAAGCAGAAACTTCGATTGCGAGGTGCAGTTATTACACAGCCGATCGGGACAACAAGACGGGTGTGATCAGAGAGTATTACCTGCGGGAGTGAGGTTACTAGTGAAGACGGAGAAGGTGAACAGATGGCTGTACAATGTTTTCGAAACCAACACAATTTGAGTTGTCCTGCGACAATGGGACCTAACCCGTAATATTGTCGGAACTCTGGTTCCTCTGGCTCCAGAACAACTGCAACTTGAAAAATGATGAGATCACTACACTATTCGTGAATGCACCGAGTACGCAGTACGAGTTTAGTTTCCGCTAGGTGAACTATACGGAATTAAAACGGGATCTAAAAAGGAGTTGGCAATAGGTATCGAAGGCGGTGCCAGCGGTAAACGAAAGCCAAAGGGTAAGAGAGCACACCACTCAGAATTGAAACAACAGTTGTTGGAAGGTCATTGAATTTTTAATGAATTGAGAGTCAGGTTGGAGGACAGCAGGATGGTGCAGCGATACCGCGAAGAACAAGGGTCGCCCTTGTCAATGGTGTCTTCTGTAGGAGCGACCTTTGGCACGATACTTGTAATCATAATACTCGTTCTAATGGTAGTACGTTACCGAAGAAGGGCGAGACCCAGGCTGTGCCAGCGAGAAGAGAACAATCACCACCACCCAACTCAAGACGTGAAATTCCGACACTCCGGCGAATGCAGATTTCCGGACCAATGGTCTGGGACGGGACTGGTAAACTGGTAATCGGTAAAAAGCCTCCACGTGAACTACTGCCACCACTGAAACCTACTCATGAAACAGTACTCGTAAAGGCAGTCCATTGGCCAGACGGTCAACCAACGGGGGACATCAGGTGCCTAACATCGGGGGACGAGCGTCACTAGGACCAAAGCAGCATCCGGAGTTTAATACTCTGTGTTGATTTGAAATAATATTATTCTATATTGTATTGATTTGAAACTAAAATTTGTATATTTAAAAAAAGAGTAAAAATTTCTATATTGTATTGATTTGAAATTAAAATTAAATTTTCTATATTAAATTTATTGAAAAAAAAAATTTAATTTCCATTGAATCCCAAACAGTAGTTGTAAAGAAGATTATACATAGGTAGATAATTGATAATAATTGTTGCACTATTCTCGGGATGAATGTTGTGAGTGAAGCCGCTAACTCATGACGTGGCCTACCCCAAATAACATTGATAGTGTGTAAGAATCTATGTTTCGTATTACCCTACGTCTCCACGGGCAATTTTTGATGGCATGCTATTGGGAATTTCAAGCAAATTGCCAATGGAGACTCCAAATTGCTTCAAGTTGGCAATTTATGTTATGAAATATGTTATGTCATAAATTGCCAACGTGCTGTGTTGCAATCAGTTGTCATTTTGTTTGTTTGACAGCCTTTATTCATTTTTTCGTGACGCTCACAGTGGAAGCATCGTCGGACGTTTTCGTTTTACCGCATCTATTAAATTAATAAAAACGCTAAAATGAATGGGGACTGTGCATTTGCATTATTTGTAATAAAGGATTCACCCAGAATTTCGGTTTCCTTCTTCTTTCCTCTTCATCGTATAAATAAAAAATTTTTTCAAGCGTGGGCACAGCGAAATAGATTGGTTGACGGTATTTTCAGAATGACAATGGCATAACATCGCAATGCCCACCATTAAAATATTGCCAACCATTGCAATCAAATTTGACAGATTTTATGCCATCAAAAATTGCCAGTGGAGACGTAGGGTTAAGTATCGCATGTATACTTTTAGGATACTCAGTTACGGGAGAACAAATGTGCGTAGTCAACTTTCCGTTCATGTAGACCACGGTTAACTAACTAAATAGCAAAGCCACCTGATAATTACAAAAACAGTCTTCTGTCAAGACTTTTTGCAAGTAAAAATCATGATGTAGCTGCTTTTTTATCTTTTACGCTATACGATGCCGTGACCACAACAGCTGTTGCGTTGAAGTTTATTTCTGAAGCATCTCTGCTAAATGCTGGAATAAGCTGTTCAAGAAAACGACAATTTCGATGAGGAAGATAATCTTCCTTTAACATATTTCTTAAATCCTTCTTCCTTTAACATAGTTGTTAAATTCAATTTTTCCAAAAATGTAATTCTTGATTACAGTTATGACCCTTTTTAAACTCTTTTTAATTCAACTCCTTTCAGGTTGAAATCTCAGTTAACGATTTAAATGGATGGGTTGATCAAACCAACAATCATAACACAGGTGTGGAGGACGATGACGAGTAAAACGAACAGGTGATAGAAGTAAAATTTATTTTTATTTTATTTTTTTTATTTCCCTTATAAATTTTACATTTGGCAGATGACACTAAGTAAATTGTCTGACACTATGGAAGAGTTGGATAACAATAAATCAAACTATACGATTACCTATTTATAACAATATTTTACAGTTACATTAAATTTCTATTTCAATTTCGATTCTTGTCTTGTAGATCAGGATTTTATTTGTTAACGAAAGATCCGATTGTTTTCCTAACAGCCAGTACAGTTGTCTGAATATATTTGTTACTTCGTTCCTCGTTTGTATTATATGCTCTTTCCATAATAGTTGGAATAAATTATCATACAGAGGTATTTAGCTTTAGTCTCAATCTTAATCTGGTCCTTATTTCTGGTTAGATGCACTGCTTAGTCTTCCAATTAGTGTAAATGACTTGTATAGTCTTGTCGTCATTTATTTTGGAGAGATATTATAAGTTGCCCATATAAGGCTGCGATTCTTACTGTAGTAGCCTGCAGGTAGTCTTTTTTAGAAATATTTTTTTTAACGCACTTAATTTTATTGTTTATTATTATTGCCGAACCACCACGAGCTCTGTTGTCAGGATGATTTGTATGGTAAATTGAGTAGTTTGATATTTTTAGAAAGCATTTTTCTGTGAAATGCATCTCAGCTATTAACAGAATGTCAACTTGGATAGAGTGAATAAAAGTCTTAAGGTCTAGAATATGTTGATTAAGTCCATTAGCATTCCAGAGAACTATTTCAAATTAGTTTGCTTGTCTATTCAATTTAGTGATCAGCATAGTTATAATATTCATCATGGTAGACATTTGTGAGATTAATTGTTTCATCATGTTCTTTAGTTCAGACATGCCCTTGTTGTCATTCTGAGCGGTTGGATGTGAAGTGTTATTTGGATTACTGGCTGCTACTTCAGCATTCGTTAAGTTAGGTGAAATGCCGCTGTCTGTTCGTTTTTGTTTTGTTGAGACCTTGTAGGTTGCTGCTGTTCAGAATCTGCTGGAGTAATTTATATTTTCCTAAGTGGTGGGAAACGTTTAATTTTAAGAGCTTTATATAGCATTTTCCCTTGTAGTTTGCAATGTTTTTTTTTGCGGCATAATACACGTTTTATACAATTATCACTTTATTGTAAAATTGGACAATTGCATACTTAACACAAACTGGAATTTATGTGCAGAAGTTTTTGGTATGGCCCTATTTTTGACAGTTGTTGCATTGAGGCAAATATCTTTTTTGGTGTGGGGGCTCAAAACCTAACTTACAGTGGGATATAGAGTATATTTCTTTATTGTTTGTTTTATTTTTGAACTCTAGTGAAAAAAGATGTAAAGGTGTTTTAGTATGTTGTGAATGTTCATGACTTCATGTCCCAATTCAGCAAGTACCTTGATCATTTTATCGTTATCAGTGGAATGATGCATATCTCTCAAGATTACTTTAAATCCCCTTTGATCTTTAACTTTAAAATGTAATATTGAGTACGTTTTTTATTTAATAAATTAATGATAACAGTGTACGAGGGCGGATTGATATTGAAGCTACCTAGTGCTAGATGGCAGCACAAACACAAAAACTTTTTTTTTAGAAATTTCGATCTGCCAAACGTCAGCTGTTAAAATTTCACCCAAATTCATCAATTAGTTTATTTGTTGTAGTCGTTTGAAGTAAGCAACTTTTGTGTTTCTTGAAAAATGGAAAAAGCGAATTTCGTGCAGTGATTAAACACTATTATTTGAAAGGGAAAACGGCGGAAGAGACAAAAGAAAAGCTCGATAAACATTACGGTGAGTCTGCTCCGTCAGATTACAAGGTAAAATATTGGATTGCTGAATTAAAACGCGGCCGAACAAGCACTGCAACAATACCATCAACAGGAAGGCCAAAAGAGGTGGTTACTGAAGAATATATCAAGAAAATCCTCGATATCGTTATGAATGATCGCCGAGTCAAGTTGCGTGAGATTGTTGAAATGGTAAACATATCATATGAACGTGTGTTCAACATTTTGCATGAACATTTGCATATGAAAAAGTTATCGGCAAGATGGGTGCCGCGTTTGCTCAGTGTCGAACAAAAACGAGTTCGACAGACCACTTCACAGCGATGTTTGGACATGATAAAGCATAATCCTGTTGATTTTTGGCGTCGATTAATAACTGTTGATGAAACGTGGGTCTACCACTACACACCTGAAACCAAAAATCAATCGAAACAATGGGTGGAAGCTGGTGGAAGTGCTCCGAAGAAGGCGAAGGCAGTGAAATCGGCTGGCAAGGTTATGGCCACTTTATTTTGGGATGCACACGGAATATTGCTCATCGATTATCTTGAGAAAGGATCCACAATCACAGGAAAGTATTATCGTGCATTATTGGATCAATTGATTGATGCAATCAAGGAAAAACGACCACATTTAAAGAAGAAAAAAATGCTCTTTCTTCAAGACAACGCATCGGTTCACACAGCATTAGATACGATGCTAAAATTACGTGAAATACACTTCGAATTGGTTAATCATCCACCTTATAGTCCAGATTTAGCTCCTAGTGACTTTTTCATGTTTCCAAACTTGAAAAAATGGCTCACAGGAAAAAGATTCATCTCAAACGAAGAAGTGATTACCGAAACTAACGCGTATTTTGAGGGGTTCCCGAAATCGTATTATTCAGATGGTATAAAAAAGTTGGAATATCGTCTTACTAAGTGTGTCGAAGTAAACGGAGACTATGTTGAGAAAAAAATGGTTTTTGAAAAAAACAATATGTTTTTTTCCTACTTAGGTAGCTTCAATATCAATCCGCGTAGTTGGTGATTCTACTGGTTGGATTTTTATTTCGTTCTTTTAAAGAATTTTCAATTCGAACACGCATTTCGGGAGTTGATTTAATGCTTTAGTTAAGGCAGTTAAATATTGTACATTTTGTACGTAAATTAGTGGTGGGATTTCCATTTTTTTGGATTGGTTTTCGTGATGTTATCCACTGTCATTTCCAATTTCTTCATTGTAATCATTAATAGAGAGAGCTTCAAACATATGTGATGTAACAGTTTTAAGCTTTCCTTCAGGCTTTTTTGACATAGGAGAAACGCTTAGCCAGTACGATGCTATAGTTTTTTGGTTTGTATATTGCGTTTTAGTTTTTTTTTGCCTTTTGCCGGTGTTTGGCGCTTGGGCAGTTTATTCAGGTGATTGTCGCGCACGTTTGTAACTATTATCCTGTACTGCTTCGCAAAGAGATGTTAATATAGACATCACTGGAGAGAATGAACACATTATAGCTGTCGTAGTTGTTGTTGTGTTTGTTGCTGCGATGTAGTGTTTGTTGTTGTGCTTACTAGAGCAAACACAGTGGTAGCAGAATATGTTAGGTTAGTATTTGTTGGAGTTGTGCATTGCTCGCTCCATGAGAGACGCTTTGTTGACATGACAGCTGCTACATGCGAGTTTTCTCCATTAGGTTGAGAGAGAGCTGCAGCTATGCGTGGGTTTATGATACCTGCAAGTAAGTGGTACCTCTCTGTGGTAGAGAGTGCTTCACCAACATTTTCGGCACTGCACTATCAGAATTTATAATACAA
The DNA here is from genome assembly GCA_920105625.2 of Clusia tigrina. Classification (NCBI taxonomy): domain Eukaryota; kingdom Metazoa; phylum Arthropoda; class Insecta; order Diptera; family Clusiidae; genus Clusia; species Clusia tigrina. The sequence continues at coordinate 143,340,834 of OV050030.1, read as the reverse complement.
ATTTATTTTCTATTCCATATCAAAAAACAGTACATGGCAAGCTGTGCTGGAGCGCTTAAAACGTCTATTTCGAAGGTTGTATGTTTTGTTATATTTCATTTATATTTCGATATTTTTCAGCTACACTTATTTCATCATATTCTTTTGTTCTCTCATTGTTCACCGTCTCCTCTCCTTTGTCATTCATTATTTTTCTATCCTTCGGGACTCTCGGTTTGTTAAATTCGTTTTCCCAGATTTTTGAAAATTTTCTCGTTTCTATCCTTATCGTTCTTTTTTCACTCCATCATGGTCGTATTGGGTCTCTTTTGCTTCACCTCCACCTTCTGTTCCATCTATGCATTCATCATATCTTATGACGCTTATACATACAAATTGACCGCTTAGTTAAAGCAAGCTGTTTGTATCCGCTTGTCGTTTAGCGCCTCAAACAGAAGTGCTGCCAAACAATTTTGTTTCTTTTGCGAACTAGAAAAAGAGTAAGCGAAGAATAAACCGCAACAATTATATAAAAAGCTGTTATTATATAAAATGGTTGTAACTCATATATAGAATATTATCGTGTATTAATTAATATGTACTCATTTAAAGTTAAATTTCCAACGCTTGCTCAGAATTTGCCATTCTCAATTTTTAGTGTCCCTCTTTAAAATTTGTTTACAAATGTATATGTATAAACATTTTAATTTTCAAAATCAATGCTACCAAATGCTATACTGTTAAACGACGGGTCGCATTTTATTCACACTCGCGTTGAAAGAAATACAGCTATTATTTACACTACTGAGTTTCAGAAGCATGGTTTGTCTCATCCCCTTATTGTAATTAATTTGAGTGATAGTGATAGAATTGTTATAGATATTACAGTCAACGAATTGCATGATTACATTTTAAGGCACATGATGAAAGGACAGTGTTGTTTTTTAATCCTAATGCAGTAGGGATGAGATATGGAAAATGCTCGAACAATTTTCCGAATGATTTTTATGAATCTACAATGGAAGCTGTTATAGAAGGCTAGATAAGGTATTCCTGTGGATGTGTGTGGCAGTTCACTTGACAATTTTTACGCTGTGACATACAACCCATATTTGTTGACTATATTTAACTGTCACATTAATTTTGAAGTGTGCACTCTTGTTATAAATGTTAAATATATTTTCAAATACGTCTATAATGGCTACGATAGTGCAACTCTTCAAGTAGGTAATGAAGAAACTGCCGAAAATCCAGAACTTCGACCTGATATAATAATACACCCATAATAAACAATAATAGCAGTATACAATACAGACCACCAGCTACAATATCAAGCAACTCTATTCGCTTTACATTAAAACTGCTAAATAAAGTAATTACTACACTAAATACAAAAAAAACCTGGACCAGACAAAATTACACCAAAAATGATAGCGGAACTACCCTAGATGGCAATCAAGCATCTAATGCATATCATGAATAGAATAATGCAATTAAATTACTTTCCACGCGTTTGGAAGTTATCTGAAGTAATTATGATATTGAAACCTGGCAAAGATCCTACAATTGTATCCTCCTATAAATGAATAAACTTATTATCAATTTTCTCGAAAATCTTGGAAAAACTCCTCTTCATCAGATATAATCAAAAGTCAACATTAAAAGAATACTGCGCATGCATCAATTTGGATTCAGAGCTAAACACGGCACTATAGAGAAGGTCCATATAAATGTTTCTGAAATAAGAAAAGCCTTCGAGGAAAAAAATACTGCACTGGCATGAAGGGCTATTGTACATATTACATACCCCACTTCCACAAAAAACCTTGCTATACTCAAAAGTTCGCAGTAAAACAAAAAACATTCACTTCTCTAAGTTACGAAATAAGAGCAGGCGTGCCTCTGCCTTATTTTCACTTCAGATCTACCAAGAAATGAAAAATTTCTGGCATCGAGGTTTGCAGGTGACACAGCAATACTAAGCACACATACTGATCCAAGGATAGCAACTTACAATCTTCAAATCCACCTGAATGAAATAGAGCATTAGGTGCGGACATGAAGGATTAAAATGAACGAATTAAAATGCGCACATGTGACTTTCACATTAAGGCAAGAGAACTGTCCCTCCATTAACATTAATGAACAGTCCATTCCACAAAAGACAGAAGTTAATTATCTTGGAGTTTATCTTGCCAAGAGGTTAACATGGAGGAAGCACCTCGAAATGAAACGTATTTAAGCAAAAATCAAAGCTATTAATTAGAACTGGCTTATTGGGAGAAATTCATAATTATCATTTTGAAACAAAATTCTTTTCAATACAACCATTAAACCAATATGGAACTATGGTATACAGTTGTGAAGTACCTCTTCTAGCGCCAACATAGAAAAGGTACACAAATTGGAATCTAAACTATTAAAAACCATCTGCAAAGCGTATTGGTACGTCAAAAACGCAAATATTCATAAAGATCTGGAAGTTAGCACAGTTAAAGAAGATATTTTAAAATTCTGCACAAACTATGCTTAGAGGTTACGATCGCATTTTTTTCTCTTTTCTTCTTCCCTTATATTCGTATACAGTAAAATTTAACTTAAAATATATAAAATATTGTAAACATGAAATAATATTAAATATTCTGAGCATTGGCAAAGAATTTCTTGCATGGTAATTTTAAGATTATATTATGGTAATTTGAAGATTTGCTTACTTATTGTCATTTTCCAAAAAGGAAAGATCCAATAAATAAATATGAAATTTCAAAAAAAAACTTTACGAAAGGCTAAATAAAATTACAAAAAAAATAAAAATAATAATGATGTAAGAAATATTTGCCGAAGAGTTGCCGACCATTCGTGAATTGCCATCGTGTATTTTGAATGTTGTGTTTCGCTGATCGTGAGCGTGTTGCCGGTTTGCACAGTTGACGAGTGACAGCCGAGGAGCACACCACGGTAAGCGACGCACAGCGCATTTTTAATTTGAATTGATTTTTACTTTCTATTTTAGAAATAAATATTAAGTTGCCAATATTAAACTTTCGATCCTTTTACTCGTCACAGCTGAGTAGTGACAAAAAGGTAGCTTTGGTGTTTGCTCATAACTTCGAACAAGTGTTTGAACCAAATCATTGGACCAACAATTTTGTAAGTCGCTCTCTGGTCATCCAAGATTCAATAAAGCCAATTCAAGGGAACACAAATGAAACTTGAAAATATGTTATTTACACAATCAGAAGTATAGAGTCAAGTACAAGGAGTTTTTTGCCCCTGACTTTGACATTGAAACGACTCAATTTCGCTTTGGTAAGTACTCAGCGGGTTCCAGGGTCGCTTACAGAAATTTATAACAATGGTGTGTAGTATGTTTTGCCTATTATACGAGTATATGCCTTTATTTAATTTCAAATTCAATTATGTAGTGTTTTCTTATCAGCTATTACATATATTAGTCTCTATAGCGTTCTGCTTATGTGTCCACTGTCGGCAGTTTCAGTCTCCACGAGAATCGGTAAATACCATAGACTCGTGGCCCGGTCGTGTGTAGTTTAGTCCCAGAGCGAGTCAAAAAGACCATAAACGCTTGGCTCAGTCGTGTGTAGTTTTTAGTTCTAAGCGTATTCAGTATATAAGTAGCTGATGATGTTCGATATTCTGGTCAGAGGAACCTTGGTGCGTTGAAGTCTCGGTGAGTGGTATCGGATCAAAGAGACCTCCCTGCCGGGGCCTCTCATCTTATAAACCGAAAGCTGCCACCGGGATCAGTGCATCGTGTTGTTGTGGGTGCACCGTTGTATGGTGAAATCTATGTTGGCCTGCTTTGTCTATGCCTGTTGTTGTTGTGGTTCAATTTTCCTTGGGCCACCTTCAACTTCTGCTGGTCAGTGTAATACCTCTAGTTGACCAGCAGTGATCTTCAGTGTTGCCGTTGGTTGTAGTGTAGTTGTTGTCGTCTTGTTGATGCTATTATAGCTATTTCTAGTTAATCCGCCTGCTTTATGCATTGTGCTTGAGGCCAAATGGCGTGCGTGACGCTCTCTCGTGTTTCTCCGTGTTAAGACTTTGGTCGCTGTAGTATTGTTGTTCTTTGTAAATATTTATTTGTACTCCGCCTGCTTAATGCTCAAGTTGTTGCTGTTTTGTTGATGCGTTTTCCCTTATTACTGGACGTGTCCCACTTTATGTAATTAGGTTTGTTTGTGTTGTGGTGAGTATAACACTTTACATTTTAGTGAGTTAAAACATTTAAGCTTATTGGTCCGATCGTATGTGTGTAAATGTTTTGTTATACTCATATGCTGTGTTTGTTGGTGCATTTAGCGTGGGAGGTGGTTACCTTTTTAGGCAGTGGGATATCGGGTTTGTTTGCGTGATGAAATGTTGTTGGTAGGTGTGTCTTTGCAAAATGGTGTAAATAGCTATTCGCTTGGTGTTAGCACGATCTTCTGCGGTAGCATACGGGCTTTGTGATATTATTTGTAAGCTGTGTGTGCGGACAACATTTGCAACGTTTGCACAACTTTGACGCAAGAGGACCGCAGGGAGATATACTTGGGCCGATATTATACCTACTGTTCACTTCAGACCTACCTCTAGGCAATTGCCTAATAGCGTCAACATTTGCTAATGATACCGCTTTCTTAAGCTCGGTTAATAATCGGAGACCTGTTTAACTGGCGCACTCGTGTAATAGAAAACCAAATTACTCACTTCACATTTACTCTGCGGAAGTATACTTGCCCTAAACTCAAACGGCGTATCTATTCCTCAAGCTATCGAAGTACTTAGGAGTCGATCTCAACGTAAACCGTGTTGGCGCAAGAACATCATAGCAAACAAAAAAAAATAGCATCAATTGGCTACTTACTAAGAAATTCAGACTGCGCCTAAAGCATAAAGTCCTTTTATAGAATGAAGTTATCAAAATGAAATTCTATCACACTTCCTTAATGTAATATTTCTATTTGCTACTATTCTTCTACTTTGAATATATTACAGGTAACCAATATCTCTAACCCCGTAATAAATAAAACTAAGCATGTCAAGTACATACGTACATATAAAATTGTCAGAATCATTTTATGTTAAGAAATGTGCTTACAGTACTCCAAATTTCTATTCCGTACCTCCATATAGGCATGATTATTGTCTTGTAGATCAGGATTTTATTTGTTAGCGAAAGATTCGATTGTTTTCCTGTTTCTTTGTCTGAATCTATTTTTTACTTCATTCCTCTTTTATATTATGTGCTCTTTCCATAATGGTTTGGCATCAATTGTCATACAGAGGTAATTAGCTTTAGTGTCAATCTTAATCTGGTCATTATTTATGGTTAGATGCACTGGCTTAGTCCTCCTAATAGTGAAAATGACTTGTATAGTCTTATCGCCATTTATTTTGGTTCCCCACTTTCCAAACCAAGATAAAGTTTTGTCAAATATTTGTTGGAGATTTTTTGTGTTATAGCCAAATCTTTGTGCGATACAAGCAAAACAGTATCGTCAGCAAATGTTGCTATCATGTTGCCATCTGGTATAGGTATAGGGATGTCAGCTATATAAAAGACATAAAGTGTTGGTCCTAGTACACTACCTTGTTGTACTCCGGCCTCAATTTTTGAAATATCGGAGCATTCCTCAGCATCCTTGACATAGAAATATCGGTTTTTTATATAGCATTTTAGAAGTAGGTATAAGTCTAGTGGGAGGTGTCTTATCTTATGTAGTAGTCATTTGTGCCATACGCTATGAAACGCCTATGCAGCATCAAGGTATATTGCCATGCAAGATTTTTTTTTGTCAATTTCAGTTGCTATTTTATGCGTTACTCTCTGAACTTGTTCAATTGTAGAGCGTTTGCTCCTTTCTAAGATGGGCTCCAGGCAATCAAAAGCTATTTTTCAAAAATTGTTGATGGAGTTGATTGTAAGCTGATTGGTCTGTACGATGTGGCAACTGAGGGGCCCTTATTTGGTACCGGAATAGCAATAACTTCAGCAAATTTCCACGCTACGGGATAGTGCTTTCGCGATATAATTGCATTAAATAAATTCCTAACGTATTTAAGTGCATAATCGGGCAGTTCTTTTAGAATTTTACCTGTAAGTAGTTTTTTGTTGATAGTATGTACTTTGTATCTCCTTCTTTTTAGCTTTTTTGATTGCTATATTTTTATTGTTGGGTGTAGCAGCTGCGGCAATTATTTGGTCATTAATTTCATTTGTAAATGTCTTTTGAAAGTGATCGGATGATACGTTAACATTGTCTAAATGACTTCAAGCCCATTTGTTGTCTGGAGTTTTGAATGGCGGTTGGTGTAAAATTGTATTGACGATTTGTTTGGTAGCTTTCCACAACGAGTTTTTAGTGCTTGTGGATTCTAAATTCGTTAAGTACTCTTGGAGTTTTTCATCTTTGTCACATTTTAACACTTCTTCCAAATCTCTAGTTACTTGGTTTAGTTTCTTTTTATCCGCTGGTGACTGTGAGAGTTGCCATTGTCTTCTCTGTTTCTTCCTTTTTCTTATGGTTCCCTTGATTATAGTGCGAGTTCTGTAATCGTTATTTATGATTTTTATTGCTGGTGTAGAACTAGATGCAGCGTAAATAATATTATTAATTTTATATGCTACAGCACAGTCAATTTCTTCAACATTCTTCGATGAGACGTTTATGTCTAGTCTTTGTTCCAACATTGTGCGAAAAAGATTCCAATCCTTCAGAATATTATAAATATTTGTTGGTCTATAGTACTAGTATATTAGAGGCTTGCTTTGATATGTAAATACAACCGGAGAAAGTTTAGATGAGATTTCGCAGATAGATTGAATAGTCAGATATGAGTGTCTATTTTTTTATTTTTTATTTTATTTTCTCGGAACAATCTGGTAAGCGCAGCACTCAGACAGAGTATATTCGTATATCCATTGTACTGCACTTAAGGTTCCCTTTTCCTCGGCTTTAAATCTACCCGACCGCCGAAGAAATAGAAGTAGATCCTGTGGTGCCAAGGAGCCAAGTTGGTTACTCCTCAGCACATCAGTGCCAAAAATCCCAAACCTGATTCGAGCAAAGGCAGGGCAGACGCTAAGAAAATGGTCTGCCGTCTCGTCTTCTTCTCCACAGGCTGGGCACAGCGCACTGTCAGATATGCCAATCCTCTCCATGTGCCTAGCCCATAAAACGTGCCCCGTCATCACGCCAACCAACAGCCTGCAGTCCCTCCTACCTAAATATAGAAGGAACCGCGACCATCGGTCAGAGAGGTAGCATCATTTTCGTCCATCCGCAGCCTCTCTCAGCCCGCCATGCCCGCTTGTGGGTCGAAACAACCCACTTATTTGCAGTGGCTTTGATGGCAGCAGAAAGGAGTGGCAGAACAGGCTCAGGGCCAATAAAAACAGACTCGGAGCCCATCCTGGCCAAAGAGTCAGAGGTCTTGTTACCCGCAATGCCAGCGTGTCCCGGGACCCAAGTCAGAGTCAGACTATTATGTTTTCCAACACAATTTAGCCTGGATTTGCAGGACCTGACTATCGTAGAAGTGGTGGTAGGGCTATCCAAGGCCATGAGCGCAGCTTGGCTGTCACTGCAGACACAAATAGATTTGCCTATCCACCTGTTTTCCACAACAAAGTCCATCGCCTCAAGTATCGCATACACCTTTGCCTGAAACACAGACGCATGCAGAGCAAGGGCAACGAACCGACGGGTCCCACAAGATCCCACGAAGACACCAGAACCTGAACCTTCTTCAGTCCTGGAGCGATCAGTGAAAATACGGCAGCTGTGTTTGCCGGGCTCGTTCTCGGGATCTAACCATGCACGAGCCTCTGGCTGCAACACATTGTACCGCTATTCTAGTATGACGGTTGACGACGTGGAGTCCGGGGGCATAGACCGGATTGTAGAATCGATGTCAGTGCCTACGCCGTCGTCCAATATCGAGTACTCCCCATACCAGTGGCCACTATGTTTCACTCTGCAGATGGGTTTAACGGCCTCTCCGCGGATGAAGACATCTAGTGGCGGGAGATTCACCAAAGCATCAAGTGCCGGGATGGAGTAGTCGGAAATGCTCCGGTACAACATATGGCCACAGCCCGTTGTAGTTTTGATAGAGCTTTTTTGACCCCTACAAGAGAGAGTCTGCTCATCCAAACCATCGATGCATAGGTGGATAATAGGTCTTACCATAGCTGTATAGATCCATAGGACCTTACTAGGGGAAAGACCCCATGTCTTACCACAAATACCCTTACACTGCCAGAAATCTGACAGTGCTTTGGATGTCTTCAGTTCGACATGTGTTTTCCAAAGAAGTTAGTTATCAAGCATGACTCCAAGATATTTGATTTCCTTGGATAGTTGGATAGTGACTCCTTTTAGTGTAGGCAGAATAAGTCCATCAAGCTTTCTCCTTCTGGTAAAGAGGACAATACCAGTCTTGAGGATTAGCCGATAGCCCATTCGCACTGCAGCAAGTGTCACTCATATCCAGAGTTCTCTGCACCCTTCTGCAGACAATCATAAGGGATGGACCTGTCACAAGACAACCAACATCATCCGCATATGCCTGAGCGTATACACCCGAGTCATTAATGGCGTTAAGCAGGGGATCGATTACCATGCACCAGAGCAAAAGAGACAGTACGCCATCTTGGGGACAGCCTCTATTAACCCCAGACGACACCAGCAAATCTTCCTCCGCCCTCACCGTTATGATTCTCTGGGCCAGCATTAACGTATCCAATTTACTAGGACCCGGTCTACGCCATGCCACCTAGCAGAGCCGCACATACTGTCGAAAGTAGCATTGTCAAACGCACCCTCTATGTCCACAAAGATGCCTATTGCGTATTCTTTCCTGTCAATGGCTCGCTCTATTCTTCCAACAAGGTTTTGCATAGCAGTCTCGAAGGATTTTCCGCTTTGATGGGCATGCTGAAATTGAGAGAGTTGATGCGTCTTCAGAGACTCCCTACGCATGCGAAGCTCCACCAGCCGTTCTAAACTTTTTAGCATGAACGAGGTCATACTAATAGGTCTGAAGCTCTTGGGATTGGTGTAGTCGTCTCTTCCAAGCTTAGGAATGAAAGCCACCCTAACCATCCTCCAAGAGCGTGGTACATAGGCCAGTGCGAGACATGCAGTGAAGATCTTCTTCAGTGCTGCCAACACTAACTCAATGCCTTCCTTCAACACAATCGGATATATGCCATCCAGTCCGGGCGACTTGAAGCTGTCAAAGGATTTGATAGCAAATCTAATAGCAGCCTTATTCGCCACAGTTCTGGCGACATACCAATCATGTCGAGAGGGTGTAGCTGCGCTGTCAACAGTTCCGACCAAAGGTGGTTGTTGACGGGCTATGCTTACCTGATTTCCTGCAAAGTGTGACTCCACCAGCAAGCTGAATGTCTCACTTTGCCTCTCCGTATAGGAGCCATCAGGCTTCCTGAGCAACCCCGATAATTCGATATCACTGCAGAAGTCTCTAAAAGAAGTCATTTTCGAGTCCCGATTTAGCTGCTTGTAGTCGTCGTGCGTGTCTATTGCTTTTTGTTATGAAGAAGGATATTATTTATATCAGGTCTTTGTCCCGTATCACTCGGCCAGTATGTAGGTTCTCCAGTGCTTATGAAGTTGCTTTTACATTCATTTATTGCGTCGGAAAGTTATCTCCCTTTTGCATTTGGAATTCTTGAGCCCCAATTTACATTTTTCGTGTTAAAGTCACCTCATACAATATATCGACTTATAATAGTTTTAAGATAATCCCGATATAAAAGTTTAGTGTTTTTGTGTTTGGGGGGGAGAGATATTATAAGTTGCCCATATAAGTCTTCGATTCTTACTGTAGTAGCCTGCAGGTAGTATTTCCTATAAATATTTTTTTCAATGCACTTCATTTTATTGTTTATTATTATTGCCGAACCAACACGATCCCTGTTGTCAGGATGATTTGTATGGTAAATTGAGTAGTTTGATATTTTTATAAAGCTTTTTTCTGTGAAATGCAACTCAGCTATTAACAGAATGTCAATTTGGTAAGTACTAGAATATGTTGATTAAGTCCATTAGCATTCCAGAGAACTACTTCAAATTAGTTTGCTTGTCTATTCAATTTAGTGATCAGCATAGTTATAATATTGACCATGGTAGATATTTGTGAGATTAATTGTTTCATCATGTTCTTTAGTTCAGACATGCCCTTGTTGTCATTCTGAGCGGTGGGATGTGAAGTGTTATTTGGATTACTGGCTGCTACTTCAGCATTCGTTAAGTTAGGTGAAGTACCGCTTTGTTTAGCTGTCTCTTCTTTTTGGTTCTGTTGAGACCTTGTAGGTTGCTGCTGTTCAGAATCTGCTGGAGTAATTTCTACTTTCCTAAGTGGTGGGAAACGTTTAATTTTAAGAGCTTTATATACCATTTTCCCCTTGTAGTTTGCAAAGTGTTTTTCGCGGCATAATATAGAATTATCACTTTTTTGTAAAATTGGACAATTGCTAATTTTATGATTTCCAGCACACTTAACAGTTCAGTGCAGAAGTTTTTGGTATGGCCATATTTTTGACAGTTCGTGCATTGGGACAAGGATCTTTTTTGGTGTGGGGGCTCAAAACTTAACTTACAGTGAAGTAAGTGGGATATAGAGTATATTGGATTTTTATTTTGTTCTTTAGAATTTTCAATTCGAACTCGCATTTCGGGAGTTGATTTAATGCTTTAGTTAAGGCATTTATATTTTGTACATTTTGTACGTAAATTAGTGGTGGGATTTCTATTTTTTGGAATGGTTTTCATGATGTTATCCAATGTCATTTCCAATTTCTTCATTGTAATCATCAATAGAGAGAGCTTCACACATATGTGATGTAAAATTTTGAAGGTTTCCTTCAGGCTTTTTTTAGTTTTTTGGATTGTAGTTTTAGTTTTTTTTTGCCTTGTGAAGATGAAAAATACTAGTGCTAGTATTTTCATCACACACACCTAAAAAGCGTTTAATGCATCAAAGATGTACATTTATCATAGGGACCTGGTGCTTAAAAAAATAACTCACCCTGAACAATGTTAAAACCAAAAGTTACATCCTACCCTAGATCACTCAAAACGCATACACTTTCACTAGCATAGAAATTCTACCAACAATAAGAGGAGAATGTTGGAACATAAGCGGAAAAAAACCAGCTCTCATACCAATCGCACTAATTAAAACCACGGAGCGTTTTCGGAGTACTTAATAATGTACACAGTACATTAATACTGATACAAGCGGCGAATTACAGCTGTTTTGAATTTAACGGCTTTTCAACGAAACCAATACACGAGTAAGAGGAGAAGCACATAAGAGTCGGCGATGGATCGGTCGCTTCGGGTGCGATGAAGAAGACAAAGAGTGTGAGTTGTTTTGAATTTAACGGCTTCTCCACGAAAACAATACACAAGTGAGAGGAGAAGCACATACGAGTCGGCGATGGATCGGTCGATTCGGGTGCGGTGAAGAAGACAAAGAGTGTGAGCTGATTTGAATTTAACGGCTTCTCCACGAAAACAATACACGAGTGAGAGGAGAAGCACACAAGAGTCGGCGATGGATCGGTCGCTTCGAGAACAAAAAGAATGTTAGTTACTTTAAATTTAACGGCTTTTTCAAGTTTTACGGTTCCTGTACAACAACACTTCATAGAGGCCATTCTCTTAAATACTAATTATAATTGTATACTAACGCATACTAATTATAATTGTATACTAACGCAGACAGAGCCAGGAGTTTATGGTATTCACCCAGTCTCCCTGGGACTTGTAAACTAACATAGACAGAGCCAGGAGTTTATGGTTTTCACCGACTCTTCCTGGGACTGGTATACTAACATAGACAGAGTCAGGAATTTATGGTTTTCACCGACTCTCCCTGGGACTTATATATTAACTTAGACAGAGCCAGGAGTTTATGGTTTTCACCGACTCTTCCTGGGACTTTTATATTAGCTTAGACAGAGCCAGGAGTTTATGGTTTTCACCGACTCTTCCTGGGACTGGTATACTAACATAGACAGAGCCAGGAGTTTATGGTTTTCACCGACTCTTCCTCGGAATTTTATATAAACTTAGACAGAGCCAAGAGTTTATGGTTTGCACCGACTCTTCCTGGGACTTGTATACTAACATAGACAGAGCCAGGAGTTTATGGTTTTCACCGACTCTTCCTGGGACTTGTATATTAACTTAGACAGAGCCAGGAGTTTATTGTTTTCACCGACTCTCCCTGGGACTTGTATATATTAGCTGTAATATTAATTAAACTAAGGATACTAGCTATAATATTAATTAAACTATAGATACTAGTTGTAATAATAACTAAACTAAGAATATTAGCTGTAATATTAATTAATCTAAGGATACTAGCTGTAATATTATTTAAACTAAGAATATTAGCTGTAATATTAATTAAACTAAGGATATTAACTGTAATATTAATTAAACTAAGGATACTAGCTGTAACATTTAGTAAGGAACAAAATTAAACTAAACATATATATACAAGCTGTAATATTCATTAATTAATAGCTGTAATAAAAAAAAAAAAAAAAATAATATATATATATATATATATATATATATATATATATATATATATATATATATATATATATATATATATATATATATATATATATTTAAATCAATAAAAGAATATCTATATATATTGGAAACCTATTATTCGAGTTTTGAAACATGTAAACGAACCTGGCACCCGCTGAGTTTTAAACCAGCGAAAAAGAGAGAGTCGTTACAGCCTCTTGCCGGTGTTTGGCGCTTGGGCAGTTTATTCAGGTGATTGTCGCGCACGGTTGAAACTATTATCCTGTACTGCTTCGCAAAGAGATGCTAATATAGACGCGTTGTTGACATGACAGCTGCTACATGCGAGTTTTCTCCATTAGGTTAAGAGAGAGCTGCAGTTATGCGTAGGTTTATAATACCTGCAAGTGAGTGGTGCCTCTCCTGTGGTAGAGAGTGCTTCACCAACATTTTCGGCACTGCAGTATTTGAACTTATAATACAAATTTATTTTCTATCCGTATTACAATACAGATCAGGCAAGCTCTGCTGGGGCACTTAAAGCTTTTTTTACCATTTAACACTGTTGTTAATTGGGAGCAGACTAAACACGTCCGCTGCTGATAAAAACACACTGTACAAAGTAAAGTATGATGACGATATAAAAAGTTTTGGTTATACATCCTTTGGACTAAATAAAACAATTCTGATTTACAAAGCTGGTGGTGTTAACGGAGCTTCAGAAAGGTGCAGTAAGAAGTAAGCTCAGCATTCCCAAAAAACAGACACTGATTAATCAGTTTTTCAACTAGATAGGTTTATTTAAAGTCTTATGTACATATTTAAATGTACGCTTATATATATCTACATCGATCTAAAAAAAAATATTTTTTTTTCTTAAGTTGTGAAGTGAATTGTTCCTTTTGGCTTTTATTTTTGTTTTAAACTATATTTCACTAAAACAAAAACTTTCTGAAGCACGATTTCACTATATTTTACACTTCTATTGAAAATTTAGGTAATTTTATCTTGGTACTGGATTTAGCGAAAAATTCGGTTTAACGAAATAGGCTGTTGACGATGGTGTTCCCTAAACTGAGAATATATATATATATATATATATATATATATATATATATATATATATATATATATATCTATATATATATATATATATATATATATATATATATATATATATATATATATATATATATATATATATATAAATATAAATAAATAAATATATATATATATATATATATATATATATATATATATATTTATATATATATATATATATATATATATATATATATATATATATATATATATATATATATATATTCGTATATATATCTATCTATATATATATATATATATATATATATATATATATACATATATCAAGAATCAGAAACGCGAAGCGCCCATTAAGATTTTTTTCCTTCCATACTAATCGCCCCACCCTGATATATATATATATATATATATATATATATATATATATATATATATATATATATATATATATATATATATATATATGTATATATATATATATATATATATATATATATATATATATATATATATATATATATATTTATTAATTTTTTTTAAAGAAAAACCACATTCTTTGGAATGAACCTTGTGTGACTCTCAATGAAAACTGATAATTGAATGGCTTGTGTACGGCAGCTGCCCTCATTACAAAAAAGTCAGATCGAACAGAGTTTAAAGTTGTTCAAGCACAAGGGTATGTTAGTTAGGTTGAACATAGCGCTGCTCTTGCAGTATCTGCAACCAAATATTGAAGCTAGCCCACGTTCTACAAAATCCTTCTTCAGTGGCTGCAACGAACTAACAAAATTAAAAGGACCCGCATAGATATTGGTAATAAGTTTGGTAGAATACGCCGGCATGTTGGTAGGTAGGTAGGTAGGTAGGAGTGGCCGCCCAGTTTGCCAAAAGCACACTTGAGGACAAATAATGGCCCATTGTGATATCACGGTGTGGCGCCGTTCAAGCACTGACTAAAAAGGTTCCCATACTTGGGATGGTGATAGTCAGTGCAAGGACAGCGCCTGGAAAGGCACGACTCCCCCGTCATGTTTCAGGAAACCATCCTGATACTTTGATGAACCTGGCTATGTCCCTAATATTAATGGATGACAGCTCTGTCAGGCTTGTAAGAAATGGGGCACCAAAGGTGCGAATTCTTCTTCTGCTCAAGGATGGGCAGTGGTATAAGAGGTGGAAAACCGTCTCGTCCTCCTCCTCGAAGCCACAGCCTCGGCAAAAGTCATTTGATTGTAGGCCCAGTCTTTCTGCGTGCTGTCCCATTATGCAGTGGCCGGTCAAAACCGACACAGTTGTCGACAGTGATACGCGATCAAGTCGAAGAAGTTGATTGGTTCTATTTTTGTCCATGCTTGCCCAAGTTAGTCTAGCCGTGTGGCAGGATTCCTCGTTAGCCCAGGATTTGTAGGCGTCAGCCAGATATTTCCGTTTGACGTCGAGCTTGGCTGTTGCCAGTGGAATGCCGATATTTACAGAGGGGTGAATGTCGTACATTAGCGTGCCTGCCTTGGCAAGCTCGTCCGCCTCGCAATTTCCCGGGATTTCGCTGTGTCCGGGAACCTAGATTAGGTGCACCCGAGAGTAACTTGCGAGCTCATTTAAAGATGTTCGACATTCATGAACTAGTCTTGATGTGGCCGTGGAGCCAAAAAGAGATTTAATGGCGGCCTGGCTGTCTGAGAAGATAGATACGTCAACTGCGCCGATATCACTACTCAGCATCCATTTGGCTGCGTGGTAAATGGCCATGACCTCAGCTTGAAAAACGCTGCAATGGTCTGGGAGACGTAGGGAGATGTTTAAGTCCAGCTTGTCGGAATAAATACCGCTGCCGACTCTACCTCCAAGCTTGGAACCGTCGGTGTAGATTTCGACTGTTTCACCGACGATTCGGTTTTCTGAGGCACAGTCGCTTCGACTTGGAATAGTGAGGTCGAATTCCCTGTTCAAATCGGGATAGACCGACATATAATCGATAAAGTTGGGGACAGGTGGGTCCTGATTCAGAATTGAAGCATGGCCTGTTAGGGTTATGCGCCAGTGCGTAAGAGCATTAAGTCTAATCGCTGTCAGCTTGGCTTGTTGCTTAACCAGGATCCCCGAGGGGAGCCAGTGCAGCATGGCAAAAAGGGCTTTCGTAGGTGTGCTACGAAGAGCGCCAGTGATCAGTAGAGCAATGGATCTTCTGATTTTATCTAGAGGTTTGATATTACAGGCTTTTTCGAGAGCTTGCCACCAGAAGACCGACCCGTATAACAGGTTTGGTTCAACGATGGCCGTGTAGAGCCCGAGCACGACTCGAGGACGAAGTCCCCATCGTGCACCAACTGCTCTTTTACAGCAGTATATAGCGCATGTTGCCTTACGTGCCCTCTCAGCTAGATTGGCTTTCCAATTAAGCTTTGGGTCGAGAATCAGGCCTAAGTACTTAACGTGTGTGCTCAAAGAGAGCGGAGTGCCGTTTAGACTAGGCATTGTAAACTTTGGAATTTTGTTCTTCCTAGTGAAAAGCATAGTCTCGGTTTTGGATGGGTTAACCCCAAGTTCGAATTCGCGACACCAGTTCGACACAATAGAGAGTGAATAGTTCAGTTTTTCGGAAAGTGTTTGGGGGAATTTGCCGGATGCCGCGATTGCTATGTCGTCCGCATAGGCTATCACTTTGCATCCAGTAGATTCCATTCTCACCAGTAGTGTGTTAACTGCCAGGTTCCAGAGGAGGGGTGATAAAACACCTCCTTGTGGCGTGCCCCTGTTAACCACCCTCCTGGATTGGGCACTGCCGATCGTGGAAGTGATGATCTTAGATTTTAGTAGAAGCTCTATAAATTTAAGAAGACCTGAATTCAGGTTAAGATTATAGAGTGCGGAGATGACAGCGTTGGGGCATACATTGTTGAATGCTCCCTCGATGTCCAGAAATATGGCAAGTGTGAATTCCTTGTACGCCAAGGATTTGTCAACTTGAGAAAGGAGAGAATGAAGTGCTGTTTCAACTGATTTGCCTTTAGAGTAAGCGTGTTGAGATACAGAGAGAAGAGAAGGGTTGATCGATGTCCTGATATGTAGGTCAAGAGCTCTTTCTAGAACCTTAAGAAGAAAGGATGTTAGACTTATGGGTCTGTAATCCTTAGGTTTGGTGTGCGAGGCCTTCCCAACTTTTGGTATGAAGACGACCCGAGCCGTGCGCCAGCGTAAGGGAATGTATTGCAATCTGAGGCTTGCATTATATATTTGAAGCAGCCATGGAAGGATAATCTCTTCCCCATTTTGGATATCGGCAGGAATGATGCTGTCCGGTCCGGGAGACTTGTATGGCTTAAAGGTTTGAATGGACCACTCAAGGTGACTTTTTGTCACTTGGAATGTGGGGAGGCTATCATGGGAAACCTGCTCCACCTGGTAGACTGCTTGATCCGCTGAGGCTAAACTCCCTGGGAAGTGGGTGTCTAGCAGTATATCAAGGGTTTCGGTGCTTGAGTGAGTGCAGCTGCCATCTAGTTTTTGGATACAGTCAAGGGCTTTGTTAGAGGAGTGGAGAATTTTACGAAGACGGCTAGCCTCGGACGTCGATTCAATGCTTTCGCAAAATTCCCTCCATGACGCTCGTTTCCCTCGCCTAATTATTCGTATTCGTATTTCAACTCTTTTTGTTTATTTTTGAAAGGGGCCCACTCAGCTGTAACTTTAGCTTTGTTGAAAAGCATTCTACAAGTTTTGCGAAGACTTGCAATTTCCGAGTTCCACCACGGAGGTTTAGGTTTGCCCCGTGGTTCGGGAGTGATGCAAGAAATATGAGTGGCTTTTTTAAAAGCTGTGTTCAGATCGTCGACCGCCCGATCAATGTCGGGACAGTTGTGGATAATAGGGGGAGTCGTTGCTAAGCATGACCCCAGTTTGAGCCGGAAAAGAGGCCAGTTCGTGTTTTTTCTATTGACTGGTTTAAGAGATTCTGTATTGCCTATAGTCTTCCTCAAGTCAATGTCAAAGGTGATATAGCAGTGGTCCGAAAAGGAGCATTCCTGTGAGACGAACCAATTGCTTATCATGTTCGAGTAGTTATCGCTGACGAGGGTGATGTCAAGCACTTCCTTCCTTACGGATGTAAGGAAGGTCGGTTCATTTCCCCGGTTAGCAATGCCTAAGTTATTTGAAATGATAAAGTCGAAAAGACACTCACCTCGATCATTTGTGCCGGAGCTGCCCCATATTTCGTGATGGGCATTGGCATCGGCGCCGATAATTACCGGAATCTGTTTCTGGTGGGCTACAGCAACCATTTGCTTCAGTATGTCTGGTGGCGGGGAGTCGCCATAGTCATGAGCCTGTAGTTCGAGGAGATCCAGGAAGTCCGTGGACCCATTTCAATGACCATGGCAACATTGTCTTTGTCACTGAATCTAGGGAGTAAAAGAGCGTTAACGCTGTTTTTTACCACAATGCAGGATCTTGGTTTACCTTGATCCTCGATATATACCATACGATATCCGAATGCATTGAGTCCAGAAACCCGGTCAGTTATGACCCAAGGTTCTTGGACGAGAATGAGCTCCTCCCCTATATCCGAGAGGCGGAGAAGCAGGGCTGCCGAGGCAGTTTTCGAATGCTGAAGGTTAATCCTGCAGTTCGTGATGAATTTGTGCGTCAACTTACCACAACATTCAAGATGAAGTACATGGGTGTGGCGAAAACTTGTGTTGGTTTCAGTATTACTTATAGTGCAGCAGGAGTTTACTTGGATCAGCAAAAATACGCTCACGAAATACTGAAACGATTTGGCATGGAAAATTCGAAGCCGATATCGACGCCAAGTGATATTAACCAAAAGTTATCGCTGAACGACTGCGACGTAGAATTGGTAAGCGTACCATACCAGGAGGCCATAGGGAGTATGTTATATCTAGCACAGGGCTCGCGGCCTGACATTGCATTTGCAACTAACGATGTTAGTCGGTTCAACGCAAAGCATGGAAAACCCCACTGGGCCGCTGTTAAACGAATTTTCAGGTATCTAATTGGCACTGTTAATTATAAACTTTTTTATAGCGGCTCTGAAGGTCTCGTGGGTTACTCGGACGCGGACTGTAGTACCTTCAGCATTGTCTGGATGGGTGATTAAAGTGGAATTCAACTCCTCCTCTTCGGACATTGGAGAGATGTATCTACCAGCCGCATCCGTGTCCATGTGGTCGAAGAATTCTCCGACCACTTCGGAAGTTGAGAAGCGGCTGCTTCTGGTTGTAACGGAGCACATACTCTCATTGTCACTACCCGACAAAGGGGTGAGAGCCGGGCCCGAGCAGCTAGGCTCTTTGGCAGTGGCTTGTGGGACAGCACCAGCCGGGGGAGGCTGTTGGGGGGCTTGGGCATCGCACTTGTAGATGCGGAGAGTGATGGCTCCAAAGCCATAATTAATCACCCCCTCGCGGGAGTTGATGGGAACAAGGGATTGCTCGCATGTTGGTAGGATTAAAATTTCTATTATGGTTAGAGAACTGCTTTTGGTAAAGAAAACAATCACTCGTATATGATCAATGAATGTGCGATAACCACAATACTCGTATAACCAAATTTAATATCAAAGTGAGGAGTCTTCCTCTTGTAAAGTACCTTGCCATGCTTGATAACCACAATATAACCAAATTTAGTATCAAAGTGAGGTGTCCTCCTCTTGTAAAGTACCTTGCAGTACTCAACTTCTCAGTCTCGTAATTGTCTGCTTTAGATTGAAGAAACTAAAGTAGTTAGGAGAAGTGTCCATCGCGGCAGTTAATAATTGTGAGGGAAAATTATAAATTTGACCGAGAGTAAAAGATGTCAAGTTAGATGTTTCAAAATAACAAGAATTTAGTGGACGCGTATACATTCATGCTGTGCTGCAGGGCATCTCCTTGGCAAATTTCTTAAACCTGTATGTCATGTTTACAATATTAGTTTTATAAAAAACGACTGAACCATAATTTGGGTGGAATCAGTTTCGATTAATCGCAGCATGAATGCAATAGCCGGTAACCACGACCCCTTCAATATGTCAACATTGAACTACGACTTTTGCTCATTTACTTGCATCTATGGTTTTTGCAAAGGCTTCTTAGTACTTGGAGGTGTCATCAAACCCAAAACGTTTTGTGAGTCAAAACAAAGCTACCTGCGTGTACATGACTCACAGCATTTACCATAGTAATTAACTCCTAAGAGGCACTACACAAATAGTACAGTTAGCATTTAGGATTTAACATTAGTTACACACATACTCGTACTTTCAGGATGAAAGTTTCAATGTAAGCGCTGCATGTAAACTTTTGGGGTCTCAATTTCGTAACTGCAGAAATGAGTTTTCTTTTCCCACAATGCTCGAAATGATTGAATAGGTATGCCAGCTAAACTAGGTTTACGCTTAGCTAGAACCTACCGCACTTACGTAGCCGAGGTGTTCGTAGAAATAGAACAGCACAATCAGAAAGTATGTCAATAATATTTTTACTGTAGAAATAAGTTACATAAGGAATTAAAAGCTCAACAAAGATGGATTCTTTCTTTGAAATTTATCGTTAGGTGCTGTTTATTTCATAGCTTGTTGGCGGGTATGTTTGCAGCAGCGACTTTGTCACAGCACTAAGAACCCGAAGAGTGCAACTATTGGTGCAGTCGGACTAAAGGACACACCATCCCATGGCCAACATTTGGCTTCAACAGCCTGCAGGGAGAAAACCATGGTTTCTGATGACGACTCTAGAGTAGGCAAAGCATCCTGCAACTATTAGAGGAAACCCAATGACGAGCAGCCATTCCTGAAGCAGCCAAAATATACCCGCAACTAGAGAAGGACGTCCGCTAAACTACATGAAGGAATCAAGCATGAAAATTGTACCTATAGTATTGTAGCGGTGTATAGCGGTATCTCAGTAATTTGAAGTAGATACTTCTGCGACCCAGAAAGTGTCGTAGAGCTGGTGAAAGAAGTGCAAAATATAGGCGCCACAGCGTCGTTGCACGGAATTCTGTTGGCAACCATCGTTCGTCAGTATGAATGACAGCTTGGTTTGCGAGGATTCTTTTTGTCAAGAAATTTTAGTTTGTTTGTCGGTTAGGGACATTTTGATGCTGTGAATTTACGGTATCAGGTAAATTACTATTGGAAGATTCACGTCTAATAGCAATATTTGGAGTTGTAAAGTTGAAAGTAGATTATGTATAGAAACTATAATGTTTGAGTGCAGATGGGTTTTGGGTTTTATGTTTATTACAGTATTATGTTTATTACAGTATTATGTTTATTACAGTATTGAAAAATTGGGAACCTATTTTAATAAATTTGTTCATTTGATTAAAGGGTGAACGAAGCGAAAACTGCGTTTATTTATTTTCAAAAGTATATATGGGTAAACAATGATTTCGGGGTGGTCATAATGAGATTATGGCTTTATTAAGTTGGATTCTATGCAATTATCAAACAAAGTTAAATAATTATTGGTGGCTGAGGAAGTAGTGGGTAAGGAAATCTAGATTTCGGCTACTAATTTTTTAAAGGACTGCAAATGAGCAGTAAAGGAAAGATGTGCGTAGAGGAAATTTCGTAAACGGTGGTACAGCGGTGGTTCAAGGTAGTACCCGTGTTTATTGCTACTGCGTCAGAGAACTTACGGTCAGAGGTTCACAGATTCATTCAGGGTTATGAACTTGCAATAAGGAGCATCCAACCTAATAAGTTACAGGAATTTTTCTAGTGTGTGAAGCATATGTTGTTCGGAGATGCATACAATCTTGTGATGCCAAAGCAATTCGTCAATGCGAAGGAGATGCGATGACCCAAGATATGGTGATTCTAGTACTGAGGTTAGATCTTGATAAATTTAGGAAATATAGGCTAATAGTCGCAGAAGTAGTGCTGGGGTTTATGATTAAGATACACACGTTAGTTTGTAGGGAGTGTAGGTTTATAAAGGTTAATAGTTGTTCATGGTGGGAAAGACTTAGAGATTTATAGAGTAGATACGCGACCATTTTGGGAACAAAAGGACATTGTTTTGGTGGAAACAGGATGGGTTTATGTGTTCGTCGAAATACTCAGCAGGAAGGCAGCAAGGGGAGACCTACTTTTGATAGATTCAAGGCCGGACACTAGGCTCGCAAATTCCAGTGTTTTAAGGTAAGGAATGGAGTTTACTACAACAGACATAATAATGCTTTACGGAGCGTTTGGTAGGTGCATCAGAGCGTTGGGTTTGGTTAGAGTGAATCACAGCGAGTGCTCACTCTGCCACTGAAGTTATGTCAGTCAAGAGATTAGGAATGGTAGTTATGAGGTAGTAACCGTGAGGTCAACGAGAGTAGTTACTCTGTATATAAACTTCCGATTGAATATATATCTCAGTTGGAAAAATGGCTACAACAATGGAGGATAAAGGTGAACGAACAAAAATGTGTACATATTACATTTACATTGCGCAGGGAAACATGCCCGCCTATCCATATGTACACCCAGACTATACCGCAACACAGCGAGGTTAAATACCTCGGTATTCATCTTGATCGTCGAAAATACTTTGAATGACCTAGTAAATGTTTTAAAGGAAACCGCATATTTCCAACCCACACACGTAACAAAAAAGCTTCACTATTGTAGCCTCCTAGTGGAAAAACTGGTTAAAGGAAAGTGATGTCTTAGAAGATAGTGGCAAAAGCATCGGTCACTAAATTGAAGAGTGAACTCGCGGACCTGGGCTAAACACATTGACTCAAAGTGTGCTTAGATCAAATTGAATCTTAAACTGGCTTCAAAAATGCATTCGAAACTTGCCTTAGAATATAAGGTACTAATTTATACTAGTATCATTAAGTCGATACACATGGACACATGGGATTTAATTACTCCAACGCCTCCAATCGAAAATTTTGCGAATGATCACCAGTGCTCCATTGTACTTAAGGAACATAAACATCCACAGTGACCTGATATGAAATAAGCAGTTTGAGGGGCATGGTAGGATACACTCATATATGGGTACCAGGCGATAATTCATTTAATTAAGAACATTAATAGAAAAAAACATTAATTTGTAAAATAAAAAAGCATTATGAAATATTAAATATTATAATTATAATTAATATTTATAGTTGGATATGCAGCCAGCGCCCCCGACATCGTCAACAACATAGTTTAATATTGCTAATTGTCGTCATTTCTTAAAACTCTCATTTTTCTCTCGTTGTTTTATGGGACTTTGGTTTCTGCATATTGGTACGATCACTCGCTTCGGCCACGCTATCTTCCTTTCTTTCGTCAACTGCTATAGTGTTCGGTTGTGTTTTTCGTTTCGCAAATGCAACTGCGTTCAGTTCTGTAGAATAATTCGTTAATAAAGACCAAACTTGCAAAGCCCTGCGCGGAACCAATTCGCAAATTTTTACAATACAAATTTATTACAAAATGTTTCGTTAAATGAATTTCCAGTTAAAAGAATAAATAAATTTTTTGTGATAAAAGGTAATCTAAAATAATAACAATCCGACAAGTAAAAACTAACAAATGTTTATAATATTTCCTACACAAAGTCCTACAGGCAAATAAGCAAAACGAAAACTTAGAGAATATTGTTAAGGAATTGCCCTCTTGACAATTTATTCTGTTACGCAATTGCCCTCCTGACAATTTACTCAAACTCTCTATACTCGGATTCGCACCACTGGATTGTGTAGTAATCAAACAATCGCTGGTTGAATTAAAAAAAACGAACTTTATTTAATTATTGCAATTTACAAACTTAATATTAGGCTTAAAGTTTACTTTTTACAATTTGCACTTTACTTCACAACTCATTGATCACTTTATTTAATAATTAATTCCATAACTGTACAAAGTCACAATGACAAATAACGCTGCTTCAATAAAAAATGCCCGATGTAGACACTGTTCCGATCGAATTTGAATAGTGTGGTGGCTTTTATAGCTTTCAAATGGTTGAAGTAGAAACTTCTACAACAGTGTAAAAGTTTCTGGAAAATTCTAGAAGCTTATATAACCCACGAATCTTATATACATCTTGACCGATAACATTCTATACACCATCGACAGGGTGCTCTTAACTTATCTACACAGGGTGTACTCATTCTCACACTCGAGATGGGATCCTAAAAGTATGCAATCACGCTTCAATATACAATCACGTTTCATTGTGGTCCGCTTAATCTTGTTCGTCACGAACAAGGATAGTACTGCAACCTTTATAAGGAGATAGGCTTTCCAAATAGACGACCTTCATATTGCTCCTGATATTTCTCGCAAACTGGATGCGGTTGATCCGTTTTATCACCTTATAGGGACCTTCCCAGTGTGTTTGCAGTTTTGGCGATAATCCCTTTTTCCTTTGCGGCTTATGAAGCATAACTAGCTGCCCTTCCTGAAATCCCTTGGAGTATCCTCGTACATCATATCCGGATTGCACTTTATCACTCATCAGTTGTGTACGATTTCTGCTATATCCATGAATTTCATTAAACTGTTCTTGTTGATTGTTGTTTGTGTGGAAATATTTTGGGTTAGAAATTACACCTTTTTTTGTTCTAGTTCTCTTTGTTTTATTATGCACTTTCAAAAATATCAATTTCACTTGATTATCCTCTTACAATATAGTCCTTAATATAATTAGTAATTACAGACATTAATTATTTCTATGCGTCCACGGCCACGATGCTGAAGAGACTGAGACTGATTTGCGAACCAAACGGCCGACTCGCCACGTTGGCGTGCTCAGTCGAATTTGCCGCATTGAGTAAAAAGATGGCTACGGCCCGGATACACGTACACTCATGGTTTTCACTCGTTTTTTGGTGAGACATGAAAGGAGGAACTCTCTCCCAAAACAAGCCTCACTTTGAAACGAGGGGAAAAGGTTCACGGCGTGAAGGCGTTTGTGAGAGATGTGGACACCCTACTTCCCCTATTGGTGACTACTGATGCCTGGAAATATGTGTTCCGAAGAATAGTTTTAAATAAAATACAAGGACCAGCGGTAGACGTTATGAAGACGGTGGAAGGCGAAGCTTTATGGGATACTATCAAGGCAGCT
The DNA here is from genome assembly GCA_920105625.2 of Clusia tigrina. NCBI lineage: Eukaryota > Metazoa > Arthropoda > Insecta > Diptera > Clusiidae > Clusia > Clusia tigrina. The sequence goes on along the minus strand of OV050030.1, from coordinate 143,316,137 downwards.
CTGCTGGATAATTTTGGAAACAAAGAAACCTACTATTCATTGTACCAGAGAATATTTTCGCTATCAGGTTATAATGTAAGAGAATATTATATTAAATTAAGAGAGTGTGCTTGCGCTGGTGCCACACGCGTGGCGGTTGCCGTGGAATTGCCTCGGCTAATCTGGATTGGAGTGGTGTCGACGGGTGCGATCACTGGTGGCAAGGGTGCCACACGTGTGGTTACCAATGACGCAGTTGGTCGGGCTCGGCGGGCTGCGTCGATATCCACCGATAAATGGCCATGTCGTTGGAGCATCATGACGTTTCCCCCCTGGTGCAGGTGGTCGTGTTTGGCTGTTGTTTGGTCGACTTCTTGGCGGGTCCAAATGCAGTATGGTGTGATGCCTCTCTTGGCAGTGAAAATTCGAGTAACTACTGGGACAAGCCGCCACCTTATTTGAGGGCGACACGCAGTTCACACACAAGCCATGTTTTCGCGTCAATCCCCACCATGTGGACACGTTGGCTGCCTGAAATGTAGGACAACTGCGCACGGCGTGGGTTGCGGGATGACAAATTCTACACTCGTCGGTTTCAATTCGTGGTTGATGGGTCGGGACTCGATGAGTTCGCGGAGCAGTCGGCTGCATCCCCCAGGTCGGCCTTCATTCCGTGGGATGCAGATTGGACACTGCCTCGAGAGCACAGAAGCGTCGCGTCAAAAAAGTATATAATTCTTTCCACGTAGGAATTTCTGTCCGATCACCCCTGGTTTCATCCCTTAAAGAAAGAGTCTCCAACGGCAGACGCACAGAACACAAATATACTAAGAAGATATCTCACCAACCAGCTATGTCACCCACATACACCTGCAGCGGCGCCGCACAGTTATTGTTCTCACATTGTAAGCGTTTAATCGCGATCCCCTCTTCCCGCTTTACCAGTTCCACACTAAAAAGGGTTGTCAGTTGCTGATGGATGAGAATGCGTTTGTTTTCATACCGAACTTTCAAATTTCCCCATGCCTGGTCAAAACCTTAATCGGTAAGGGGTGATTTCAGCACGATTTCCTTGGCTTACATATGCTGTAAAACTGGAATTAAAGGAAGAAATCCACCAATTTTTGGTACTGGAATAACTCTCGGTATAGCAATATTAGATTTTTTTTTCTTTCTAGAACTTAAATGTACAGCTTTTTGGGCAATTTTAATAGCAGCATTTATATTATCAGGTTTTTCTTTTTTTAATATTTTCAAGGTGTTTCTGATAGTAGTTGAAAATAATTTATTATATCCTTTTGTCTTTCTCTTTCTTCTTTTTTTCTTTAATTTCCTAGTTTTACGAATGTTATTTTTCATTCCTAATCCAAATTTAACTTTTGTCTTCATTGCGTTTGTTACAAACCAAGCGTCTGCACGTTCCCTTAAATTACTATCTTTTGATTTTACTCGTCCCCAAGCTTTTTCAGCTAATATTTGGTCAGCGTAATGTCTTTTATTTATATCTTTTGATTCTGAATATGCAATATCATGCTCTTTTTGCAAGCCGCATCCAATGGATTTATTCCTTTATCTCCTCCTGCTAAACGTTCTTTTAGTTTTGTTCCTGGTTCACAGAATTGATAACCGGGTAAATGTAGTTCAAAAGGTAATGCGTTTACTAAGTTGTTTACGAGTCCCCTGCCAATCTTAATCTGATTATGTGAATGTCTTTTGTTATAGTTTATAACCATTTTTTTTTGTTATATGAAATAGTCAAGGCCCATTCGTGTTAGCATTACAAATCGAAATTAGATACGTTCTACATATAATAGAGAATTTATATTGCAAACATATTAGTTATCAAATGCGATTAAAGAAGAAACATAAGCAAATTTTAGTAAGAAATGCTGATGATATCTATATGCAAGGGAAAAAACAAAAAATTATTCATAGTTCACTTTTACCAAATTCAATACGTGCACTTATTGTAGGACTATCAGACTAATGTAATGCTTAGTCTAATAGAAAGTCCTAATGGTCTTAATTTCAAAAATATTTACATATATTCAAAATCTTTGTATCAACCAAAATATTGTTACCTAAAGAAATTGATTGATCCAATAAAGGGAATAAACCTTTTTACATTTTCGAAAAATGAAAAAGTTATAAGTCCAGTTTAAGCTAAACCACACTCCATAATAATATTCGATGATGTAATTTGTGATCAACAAAACACAATAAGAGATTATTTTTGTATGGGAAGACACAAGTTGATTGATTGTTTTTATTATAGTATACGAAAATTCCAAAACATTTAATACGAGATAATGCAAATATGATTATTATATTTAAACAAGATGAAATGAATGTTAAGCATATATATAATGATCATATTATCGGAGATATGTCATTTAATCAATTTATGAAGATTTGTAGTGAATGTTGGAGAGATAAGTATGGGTTTGTTGTTGTAAGTAAGGATGATTTAATAAATAAAGGACGATATCGAAAAGGATTTGATAACTTCTTTCAATTATGAGAGACCTGATGTAAAGCAGATCAATAGCAGTTCGATAGCAGATTGATAACCGCAGATTAATATCAGATTGATTGCAGATTGAAAGCAGATACTAAATAGAGAACATTGGCCGGAAGAAATCGGAAATAAACTACTAAAAGATATAGTAAAGACAAGAGCAGTATTAAATGAAAAACTAAAAAATTTCAAATCAAATGCAATAGATAGGGTAAATATGTTGGAAGATACATTTCAACCTATAACAAAACCTCTGAATGAAATAATTGGAAACTTGAAAAAATTTTAAAAACCCTACTACATATATTTTAGAAGACTATCAAGGTCATGAAATTAAAGGAGGGTTTTATAGATTCGACTTAATGAAAACCGAATTTCCTCAAACATATTTAGTTGAAAGAGTTCTAAAGAGGAGAAGGAATATGGCTTATGTCAAGTGGTTAGAATTTTCAGCAGAACACAATTCTTGGATTGATCTTAACAATTCATCTGTATAAAACCATTTATCAATGCCTTCATCACTTTATTTACTTACTAGTCGTTAAGATGTCGATAACATTAACACTAACCGGAAATTCTTCATTACTTGTAGCAAATTATTTTCCTCCGATTCAACTTAATTCAATTCCGAATGTTGATGTAGAAAACAATCTATTTCATATTGGTGATAATGAAATAGAGATTCTTATTGGATCATATGAATTATCTGATATTGCTGATGCAGTTAGTGATAAATATGAACAACTGAATCAAAAGGGAATTCTTGATATACGAGTACAAGCAAATTATAATACCTTAAAAACGGAAATAAAATACTCTATAGATCCAATTTATTTCGATAGAGATAATTCAATAGCTTCAATTTTGGGGTTTAGTAAGAGAGTATTGGAGCCAGGTATTGTCCATTATTCAGATAAAACAATTGATATAACAAAAATAAACACAATAGTTGTTGGTTGTAATATTGTGACTGGATCATATATAAATAGTGTATCAGCACATACTTTACATCAGTTTTAACTTGTCGTTAGTCCAGGTTACAAAATCACTGAAACGCCAGATAATGTAATATATTTACCTGTAAATACCAATGAAATAAATCTTATTATTTTGAAAGTTGTTGATTAAGATGGTAATTTAATAAATTTTCGCGAAGAAAAAATAACAATAAGATTGCATTTAAAACCTTTAAAATAATGATTTTCTACAATAGAAATCAGTTACAAGTTAAATACTCTCCTGAGCAAAATCTATAATAATAAAAGAGTTTAAACTATTTTATATTATTTTATTATTTGTATTATTATGGTAGTCCTTCTCCTTCGAGCTCCTGTCAATTAAAAGATGCAAGCTCTCGTACTCGGGTTCATTTATGAAGATTTGTAGTGAATGTTGGAGAGATAAGTATGGGTTTGTTGTTGTAAGTAAGGATGATTTAATAAATAAAGGACGATATCGAAAAGGATTTGATAACTTCTTTCAATTATGAGAGACCTGATTTAAAGCAGATCAATAGCAGTTCGATAGCAGATTGATAACAGATATAAAGCAGATTAATATCAGATTGATAGCAGATTGAAAGCAGATACTGAATAGAGAACATTGGCCGGAAGAAATCGGAAATAAGACAAGAGCAGTATTAAATGAAAAACTAAAAAATTTCAAATCAAATGCAATAGATAGGGTAAATATGTTGGAAGATACATTTCAACCTATAACAAAACCTCTGAATGAAATAATTGGAAACTTGAAAAATAAAGAAAATATTTCAAGGACTGTCTATGATGAAAACTATGATAATGATGATGATGAAGATGATGATGATGCTAATAGTGATGTTAATGATAATTATGATGATAACAAAAACGATGATTATAAAATGGCTTCTTTCATAAATGATAATGAGACATTAGCAAATAGTCAGAAATCACAAAAAAATTATTTTGATCAAATCAAACTCAATGAAACAAAATAATTTATATGAAAACAAACTAAAAAAATTAAAAGATTATTATTTTAAACCAAATAAAAGAAAATTAAATGTGAATAGACAATTAAAAGAGAAAAGATATAACAATATTACGGAACACAAGCAAGTAAAAAGTGTAAATGATGCTGATAAAGAGAATGTAGTTCCTAATACAGTAGTCCCTTTAATTACATCACAAGCACCATTTCCAATGAAAAAAGCTAGCACATCAACAGACGATAGATATGAAAACAATCTAAAAATATACAAACAATTGCAAAGGAAATCTTATGAAAGAAATATAGAGAGTAAGCAAGTAAAAAGAAAAAGTTGTAAGGAATCTCTAGCTGGGGTACGCTCAGTCTTCCCAGAATCCTGTACAATATTTGTTTTCTTGACCTTAACACTAATTAATAATAATTGACTAATTAGAACTAAATGCTGTATTCTCTCCGCTTCGTCTAATTGCAGTGAAGTGGGGTATTGGCAGACGTAGAAGCAATAGCTGCTTTGAAGTGAAACGCCGGTTAAAACCTCGCGGTTACTTCGTCTAGGGTGGAGCACTCTCTTACGTGGTAGTGATGTCGGTTAAAACCTCACACCACCAATCACGTAAGAAGTCTCAAAAGTCTAACTTGAAGCAATAGCTGCTTTGAAGTGAAACGCCGGTTAAAACCTCGCGTTTACTTCGTCTAGGGTGGAGCACTCTCTTACGTGGTAGTGATGTCGGTTAAAACCCCGGACCACCAATCACGTAAGAAGTCTCAAAGTCAGGAATTGTCTGCCGTGGTCGCCACTGTCCGCGAATACTATACCCACTTACACGCCTGCTCGTCCGCTGTTGTCGCCGCCGCTGTTGGTTATCGCAAGAGAGCGCCTGCTCGTCCGCTGTTGTCGCCGCCGCTGTTGAAATCGCAAGAGCTCGTGTTCGTCCGCTGTTGTCGCCGCCGCTGTTGAAATCGCAAGAGCTCGTGTTCGTCCGCTGTTGTCGCCGCCGCTGTTGAAGTCGCAAGAGCTCGTGCTCGTCCGCTGTTGTCGCCGCCGCTGTTGAAATCACAAGAGACCGGTTCCTTTGTGCACCGGCCTTTTATACATTTTTCATGCGACCATCGACAAGTCCCGTATTTCGGCACTGTGTCGGTTCGCGCATACAGAATTCCCGTATTTCGGCGTTGTGTCATGTTCGAGCATAACCACGTGTGGCGTGGTTTGGCTACATGTGCTCGCATGGTGTTGGTATATGGTGAGGGCGGTACTTTGTGTGACCTTAAATTGTTACAAAATTTAGGTCTTCACACCCCCCCCTTACTTCATGGTGCGCAATCTTACGGTTATTGACGTGGGGTTAATGACGATTCGGTATGGTAGCATTTCGAATCGCATTCGTTTCAGTTTCCCAGTCCTATGATCTATCTGCATCCTCGGTGTTATTGCGTCTTTGACCATTTGTGGTAAGTGTGCCCCCTTCTCTCCATGTACCTCGTTCAGGGCGCAGAAAGTGAGGCCAGTTGTAATGGGCAGTTTATTTAATAGCGCGGTCAATGATGTAGCGCCTCTCTTCCACGTGCCTCCGTCGTTTTATTCTTCCTTCTCTTCATCTTGCAGTTCAGTACGTGAGTAAAGAGCTTCTAGTGGTTGTCTAGATAGCGCATCGGCTACGACATTAAGTTTGCCCTTCCTGTCAACTTTAAAGCTGGTAATAGTGTCGGCCGGTGTAGCTGTGTCCGTATCAAATGGATTGGGGATAGTTTGAAGCTTAATGACGCGAGTCAATTTGCCAACCACTGGTCTATTGTCACGTGAAAGTGTACTTTTGCTCGACTCTTCATTGAAGTCTTCAAATAGGCCGTAGGGCGATTATCGTGTGGCTTTCTTGTCATTGAATTTCGGAGACATTGCGTCGCAGGAAGCATCGCCGTTGGCTTCAGCACCCCACCGATGTTTGTACAGATGCTGTCGCTTGTTGACTGCAGACCGCTCGGGTTGGTCGGACTGAACAAGTACCCCACTTTTGAAAATCCTACCCATCTTTTTGGATAAGACCAGTTTTACCGAACCGCGTTGCTGTTCCTCCTCGGCTGCGACTATGCCAGCAGTACCAGTGCCTTCAGCGGATACTTGTGCGCTCGGTGACGGGACCACCGCGTTGCAGTTGACCTGGTTGTCCAGCGTAAGGGTCCGTTTGAAATTGTCTTTGATCTTATAATCACGCCCCGGTGGCGATGAAGGCGCAGTGCTTGGTAGACGAACGTGAGCGTTGGAATTGGAGTTGGGATCGTGCAAGTCCAGCGTTGGAGTTTCATCATAATTTGCGTTTAGTAGAGGCGATTTCGCTGTGAGTGCACTTGTACGTGAACCTTCTGCTAATTCAATATTAGCCACTTTGGCGGGCATCGGATGTGGTTCCTGACCCCCAAGAATGTCAGCAGTTGGTTGCAGGACTTGCGTTACTTGTTTGTTCTTTCTCTTCCGTCCGTAGTTGCGGGGTGTTGTAGGTGTGGCTGAAGCCGGTGATGTAGTTGCGGCTGCTTTGGCTTCTTCGGCAGCGCCGGCTTTAGCGGAGAGGCTAGCGGCAATTTTGTTAATGTTATTGTTGTTGTTGCTGAGATTGCTGTTGTTTGAGCTCCGCATCGAATGCCCTCGTCTCACTGCAGGCGGGGTTATCTGTTGATCGTCGTTTGCTATTGTCAATTGTTGTTGTATTAGCGTTTGCTGTCCTTGTTGTTTCTGTGGTGACCTCTGCTGTTGCTTCCTAGGATTCCTGTTACGCACTGTCAACTGTTTGGGGTTGTTTCGTGAGTTTCTCCTGTCGGCTCTCAATTCAACGGAGCTCCTTCCGAGAGAAAGAGTAGCTCCCATGGCATACAAGAAATCTAACCCTAAAATAACTTGTCCAGATGCACGTGGGAAGATGAGAAACGGCATTCGGCAACATTTATCACCTATTCGCACGTCCAGCATAAGGGATTCCTTGCTTGTGCATTCACCACCGTTTGCTAGTTGTGCCTTCACGTTTACGGCGACTACGTTGTTCAGACTTCGATGTTGTTTGGCAAAATTTCCATTGATGAAGCTCTTTGTAGCCCCGGTGTCTATCGTCGCATTTATTTGTTCTCCGTCCACCGTAACTGTGGCGAAGATATGGTTACGCTCGCAACGTAACAACTTTACTGTTGGCGGAACGGGTTGCGATTTGACGGCCCCACTCGTCCCCGGTTCTGAGGGGGTCCTAGCTCGTTTCCCACTTGTTGTTGACAGCACTCAATTGTTCGTATATTCGTCTGCCCGCACTCCCAGCAGAACAGTACCTGTGGGTTCCGACAATTGCGTTGAATGTGTCCTTCTTGACCGCAGCGTCGACATGCTGTTTTGTGACTTATTTTGATGCCCATTGTTTGTGCTCGATCGCGGCGAGGTTCCGGTTGGCATCGTGGTAGCTGCTCACGTGGTGGTTGTTGTCGGCTGCGTTGTGGTGCTTCACGCAGTGTTTCCTGATCCGCTCTGATACTTTCGTATTCTTGCGCACGAGTGATCAGTTCGTCCAGCGAGGAGAAATCGTCACGCCTTATGTATAGGCGGTAGTCGGGCAAACTATTGCGGAAGATACGTTCGTTCTGTCGGTCTTCGTCATACTGCGCACGTCCCATCAGATTTTGCAGGGCGATGGTATAATCCTTAAAGGCCTCTCTTGGCTTTTGCACCCGTTTTCTGATCTCATCGTCTAGATCTTCAAAATATCGGCTGGGGAGGAAAAATTTCAGAAAGTCTCGTTCGAATGCTTCAAACTTGACCCACTGCCTTTTGTTGTTTCGGTGCCAGGTTAATGCCTTATCTGTGAGAAGCTGTGGCATTGTGCGAGGGAGTAAGTCCCGGTTGAGACCATACATGTCTGCCAGTTCCTTTACGTGCTCTATAAATCCCAACGGATCCTTATCGCCGTCGTATTTTACTGGCCACTTACGAACTTGTTCAATGACGATAACACATTGAGTTGACACAAAGGCGTTCATGTTATCTGCGCCGACAGATGGGTGTTCCTGGTTTCTTTCCATTTCCTCTATGTGGACGTGAGATGGTTGTGTTAACGTTGACTTCGATGTTTTTGGTAATGTGGAGCTTGCTGTCTCTTGCGTGTGCTTTATTTCCAATTCCTCCAGTCGTTTGCGGAATTCCGGGTTAGTGGTGCTATCAACTATCAAAGCTGCGAACCTTTTTCGCAGTTCGTCCACACTTCCAGTATCGTCAAGTTTAAATTCTGCCGCGTATTGTTCTAGCTGGTCTTTGCGTAGGGTATAGATCCACCCTGACTTCGGCTTCATATCGATTCGTTGTATCAAGGTCCCTGCTCGGGCGCCATGTAAGGAATCTCTAGCTGGGGTACGCTCAGTCTTCCCAGAGTCTTGCCTGTACAATATTTATTTTCTTGACCTTAACACAACGTTTGATGGAGTTTGTTTACTTTATTTTATTATTCAGTAAATTACAACTTAATCTTAGACTAATTAGAACTAAATCCTGTATTCTCTCCGCTTCGTCTAATTGCAGTGAAGTGGGGTAGTATCAGACGTAGAAGCAATAGCTGCTTTGAAGTGAAACGCCGGTTAAAATCTCGCGTTTACTTAGTCTAGGGTGGAGCACTCTCTTACGTGGTAGTGATGTCGGTTAAAACCTCACACCACCAATCACGTAAGAAGTCTCAAAAGTCTAACTTGAAGCAATAGCTGCTTTGAAGTGAAACGCCGGTTAAAACCTCGCGTTTACTTCGTCTAGGGTGGAGCACTCTCTTACGTGTTAGTGATGTCGGTTAAAACCTCACACCACCAATCACGTAAGAAGTTTCAAAGTCAGGAATTGTCTGCCGTGGTCGCCACTGTCCGCGAATACTATACCCACTTACACGCCTGCTCGTCCGCTGTTGTCGCCGCCGCTGTTGGTTATCGCAAGAGAGCGCCTGCTCGTCCGCTGTTGTCGCCGCCGCTGTTGAAATCGCAAGAGCTCGTGTTCGTCCGCTGTTGTCGCCGCCGCTGTTGAAATCGCAAGAGCTCGTGTTCGTCCGCTGTTGTCGCCGCCGCTGTTGAAGTCGCAAGAGCTCGTGCTCGTCCGCTGTTGTCGCTGCCGCTGTTGAAATCACAAGAGACCGGTTCCTTTGTGCACCGGCCTTTTATACATTTTTCATGCGACCATCGACATGTCCCATCGGCACTGTGTCGTGTTCGCGCATACAGAATTCCCGTATTTCGGCGTTGTGTCATGTTCGAGCATAACCACGTGTGGCGTGGTTTGGCTACATGTGCTCGCATGGTGTTGGTATATGGTGAGGGCGGTACTTTGTGTGACCTTAAATTGTTACAAAATTTAGGTCTTCACAAAGTTATGATGAGAATGTACTCGTATTGCATAATACTATGCATACCTTAATAACATCAAAAGCGACAACTGCAACACAAACAAAAGTGAAGTGAAAACGAAAAATGAATAGAAAATTAACTGATGACAAGAAACGGAAAAAATTAAATCATTTGTTTTCGAAACGAAAAAGTAAGGGACAATTAAATAATGATAGAAACCGAATTAAATTGTATGATAGCAGTATTACTAATTCAAATAAATTACTAAAAAATGTTTCAATTACTCAAAGATAGTAAAAAGTTAGTTAATAAAATTGAATACTGATAACTCTATTAATGTTGGTGGTAAAAGATGGAAAATGACACCGAGGTTATTTGAATTAGTATTTCACACCAAACCTCTAAATTACTCTAAAAATTACTTAAAAAATTATAAACAAATTTTAATTAATAGAAATGAAGACAAACGACATTATCAAGCAAATGCACAAATTAAAGGTACAAAAACATTTTAATATCTGTGCATAATTAAATAATTGTTTAATTAAAAAATAAACGCTTTAACGAGAGGAAGCCGATTAAAATCATTAATCAATCATAAGCCGAACTATATATATTGGGGTGATCCTAATGAATTAGTCAACAGATTACGTTTGCTTCTATCATCAGAAAGTGTAGGACATAATAATAATCACAAAAGCGAAATAGTTTCTATTATCGAAGAACTGAAAGAAGCTAATATAATTCTGTAAAATCTAAATTAAAAACAAGACGGTGCTGTGCTCGTAAATGACAAAATGAGTTTGATAAATAAATTTGTAGAAAGTTCAGGTAATCGGCGATTTAACGATTCAAAATTCAAAACAATTATAACTAAAACACTTGGTATTAGCATAGATAATCAACATTTAAATGTTAATAAGAAAAGAACTAGTAATCTGTGTGAACCTAGTGATGTTAATGATGCAGTTACTAAAGCATATCTTGTTAAAAAGAATTTCCTTCTAAGAACAAAATTAGAAGAATTCAAAACCGAATATGATAAAGAAATGAAAATTACTAGGAGTGATATAGAAAAATTGTATTATTGATAACGATGTTAAAGAGGATACGAATCTAATTGAAAAAGCAATTAATGACCGATTATTTGAAGAAAGACTTAGTCAGATTGAAAACTACTAATATAAATATCTTGGCAGGCGAAGCTTTATGGGATACTATCAAGGCAGCTCTGCTGGATAATTTTGGAAACAAAGAAACCTACTATTCATTGTACCAGAGAATATTTTCGCTATCAGGTTATAATGTAAGAGAATATTATATTAAATTAAGAGAGTGTGCTTGCGCTGGTGCCACACACGTGGCGGTTGCCGTGGAATTGCCTCGGCTAATCTGGATTGGAGTGGTGTCGACGGGTGCGATCACTGGTGGCAAGGGTGCCACACGTGTGGTTACCAATGACGCAGTTGGTCGGGCTCGGCGGGCTGCGTCGATATCCACCGATAAATGGCCATGTCGTTGGAGCATCATGACGTTTCCCCCCTGGTGCAGGTGGTCGTGTTTGGCTGTTGTTTGGTCGACTTCTTGGCGGGTCCAAATGCAGTATGGTGTGATGCCTCTCTTGGCAGTGAAAATTCGAGTAACTACTGGGACAAGCCGCCACCTTATTTGAGGGCGACACGCAGTTCACACACAAGCCATGTTTTCGCGTCAATCCCCACCATGTGGACACGTTGGCTGCCTGAAATGTAGGACAACTGCGCACGGCGTGGGTTGCGGGATGACAAATTCTACACTCGTCGGTTTCAATTCGTGGTTGATGGGTCGGGACTCGATGAGTTCGCGGAGCAGTCGGCTGCATCCCCCAGGTCGGCCTTCATTCCGTGGGATGCAGATTGGACACTGCCTCGAGAGCACAGAAGCGTCGCGTCAAAAAAGTATATAATTCTTTCCACGTAGGAATTTCTGTCCGATCACCCCTGGTTTCATCCCTTAAAGAAAGAGTCTCCAACGGCAGACGCACAGAACACAAATATACTAAGAAGATATCTCACCAACCAGCTATGTCACCCACATACACCTGCAGCGGCGCCGCACAGTTATTGTTCTCACATTGTAAGCGTTTAATCGCGATCCCCTCTTCCCGCTTTACCAGTTCCACACTAAAAAGGGTTGTCAGTTGCTGATGGATGAGAATGCGTTTGTTTTCATACCGAACTTTCAAATTTCCCCATGCCTGGTCAAAACCTTAATCGGTAAGGGGTGATTTCAGCACGATTTCCTTGGCTTACATATGCTGTAAAACTGGAATTAAAGGAAGAAATCCACCAATTTTTGGTACTGGAATAACTCTCGGTATAGCAATATTAGATTTTTTTTTCTTTCTAGAACTTAAATGTACAGCTTTTTGGGCAATTTTAATAGCAGCATTTATATTATCAGGTTTTTCTTTTTTTAATATTTTCAAGGTGTTTCTGATAGTAGTTGAAAATAATTTATTATATCCTTTTGTCTTTCTCTTTCTTCTTTTTTTCTTTAATTTCCTAGTTTTACGAATGTTATTTTTCATTCCTAATCCAAATTTAACTTTTGTCTTCATTGCGTTTGTTACAAACCAAGCGTCTGCACGTTCCCTTAAATTACTATCTTTTGATTTTACTCGTCCCCAAGCTTTTTCAGCTAATATTTGGTCAGCGTAATGTCTTTTATTTATATCTTTTGATTCTGAATATGCAATATCATGCTCTTTTTGCAAGCCGCATCCAATGGATTTATTCCTTTATCTCCTCCTGCTAAACGTTCTTTTAGTTTTGTTCCTGGTTCACAGAATTGATAACCGGGTAAATGTAGTTCAAAAGGTAATGCGTTTACTAAGTTGTTTACGAGTCCCCTGCCAATCTTAATCTGATTATGTGAATGTCTTTTGTTATAGTTTATAACCATTTTTTTTTGTTATATGAAATAGTCAAGGCCCATTCGTGTTAGCATTACAAATCGAAATTAGATACGTTCTACATATAATAGAGAATTTATATTGCAAACATATTAGTTATCAAATGCGATTAAAGAAGAAACATAAGCAAATTTTAGTAAGAAATGCTGATGATATCTATATGCAAGGGAAAAAACAAAAAATTATTCATAGTTCACTTTTACCAAATTCAATACGTGCACTTATTGTAGGACTATCAGACTAATGTAATGCTTAGTCTAATAGAAAGTCCTAATGGTCTTAATTTCAAAAATATTTACATATATTCAAAATCTTTGTATCAACCAAAATATTGTTACCTAAAGAAATTGATTGATCCAATAAAGGGAATAAACCTTTTTACATTTTCGAAAAATGAAAAAGTTATAAGTCCAGTTTAAGCTAAACCACACTCCATAATAATATTCGATGATGTAATTTGTGATCAACAAAACACAATAAGAGATTATTTTTGTATGGGAAGACACAAGTTGATTGATTGTTTTTATTATAGTATACGAAAATTCCAAAACATTTAATACGAGATAATGCAAATATGATTATTATATTTAAACAAGATGAAATGAATGTTAAGCATATATATAATGATCATATTATCGGAGATATGTCATTTAATCAATTTATGAAGATTTGTAGTGAATGTTGGAGAGATAAGTATGGGTTTGTTGTTGTAAGTAAGGATGATTTAATAAATAAAGGACGATATCGAAAAGGATTTGATAACTTCTTTCAATTATGAGAGACCTGATGTAAAGCAGATCAATAGCAGTTCGATAGCAGATTGATAACCGCAGATTAATATCAGATTGATTGCAGATTGAAAGCAGATACTAAATAGAGAACATTGGCCGGAAGAAATCGGAAATAAACTACTAAAAGATATAGTAAAGACAAGAGCAGTATTAAATGAAAAACTAAAAAATTTCAAATCAAATGCAATAGATAGGGTAAATATGTTGGAAGATACATTTCAACCTATAACAAAACCTCTGAATGAAATAATTGGAAACTTGAAAAAATTTTAAAAACCCTACTACATATATTTTAGAAGACTATCAAGGTCATGAAATTAAAGGAGGGTTTTATAGATTCGACTTAATGAAAACCGAATTTCCTCAAACATATTTAGTTGAAAGAGTTCTAAAGAGGAGAAGGAATATGGCTTATGTCAAGTGGTTAGAATTTTCAGCAGAACACAATTCTTGGATTGATCTTAACAATTCATCTGTATAAAACCATTTATCAATGCCTTCATCACTTTATTTACTTACTAGTCGTTAAGATGTCGATAACATTAACACTAACCGGAAATTCTTCATTACTTGTAGCAAATTATTTTCCTCCGATTCAACTTAATTCAATTCCGAATGTTGATGTAGAAAACAATCTATTTCATATTGGTGATAATGAAATAGAGATTCTTATTGGATCATATGAATTATCTGATATTGCTGATGCAGTTAGTGATAAATATGAACAACTGAATCAAAAGGGAATTCTTGATATACGAGTACAAACAAATTATAATACCTTAAAAACGGAAATAAAATACTCTATAGATCCAATTTATTTCGATAGAGATAATTCAGTAGCTTCAATTTTGGGGTTTAGTAAGAGAGTATTGGAGCCAGGTATTGTCCATTATTCAGATAAAACAATTGATATAACAAAAATAAACACAATAGTTGTTGGTTGTAATATTGTGACTGGATCATATATAAATAGTGTATCAGCACATACTTTACATCAGTTTTAACTTGTCGTTAGTCCAGGTTACAAAATCACTGAAACGCCAGATAATGTAATATATTTACCTGTAAATACCAATGAAATAAATCTTATTATTTTGAAAGTTGTTGATCAAGATGGTAATTTAATAAATTTTCGCGAAGAAAAAATAACAATAAGATTGCATTTAAAACCTTTAAAATAATGATTTTCTACAATAGAAATCAGTTACAAGTTAAATACTCTCCTGAGCAAAATCTATAATAATAAAAGAGTTTAAACTATTTTATATTATTTTATTATTTGTATTATTATGGTAGTCCTTCTCCTTCGAGCTCCTGTCAATTAAAAGATGCAAGCTCTCGTACTCGGGTTCATTTATGAAGATTTGTAGTGAATGTTGGAGAGATAAGTATGGGTTTGTTGTTGTAAGTAAGGATGATTTAATAAATAAAGGACGATATCGAAAAGGATTTGATAACTTCTTTCAATTATGAGAGACCTGATTTAAAGCAGATCAATAGCAGTTCGATAGCAGATTGATAACAGATATAAAGCAGATTAATATCAGATTGATAGCAGATTGAAAGCAGATACTGAATAGAGAACATTGGCCGGAAGAAATCGGAAATAAGACAAGAGCAGTATTAAATGAAAAACTAAAAAATTTCAAATCAAATGCAATAGATAGGGTAAATATGTTGGAAGATACATTTCAACCTATAACAAAACCTCTGAATGAAATAATTGAAAACTTGAAAAATAAAGAAAATATTTCAAGGACTGTCTATGATGAAAACTATGATAATGATGATGATGAAGATGATGATGATGCTAATAGTGATGTTAATGATAATTATGATGATAACAAAAACGATGATTATAAAATGGCTTCTTTCATAAATGATAATGAGACATTAGCAAATAGTCAGAAATCACAAAAAAATTATTTTGATCAAATCAAACTCAATGAAACAAAATAATTTATATGAAAACAAACTAAAAAAATTAAAAGATTATTATTTTAAACCAAATAAAAGAAAATTAAATGTGAATAGACAATTAAAAGAGAAAAGATATAACAATATTACGGAACACAAGCAAATAAAAAGTGTAAATGATGCTGATAAAGAGAATGTAGTTCCTAATACAGTAGTCCCTTTAATTACATCACAAGCACCATTTCCAATGAAAAAAGCTAGCACATCAACAGACGATAGATATGAAAACAATCTAAAAATATACAAACAATTGCAAAGGAAATCTTATGAAAGAAATATAGAGAGTAAGCAAGTAAAAAGAAAAAGTTGTAAGGAATCTCTAGCTGGGGTACGCTCAGTCTTCCCAGAATCCTGTACAATATTTATTTTCTTGACCTTAACACTAATTAATAATAATTGACTAATTAGAACTAAATGCTGTATTCTCTCCGCTTCGTCTAATTGCAGTGAAGTGGGGTATTGGCAGACGTAGAAGCAATAGCTGCTTTGAAGTGAAACGCCGGTTAAAACCTCGCGGTTACTTCGTCTAGGGTGGAGCACTCTCTTACGTGGTAGTGATGTCGGTTAAAACCTCACACCACCAATCACGTAAGAAGTCTCAAAAGTCTAACTTGAAGCAATAGCTGCTTTGAAGTGAAACGCCGGTTAAAACCTCGCGTTTACTTCGTCTAGGGTGGAGCACTCTCTTACGTGGTAGTGATGTCGGTTAAAACCCCGGACCACCAATCACGTAAGAAGTCTCAAAGTCAGGAATTGTCTGCCGTGGTCGCCACTGTCCGCGAATACTATACCCACTTACACGCCTGCTCGTCCGCTGTTGTCGCCGCCGCTGTTGGTTATCGCAAGAGAGCGCCTGCTCGTCCGCTGTTGTCGCCGCCGCTGTTGAAATCGCAAGAGCTCGTGTTCGTCCGCTGTTGTCGCCGCCGCTGTTGAAATCGCAAGAGCTCGTGTTCGTCCGCTGTTGTCGCCGCCGCTGTTGAAGTCGCAAGAGCTCGTGCTCGTCCGCTGTTGTCGCCGCCGCTGTTGAAATCACAAGAGACCGGTTCCTTTGTGCACCGGCCTTTTATACATTTTTCATGCGACCATCGACAAGTCCCGTATTTCGGCACTGTGTCGGTTCGCGCATACAGAATTCCCGTATTTCGGCGTTGTGTCATGTTCGAGCATAACCACGTGTGGCGTGGTTTGGCTACATGTGCTCGCATGGTGTTGGTATATGGTGAGGGCGGTACTTTGTGTGACCTTAAATTGTTACAAAATTTAGGTCTTCACACCCCCCCCTTACTTCATGGTGCGCAATCTTACGGTTATTGACGTGGGGTTAATGACGATTCGGTATGGTAGCATTTCGAATCGCATTCGTTTCAGTTTCCCAGTCCTATGATCTATCTGCATCCTCGGTGTTATTGCGTCTTTGACCATTTGTGGTAAGTGTGCCCCCTTCTCTCCATGTACCTCGTTCAGGGCGCAGAAAGTGAGGCCAGTTGTAATGGGCAGTTTATTTAATAGCGCGGTCAATGATGTAGCGCCTCTCTTCCACGTGCCTCCGTCGTTTTATTCTTCCTTCTCTTCATCTTGCAGTTCAGTACGTGAGTAAAGAGCTTCTAGTGGTTGTCTAGATAGCGCATCGGCTACGACATTAAGTTTGCCCTTCCTGTCAACTTTAAAGCTGGTAATAGTGTCGGCCGGTGTAGCTGTGTCCGTATCAAATGGATTGGGGATAGTTTGAAGCTTAATGACGCGAGTCAATTTGCCAACCACTGGTCTATTGTCACGTGAAAGTGTACTTTTGCTCGACTCTTCATTGAAGTCTTCAAATAGGCCGTAGGGCGATTATCGTGTGGCTTTTTTGTCATTGAATTTCGGAGACATTGCGTCGCAGGAAGCATCGCCGTTGGCTTCAGCACCCCACCGATGTTTGTACAGATGCTGTCGCTTGTTGACTGCAGACCGCTCGGGTTGGTCGGACTGAACAAGTACCCCACTTTTGAAAATCCTACCCATCTTTTTGGATAAGACCAGTTTTACCGAACCGCGTTGCTGTTCCTCCTCGGCTGCGACTATGCCAGCAGTACCAGTGCCTTCAGCGGATACTTGTGCGCTCGGTGACGGGACCACCGCGTTGCAGTTGACCTGGTTGTCCAGCGTAAGGGTCCGTTTGAAATTGTCTTTGATCTTATAATCACGCCCCGGTGGCGATGAAGGCGCAGTGCTTGGTAGACGAACGTGAGCGTTGGAATTGGAGTTGGGATCGTGCAAGTCCAGCGTTGGAGTTTCATCATAATTTGCGTTTAGTAGAGGCGATTTCGCTGTGAGTGCACTTGTACGTGAACCTTCTGCTAATTCAATATTAGCCACTTTGGCGGGCATCGGATGTGGTTCCTGACCCCCAAGAATGTCAGCAGTTGGTTGCAGGACTTGCGTTACTTGTTTGTTCTTTCTCTACCGTCCGTAGTTGCGGGGTGTTGTAGGTGTGGCTGAAGCCGGTGATGTAGTTGCGGCTGCTTTGGCTTCTTCGGCAGCGCCGGCTTTAGCGGAGAGGCTAGCGGCAATTTTGTTAATGTTATTGTTGTTGTTGCTGAGATTGCTGTTGTTTGAGCTCCGCATCGAATGCCCTCGTCTCACTGCAGGCGGGGTTATCTGTTGATCGTCGTTTGCTATTGTCAATTGTTGTTGTATTAGCGTTTGCTGTCCTTGTTGTTTCTGTGGTGACCTCTGCTGTTGCTTCCTAGGATTCCTGTTACGCACTGTCAACTGTTTGGGGTTGTTTCGTGAGTTTCTCCTGTCGGCTCTCAATTCAACGGAGCTCCTTCCGAGAGAAAGAGTAGCTCCCATGGCATACAAGAAATCTAACCCTAAAATAACTTGTCCAGATGCACGTGGGAAGATGAGAAACGGCATTCGGCAACATTTATCACCTATTCGCACGTCCAGCATAAGGGCTTCCTTGCTTGTGCATTCACCACCGTTTGCTAGTTGTGCCTTCACGTTTACGGCGACTACGTTGTTCGGACTTCGATGTTGTTTGGCAAAATTTCCATTGATGAAGCTCTTTGTAGCCCCGGTGTCTATCGTCGCATTTATTTGTTCTCCGTCCACCGTAACTGTGGCGAAGATATGGTTACGCTCGCAACGTAACAACTTTACTGTTGGCGGAACGGGTTGCGATTTGACGGCCCCACTCGTCCCCGGTTCTGAGGGGGTCCTAGCTCGTTTCCCACTTGTTGTTGACAGCACTCAATTGTTCGTATATTCGTCTGCCCGCACTCCCAGCAGAACAGTACCTGTGGGTTCCGACAATTGCGTTGAATGTGTCCTTCTTGACCGCAGCGTCGACATGCTGTTTTGTGACTTATTTTGATGCCCATTGTTTGTGCTCGATCGCGGCGAGGTTCCGGTTGGCATCGTGGTAGCTGCTCACGTGGTGGTTGTTGTCGGCTGCGTTGTGGTGCTTCACGCAGTGTTTCCTGATCCGCTCTGATACTTTCGTATTCTTGCGCACGAGTGATCAGTTCGTCCAGCGAGGAGAAATCGTCACGCCTTATGTATAGGCGGTAGTCGGGCAAACTATTGCGGAAGATACGTTCGTTCTGTCGGTCTTCGTCATACTGCGCACGTCCCATCAGATTTTGCAGGGCGATGGTATAATCCTTAAAGGCCTCTCTTGGCTTTTGCACCCGTTTTCTGATCTCATCGTCTAGATCTTCAAAATATCGGCTGGGGAGGAAAAATTTCAGAAAGTCTCGTTCGAATGCTTCAAACTTGACCCACTGCCTTTTGTTGTTTCGGTGCCAGGTTAATGCCTTATCTGTGAGAAGCTGTGGCATTGTGCGAGGGAGTAAGTCCCGGTTGAGACCATACATGTCTGCCAGTTCCTTTACGTGCTCTATAAATCCCAACGGATCCTTATCGCCGTCGTATTTTACTGGCCACTTACGAACTTGTTCAATGACGATAACACATTGAGTTGACACAAAGGCGTTCATGTTATCTGCGCCGACAGATGGGTGTTCCTGGTTTCTTTCCATTTCCTCTATGTGGACGTGAGATGGTTGTGTTAACGTTGACTTCGATGTTTTTGGTAATGTGGAGCTTGCTGTCTCTTGCGTGTGCTTTATTTCCAATTCCTCCAGTCGTTTGCGGAATTCCGGGTTAGTGGTGCTATCAACTATCAAAGCTGCGAACCTTTTTCGCAGTTCGTCCACACTTCCAGTATCGTCAAGTTTAAATTCTGCCGCGTATTGTTCTAGCTGGTCTTTGCGTAGGGTATAGATCCACCCTGACTTCGGCTTCATATCGATTCGTTGTATCAAGGTCCCTGCTCGGGCGCCATGTAAGGAATCTCTAGCTGGGGTACGCTCAGTCTTCCCAGAGTCTTGCCTGTACAATATTTATTTTCTTGACCTTAACACAACGTTTGATGGAGTTTGTTTACTTTATTTTATTATTCAGTAAATTACAACTTCATCTTAGACTAATTAGAACTAAATCCTGTATTCTCTCCGCTTCGTCTAATTGCAGTGAAGTGGGGTAGTATCAGACGTAGAAGCAATAGCTGCTTTGAAGTGAAACGCCGGTTAAAATCTCGCGTTTACTTAGTCTAGGGTGGAGCACTCTCTTACGTGGTAGTGATGTCGGTTAAAACCTCACACCACCAATCACGTAAGAAGTCTCAAAAGTCTAACTTGAAGCAATAGCTGCTTTGAAGTGAAACGCCGGTTAAAACCTCGCGTTTACTTCGTCTAGGGTGGAGCACTCTCTTACGTGTTAGTGATGTCGGTTAAAACCTCACACCACCAATCACGTAAGAAGTTTCAAAGTCAGGAATTGTCTGCCGTGGTCGCCACTGTCCGCGAATACTATACACACTTACACGCCTGCTCGTCCGCTGTTGTCGCCGCCGCTGTTGGTTATCGCAAGAGAGCGCCTGCTCGTCCGCTGTTGTCGCCGCCGCTGTTGAAATCGCAAGAGCTCGTGTTCGTCCGCTGTTGTCGCCGCCGCTGTTGAAATCGCAAGAGCTCGTGTTCGTCCGCTGTTGTCGCCGCCGCTGTTGAAGTCGCAAGAGCTCGTGCTCGTCCGCTGTTGTCGCTGCCGCTGTTGAAATCACAAGAGACCGGTTCCTTTGTGCACCGGCCTTTTATACATTTTTCATGCGACCATCGACATGTCCCATCGGCACTGTGTCGTGTTCGCGCATACAGAATTCCCGTATTTCGGCGTTGTGTCATGTTCGAGCATAACCACGTGTGGCGTGGTTTGGCTACATGTGCTCGCATGGTGTTGGTATATGGTGAGGGCGGTACTTTGTGTGACCTTAAATTGTTACAAAATTTAGGTCTTCACAAAGTTATGATGAGAATGTACTCGTATTGCATAATACTATGCATACCTTAATAACATCAAAAGCGACAACTGCAACACAAACAAAAGTGAAGTGAAAACGAAAAATGAATAGAAAATTAACTGATGACAAGAAACGGAAAAAATTAAATCATTTGTTTTCGAAACGAAAAAGTAAGGGACAATTAAATAATGATAGAAACCGAATTAAATTGTATGATAGCAGTATTACTAATTCAAATAAATTACTAAAAAATGTTTCAATTACTCAAAGATAGTAAAAAGTTAGTTAATAAAATTGAATACTGATAACTCTATTAATGTTGGTGGTAAAAGATGGAAAATGACACCGAGGTTATTTGAATTAGTATTTCACACCAAACCTCTAAATTACTCTAAAAATTACTTAAAAAATTATAAACAAATTTTAATTAATAGAAATGAAGACAAACGACATTATCAAGCAAATGCACAAATTAAAGGTACAAAAACATTTTAATATCTGTGCATAATTAAATAATTGTTTAATTCAAAAATAAACGCTTTAACGATAGGAAGCCGATTAAAATCATTAATCAATCATAAGCCGAACTATATATATTGGGGTGATCCTAATGAATTAGTCAACAGATTACGTTTGCTTCTATCATCAGAAAGTGTAGGACATAATAATAATCACAAAAACGAAATAGTTTCTATTATCGAAGAACTGAAAGAAGCTAATATAATTCTGTAAAATCTAAATTAAAAACAAGACGGTGCTGTGCTCGTAAATGACAAAATGAGTTTGATAAATAAATTTGTAGAAAGTTAAGGTAATCGGCGATTTAACGATTCAAAATTCAAAACAATTATAACTAAAACACTTGGTATTAGCATAGATAATCAACATTTAAATGTTAATAAGAAAAGAACTAGTAATCTGTGTGAACCTAGTGATGTTAATGATGCAGTTACTAAAGCATATCTTGTTAAAAAGAATTTCCTTCTAAGAACAAAATTAGAAGAATTCAAAACCGAATATGATAAAGAAATGAAAATTACTAGGAGTGATATAGAAAAATTGTATTATTGATAACGATGTTAAAGAGGATACGAATCTAATTGAAAAAGCAATTAATGACCGATTATTTGAAGAAAGACTTAGTCAGATTGAAAACTACTAATATAAATATCTTGATAAAGACAATGAAGGTGTTAAGCGAATCAAACTTGAGCAACCAGTTATTAAATTTTGAAATAAAGGTTTTATTTTCTCAAAGGATATAAAATAAGATATACATACATTCACTAACAGATAATATGGAAACACCCTCGAACATGGACAATATGGAAATGAAAAAACGAGAAATAGTCAATGAACTACACAAACAAGCACGAACAAATTTTAAAAGAAGACAAGTTATCATGAAAGGAATTGATGACTTATGGCAAGCAGATTTAGTTGAAATGGGGAATTATGAAGCTAGTAATAAAAAAGTTTGCTATCTTAAAAGATGACTGTTAAAACAGTAAAAGATACCTTTTCGAAAAAAGTCTGGGGTGTAGCATTGAAAAATAAAACTGCTCTAAACGTAACAAAGGCAATGAAAAGCATTTTTAATAAAAATCATCGAATACGAAAAAATTTACAAACAGATGATGGAAAAGAATTTTTCAATAATCAATTTCACCATCTGATGCAAAGCAATCACATTAATCACTATTCAACATACGAGTATAGTGTTTTAAAGGCATCCATAGTAGAACGATTTAATAGAATAATAAAGGGAATGATGTGGAAAGAGTTTAGTTATCGAGGAAAATTTCAATGGATTGATAAATATCAAGAACTTATTGAAAAATATATTAATACATTTCATAAGACTATAAAAATGGCACCTAATGAAGTGCATTCTTCAAATGAAAAATTCCTATTGGATACAGTCTATAACAATTTAAAAGTTTTTAATAAACCCAAATTTAAAGTTGGTGAATATGTTCGAGTTTGTAAATGTAAGCATGTATTCGAAAAAGGTTACACACCAAACTGGACAACGGAAAATGATAAAGTTATAAGTCCAGTTTAAGCTAAACCACACTCCATAATAATATTCGATGATGTAATTTGTGATAAACAAAACACAATAAGAGATTATTTTTGTATGGGAAGACACAAGTTGATTGATTGTTTTTATTTATGTCAAACTTATACGAAAATTCCAAAACATTTAATACGAGATAATGCAAATATGATTATTATATTTAAACAAGATGAAATGAATGTTAAGCATATATATAATAATCATATTATCGGAGATATGTCATTTAATCAATTTATGAAGATTTGTAGTGAATGTTGGAGAGATAAGTATGGGTTTGTTGTTGTAAGTAAGGATGATTTAATAAATAAAGGACGATATCGAAAAGGATTTGATAACTTTTTTCAATTATGAGACACTTGATGTAAAGCAGATCAATAGCAGTTCGATAGCAGATTGATAACCGCAGATTAATATCAGATTGATTGCAGATTGAAAGCAGATACTAAATAGAGAACATTGGCCGGAAGAAATCGGAAATAAACTACTAAAAGATATAGTAAAGACAAGAGCAGTATTAAATGAAAAACTAAAAAATTTCAAATCAAATGCAATAGATAGGGTAAATATGTTGGAAGATACATTTCAACCTATAACAAAACCTCTGAATGAAATAATTGGAAACTTGAAAAAATTTTAAAAACCCTACTACATATATTTTAGAAGACTATCAAGGTCATGAAATTAAAGGAGGGTTTTATAGATTCGACTTAATGAAAACCGAATTTCCTCAAACATATTTAGTTGAAAGAGTTCTAAAGAGGAGAAGGAATATGGCTTATGTCAAGTGGTTAGAATTTTCAGCAGAACACAATTCTTGGATTGATCTTAACAATTCATCTGTATAAAACCATTTATCAATGCCTTCATCACTTTATTTACTTACTAGTCGTTAAGATGTCGATAACATTAACACTAACCGGAAATTCTTCATTACTTGTAGCAAATTATTTTCCTCCGATTCAACTTAATTCAATTCCGAATGTTGATGTAGAAAACAATCTATTTCATATTGGTGATAATGAAATAGAGATTCTTATTGGATCATATGAATTATCTGATATTGCTGATGCAGTTAGTGATAAATATGAACAACTGAATCAATAGGGAATTCTTGATATACGAGTACAAGCAAATTATAATACCTTAAAAACGGAAATAAAATACTCTATAGATCCAATTTATTTCGATAGAGATAATTCAATAGCTTCAATTTTGGGGTTTAGTAAGAGAGTATTGGAGCCAGGTATTGTCCATTATTCAGATAAAACAATTGATATAACAAAAATAAACACAATAGTTGTTGGTTGTAATATTGTGACTGGATCATATATAAATAGTGTATCAGCACATACTTTACATCAGTTTTAACTTGTCGTTAGTCCAGGTTACAAAATCACTGAAACGCCAGATAATGTAATATATTTACCTGTAAATACCAATGAAATAAATCTTATTATTTTGAAAGTTGTTGATCAAGATGGTAATTTAATAAATTTTCGCGAAGAAAAAATAACAATAAGATTGCATTTAAAACCTTTAAAATAATGATTTTCTACAATAGAAATCAGTTACAAGTTAAATACTCTCCTGAGCAAAATCTATAATAATAAAAGAGTTTAAACTATTTTATATTATTTTATTATTTGTATTATTATGGTAGTCCTTCTCCTTCGAGCTCCTGTCAATTAAAAGATGCAAGCTCTCGTACTCGGGTTCATTTATGAAGATTTGTAGTGAATGTTGGAGAGATAAGTATGGGTTTGTTGTTGTAAGTAAGGATGATTTAATAAATAAAGGACGATATCGAAAAGGATT
This sequence comes from Clusia tigrina, assembly GCA_920105625.2. Lineage (NCBI taxonomy): Eukaryota > Metazoa > Arthropoda > Insecta > Diptera > Clusiidae > Clusia > Clusia tigrina. Next base: position 143,291,363 of record OV050030.1, on the reverse strand, counting down.
TGATAACTTCTTTCAATTATGAGAGACCTGATGTAAAGCAGATCAATAGCAGTTCGATAGCAGATTGATAACAGATATAAAGCAGATTAATATCAGATTGATAGCAGATTGAAAGCAGATACTGAATAGAGAACATTGGCCGGAAGAAATCGGAAATAAAACAAGAGCAGTATTAAATGAAAAACTAAAAAATTTCAAATCAAATGCAATATATAGGGTAAATATGTTGGAAGATACATTTCAACCTATAACAAAACTTCTGAATGAAATAATTGGAAACTTGAAAAATAAAGAAAATATTTCAAGGACTGTCTATGATGAAAACTATGATAATGATGATGATGAAGATGATGATGATGCTAATAGTGATGTTAATGATAATTATGATGATAACAAAAACGATGATTATAAAATGGCTTCTTTCATAAATGATAATGAGACATTAGCAAATAGTCAGAAATCACAAAAAAATTATTTTGATCAAATCAAACTCAATGAAACAAAATAATTTATATGAAAACAAACTAAAAAAATTAAAAGATTATTATTTTAAACCAAATAAAAGAAAATTAAATGTGAATAGACAATTAAAAGAGAAAAGATATAACAATATTACGGAACACAAGCAAGTAAAAAGTGTAAATGATGCTGATAAAGAGAATGTAGTTCCTAATACAGTAGTCCCTTTAATTACATCACAAGCACCATTTCCAATGAAAAAAGCTAGCACATCAACAGACGATAGATATGAAAACAATCTAAAAATATACAAACAATTGCAAAGGAAATCTTATGAAAGAAATATAGAGAGTAAGCAAGTAAAAAGAAAAAGTTGTAAGGAATCTCTAGCTGGGGTACGCTCAGTCTTCCCAGAATCCTGTACAATATTTGTTTTCTTGACCTTAACACTAATTAATAATAATTGACTAATTAGAACTAAATGCTGTATTCTCTCCGCTTCGTCTAATTGCAGTGAAGTGGGGTATTGGCAGACGTAGAAGCAATAGCTGCTTTGAAGTGAAACGCCGGTTAAAACCTCGCGGTTACTTCGTCTAGGGTGGAGCACTCTCTTACGTGGTAGTGATGTCGGTTAAAACCTCACACCACCAATCACGTAAGAGGTCTCAAAAGTCTAACTTGAAGCAATAGCTGCTTTGAAGTGAAACGCCGGTTAAAACCTCGCGTTTACTTCGTCTAGGGTGGAGCACTCTCTTACGTGGTAGTGATGTCGGTTAAAACCCCAGACCACCAATCACGTAAGAAGTCTCAAAGTCAGGAATTGTCTGCCGTGGTCGCCACTGTCCGCGAATACTATACCCACTTACACGCCTGCTCATCCGCTGTTGTCGCCGCCGCTGTTGGTTATCGCAAGAGAGCGCCTGCTCGTCCGCTGTTGTCGCCGCCGCTGTTGAAATCGCAAGAGCTCGTGTTCGTCCGCTGTTGTCGCCGCCGCTGTTGAAATCGCAAGAGCTCGTGTTCGTCCACTGTTGTCGCCGCCGCTGTTGAAGTCGCAAGAGCTCGTGCTCGTCCGCTGTTGTCGCCGCCGCTGTTGAAATCACAAGAGACCGGTTCCTTTGTGCACCGGCCTTTTATACATTTTTCATGCGACCATCGACAAGTCCCGTATTTCGGCACTGTGTCGGTTCGCGCATACAGAATTCCCGTATTTCGGCGTTGTGTCATGTTCGAGCATAACCACGTGTGGCGTGGTTTGGCTACATGTGCTCGCATGGTGTTGGTATATGGTGAGGGCGGTACTTTGTGTGACCTTAAATTGTTACAAAATTTAGTTCTTCACACCCCCCATTCTTCATGGTGCGCAATCTTACGGTTATTGACGTGGGGTTAATGACGATTCGGTATGGTAGCATTTCGAATCGCATTCGTTTCAGTTTCCCAGTCCTATGATCTATCTGCATCCTCGGTGTTATTGCGTCTTTGACCATTTGTGGTAAGTGTGCCCCCTTCTCTCCATGTACCTCGTTCAGGGCGCAGAAAGTGAGGCCAGTTGTAATGGGCAGTTTATTTAATAGCGCGGTCAATGATGTAGCGCCTCTCTTCCACGTGCCTCCGTCGTTTTATTCTTCCTTCTCTTCATCTTGCAGTTCAGTACATGAGTAAAGAGCTTCTAGTGGTTGTCTAGATAGCGCATCGGCTACGACATTAAGTTTGCCCTTCCTGTCAACTTTAAAGCTGGTAATAGTGTCGGCCGGTGTAGCTGTGTCCGTATCAAATGGATTGGGGATAGTTTGAAGCTTAATGACGCGAGTCAATTTGCCAACCACTGGTCTATTGTCACGTGAAAGTGTACTTTTGCTCGACTCTTCATTGAAGTCTTCAAATAGGCCGTAGGGCGATTATCGTGTGGCTTTCTTGTCATTGAATTTCGGAGGCATTGCGTCGCAGGAAGCATCGCCGTTGGCTTCAGCACCCCACCGATGTTTGTACAGATGCTGTCGCTTGTTGACTGCAGACCGCTCGGGTTGGTCGGACTGAACAAGTACCCCACTTTTGAAAATCCTACCCATCTTTTTGGATAAGACCAGTTTTACCGAACCGCGTTGCTGTTCCTCCTCGGCTGCGACTATGCCAGCAGTACCAGTGCCTTCAGCGGATACTTGTGCGCTCGGTGACGGGACCACCGCGTTGCAGTTGACCTGGTTGTCCAGCGTAAGGGTCCGTTTGAAATTGTCTTTGATCTTATAATCACGCCCCGGTGGCGATGAAGGCGCAGTGCTTGGTAGACGAACGTGAGCGTTGGAATTGGAGTTGGGATCGTGCAAGTCCAGCGTTGGAGTTTCATCATAATTTGCGTTTAGTAGAGGCGATTTCGCTGTGAGTGCACTTGTACGTGAACCTTCTGCTAATTCAATATTAGCCACTTTGGCGGGCATCGGATGTGGTTCCTGACCCCCAAGAATGTCAGCAGTTGGTTGCAGGACTTGCGTTACTTGTTTGTTCTTTCTCTTCCGTCCGTAGTTGCGGGGTGTTGTAGGTGTGGCTGAAGCCGGTGATGTAGTTGCGGCTGCTTTGGCTTCTTCGGCAGCGCCGGCTTTAGCGGAGAGGCTAGCGGCAATTTTGTTAATGTTATTGTTGTTGTTGCTGAGATTGCTGTTGTTTGAGCTCCGCATCGAATGCCCTCGTCTCACTGCAGGCGGGGTTATCTGTTGATCGTCGTTTGCTATTGTCAATTGTTGTTGTATTAGCGTTTGCTGTCCTTGTTGTTTCTGTGGTGACCTCTGCTGTTGCTTCCTAGGATTCCTGTTACGCACTGTCAACTGTTTGGGGTTGTTTCGTGAGTTTCTCCTGTCGGCTCTCAATTCAACGGAGCTCCTTCCGAGAGAAAGAGTAGCTCCCATGGCATACAAGAAATCTAACCCTAAAATAACTTGTCCAGATGCACATGGGAAGATGAGAAACGGCATTCGGCAACATTTATCACCTATTCGCACGTCCAGCATAAGGGCTTCCTTGCTTGTGCATTCACCACCGTTTGCTAGTTGTGCCTTCACGTTTACGGCGACTACGTTGTTCGGACTTCGATGTTGTTTGGCAAAATTTCCATTGATGAAGCTCTTTGTAGCCCCGGTGTCTATCGTCGCATTTATTTGTTCTCCGTCCACCATAACTGTGGCGAAGATATGGTTACGCTCGCAACGTAACAACTTTACTGTTGGCGGAACGGGTTGCGATTTGACGGCCCCACTCGTCCCCGGTTCTGAGGGGGTCCTAGCTCGTTTCCCACTTGTTGTTGACAGCACTCAATTGTTCGTATATTCGTCTGCCCGCACTCCCAGCAGAACAGTACCTGTGGGTTCCGACAATTGCGTTGAATGTGTCCTTCTTGACCGCAGCGTCGACATGCTGTTTTGTGACTTATTTTGATGCCCATTGTTTGTGCTCGATCGCGGCGAGGTTCCGGTTGGCATCGTGGTAGCTGCTCACGTGGTGGTTGTTGTCGGCTGCGTTGTGGTGCTTCACGCAGTGTTTCCTGATCCGCTCTGATACTTTCGTATTCTTGCGCACGAGTGATCAGTTCGTCCAGCGAGGAGAAATCGTCACGCCTTATGTATAGGCGGTAGTCGGGCAAACTATTGCGGAAGATACGTTCGTTCTGTCGGTCTTCGTCATACTGCGCACGTCCCATCAGATTTTGCAGGGCGATGGTATAATCCTTAAAGGCCTCTCTTGGCTTTTGCACCCGTTTTCTGATCTCATCGTCTAGATCTTCAAAATATCGGCTGGGGAGGAAAAATTTCAGAAAGTCTCGTTCGAATGCTTCAAACTTGACCCACTGCCTTTTGTTGTTTCGGTGCCAGGTTAATGCCTTATCTGTGAGAAGCTGTGGCATTGTGCGAGGGAGTAAGTCCCGGTTGAGACCATACATGTCTGCCAGTTCCTTTACGTGCTCTATAAATCCCAACGGATCCTTATCGCCGTCGTATTTTACTGGCCACTTACGAACTTGTTCAATGACGATAACACATTGAGTTGACACAAAGGCGTTCATGTTATCTGCGCCGACAGATGGGTGTTCCTGGTTTCTTTCCATTTCCTCTATGTGGACGTGAGATGGTTGTGTTAACGTTGACTTCGATGTTTTTGGTAATGTGGAGCTTGCTGTCTCTTGCGTGTGCTTTATTTCCAATTCCTCCAGTCGTTTGCGGAATTCCGGGTTAGTGGTGCTATCAACTATCAAAGCTGCGAACCTTTTTCGCAGTTCGTCCACACTTCCAGTATCGTCAAGTTTAAATTCTGCCGCGTATTGTTCTAGCTGGTCTTTGCGTAGGGTATAGATCCACCCTGACTTCGGCTTCATATCGATTCGTTGTATCAAGGTCCCTGCTCGGGCGCCATGTAAGGAATCTCTAGCTGGGGTACGCTCAGTCTTCCCAGAGTCTTGCCTGTACAATATTTATTTTCTTGACCTTAACACAACGTTTGATGGAGTTTGTTTACTTTATTTTATTATTCAGTAAATTACAACTTCATCTTAGACTAATTAGAACTAAATCCTGTATTCTCTCCGCTTCGTCTAATTGCAGTGAAGTGGGGTAGTATCAGACGTAGAAGCAATAGCTGCTTTGAAGTGAAACGCCGGTTAAAATCTCGCGTTTACTTAGTCTAGGGTGGAGCACTCTCTTACGTGGTAGTGATGTCGGTTAAAACCTCACACCACCAATCACGTAAGAAGTCTCAAAAGTCTAACTTGAAGCAATAGCTGCTTTGAAGTGAAACGCCGGTTAAAACCTCGCGTTTACTTCGTCTAGGGTGGAGCACTCTCTTACGTGTTAGTGATGTCGGTTAAAACCTCACACCACCAATCACGTAAGAAGTCTCAAAGTCAGGAATTGTCTGCCGTGGTCGCCACTGTCCGCGAATACTATACCCACTTACACGCCTGCTCGTCCGCTGTTGTCGCCGCCGCTGTTGTCGCCGCCGCTGTTGGTTATCGCAAGAGAGCGCCTGCTCGTCCGCTGCTGTCGCCGCCGCTGTTGAAATCGCAAGAGCTCGTGTTCGTCCGCTGTTGCCGCCGCCGCTGTTGAAATCGCAAGAGCTCGTGTTCGTCCGCTGTTGTCGCCGCCGCTGTTGAAGTCGCAAGAGCTCGTGCTCGTCCGCTGTTGTCGCTGCCGCTGTTGAAATCACAAGAGACCGGTTCCTTTGTGCACCGGCCTTTTATACATTTTTCATGCGACCATCGACATGTCCCATCGGCACTGTGTCGTGTTCGCGCATACAGAATTCCCGTATTTCGGCGTTGTGTCATGTTCGAGCATAACCACGTGTGGCGTGGTTTGGCTCCATGTGCTCGCATGGTGTTGGTATATGGTGAGGGCGGTACTTTGTGTGACCTTAAATTGTTACAAAATTTAGGTCTTCACAAAGTTATGATGAGAATGTACTCGTATTGCATAATACTATGCATACCTTAATAACATCAAAAGCGACAACTGCAACACAAACAAAAGTGAAGTGAAAACGAAAAATGAATAGAAAATTAAATGATGACAAGAAACGGAAAAAATTAAATCATTTGTTTTCGAAACGAAAAAGTAAGGGACAATTAAATAATGATAGAAAACGAATTAAATTGTATGATAGCAGTATTACTAATTCAAATAAATTACTAAAAAATGTTTCAATTACTCAAAGATAGTAAAAAGTTAGTTAATAAAATTGAATACTGATAACTCTATTAATGTTGGTGGTAAAAGATGGAAAATGACACCGAGGTTATTTGAATTAGTATTTCACACCAAACCTCTAAATTACTCTAAAAATTACTTAAAAAATTATAAACAAATTTTAATTAATAGAAATGAAGACAAACGACATTATCAAGCAAATGCACAAATTAAAGGTACAAAAACATTTTAATATCTGTGCATAATTAAATAATTGTTTAATTCAAAAATAAACGCTTTAACGATAGGAAGCCGATTAAAATCATTAATCAATCATAAGCCGAACTATATATATTGGGGTGATCCTAATGAATTAGTCAACAGATTACGTTTGCTTCTATCATCAGAAAGTGTAGGACATAATAATAATCACAAAAACGAAATAGTTTCTATTATCGAAGAACTGAAAGAAGCTAATATAATTCTGTAAAATCTAAATTAAAAACAAGACGGTGCTGTGCTCGTAAATGACAAAATGAGTTTGATAAATAAATTTGTAGAAAGTTCAGGTAATCGACGATTTAACGATTCAAAATTCAAAACAATTATAACTAAAACACTTGGTATTAGCATAGATAATCAACATTTAAATGTTAATAAGAAAAGAACTAGTAATCTGTGTGAACCTAGTGATGTTAATGATGCAGTTACTAAAGCATATCTTGTTAAAAAGAATTTCCTTCTAAGAACAAAATTAGAAGAATTCAAAACCGAATACGATAAAGAAATGAAAATTACTAGGAGTGATATAGAAAAATTGTATTATTGATAACGATGTTAAAGAGGATACGAATCTAATTGAAAAAGCAATTAATGACCGATTATTTGAAGAAAGACTTAGTCATATTGAAAACTACTTATATAAATATCTTGATAAAGACAATGAAGATGTTAAGCGAATCAAACTTGAGCAACCAGTTATTAAATTTTGAAATAAAGGTTTTATTTTCTCAAAGGATATAAAATAAGATATACATACATTCACTAACAGATAATATGGAAACACCCTCGAACATGGACAATATGGAAATGAAAAAACGAGAAATAGTCAATGAACTACACAAACAAGCACGAACAAATTTTAAAAGAAGACAAGTTATCATGAAAGGAATTGATGACTTATGGCAAGCAGATTTAGTTGAAATGGGGAATTATGAAGCTAGTAATAAAAAATTTTGCTATCTTAAAAGATGACTGTTAAAACAGTAAAAGATACCTTTTCGAAAAAAGCCTGGGGTGTAGCATTGAAAAATAAAACTGCTCTAAACGTAACAAAGGCAATGAAAAGCATTTTTAATAAAAATCATCGAATACGAAAAAATTTACAAACAGATGATGGAAAAGAATTTTTCAATAATCAATTTCACCATCTGATGCAAAGCAATCACATTAATCACTATTCAACATACGAGTATAGTGTTTTAAAGGCATCCATAGTAGAACGATTTAATAGAATAATAAAGGGAATGATGTGGAAAGAGTTTAGTTATCGAGGAAAATTTCAATGGATTGATAAATATCAAGAACTTATTGAAAAATATATTAATACATTTCATAAGACTATAAAAATGGCACCTAATGAAGTGCATTCTTCAAATGAAAAATTCCTATTGGATACAGTCTATAACAATTTAAAAGTTTTTAATAAACCCAAATTTAAAGTTGGTGAATATGTTCGAGTTTGTAAATGTAAGCATGTATTCGAAAAAGGTTACACACCAAACTGGACAACGGAAAATGATAAAGTTATAAGTCCAGTTTAAGCTAAACCACACTCCATAATAATATTCGATGATGTAATTTGTGATAAACAAAACACAATAAGAGATTATTTTTGTATGGGAAGACACAAGTTGATTGATTGTTTTTATTTATGTCAAACTTATACGAAAATTCCAAAACATTTAATACGAGATAATGCAAATATGATTATTATATTTAAACAAGATAAAATGAATTTTAAGCATATATATAATGATCATATTATCAGAGATATGTCATTTAATCAATTTATGAAGATTTGTAGTGAATGTTGGAGAGATAAGTATGGGTTTGTTGTTGTAAGTAAGGATGATTTAATAAATAAAGGACGATATCGAAAAGGATTTGATAACTTCTTTCAATTATGAGAGACCTGATGTAAAGCAGATAAATAGCAGTACGATAGCAGATTGATAACAGATATAAAGCAGATTAATATCAGATTGATAGCAGATTGAAAGCAGATACTAAATAGAGAACATTGGCCGGAAGAAATCGGAAATAAACTACTAAAAGATATAGTAAAGACAAGAGCAGTATTAAATGAAAAACTAAAAAATTTCAAATCAAATGCAATAGATAGGGTAAATATGTTGGAAGATACATTTCAACCTATAACAAAACCTCTGAATGAAATAATTGGAAACTTGAAAAAATTTTAAAAACCCTACTACATATATTTTAGAAGACTATCAAGGTCATGAAATTAAAGGAGGGTTTTATAGATTCGACTTAATGAAAACCGAATTTCCTCAAACATATTTAGTTGAAAGAGTTCTAAAGAGGAGAAGGAATATGGCTTATGTCAAGTGGTTAGAATTTTCAGCAGAACACAATTCTTGGATTGATCTTAACAATTCATCTGTAAAAAACCATTTATCAATGCCTTCATCACTTTATTTACTTACTAGTCGTTAAGATGTCGATAACATTAACACTAACCGGAAATTCTTCATTACTTGTAGCAAATTATTTTCCTCCGATTCAACTTAATTCAATTCCGAATGTTGATGTAGAAAACAATCTATTTCATATTGGTGATAATGAAATAGAGATTCTTATTGGATCATATGAATTATCTGATATTGCTGATGCAGTTAGTGATAAATATGAACAACTGAATCAAAAGGGAATTCTTGATATACGAGTACAAGCAAATTATAATACCTTAAAATCGGAAATAAAATGCTCTATAGATCCAATTTATTTCGATAGAGATAATTCAATTGCTTCAATTTTGGGGTTTAGTAAGAGAGTATTGGAGCCAGGTATTGTCCATTATTCAGATAAAACAATTGATATAACAAAAATAAACACAATAGTTGTTGATTGTAATATTGTGACTGGATCATATATAAATAGTGTATCAGCACATACTTTACATCAGTTTTCACTTGTCGTTAGTCCAGGTTACAAAATCACTGAAACGCCAGATAATGTAATATATTTACCTGTAAATACCAATGAAATAAATCTTATTATTTTGAAAGTTGTTGGTCAAGATGGTAATTTAATAAATTTTCGCGAAGAAAAAATAACGATAAGATTGCATTTTAAACCTTTAAAATAATGATTTTCTACAATAGAAATCAGTTACAATTTAAATACTCTCCTGAGCAAAATCTATAATAATAAAAGAGTTTAAACTATTTTATATTATTTTATTATTTGTATTATTATGGTAGTCCTTCTCCTTCGAGCTCCTGCCAATTAAAAGATGCGAGCTCTCGTACTCGGGTTCATTTTATACGTTTTCGCCGCCGACAATCGCATGGTGACTGCGCTTTGAGGCGGCATTGCGCGACAGCGTTTCACGGCTGGGCTTGGCGGCACCGACATACAACACATGTCAATTCCTCCGGCACCGAGAACCATCACCGTCTACCGTATCTACGCGTAGCGGTTGTGCCGCGCATTTTGTACAATGCTTTGTACTGCTGCGCAAGCGAACGGCTCCAACGACATGCAATACGTATGTTGCTAACTTTAATTAAAGAACTGATGTTAACTTTACTTTTTGCTAAAAATACAAATTAAAATCAGACTTGTGCTGACCTCCAAAAGCAACACTTGTCTTTTATTTATCTTTGCCTTGTGGCGAACATATATAGGAATATCTGAGCCTTGAGGCTTAATTTCTAAGAGCGGCCTTTGGCCTAATTTCTCGGCTTTATATCCACGCCTATATAATAAGGATACCTTTCATATTCAGGGCGCCCCAATGTACTAATGTTCACGTCAGGGCGAATTCTTTGAATAATACATTATAAATATATAAATACATATATTAAAATATGCAGCAGGCAGATATCAGCTGCTTGAATTGCTTAAGGTTACCGGGGAAATATGTCCTCCGCAAAGCCTGACGTGTAGTTTCATTCGGCGAACGGTGGGTTCTGTTGTGCTGTCTGGCTAGGATTTCTTGTTGCTCGCTTATATCCTTTACCCTTCTCTCACTGAATCGGAACCTCTTGGATGGGAAGAGATCCTGCAAGGTGTCCTCCAAATATTGCAATGTAACTCGATCGCAATATATTCCATTCACAACATTGATATTAACGGACTCGTTCAGCAGCTGGGGCAAGTCCGAAGGTGAGGCATAAGTTAGGACATGCCTGAGCTGATTCTGGAATACTATGAAGGAAGTTTTCTTCGACTTCGCTCTAGCTTGGAAGATAAGCTGATTTCTGAAGCCATTGACGGGGTTATCGACAGTCGGGATAGGTTTACCCAGCGACTTTTCAGCACAGCTATTGGTTTCACATTAATTAGGTTTCTTCATTATTGCATTTATGTGCTGTCGTGAAAGCGCGTCCGCGACAATGTTGAGTCTTCTTGGCTTGTAATGGAACTTCGGGGCGAATACCTCAATGAAGGTTCGCCATCGTTTCATCTTTGAGTTGACATTTCTGTCCGAGAGATCGAAGGTGTTAATGTGCATATATTGTAATTCTATATTTTTTTCATTTTGTTTAAAACTGCAATTTTGATTTCTGTTTAATTTATTCTTTGCGTCAATAATAACAGAAGTTCATTGCACTTTGCATAACAACAGTTTAAATTCCCTTGCACATTAAGCAGATGGAAATTCGACACGTTTTTTGATTGTTGTAGTCTCATGATAATATGCTATTCTAGCAAATATGTTGTGCAACTTGCATCGAACTACAGTATTGTATTGCTATGGATTTTGACATGTTAATTTTGTATAAAAACGCATGCAATAATTTTATAAAATCCGTTCAAAATCAGAACTCAAAAATATCAATTATTGAATTATCATTTCTTCGTGGTTTTCTAGTTCAAGTACTAGAAGGTCAGTTTTAAGTTAAGTTAAGTTAAGTCTAGTTCAAGTACTAGAAGGTCAGTTTTGTTTCGTCGAGAATTTTCAGTTCAAGTACTGAAAATTCATAATCATAAATTCAGATTAAAATCTTGAATTAAAATTTAATCATCGTGAATTCCCAGTTCAAGTATTGGAAATTCAAAACATAAATTCAAAGCAAATTTTGAATTAGCAAACGGTAAGGGGTTGATAGTCTGCAAAAACTTTTAGGTCCTTGACTCCGTATAGGTAATTTCTCAGCTTCTGCAATGAACAAACAATTGCAAGCAGCTCTCGCTCATAAGTCGCATAGTTCTCCACTGTATTGGAGAGTGTGCGCGAGATCATGGTGATGAGCCGACCTCCCTGCATTAGTACAGCCCCTAAGGCATAGGACGAAGTAAGATCGAATGGTTTTCTGAAATCTGGATAGAGGAGCAGAGTATGTGCTGACCACGCCGAAAGTCGTCTAATGCATCCGCGTCGAGGACAATCGAAGTGTTTCTAGATTTTGATGCTACTATATGACCATTCTTCCCCTCAGATACCTGGTTAGTGGCTTCTGAGGAAATTACCGTTTGATCGTTGCCGCTGGTATGCTCTACTTCTTCATTCTCGTCTATGCTGGAATCTCTGTAATTGATCCCTTCACACTCCTGAAAGAGCAGCGTTTCCATTCCCCGCGCATGTCTGAGGGTTCCCACGTCTAAGTTGACACAAGTCGAGACGTCCGTTAGCAGATCAAACCCGATTATAGCGTCAAAGGTGTTTAGAGTGGGAAGTATGTAAAAAAAGGTAGATGTCCTTCTCAGCATATTGATTCCACATTTCCTTGTGACATGCACACTCCCCACCACAGTTTTGACCTTAACTGGTTTGATTATCGGCTTTATTCCCCGTAGATCAGGGATATCCCTAATATAATTCCTGGCAGAGCCGGTGTCCACCAAGAACTTTAAACACTGTGATGCTAGAGTCATTTGAAGCTATGGAAGAAGTGGCCTCTCCCCAAAAAAAATTCACCTCAGCGAAAGTTGTTTCTCCCTCAACATCGGCACTGGCGTCACCCCGTCTGTAGTTTCGGTTGCGACGACGACCTTCACTGCGGCGGCTACCATTGTCCCAGCCACAAGGAGAAGAATCAATTAACTTAGTTTCCAGGTAATTGACTCTTGGGTGTTTCCAATCGTGTGAAGGTGGTTGCGACGAAGGTGGCCTTTTTGTAGCTAGTTCTCTCACTTCAAATTGCTGGCCATCCGAATATCCTTTCTGCATATGAGGAGCGCTGGTAGAAGCTCCAAATCGGTTTGCAATAAAGGGATTTCGTGGAGGAGCGTCTATGGCGGGTATCGTAGACGGATTGTCCCATCAGGGTGGAGTTCTCGGCTTTGCGATGACTCCAGTTCCTTGGCGACCAATGGCAAGTCGAGCTGAATCGGGCTGATACATCCTTATAAGCTGCTAGTTGATGCTATAATTGAAAGATGGGTGCATTCCCTGGGGCCCCCGTCGCTTCCATGACTGGTCTATGTGGGCTCTGGCTGTGTTTATTTCTAGCTCCAAGGCCAGAGCGAGGGCTGCCGACATATCCGGGGGACTAGCACAAAGAACTGATGAACTCATGGGCTCGTTGAGCCCCGAAATGAAGACGCTCCTAGCCAGGTTCCTGTGCTCTTCATTCAGGATTTGCTTCCGTGATGCGTCACCAGAATTGCTCATGTCGTTCTGGTTGGTTAGAAGGGTGAGCCTCTTCTGAATCTCGTCATAATACTTAGAAACGGACCATCCACTTTGCCTGAGACTCAGCATTTCTTGTTGAAGCGCGTATGAGGGTCGTCTGTCTGCATATGTAAAATCTAACCGAGCCAGTATTGCGTCAGGTTAGTAGGCGTATTAAATGATGTTAGTAGGGCATCGGCCTCTCCCATTACCTTGCTTCGGATCAGATGAACGGCCTGGTAATGGCGAGTAAGACCTACCGAACCCGTGAAAGGGACGTGAGCGCTAGTGACAGATCTCCGCCAGCAAGCGTACTGCGTCCTGCTTCCACTAAACTCGCGAAGCGAATGAGCACGAATGAATCAACCTCTCGATCGAACATAACATCGCTATAAATTGTGGAAGGTACTGCCGGTTGTCAAAGGATCTGCAGTTCTTTCCGGAGTTCGCATATCTCGTTACGATCAGTAAATCGTCGGTTGCTTTCTTCAGTCAAAGAGGAGAAGGCGGTGTTGATCATAGCATCAAATATAGCCAAATCTCCGCGGGGTTGGTGCGCTGCTTCCTTGTGTGCCATACTAGAGTCTAGAAGCGCACTCTACTTTGCTATGAACGGTACTAGAGACCTGACTGAATGTAGCCTGTGCTGGTCTTCCCTTGTTACAGCGGAAGTCCTTGGTGTGGTGAACCGTGCACCGTCTTTTTCGGATGCTCTCTACGTCACCAAGAATGTGCTAGAACGTATGGTTGGGCTGTGCAACGCCTTTTTGGGTAGTTATAAAAATGTTAATAGTTTTATTATTTAAAAATTTTTTATTTTTTTTATTAACTTTTTAAATAAAAATTTTGTTTCCGTTAAACCTGGAGGGTCCCGTAGGAATCGCAGATTTTAACACAATATAGCACCACATATCGCCATTTATGCCAGTGAACGTGGAGATGGGCTATGCACCACCTTTTTCGGTCGCACCGTGTTTAATAATAAACCTTGCGAATGGTCAATACGCAGCGAACCGTCTTTTTCGGTAGCGCTAAAAATTGCATTATATTTATTATTAATTATAAATTTTTATTTATTTGTACTAAAAACTGGAGTGTCCCGAAGGAATCGCAGATTTGCTTTTTTTATTAACCCCTCTCAAGGGTACGGTAAGAGCTTTGGCAGCGACTTTTTCGCATGCCCCACACTTCCGACACAAAAACTGGAGGGTCCCGTAGGAATCGCAGATTTGCTTTTGTTTATTAACCCCTCTCAAGGGTATGGTAAGAGCCTGGGCAGCGACTTTTTCGCATGCCCCACGCTTACGACACAAAAACTAGAGGGTCCCGTAGGAATCGCAGATTTGCCGTTTTTATTAACCCCTCTCAAGGGTACGGTAAAAGCCTGTGCAGTGCCTTTTTCGCATGCCCCACGCTTACGACACAAAAACTGGAGGGTCCCGTAGGAATCGCAAATTTGTTATTTATTCACCCCTCTCAAGGGTGGGTTATGAGCCTGTGCAGCGACTTTTTCGCATGCTCCAAGTTGGGCGCCAGTTAAATACTCCTGAGCAAAATCTATAATAATAAAAGAGTTTAAACTATTTTATATTATTTGATTATTTGTATTATTGGTAGTCTTTCTCCTTCGAGCTCCTGCCAATTAAAAGATGCGAGCTCTCGTACTCGGGTTCATTTTATACGTTTTCGCCGCCGACAATCGCATGGTGACTGCATTTTGTACAATGCTTTGTACTGCTGCGCAAGCGCATGGCGCCAATGCTCTCCGTCTTGTATTTTCTCACGCACCGAGAACCAGCACCGTCTATCGGGCCCCTGCGCAGCGGATGGCAGCGGATGGTAGCAGACTCTGTTGCAGCACATTTCGTACAATGCTTTGCACCGCTGCGCTAGCGCATGTGTTTTCTCACGTTTTCCGTCTTGTGTTTTCTCACGCACCGAGAACCAACACCGTCTACCGTGCCCCTACACAGCGGATGGCGGCAGACACTGTTGCAGCGTATTTCGTACAATGCTTGGTACCGCTGCGCAAGCGAACGGCGCCAACGACATGCAACACGTATGTTGCTAACTTACACAATGATTTATCATTCATTTCACAGGCAGCAGCAGAAGACAACGGTAAAGAAGAAGAAGAAAAAGATATATCATTTTGTAAAAATCAATATCAAGTGAAATCCAAATATAAACAACAAGAAAAAACTAATAATCTCACTGAAGCTAATCGGAAGTTTCTACAAAATTTAGGATTTCAATTAAAAGTTTCATAAAAAAAAAAATGAGTAATATAATCAAGGTACTACAGAAACCATTGTTTGATAATTCAATTATTAAAAAAGAATATCATAGCTACACATCATATTTACAATCATTTCAAAATAATGATGAAATTCGTATAGCAATTCAAAATCAAGATTTATATGTTTTACCCAGCGAAAGCTTTTTATACATTAAGGGATTTGTAACGAAAGCAGCCGATAATACAATCTCTAATACTGTAAAACTTTTTAATAATTGTATGGCATATCTATTTGATGAAATTCGATATGAAAATAATGGTATAGAAATTTATCGAACACGACATTTGGATATTGCTACAGAATTAAAAAACTTTGTATCTTGGAATAAAGATGAAAGTAGTGCACTAAGAAATGTAGGATGGGCGCCAATCTCTGAGATTCTTACATTTATTAGCGATTATTTCATTTTTCATATTTTGTGTGCCATTAAAATTACTGCTTGGTTTTGCCGAAGATTTTAATAAAATAATAATTAATTCTAAACATGAACTGATTTTGTTACGTTCTATGAATGTCAGCAATGTCTTAATATCTATCACTGCAAATGAAAAACTTAAATTAACAATAACAAGTATTACATGGAAACTACAACATTTTCAACTTGCTGATGAATATAAATTGGAAATGTTGAAAGTAATTAAGAGTCAACAACCATTAAATATTTCATTTAGGAGTTGGGATACATATTATACTCCATCATTACCTAACAATAGTACAAATATTTTATGGAATCTTAAACTAGCTGCTGAAAATGAAAGACCACGTTTTCTATTATTAGCGTTTCGAAAGAATAATAAGTTCATGCATTGTGATTTGTCAGATATAAAAGTATATCTGAACTCTGACATATATCTTTATGATGATCTAAATCTTAAATTTAATCGAAATCCATTTGCTTTATTATATGATATGTACTTGAAGTTTCAACAAAGTTATTATTCACGCGATTTACAACCTCTATTAACACGTGAAGAATTTTCATCAAATGCGGCAATAATTGTCTTAGATATACCTCATCAAAATGAAACTACCAAAAATGGACCAATCGATATTCGGATTGAATTCAAAACATCAACAAACATACCAAATAATACATCTGCATATTGTTTAATTATACATGAAAAAATGTTCCAATATATTCCCCTTACAAAAGAAGTAAGAAAAATATTGTAAAATAAAAAGAAAATTTGATTTATGTTCATTTTTTGGTTATATAGATAATCATCGCTAGTATTTTCCTTCATTATATCTTAAAACACCGTCGCAGTCACATACAACAAATACACAGGAGAAAATGAAATTAACATTATTATTTTTATTTGTATTTTTAAAAGTGGTCATTGGAAATCCAATATAACTATCTATTAGTAATACTCCACTGATATAATCAAGCTCAAAAAGTGTTTCATTTAATCTTACACTTCCTAATAATGATATTCTAAAAATTAATATATCATTTAAACTGATGGAAAAAAGTAAACCACTAAATAATTTAGATTATGATTATCAATTAGATCAAATCGATAAAAAGATACATTTTCAACAACAACAACAACCACAACAACAACTTCACCTATTTTTCAAATAACAACAGAAGGAACTACATCAAAATTTGCAGTGGATGAAGCTATAGAAGTGTCTCGAAAGCTTAATTAAAAAAGAAACAAATATATGTGGTATACTGGAAGCAAAGGAATCATTTTATCGTCATTTTAAACTTGAATATGATAATTTTGATATACCTATTCGTTGTACATACGATGTTATGTATGAGAAAAAACAACTAAAAATAACTTGTTTTGAATATCGTGAATTTGCAGTTGAACGAATTTTAAGTAATGTGGAAATTGAAAAGGTACTCACTCCAGATTTGAGCCATAAATTCCAACATATTAATATAATTGATGTAAAAAACTATATTTAAACATATAAAATGGATATCATATAGGGAAACAGTAATAGTTTTCACAATAATCTCAAAGGAAAAGCAAGATGAAGACCTCTATTTTAATAATATTTATATTTTTAATTGTTAATAGTGTTAAAAGTTATAATATTAATAATATAGATCCTAAAAGTAAATACATAAATTTTAATATAAAACTTCCCAATAATTCAATAGATATTAGAACACATTTATCAATTCAATTAGAAAATGATACAACAACATTAAGAAATAATATTAAGTTACCATCAGATAATTCTGAAGCCAAGTACAGCATAAACGATGTAATTGAAGCTTTTAGAAGGGATTTAATTGAAAAAGAAATTAATATTGGAGGTATTATTGAGAGTTCAAAAGCAATGTTCCGTCATTTCACTTTAAAATACGATGAAAATTGTGAATTAAAAATCAGGTGTACCTATTATAGTAACTATCATTTTAAAACTCTCATCATTTATTGTTTTGAGCATAATAGAGAGAAAGATAGAGATATTGTTGGAACACAAACCTTTGTATGTAGTCTCTTCTCTGTGTTCGAATTAAAACAACCGATATACGTCTCACTTATTCATTGCGTTTATTGAGACTAAAAATTAAATGAAGTATGTACAAAAGGAATAAAGGAGAACTAAACAGGGTTGCAAATATATGCATTGTAAATCGATAAAATATTCAGAGTCGTATTATGTTAGTGTAAATTCAAATTTCAATACTCCTCCTCAATGCATATATATATAAAAATATTCTTACATATATAACCCTAATAATTTTGAACATTTCTGATGATTTATTTTAGGAAGATTTTTTGTTAATACATCTGCTACCATATCTTGAGTCTTACAGTATTTTATATTTATTAACCCTTTATTATACAAGTCCCTAACATGATGATATTTTATATCTATATGCTTGCTACGAGCATGATACACGGGATTCTTTACAAGTTGTATTGCGCTTTGATTATCGCCTTGGATTTCAATTATGTCTTTATTATGTAATTGTATTTCCTTGAGTAGCTTGCTGATGTATGTTGCTTATTTAGCCGCTGATGAGAGGGCCATGTAGTCCGCTTCTGTAGTTGATAGGGCCACTGATTGCTGCTTACGGCTTTCCCAAGATATTGCTCCTCCTGCAAAAATGAAGGTGTATCCTGTGTACGACTTACGATCAATGGCATCGCCGCCCCAATCTGCGTCAACATAACATTCAATCGGCTTTCCTGTTTTAACGTATTTCATTTGAATATTCTTAGTTCCGTTCAAATATTTCAGAACCCTATTTGCCGCTGTAAAATGTTCCATATGTGGGTTATTATTTCTCTGGGATAATTTCGATATTGAATGAAATATATCGGGCCTCGTACATACCCCGATATACATAAGTGATCCAATTAGTGATTGGTATTCAAGATGACTGGCTTTCTTGCAATTTTCATTTTTACATGCAATTTGAAAATTCGGTTCTAACGGTGTTGCAACTGAACGACAGTTTTCCATACCATGTCGTTTTAGAAGTTGGTTGATGTTGCCCTTCTGACTTATTGCAATTGAACCAGTTGCACCGTCTCTTTCTATTTCCATGCTTAAGAAATGGTTTACTACACCTTTATCAACAACTTGGACTCGCTGTGAAATTTCTTGTTTTATGTGATTTAAATCATTCAAATCTGAACTACCAATAAGCATGTCATCTACATATACCGAAATTAAATTGATTTTACCGCCATCTTTCTTAATATACAAGCATGGCTCTCTTTTGCATCCAATAAAACCAATTTCATTTAAAATAGGGTTCAACTTACGATTCCACTGACGTCCAGATTGTTTCAGCCCATAAAGCGCCTTCTTTAGCTTCAAAACATGGTCAGGTTTTCGTTGATTCACGAATTTATTTGGCTGCGTTACATAAATATCTTCTTTCAATTCACTGTTGAGGTATGCAGTTGAAACATCCATTTGGTGCAAATGTAATTCATATTCAGCTGCTAACGCAAAAACCAATCTAATTGTTTCATACCGCACCACTGGCGAAAACGTCTCGTCATAATTTACCCCATGTATTTGCGCACATCCCTTAGCCACCAGTCTCGCTTTGAATCGCTCAATATCTCCGTTTTTGTTTCTTTTTAGCGCATATACCCATCTGCAGCCAATCGCCTTTTGTCCCTCTGGTAATTCGACAAGATCCCAAGTATCATTATTTAAGAGAGCACTATACTCACTTTCCATAGCATCCCACCAAAACTGTGAATGCTCACTTGACAAAGCATCGTCAACTGTCTCAGGAACATTGACTTTCTCAGAACACATGAGATTTATTGTGTTGTACACCTTTTTTGGTCTACCAGGACCTCTACTTCGGATAATTTTTGGTCGTCCAGGGCCTCTTCTTTCCGTTTTCTCTTCGGCTGCCGCATCAACATCAACGGCATCATATTCATCAGCTGATTCATAGTCACTTTCATTATGGACATCAGTTGTATTTTGTTCAATTTGATCGGAGAACAACTCAATGTCGACGTAATCTTTCCTCTCAGCTTCTACAAAGTAAACGTCTCTGCTCACTATGACTATTCCCGTTGCCTTTTCATAGAGCCGGTATGCTTTCGAAACATCTGAATAGCCCACGAATATGTATTCTTTTCCTTTTGGTTGGAATTTCCCATGATGCTTCTTATTGAGTGCTATCGCTAATGATCCAAAAGTTCGCAAATGTTTGACCACCGGTTTACTATTAAACCAAACTTCATATGGCGTAGTTTCATCTAATGCTTTTGTAGGCGCTCTGTTCCTTAAATAAGCTGCTGTGTTAATCGCTTCTGCCCAAAGATTTTGCGATAGTCCACTGTCTGCCAACATACAACGTGCCATCTCTACCAGCGTTCGGTTGAATCTTTCAGCCACTCCGTTTTGCTGTAGCGTATAGGGTACGGTTAATTGCCAAACAATCCCACTCTCTTTCAAATATTTCTCGAAAGCACCGTTTACATACTCTTTGCCGTTGTCGCTTCGTAATATTTTGATTTTTTTACCAGTTTGACGTTCTACTTTGTTTTTGTATTCTTTAAATCTGTCGAATACTTCGTCTTTGCCCTTTAAAAAATATACAGAGACATAGCGGCTCTTGTCGTCGATGAATGTAAGTATGTATTTCGCACCACCACTTGATGTTGTACTGATAGGGCCACATACATCGCTGTGCACAATTTCTAATAATTCCTTTGCTCTGTTCTCTGAGCTGCTAAAGGGTCTCACACAACATTTGCTTTTTAAACATATTGTGCAGTCAATGTTGTTAGGAACGTTGGCGTTCAAACCAACCACCATCTGTTTATTTATTAGTTGTTGTAAGCTTGCAAAATTCATATGCCCATACCTCTTGTGCCATTTCATCGCTTCATCTGTATTGGTGAATGAAAATAGTGTTGTGTTGTTGTTTGCGCCATGCCAAAACAAAATACCGAACTTCTTTGTTCTAAACCATATTTTTCCTGGTTTACTTATCGTTCCCTTTTTGCTGTTGAACTTTACTTCGTAGCCGTGGCTGACTGCCTTCCCAACAGACACGAAGTTGCATTGTAGGTATGGAATGTACAAAATATCTAACAAAGTGATGCCAAATTCTTCAATGAATACTTCTCCTCTGCCTTTTGATAGAATACGGTTGTTTCCAGCAAGTATGATCTCCTCTGTATGTTCCTCAAACGATTTAAACATGACGCGGTTGCAGCACAAATGTGTCGAGGCGCCGCTGTCTAGACACCATACATTTTGCTGTAAACTTCTCTCATTTGACATTGAGAATAGTCCGTTACCTTGATCGTGCTGCTCTCTCTTCGTATCGTTTTTCGTATACTTATCTCGGCATTGCGCTGCGTAATGGCCTGGTCGTCCACAGTTGAAGCATTTAAAATTGGATTTCTTACGAAAACTTCCCAAACCGCTGTTTCTGTTGTTGTTGTAGTTTTTGCTAGAACTGTTACGTTGTTTGTCTTTGTTTTGTTTTGCCATGAAAACTTGTACGCTATTGTCAGCACTTGCAGCATAATTGTTGCTTATTTTCCTTCGTTCACCTTCTTCGCTTAGTTTAACCTTCAACATAGTTAATTTTGGTAGCTCATCCCTTGACTCTAAAGCCACCACCAGATTGTCATATGAACGAGGAAGACTTGCGAGAAGCATTATTACATATAGCTCCTCCTGTAGATTAATTCCTATTTCGGCTAGCTTTTCCACTATGGACACAAAATTGCAAATATATTGCTGCACGCACTCATCTTCGGACATACTCATTTGCAGCAACTGCTTAAACAAGGTCACCTTACGTACCAGTCCTTTAGGTTGGTGTACCTCTTTCAGCGTATTCCAGGTCTCGAATGATCTTTTGCAATGCTTAATGTTAGCAATCTGCATTGGCGTTGCACTTAATATAATCGTAGCTGTAGCCTTTTCATCTTTTCTTTGCCATTCTGTTTGTTTATCTTCCTTATCTGGTTTTAAGTATGTGCCTTCTACTACTGACCACAGGTCTTGGTGAATAAGTACACTTTTCATTTGTAGGCTCCATGAGTCGTAGTTCGAGTCCTCCAGTTTAGCTATGTTATATAGCGAATTCATATCTACTTCTTCTTCTATAGATTTTTTTATATTTTTTTTCTTTTCGCTTATACTTTTCACTTTGTTTGTGTGTGCCTGGGCCCATAACCTGTTGGAACACAAACCTTTGTATGTAGTGTCTTCTCTGTGTTCGAATTAAAACAACCGATATACGTCTTACTTATTCATTGCGTTTATTGAGACTAAAAATTAAATGAAGTTTAAAGTATGTACAAAAGGAATAAAGGGGAACTAAACAGGGTTGCAAATATATGCATTGTAAATCGATAAAATATTCAGAGTCGTATTATGTTAGTGTAAATTCAAATTTCAATAGATATAATAAACTCGAATGAAAGAGAAAGAAAATATGAAACAAGCCCCTTGTTTGAGCAACAACTAATATAAATACCAGAACAATCAATATCAAAGATTATTCCCAAACTTTACATATGAGAGGACAGTAAACACATATAAGCAAAATATTAAAATAATAACCTTCTTAAAAAAATTTGCTCATGTTATTTCGGATGATCATAAACAAAAGCTCATCAATATTCAATCAGATTTAGAGTACATAAACAGTTTAAAAAGATATGGTCAACATTATGAGAACTGTGAATGGATAAAAGAAGATGGTACAGAACACAATAGTGGACCCGAAACTTGCAAGTGTTATGATAGTCGATTTATGCGAAAAATTAGAGAAGAAGAAGAAAAGAACTAATGCAAATTTATTATAATATTTTCAATGTAACTAAATGTAAAAATTGTAATTTCAAATGTGAGAAATATAAATATAAAAATGAAGAAAAAAAAATGTACTAGATGATGATGCATAATTATTTTATTGTGGATTGTAGGTTATTGCATTTTTTTTCTTGTTTATCAGATAAAAGGACAGAAAATTTTTATAAAGGAATGAAGGCTATTGCATTTATTTCTTTTGCATTTACTGAAAATTTATTACAATGTCGCATAATTATTTTACTGTGGGTGGGAGGTTATTTTCAATTTAATTTTCTTTGATCGTCGATAACAGAACAGAAAATAAGAAAATGAGACATTTTTTAATAAATGTCGCATTCGCTTGCAAATGTGCGAAATTATTTTATTGTGGATTGGAGATTATTGCATTTTTTTTCTTGTTTCACAGATAAAAGAACAGAAAATTTTATAAAGGTATGAAGGCATTTATTTCTTTTTTATTTTACTGAAAATTTATTAGAATGTGGCATAATTATTTCTTTTTTATTTTACTGAAAATTTATTAGAATGTGGCATAATTATTTTACCGTGGGTGGGGAGGCTATTTTCAATTTAATTTTCTTTGTTCTTCGATAAGAGAACAGAAAATAAGGATATGAGACATTTTTTAATAAATGTTGCATTCGCTTGAAATATAAAACCATTTTTGGTATAAAATGCGAGCGAGCTGCAATGGATCTCGAAGTATTGAGAGATTACTTAGAAACTGCTAGAGCATTTCTAGAACGCTTCCGGGAGGTCTGCTGGGATCAACCCAGCATCGAGAATGAAATGGATCAGCGCATTCGGACAAACCAAAATAATCTGAATATCTCCCTTCCGGAGGAGATAGAACTTTTCGCAGACAAACTCAATGAGTACTGCGAAGAACATAGTTTGGATGTGAGTTTTTTCTTTTTTTAATTTCTACAGACTTTTTATTTATTAACGTTTTTTTCTCTTTTCTCTTTCCAGCTTATTTATTTAGATTAATAATATTAAAAATCATATTTATTTCAGGTATAGTAATATACAAAAAATAATAAAAATAACAGCACTAGCTCTATTATTTAGAATAAGATATCATTTTATATTATATTATATTTTTTATAAATGAAAAACAATAAAAACAATTAATTAAAAAAAAAAAATTAGAATAAAAACAAAATAAAATCTTTTTTCTTTCCTTCATCGCTTCAAAATAAGCCAGCATATATATTCTTGCGCTACAAAACAGGGCACTCAGCGTCAAGCTAGTACAACAGACCGAACGTAGCTGCTTTCTTATCTGTAAATACCAAACTGTGTTGCACTTAAACTTGAAGGCAGCTGCATACACTCAGCGCCCAAGCGATCACATCAGACCGAACGCATATGCTTTTTTATCAATAAATTCCAAACTGTGTTGAACTTGAACTTGATGGCAGCTGTAAACACAGGGGCGGAAGGTGAGAGTAAATACTGTGTTGAACTTTTAGTTTAAAAGAAACTTGTGGTGATCAAACCAGAGCTTTCCACAGAAACTTTCAACAACTCGACGCCAGATGGGGCCTCTAAAAAGCTTTCGACATTAGTAAATACCAAACTGTGTTGAACTTAAACTTTGCTGGCAACTGCAACCACAGGGGCGGAATGTGTGAGTAAATACTGTGTTGAACTTTTTAGTTTAAAATAAACTTGTGGTTATCAATTGCAAAGAAAGGAGCGAGGGGTGGGGGGTATAAGGAAATTTCAATACATAAGAAGTTTCTTATAGCAAAGACACTAACCAAAACACAGCTTCCCACAAAAGCTCCCTCCTATCATATCAAAGACAAACCGCAGCTTTCCACAAAAAACTTTCAACAAAAAACTCACCGCCAGATGGCGCCTCTAAAAGCTTTCGACTTAGAATTTAGAGGCCCATAAGAAAATACACACGTTTTTGAGCCAAAACCTACACTGTTTAGCTACTAACTGATTAGAGTACGAGCGGAGCTCAATGGTCGAGCAAACTTCACACCCCTGGGAACCCCTGGTCGATCGAAAACAGAAGTGTAACACCCACCTTAGCAATACAGATCGATATATTCAAGCAATTGGAAATTAAATGCCGCTAACTGCATAGGCACAAACACATGCATTAACGACACGCAAAAGAGACCTTGGCAGTGCTTCAGCTGGACGGCAAAATGCAAAGAACAATTGCTGCCCCTAGTGTAGAGGTACGTAAACGGCAACAGCTTTAAACACTCGACCAAAGCACACGCAGCGGCACTAATGCGCCAATTAGCGTGGCAGAACTGCTAGTTCCCGACTGAGAATCTCCGAACAAAGAGAAGCGACCGAATGATTTATTGTATGCTTGGATGTATGTGCAATTGTCTGTGATTTTATTATTTTTATATATGTAAAACCATATATAAAGGTTTTTTCAAAAGAAACGCCATATTTTTTCCCGCTCTTTTGACATTTCTCTTCAGTAAGGTTTGCCATTTCATCTTGCAAAGATATACGAGCCAACAACGAGTCGAAATTATTAAAATTTATTACCGAAATTCGGACTCAGTCGCCTCAACTTTAAGAGCGCTACGTCCAATTTATGGTCGTCATAATTGTCCCAGCAGATCAACAATTGAGCGTCTAGTGGAAACATTTGAATCCACAGGCACAGTACAAAATGATCCCGTGCCAGTGAGACAAAGGAGTGCCCGTAGTGTCGAGAATATTGCTGCCGCTGAGGCTTCAGTTCAAGAAAGCCCAAATGTGTCTCTCACACGTCGTTCTCAAGCGTTGGGCATCTCTGTGACGTCGTTGTGGCGAATTTTGCAAAAAGATCTTGGCCTACATCCTTACAAGATCAAATTGACGCAAGAACTGAAGCCGCTTGACCACCATAAGCGTCGTATGTTCGTGAATTGGGCTGCGCAACAACTTGAAAATGATTCGGATTTTCATCGGAAAATCATCTTCAGCGATGAGGCTCATTTCTGGCTGAATGGCTTCGTCAATAAGCAAAATATGCAATATTGGTTAGTCAACAATCCATACGTACTCCATGAGTCATCATTGCATCCCGAAAAAATTACGGTTTGGTGCGGTTTATGGGCCGGCGGCGTCATTGGGCCGTACTTCTTCCGTGATGATCAAGACCGGCACATTACTGTGAATGCGAATCGCTACCGTTCAATGATAACCGAATATTTTTGGCCTTAATTGGATAATATGGACTTGGAGGACATGTGGTTCCAACAGGACGGCGCCACAAGCCACACAGCGAATGCCACAATCAATTTACTGCAAACCAAGTTTGGTGAACTTGTTATCTCACGAAATGGCACAGTCGATTGGCCGCCTCGGTCGTGCGATTTGACGCCGTTAGATTATTTCCTATGGGGCTACGTCAAGTCTATGGTCTATGCCAACAAGCCAGCGACGATTGATGAACTTCGTACGAATATCGAACGTGAAATTGCAGCAGTATCGGCCGATTTATGCTTGAAAACCGTTGAAAATTGGTTTCAGCGTCTGGACTTCTGCAAGCGTGCCCGTGGTGGCCATGCAAAAGAAATCGAGTTCCACACATATTGGTATCAAACG
Organism: Clusia tigrina; assembly: GCA_920105625.2. Classification (NCBI taxonomy): domain Eukaryota; kingdom Metazoa; phylum Arthropoda; class Insecta; order Diptera; family Clusiidae; genus Clusia; species Clusia tigrina. The sequence goes on along the minus strand of OV050030.1, from coordinate 143,265,207 downwards.
TACTTTCACAGGAATAAAGAATTTCATTGATATCTAAAACCGGTTTTGGTTTATTTTAAAAAAAACCCGATATATATACATATATAGATGTATACTCGTATATAGATTATTGCACATACGAGGGCGGATTGGTATTGAAGCTACCTAGCGTTAGATGGCACCACAAACACAAATATTTTTTTTTTAGACATTGCGATCTGTCAAACGTCAGCTGTTAAAATTTCACCCAAATTCATCATTTATTTGTTGTAGTCGTTTGAAGTAAGCAACTTTTGTGTTTCTTGAAAAATGGAAAAAAGCGCATTTCGTGCAGTGATTAAACACTATTATTTGAGAGGGAAAACGGCGAAAGAGACAAAAGAAAAGCTCGATAAACATTACGGTGAGTCTGCCCCATCAGAAAACATGGTAAAATATTGGATTGCTGAATTTAAACGCGGCCGAACAAGCACTGCAACAATACCATCAACAGGAAGGCCAAAAGAGGTGGTTACTGAAGAAAATATCAAGAAAATCCTCGATATCGTTATGAATGATCGCCGAGTTAAGTTGCGTGTGACTGTTGAAGTGGTAAACATATCATATGAACGTGTTTTCAACATTTTGCATGAACATTTGCATATGAAAAAGCTATCGGCAAGATGGGTGCCGCGTTTGCTCAGTGTCGAACAAAAACGAGTTCGACAGACCACTTCACAGCGGTGTTTGCACACGATAAAGCGTAATCCTGTTGATTTTTGGCGTCGATTAATAACTGTTGATGAAACGTGGGTCCACCACTACACACCTTAAACCAAAAATAAATCGAAACAATGGGTGGAAGCTGGTGGAAGTGCTCCGAAGAAGGTGAAGGCAGTGAAATCGGCTAACAAGGTTATGGCCACTGTATTTTGGGATGCACACGGAATATTGCTCATCGATTATCTTGAAAAAGGATCCGCAATCACAGGAAAGGATTATCGTGCATTATTGGATCAATTGATTGATGCAATCAAGCAAAAACGACCACATTTAAAGAAGAAAAAAATACTCTTTCTTCAAGACAACGCACCGGTTCACACAGCATTAGATACGATGCTAAAATTACGTGAAATACACTTCGAATTGGTTAATCATCCACCTTATAGTCCAGATTTAGCTCCTAGTGACTTTTTCCTGTTTCCAAACTTGAAAAAATAGCTCGCAGGAAAAAGATTCATCTCAACTGAAGAAGTGATTACCGAAACTAACGCGTATTTTGAGAGGTTCCCGAAATCGTATTATTCAGATGGTATAAAAAAGTTGGCATATCGTCTAACTAAGTGTGTCGAAGAAAAGGAGACTATGTTGAGAAATAAATGGTTTTTGAAAAAAATATGTCTTTTTTCTTACTTAGGTAGCTTCAATATCAATCCGCCCTCGTACATTAATCGCATAAATAGTTATGAAAAAAAACTTACCGGCGTGTATCCGGCTCGAAGGACCAATTTGTTGATTGTTGTTTGTTTGTAGATGTTTTGGGTTAGAAATGACTCCTTTTTTGTTCTAGTTTTCTCTTTGTTTTATTATGCACTTTCAAAAATATCAATTTCATTTGACAAAATTCCTTATACAATATCTATATAAAATATTGTTAGTAATTTCAGAGATTAATTATTCGGCGGCCGACTCGCCACGTTGGCATGCTCAGTCGAATTTTGCCGTATTGAGTAAAAAGATGGCTACGGCCCGGATACACGTACACTCATGGTTTTCACTCGTTTCTTGGTGAGACATGAAAGGAGGAACTCTCTCCCAAAACAAGCCTCACTTTGAAACGAGAGGAAAAGGTTCACGGCGTGAAGGCGTTTGTGAGAGATGTGGACACCCTACTTCCCCTATTGGTGACTACTGATGCCTGGAAATATGTGTTCCGAAGAATAGTCTTAAATATAATACAAGGACCAGCGGTAGACGTTATGAAGACGGTGGAAGGCGAAGCTTTATGGGATACTATCATGGCAGCTCTGCTGGATAATTTTGGAAACAAAGAAACCTACGATTCATTGTACCAGAGAATATTTTCGCTATCAGGTTATAATGTAAGAGAATATTATATTAAATTAAGAGAGTGTGCTTGCGCTGGTGCCACACGCGTGGCGGTTGCCGTGGAATTGCCTCGGCTAATCTGGATTGGAGTGGTGTCGACGGGTGCGATCACTGGTGGCAAGGGTGCCACACGTGTGGGTACCAATGACGCAGTTGGTCGGGCTCGGCGGGCTGCGTCGGTATCCACCGATAAATGGCCATGTCGTTGTAGTGTTTCCAGGGTGTCGTACCCCTCGGGTTGGTTGCTGATAGCCCCTGAACCTCAACCCCTTTGTTGTCGTCGTGAACCGCGGGCAACCATTTTCAGATGTACGCGTCGTCTGGCGGCGGTGGTAACGGGTCCCTGGCTTGAACTCCGGCCAGCCAATTCCAGATGGGCGCTTCCTCGGGCGGCGGTGGTAACGGGTCCCTTGGCGGCGGGGACACTGCTAGTCCCTGAGGGTGACATCCAATGGGAGGCCCCGTTGGCCCCTGTTGGGTTTTGGGCTCTGCATCCTAAAGAGACTAAACAAATTCATTAATAATGGGTCGATAGCCAGGGGAGTTTGCAAAAATTATGGAGTTATAATAAATTAGTCATCCCGTCGGGGAGGAGGGGGTTCCTCAGATGGTAATACCACCAGTTTTGTAGTAGACCGGGTCACAATTCATCGTGCAGTCCGCACCTCTACGACCCGCACTCTCCCGTCCGGACCTGGGTGCGGGTGAACAATTCGGCCGAGACGCCAGTCCTGAAGCGCTAAATTGTCTTCCCGTATAACGACAATATCCCCTGCTGCGATGTTCGCTTGAATGGTATGCCATTTGCTACGGCGCTGACATTCCAACAGATACTCCGTTTTCCACCGAGCCGTGAATTGCTGTGCAAGGGCCTGGATTTTCTGCCATCGGTTCAACACCGAAGGGTACGGTCTCATATCCTCGGGTTCTGCGGAGGCCAGAAGTGGGCCTCCCACCAAGAAGTATCTTGGAGTTAGCGGTAAGTAACAGTAAGGCACCGGGGATACGGACGGAGGCGAGACTTTGGACATGTGGTTGAGTGTCATGTATTCCACTATCACTTTGCCGTATGACAGTTTGTTTTCTGAGTGTTTACCCAGCCGTATTTCATTGCGTTCAAATTATTTGAGTGCAATATGACGCGATGAACCTAAGGATTGACTAGGATCGAAATCAAATTTAAAAGGCAAAGCTACAATATTTCTTTTTAACCCATCGAGCAGTACTAATGGGTATAAGTCCCCACCTAATAGAACATCGACCTGTGCGGAGTGGCCGGTTTGTGGATCCGCTAAGTAGATCCCCCCCCAATTATTCGTGTTCGCCTTGAGTTAGTTTTAAAGGGGGCAACTCCCCAGTTAGGGTCGGCAATACCATGGGTGATACGTGGAGCCGCTTTGAAGGGTCGTAACGCGAGCTTAAAACTATGTTGCAAACTTTCGTGACATTATCAGCTACTACATTGGTTACCCCTGACACTTGTGCATGCATGGTTCGCACTGGCAGCTTGAGCCGCCTTTGGAGACGGTCAGAAATAAAAGACCCCTCAGATCCCGAATCTATCAGAGCCATGAAAGAGGACATGAAAGGAGGAACTCTCTCCCAAAACACGCCTCACTTTGAAACGAGAGACGACATGGTGCCGCGAGCGCCTTTAGGAAAGGGTTCACGGCGTGAACAGTTCTCACTTCTTTTTTTTCTACAACTGCTGCATGGAAGTACTGCAGATGACTTTTTAGTCTATTCTTCTCTACTAGGACTCCTCGCTTATGATGCTGTCAGCATTTAGGCATCTGACTTTCCGTGGGATCTGAGAAACGAGAATTCTGGGGCTGCATGTTGTGGGAGTCAGATTATGCCCCTCGAGACTGACTCCATTTAGTTTGTCGACAGCTTAACAACATCATCCCACATGGGAGTGTTATGGAGAACGGTTGCGTGTGGACCGACAACCACGAGCCGTGTATCCAGCCTCACCGTAGGCAAGGCACTTGCCCGTGCAACCCTGTCCACTTTCAACATGCACCTGATAGGCTCTGCATACTGGCTGGCAGACCACGGCCGCGATCTCAAACGTCACACTGCCAGCCACTGTTTCCATACGTGTAGCTTTTGGATTTGTCATTGCTGAACAGCCCATTTCCCCATCTAAAATACCACATACGAAAGTATTCATCATTCTTTTCTCAGCAATCTCGCCTGGGCAGGCAAGATGGGCGAACCGCTCCACCTGCGCCACACCTGTTGTAGAGGACTCACCACTCCACCCCTGAAGGGCATTCATCACGTTGTCATAACAGTCTATCTATTCTCTGGGATATTCGGCAGTACATCAGCACATTTCAATGAGATTGCCACTGTTCCCAGTGCTCCGCGATTCCTCCAACCATCTGTGCTGGCAGTAGCTTAAATTTCGGTCTGCCTTTGCTCATTCGCATTGGATCCTTCGAACGACTCCTGCCGTGTCCCAATCTCACAAACCTTCCTGTCCACCATCTCGGACATTTCATTCTTCTGCTGTGAGTTATGTTCCGCTAGTTGAGTAGATCGCGTTTCATTCTGCTGTAACTGTTCCTTGACATCCTCTTTGACTGCTGGAGCATATTGTTTTAATCGCTGGTGTGTATCCTCGTCGTATTGCTGGAAGAGTTTCTGGATAATCGCGTCAAGTGTTTGAGCATGTTGTTGTAACAGCATCTGTATTACCCCGATAAGTGCACTCAAGTCAATGTTACCCGTATTAATTCTTTGCGGTGTTTCTTCTTCTCGAGATGTCGCTTGCTCTTCAAATTCGAATTCATACTCATCGACGTCTATAACCTTTTCCACTAAAGCGCTTCTTAATCGCACCTGTAGATCCGCTTTAAGCCTTTGTGTTTGCAAATTTAAGCACTCAAGCTCCTTCTTGAGCTGCTCCAACCTGAGTTTTTCAAATTTAACCATTGTTTATTACAGATACACAATCCCACTTCTGACACCAATTGTTACGAAATTGCCCTCTCCACAATTTATTCTCTATACTCGGATTCGTACCACTGGATCATTCTAGAAGCTTATATACACCACGAGTCTTATATACACCTTGAATGAGAAAATTCTATACACCATCGACAGGATATTCTTGACTTATATACACAGGGTGCATTCACAGGGTCAAACTCCAGATGAGATCCTAAAAGTATGCAATCACGTTACAGTATACAATCACGTTTCAATATATTAAAACATATAACCTGCTGTACGAAAAGGCTCGACAGCTCATCAATATATTTATAACTAGTTAAAGGTCCTATGACAAATAATTTGATATTTTTCGAAATAAAATTTGTTTGTCTTTATTTAAATGTTCACCAGGACAGTATAAAAAAATAAAGACGATTTTATGTAAAAAAGATTACCCGAAGAAACTAAAAAAACTACAAATTGAAAAAGGACAATACAAAAAAGAGGAATACAACGAAAATATACAAATGACATACAAAGGGAATTTTCGAAAAGATTCAAAACTACAAAAATTTACAACAAAGAAAAATGCCAAAAAGCATATAGAACAAATAGCACATTGAAACAACTATATACCAATACAAAAAGTCCGATCGACAATTTAGACAATGCGCACATGATAAATAAAATTAATTGTTGCGGTGACGTCTCAAATTTATGTGACAAAGTGTATGTTGGTACGACCAAAAACAAATTGAGGACATGATAAATACATCATATTAAGAACTGAGAGAGAGAGAGAGATAATGGAAGTATTGCCAAAAATGAATATTGGTTTGTGAACACAACAATACAAAAGATTACATCACTATGTACAGTGATTGCTCTCTTAAAGCCCAACATTTCTTTGACCAGTTACCAACAACAGTTTCCCACTCTTCAAAAGTATATCAGATGTAGAAAATTGCTTACAAAACTGTTAGCAATAAAGAAAGATAAGAGTCGAGAGGTCTATGACAAAAAAAATGCAAATAATCTTAAATGACATCACAAATTTCCAAGTATTGAAACGAGATCCAACTCCGACATTACAGCAAAAAACTATGATTTAATAGAGAATGTAAATAAAAATGAGATGATTAAAACTCACGAAAAACGAAATTTAACCACTAATATGCCGTGTAACGACTCGTTTTCGCCGGGGTAAGCTCGCCGGATTTCCAGGAGTCGTTTACAGAAAATCTCAAAAGTATTCAAAGCTTGTTTACGTTGATTTCATTATTTTATTTATTTATTAATTTTAAAAAGGCTTAACTACTTGATACAATTATTTTTACCAAACTTAAATACGGACACAGTTGAACTCTATGTCCCCCTAGCTTCTGTTGCGTTTGTCAGTGTGGGTTTCTAGCAGAGAATCGATTATAAACCATAATCTCCTCTAGATTCCCCTAGCTTCTGTTGCGTTTGTCAGTGTGGGTTTCTAGCAGAGAATCGATTATAAACCATAATCTCCTCTAGATTCCCCTAGCTTCTGTAGCGTTTGTCAGTGTGGGTTTCTAGCAGAGAATCGATTATAAACCATAATCTCCTCTAGATTCCCCTAGCTTCTGTAGCGTTTGTCAGTGTGGGTTTCCAGCAGAGAATCGATTATAAACCATAATCTCCTCTAGATTCCCCTAGCTTCTGTAGCGTTTGTCAGTGTGGGTTTCTAGCAGAGAATCGATTATAAACCATAATCTCCTCTAGATTCCCCAGCTTCTGTTGCGTTTGTCAGTGTGTATAACTCTGTTTAGTACGATGCGTCTGGTCTGCCTTATGCCGAAATAAAGAAAGAGCGTCTCGTCTACCTGATGCCGAATGAAAGAAAGAGCGTCTCGTCTGCCTGATGCCGAAAGAAAGAAAGAGGCTGGGTTGCCAGTTGCTCCTGCTTTTATGCTCCAGGTTTAGTGTAGATCATCCAATAGTTGTTGTTGTGCGGGAACTGTAGTTTATTGTGGCATGTTGCTACGGTTTTCCGCATTGTTCTTCTCGTTTGAATTTGACCTTGGGCCACCTTCAGCACATTGTTATTGCTTTCTCGCTGTTGTTCTTGAAAGTTTTTGCCCTTGGGCCACCTTCAATATTGTGTTGTTGTCGTGATGATTTACCTTGTTGTTGTTCCTTGTGTTGTTTGTTGTTGTTGCTATTTGTCCTTCGGCCACCTTCAGCACTTAGTTGATATTTTCTATCGATGGCATAAAGTATTTAAAAATATTAAATATTGGATATTTAATTCTGCTTCTCCTCTTTATGCTTTGTCCGGCCTGTTGGTGTGCTTAGCGATCGGTCTGTCGTGTTCCACTTTGTGCTTGGCCTTCGTTTTTGGGTGTTGTTAGTGGGCTATTTTCCCAACTAATGCAGTCGGCAACTTCTGTCGCGATCTCTTGTAAATCTAACATTGCGTTAGGCACTGTTGTTGTAAATTCATATCAGTGCTTTGGGCACTGTTGTTGTAAATTCATATCAGTGCGTTGGGCACTGTTGTTGTAAATTCATATTATTTTAACTGTGGTCAGCCGGTTGCACAATTGTGTGTGTGATATTCTCCTGTGTTATCTTGCGTTGTTGACTTCGTTGCATGTTTTTCGTCGCTTATCACAGGGTTCCACTGTCTGACTTAATTGTGGCTGTGTCTTCTGTCCTCCCAATGCAGAGTATAACACTTGTTGTTGGTAGCATTACTATGGTGGGAGGTGTCTTAGACTCACTTGTATGATGGCTGCTGCACTAAATATGATGGCGGTTGTGTGTTTGGTTTTAGCAATGAAAGTGGGAGGTGCCAAATTCTTAGGACTATTAACGTATATATTTTAGGGTTGGTTGTTTAAGCACTTGGCCCCTATATTAAATATACACGTTTGGGGCGTTATGGCAAAACTAAATATGTAGGGGCAAATTTACGCCTAAAATTTGCTCCTCACATGTCCTCCCTACTTTGCGGCCGATGGAAAATGGTCACCTTACCCTGCCAGAGGGTAATGATTTTGCATGATCCTCGCTGGAATCGGATTCCTTTCCGTTGTGTACACTGTTCTCGTCAGCTGCGTTTGTTAGTTAGCGTATGCTGTGATGCCACCAGGCGCGCAGAATGGTTTCAGCTCGCTAATATGCGCTGTCTTTGTCTCCTTGGTTCCTTCACGTTTCATCTTGACAATGACTGGGGAGGTGAAGGTGTCTATCCGGTATGGCCCATCGTAGCGTGGGGCCAACTTGGCGGCGAAGTGGTCAATGGCTTTGGACAAATGGTGCTGTTTTGCTAACACCAATTGTCCAACTTCTGGTTTCCAGGGCCTTCGTCATAGGTTAAAATGACGCCGTTGATCTTGAGCCGCTCGCTCCAGATTCCTTGTCACTAATGTGTATTCTTCCTTTAGTAGTTCGGCTCTTTCGTTGGGTGTTTGTTTCCGTTGTCCTGTTCCTGGGGTGGTTTCATCGTACAACGCTTCTGGGCGTCGTGGCTCCCGTCCTTGTATTAGGAACGCGGGGCTATAGCCAGTTGTCTCTGATACGCTGGTATTGATCGCCAGGGTTAACTCCGGCAGTAGGTTATCTCACTTTTGATGCTGTTTACCGGCGTATTGGGCGATCATGGTCTTGACTATGCGGTTGGCGCGTTCGGCAGCGTTTTCCTGTGGTGTGTACGGTGCGGTAAACTGGTGCTTGATACCGTAGTCTTCTACAAAGCGTTGAAAGGACTTGCTTATAAACTGTGATCCGTTGTCCGTCACTAAGATCTTAGGAACTCCGAAACGGGCTAAGATGCGCTCCCGAAAGGCCCGTTGTAGAGTCTCGGTGGTGGCCTTCCGAAGAGGCGCCATCTCTGTCCATTTTGAGAACTTATCATGGAAAACTAGTACCATTGTGTTTCCATGCTTTGAGCGGGGTAGAGGTCCAACAAAATCCGCGCACAATATGGCCCACGGCTGCAGGGGTATTTGCGTCAGCATTTCTCCAGCAGGTTGTTGTTGGCTGGGCTTGTACTTCTGGCATAGTGTGCACTGATGAACGTAGCGGCTGGTGTCCCGGAACAGTCCTGGCCAGTAGTACCTATTTGCAACTCGGGCTATCGTTTTCCGGATGCCTAGGTGTCCTGCGGTTGGCGCGTCGTGGTTCTCTTGCAAAATGCGTACCCTCAGAGGCCTAGGTACGCACAGCTTCCATGGTGTACAGTCCTCATCACCCGTGCGATTTGGTATATGGCGATACAGCTGCCCGTTTTCCAGTGTGTAGTCGGAGAATTTAGCCGGGTTGGCAAGTATTTCTCCTTTTCGCTTGAGCCACCACATGCAATTTTGCTCTGCTTGGTCCTGCACAGTGACAGTGCATGCAGCCTCGACCGGTTGTCTTGATAGTGCGTCCGCCAGTACATTTAGTTTTCCTTTGCGGTATTGTACCTCGAATGAATGCTGCTGAAGTTCTAGCACCCACCGTGCTATGCGTCCTGAAGGGCTCTCGATGGAATTTAGCCACTTCAGCGATAGGTGGTCGGTGATCACGGTAAAGTGGTAGCCCTCCAGATATGGCCGCATTTCCCGGATGCCCCATATTATGGCTAGACACTCCTTCTCAGTTGGGGAGTAGTTTAGCTCAGCTCCATTCAGGTGTCTACTAGCGAACGCTATTACTCGCTCCGCCCCCTCGATCTCCTGCGTAAGCACTGCTCCCAACCCGTAGTCACTGGCATCGGTCTGGTGCGTGAACTTCTGACTAAAGTCTGGGCAGGCGAGGATCGGAGCTTCCGTCAATCGTTGTTTCAGTAACTCAAAAGCCTCCTGTTGTTCGGTACCCCATCGGAAATGTTTTCCTTTCTTTAGCAGCATCGTTAAAGGGTGTACTGCTTTTGCAAAGTCGGGTACAAAACGGCGGTACCAAGATGCGATGCCCAAGCAGCGACGTAGCTGTCGTATGTTCTCTGGTGGTTGCAGCTCCCGTATGGCAGCGATTTTATCTGGGTGAGTATGTATTCCTTTGTCGCTGACCACGTGTCCCAGATATTTTAGCTCCTTCCGAAAGAATGCACACTTCTCCAGATTTACTTTTAAATTTGCCTCCCTCAACCGTCGGAACACCTCTTGCAGGTTTCTCATGTGGTCTTCTAGGTCTCTCCCTGTGACAATAATGTCATCAAGGTAGGCAAACGCGTGTGGCTCCATGTCGTGGCCAATAACTTGGTCCAGTGCTCTTTGAAAGGTTGCTGGTGCGGAGTGTAGCCCGAAAGGCATAACACGCCACTGGAAGAGGCCTCTGCCGGGTACCGTGAATGCGGTATACTGCTTGCTCTGCTCCTCCATGGGTATCTGCCAATACCCGTTCTTCAGATCGAGACTACTGATGTACATATTTAGCCTCACGCAGTCGGTCTAAGATGTGTTGGATTCGCGGCAGTGGGTGTGCGTCGGGTACGGACCTGGCGTTGAGCTGCCGATAATCGATGCACAGACGCCATTTCCCATCTCGTTTCCTTACTAGCACAATCGGTGCGCTGTGGCGGCTATGCGAGCTATTAATTCGTCCACTTCCGCGCCAATGATTTCTTGCTGCGCTGGATTTCTCGGGTAGTATCGTTGTTTGATGGGTCGGTCATCGCGCATCACTATTTTGTGGCTTGTGATATTGGTCATGTTTTGCCCGTCTGTGAATTAAGCCAACTCTGTGGCCAGAAACAGTTTTATCTTTGATTCGTCCGTAGCGGCTTCATGTCGTATGGTGGCGCCTGTGTCTAGTGCTGCCGTGAGGTTTTCTGTGCCAATGGTGACGGCGGCACAGATACGCTGTCCATCGTAGCGTAGCGCACTTACTGCGTTTGAGGCTTGTTGTCCGTGGGCTGCTCAATGCCTCGTTGCTGGCGGCAGCCCCGCTCGTTTTCCCCTACCGTCCTACAGCATTCAACTGTTCTAGTTCCTCTCCTACCGCACTCCCAACAGAAAAGTACTTGGGCATTGCGGCAGTGTCGCGCTATGTGGTCAGACTGACCACATCTTCTGCATGCTGTTCCTGGACTTATAGGTACCACCTTGTTGGTACAGTTGGCCGGTGCTAATTGCCGGTTTCTGGTTTCGCATGGTGGTGGCGGTGGTGGTGGTCGTGCTGCTCGTGAAGTTTCGCTGTCACCACGTATGCCCTCGAGGTCTTCCGCCCTTTCCACCAATTCTTCCAGTGTATCGAAATCCTTTCGACGGACATACCACTGGTATTCCTCTAGGCTGTTGCGAAAGATTCGTTCTAATTTCACGTGGGTTTTGCCGTCGTTGGCGAATTTCATCCTCCAGCTTTTTGAAGTACCTGGTGGGTAGGAAAAACTTCAAGAAGTCCTTTTTGAATAAAACCCAATCAACGCATGCTCGGTTGTTGTTTCTATACCAGAGCAGAGCACGCTCCTATAGGAGTTCTGGCATAGTTCGAGGCAGCATGTGCTTGTTTAGTCCATAGACTTCCGATAATTCTTCCACTCGCTCTATGAAAGCTATCGGGTCATGCCCTCCATCATATTTCAAGGACCACTTCCTAACGTGGTCGATGACTGCCGAGTAGATGGCTATCCCGCTTCGCGAGACTTCAGGGACTACTGTCTGGAACGCGGTATCAGATATTCCCGCTGCTTTCTTCGTGGCTGTCGATGCTCCGGGGCTTATAGGTCGCTCTGCGCTGGGGCTAGCTCTCAAGTGTGGGCTGGGTCCTGGCGACAAACTCCTCGTGAGTCGGGCCTGTAGCTCTGCCAGCCGAACCTCCTGGTCTAGAGTCATCTCTGTGTCGGTGATGAACTCCGCAAGCCTCTTTCGTAGCTCTTCCACTGTGCCCGTGGCCTCTAGGCCAAACTCGACACAACAGACTACCAGTTGGTCTTTTCGCACGGTGTACACCCAACTCGTCTTTCCCATCCTGTGTCAGACTCTGGTGATGGGACGTGGGTTGAATAATATAGCTTTGTTGTATTTACTCTCTTTATTCTGAGAGTCCCTGCTCGGGCGCCACTGTAACGACACGTTTTCGCCGGGGTAAGCTCGCCGGATTTCCAGGAGTCGTTTACAGAAAATTGATTTCATTATTTTATTTATTTATTAATTTTAAAAAGGCTTAACTACTTGATACAATTATTTTTACCAAACTTAAATACGGACACAGTTGAACTCTATGTCCCCCTAGCTTCTGTTGCGTTTGTCAGTGTGGGTTTCTAGCAGAGAATCGATTATAAACCATAATCTCCTCTAGATTCCCCTAGCTTCTGTTGCGTTTGTCAGTGTGGGTTTCTAGCAGAGAATCGATTATAAACCATAATCTCCTCTAGATTCCCCTAGCTTCTGTAGCGTTTGTCAGTGTGGGTTTCTATCAGAGAATCGATTATAAACCATAATCTCCTCTAGATTCCCCTAGCTTCTGTAGCGTTTGTCAGTGTGGGTTTCCAGCAGAGAAACGATTATAAACCATAATCTCCTCTAGATTCCCCTAGCTTCTGTAGCGTTTGTCAGTGTGGGTTTCTAGCAGAGAATCGATTATAAACCATAATCTCCTCTAGATTCCCCAGCTTCTGTTGCGTTTGTCAGTGTGTATAACTCTGTTTAGTACGATGCGTCTGGTCTGCCTTATGCCGAAATAAAGAAAGAGCGTCTCGTCTACCTGATCCTGTTGTTCTTGTAAGTTTTTGCCCTTGGGCCACCTTCAATATTGTGTTGTTGTCGTGATGATTTACCTTGTTGTTGTTCCTTGTGTTGTTTGTTGTTGTTGCTATTTGTCCTTCGGCCACCTTCAGCACTTAGTTGATATTTTCTATCGATGGCATAAAGTATTTAAAAATATTAAATATTGGATATTTAATTCTGCTTCTCCTCTTTATGCTTTGTCCGGCCTGTTGGTGTGCTTAGCGATCGGTCTGTCGTGTTCTACTTTGTGCTTGGCCTTCGTTTTTGGGTGTTGTTAGTGGGCTATTTTCCCAACTAATGCAGTCGGCAACTTCTGTCGCGATCTCTTGTAAATCTAACATTGCGTTAGGCACTGTTGTTGTAAATTCATATCAGTGCTTTGGGCACTGTTGTTGTAAATTCATATCAGTGCGTTGGGCACTGTTGTTGTAAATTCATATTATTTTAACTGTGGTCAGCCGGTTGCACAATTGTGTGTGTGATATTCTCCTGTGTTATCTTGCGTTGTTGACTTCGTTGCATGTTTTTCGTCGCTTATCACAGGGTTCCACTGTCTGACTTAATTGTGGCTGTGTCTTCTGTCCTCCCAATGCAAAGTATAACACTTGTTGTTGGTAGCATTACTATGGTGGGAGGTGTCTTAGACTCACTTGTATGATGGCTGCTGCACTAAATATGATGGCGGTTGTGTGTGTGGTTTTAGCAATGAAAGTGGGAGGTGCCAAATTCTTAGGACTATTAACGTATATATTTTAGGGTTGGTTGTTTAAGCACTTGGCCCCTATATTAAATATACACGTTTGGGGCGTTATGGCAAAACTAAATATGTAGGGGCAAATTTACGCCTAAAATTTGCTCCTCACAACCGACAGCATCAAGAATGGATTTACCCAAAATTTACGAAAAGAATACAAAATTAAAACAAATTTGTTCACCCGAAAATATATCGAAAGTATGTTTAATAACTTGACGGAAAGATCCGAATACAACAAAAAAGTCGCAATACAGTTTGAAAACAAGATTAACAGTACACATACATACGACGACGAAATGATGTTTTCGTTTGACGTTGTTTCTCCCTTTCCAGCATTCAACTCGTTACAAAAATATTATTATTAAATTTCAACCGGAGGTTGACAATCGATTAACAATATTATAATTATAGAACAAAAAATATTTTTAAAAATATGAAAAAAAATATATATATACGAGTATATACGTATATAACGGGTCCGCCAAATAACTTTTTTTTTTGAAAATTCTATAAAAAAAAAACTACTGGATATTTTCTCAAATTTCTTTTTTTATTTGAAAGTACAATCCTTCCGGTTAATAATGGAAAATAATTTCATTCAAATGGCTGCCTCGGCTGGCCATGCAGTAGCCTACACGATCGGTCCAATTTTTAAGCACATTATCGATTGTGTGCAGCTGTATTTCACCAATGGCTTCACGAATATTGTCCTTTAAAGCGTCAATTGTCTCTGGCTTGTCGGCGTAACACTTATCTTTAAGGGCACCCCACAAATAATAGTCCAACGGTGTCAAATCGCAGCTCCGAGGTGGCCAAACGACATCAGCTCTGCGGCTGATAATGCGATCTTCAAAAACAGGGCGCAAAACATCGAGCGTAGCTTCGGCTGTGTGGCACGTAGCGCCGTCCTGTTGAAGCCAAATGTTGCCAATATCCTCCTCTTCAATTTTTGTGAACAAAAATTCGTTCAACATGGCCCGTTAACGATCGCCATTGACTTTAACGGCCACTCCTTTCTCATTTTCGAAGAAAAATTTCCCAATTATGCTTCTGCACCAAAACCAAACAGTGACTCGTTTTGGGTGCATCGGCTTTTCAATGTATGCGTGCGGGTTTTCTGTGCCCCAAATGCGAAAATTTTGCTTGTTTACATACCCGCCAAGATCAAAATGAGCTTCATCTGAAAAGGTGATTTTTTTGGCAAAATCGGCATCTTCTGTAAGTCGATCGTAGGCCCACTTAGCGAAGCGAAAATGCATTGGATGGTCAGTTGGCTTCAACTCCTGAACCAATTGGACTTTGTATGGCGTCATACCAAGGTCTTTATACAAAATTCGTCTCAATGATGTCTCCGAAATGTTCAATTGTTGAGAACGACGGTGAATTGATGTTGATGGCGCTTCACGCACACTTTCTGCCACAGCAGCAATATTCTCGGGTGTACGCACTGTTTTTGGCTTTTCACGCTTTGGTTTATCGATGAGGATGCCAGTTTCTTTTACTTTTTTCCCAAGATAACGAACATACGGAGCTGACGGTGCATCTCTTCTTTCAAAATCCGTACGCAATTTTCGCACACATTCTGCAACATTACCATGATTTTCAAAGTAATGTCGCAATATTTCCCAGCGTTGCTGAAGCGTATACACAACCATATTCGGAGGATAAAACTAATTATCTGTCAAATCAGACATGAGCTAAGTGTTACCATTCCCGAAATGAGCACTAGTTGACAAAAAAAACGTTAGATGGCGGACCCGTTATATATATATATATATATATATATATATATATATATATATATATATATATATATATATATATATATATATATATATATATTTGGAAAACAAAACTAGTTTATATACGACAAGTTTAAAAAATTATAATTACAGAAATTTATTTAGTCAGTCATTTTAATTTCAAAATAAAATTTATAATGAAATAAATGTAATAGGCAAGAGAAGAAATAATACTAAATAGAAAAATTTTACCCCATAATATATATAATATACTAGCTGACCCCGCAGGCGTTGCCCTGCGTGAAATTATGTGTTTTGAAAAGAAAAGAAAGTGGAATTTATATTGTGTTGAAAATCATTTATTTGCGATTTTTCTAAATTTTTTTTAATGTAACGCAGCTTGATAAACAACATTTTTTGTTTTCTGTTTCGGTGTGTAAATGTACAGAGAAGATGGTTTTCCAACTCGTGAACACGCCACGTATAGCTGGCCGTGTGAAAAACATGGCATTTCCAGATTTATGCCACACACTTCCAGCGACTGTCCTTGTGACCTGTTGATTGTCATCGCAAATGCAAGTTTCACTGGAAACTGAATACGTTTGAACTGAAATGGCAAATCGTTGGAACTCAAAGGAATTCGTGGAATCAAGCATTCTGCCCCCTTGTAAGTCCCTTTAAAAACTCTTGCAACTATCACATTATTCGATAGTTGCGTCACAATCAGTCGGGTTCCATTACACAGTTTCGGCGCATGACGATTGCGAAGCATAATAATGACAGATCCAACTTTGAGACGCAAATGATGCGGCGGCATGCCAGGCAAATCCAAAGAATTTAGAAATTCCACTGGAGAATTCACGGCTTCGTCTTCATTTTCAACACGATCGATCGATTTGTATGAGCGCAAATCTCCCGGATTTTGACTTTGAATCGACCAGTTTAAGGCATTAACATCGGTATTTTTGGCAGCTAAAATTGCGCGTGCACTCAACCAATCGTAGTTACGATAATTTTGGCCAATGTTCGGATAAACATTCGTGATGACTTCAGCTTTCGTTGAAGAGAATTGACAAATGGCAGGTGGAATTGATATCAAACCACTGGAAGTATCAACCGGAATTTGCACATTTCCAATTCTTAGCAGTTCTTTAGAGAAAACTTCTGCGGTGCTATCCTGTTGCAGGAACACTCGTATATTCATAGTCAATCGTATGGTTTTCACGTACCGCCACAAATACGATGACTTGAGACATGCGTTCAATTCATCCGCCGCTGTTGATTTCGGAATAACAGGAAGTGTTTGTCGAAAATCGTCTGCTAACAGTATCATTGCGCCACTAAAGCGACGATTATTATTCCGCAGATCTTTCATTGTTCTGTCAAGTCCTTCTAGAGACCGTTTGTGAGCCATTGTGCACTCATCCCATACTATCAGTTTACAATTCTTCAACACTTTTGCCATAGCTGATTGCTTTGAAATGTTGCAAACAGGTGTTTCATTGATTTGCATGTTTAACGGAAGCTTCAGTGCCGAATGTGCCGTTCTTCCATCTTCTAGTAGAGTTGCAGCAATCCCAGTAGATGCGAGAGCCAACGCAATGCCATTTCAATTCATCATACTCACTTATTTGCTGCTCATTCAATAATTAAACATTTCTTTGTACTTGTTGTTCCAAAATTATTCTCTCGTATGCACTCTCACGTTCCAATTCACGATTCAGTACACCTCAGATTTGACGATTTGGCGCTTGCATATGAATTTCAGTCAATAGTTTGCCACTCATAAGCAAACACAACTCTTCAATCAACACCAATGCTTCATTGTAGATGTCATCGTTCATTTTCAATTCTGAATTCCATGTTTCCACTCGAATACGATGTAAAATGTCTTCGGCTATGTAATTTGTGTACGTATCCCATAATTTACGCGGATTTGAAGGCTGACATGTCGAAATGATCATCGCGAAAAGTGTGCGAACTTCAGTGGCATGCGAAGTAGCTATCGCATCGTCCATTGTTTGATTCCAGTGATTATCATGTTCCAGCAATTGTAATTGCTGGCATGCTTCCATTCACAGTACGCAATGACTCAAATGAAGTTGAACCGCGTACATTAATCAATAGCAACCGAAGGTAGAAGCAATCGTCGTTTTTCGAGGGGTTTGTGTAAATTCGTCCTAATGCATTAGTTGAGAACACACCTGGATGTCCATCTACTGGTTGGCCTTGCTTTCTGCGTAACCATTTCTTCGACGATTAATTCCATGTATAATATCGAGGCATTTCCGAATAATGCAATGTTCTCTCAAACGGATCACTGGCGCAAGTTGAGAAAAAACTCGTCAATGTTGTTGCTGGTGGTGTTTCCGCTCGCTGCACTGCATTCTCTGGGTTGAAATACACTCTTTGGCCATTCTCCAAATGAACTGCGAGATGCACAACAGTCGGAAAACGCTCATGAATTACAAAAGAAAATATTCTCCAAAGCGCTTCATTGCAGTTCACGTATTGACCCATTTGATACTTGCTGATCTCATCTCGTTCAAGGCCAATAACCGCCATGTCGCTTCCTTTGGTGACGTACTTGCAAACGTATTTGATCGATTTCACAGAACTGCAATACTCAACATTGATATGAGTTTTGAATGTCTTAGACAATATTGGCGAATATGGTACGATCCATGTGTTGTCAACTTCGATATTCACTCCTCTAAATTGAATGCTGAATGTACTGCCATTGTTGTCTGATGAGCGATGCCGATAGAGTGGATATCCATCATTTCCAATTGGCGTTTCCGAAAGAAAAGCACGTGGATAGTGTTTCGTGCATTTATTGTCAGACATCTTCATCGCTATTGACCGCATCTCTCAAGTGAATATACTCTTCAGATCGAAGCTTGGTCCGATTAAAGCGAATAAAATTGAGTCGTTCTGTCTCCATCGTCACGTGCACATCAACTGCATACTGTTGAAATAATCGGCGATATCTCAAGAGATGGTTGTCAATCAATCGATACGCATAAAAGTTTATTGCACTGTGTTATTTGTATCGACACCTAAAAGTTAACAAAAAATGAAGTTACAATCAAGAGTGTTTGTTTTTCTTTTATTAACCATTGGCAGGATTGATCATGTAGTATCTCAAGTGATATCCATCTTCACCACGGCAGAACATAAGCGGATATTGTAGTGAGTCATACGATCGATGAGTTTCACTGATTCGCTCTAATGCATCTCCAGCTCGACGTTTAATAACAATATCACGGGATTCTAAATTATTGCCAACAACAACAATTGATATTTCATCGGCCGTCGGTGCATTATATTACCGTTCATGAGTGCCTGCTGGTCTTTTGTCCGCTTTTATGACGATTCTGTGATCATCAGATGGCATCCTTTCTAACGAAATTTTGAATAATCGAATTAGTTCGTTGTGTTCATGCAATATTTCTTGCAATTGCTGCACAATTTCTCTTTTCGTTGCATTGGAAATTCCACAACGTCGATTCACTTCTTCATTTGAATCTCCAAGGAAATATATTTAGAGATATTTGTGATCTTGATCAGGATGCGGCAACAGCGATCCAGCAAGATGATAAATTTGACCGTGAATCTGTATAGTTGCAGACAAATATGTTAATTTCTGTATTTTATTGGCGAGATAATAAGTGTTAGATTGTTGGTGCACTAACCTTGAATGTGGGATTGTAATTATGTTCATTCACAATTTCCCCACCAAACGACGTCATTTGGAAACAATCGTTATACATCTTGGAATTTTGTAAAAAATTATTCGAATTTGGTGATTCACCGTAAAGCAACGACCGCAATGGCTCTGGTGGAGGAAGTAACTCTGGTAATTTCACTTTTGCGCTTGCGCAACACAATCCGGCCGGTTCTTTTGGAAATTTTAGTGCATCGCAATGCGGGCAAACGACAGACATCGAACCAAATCGAACTGATGCGTGCGCACCGTATTCAATGTCCGGCTCATATCGAAAGGCTGCACGTTCGATACTAAAATTAGGCAATCGTTGTTGTTGCTGGCGTTGTTGGTGAGCAGCCAAACGTTGTTCTCTTGCTTCACGAATTTTCTGAGCACGAACTTGTCTTCTTCTCAATCGTTGTTGCTCATTGTAAGCTTCGTGAGCCTCTTGTGATTGTCGCGCACGATGTTCAATCATTCCGATTCGTGCAGATTCCCTTGCAGTAGCATTTTCCTCTTCCGTACGACGTGCTGTATAATTACGTTGGTCCGTTCGGGAACGCCGACCGATATTAGCGCTATCTCTTTGTGGCATCGTAACAAATTTCAATCTGTAATTGATCACTTTGTATGAAACACACATAGAGTTTTCACGGAATAACTTTTAATAATTTACCTTTTGAATAGCCGAAATAAAGAAAGCAAACGAACGAAATTGAACGATTCAAATAATTTACAAATCAGCTGAAGAAATAACACAAATAAATTCCAATGGAAATGAGGTTAGGTATTCACCAACAACCGAAAATAATGAAATCACTTTTTTGTTTGAAATGTCAATAATTTCACTCAAAAACTGATGATCCACAGATTTAAAATCAAATATTTCGTGACTGTAAACACTTTAACAATTTAATGTAATGAATTTAACTCGAGAAATGATTTAAAATTTGGAAAAATGTCAGAAAGTCAATTGACCGTGTCCGCACTGTTCGAATAAACAAATCTGAAAGAACAAACAATATACGCAGCTGTCAAAATAAATAAGCGTCTACAGCTCCATCTGTTGAGTTATTGGAGTATCAGTCAGTGCTTACAACACCAATATGAAACTAAATGTGCGCGCGCAACACCACGTACATACAAAAAAAATGAGAACAGAAAGTGAGATTAGGTTTTTCTAATTTTCGAATTTTCCGAATTTTCCGACTTTTACGAATGTTTTGAGATCGATAGATTTGCAAGAAACAATTGGAAAAATAATTTTGTATGGAAAAAAGTCCTTTTTGGAATTTTTAAATTTTTCCGACTTTTCTTCAGGAAGAGTATAAGGTTTTTTATTTCTAAACATTTCCAGATCCACAACGAACAACCTCTGAAAATTCCATCAAGATTGGTCCAGCCGTTCTCGAGCCTTAGCGTCACTAACAAACAAACATTCATTTTTATATATATAGATTTATTATTGTTATTATTTAATTATTAAATTTACTTATAAAAATAAGTTATGTAATAATGAAAATAATTAAATGGTCGACTTAAATGTGACCAAGGAAAATAAAAACTGACGTCAGAAAGTATCTTATATAGAAAATAAAATATTGCAGGATTAAAATAATGTAGGTTGTACAAAAAAAAGTATAGATATATATAGCTACATATATTTTGAAGTATTAAGACGTTATTGAGCAGACAAGAATATCCTGGTGGCTCATCATTATGCAATATAATCCCGAAAGGATCTTACTCCAGCGTCGAAGCCAGAGTCACTGAGAACGGTGAATGGTAGATTGGATGCAATAGCAGCGCCAAAATGGAAGTTAGCTCTAGAACTACTGTGGTGCAAACTTGTAATTCAGTTCAGAACGGAATCTAACTGTACTTGAATTCATATTAAATTTACTTGAAGCCAGTGATGAGTATCAAATGCATTTAAGAAGCAACAATATGAGTCACATAAATATCTATCATTCAAAAGAGAAGATAAAATGTTACAGCGAGCAAAAAGTTAACCGTGTAGATGATGATGTAACGGAAGAGGAAGGAGAAGAAGGATCAACACACTAAAAACTACAGAGAACAAGCAACAAAACATGAAACTGACCAAACGGCGAAATTTTAAACGATCCAATATGGAAATAATATTCAGCTAAACAAAGCACAAAATTAGTGAAAATTCATTTTAGTTTCTAGCTCCCACAAGCGAGATGACTGCTAAGGCCAATGAGAAAATTGAAGATTGCACCGCAGAACTGTTACCAAGTTCAAGAATTAAATTAACTCGCGATGGTCATAACTAGTTTTTCACTTCATAAGAAACCTTATTAGAATTTTTATGAAAACTATTATGATGATGGTGATGATAATTTATATTGGTGCAGAACTGACAAAAATATACGAAAACATAAATAATTGTGTTTTTAGCAACAAAAAAAAAAAATCCATTGTATCTGCCAGAATTTCACATGCCATTGTGTATATTTTCTGAAAACGCAGCTATAATGATAGCTAAAATCCTAATCCTTCATACTTAGAATTGACGACACCTACAACAACAAAATTCACAGTCGCAACATATACTGTCAGAATCAATTTATAGCCCCTAACAGAAAAATTCGCTGACCCAAACTTCATACTAATTACGAACACCTCCACTACAGCGTAACGAAGGCTCTAATTAGAATATCTCCGCCGATACTTACTGCCGATGATCAGGTGAAAGTTACCTCACCAGCAGCGCCGCTATCCGCAATCTATTCCACCTATACAACAAACTGCACAGCAAGCATCAAAAAGTTTTTAAAATCCTTGTTCAGCTAATTACACCAAGCACCATACCTATTATCGCCCGCTCACAAT
Source organism: Clusia tigrina (assembly GCA_920105625.2). Classification (NCBI taxonomy): domain Eukaryota; kingdom Metazoa; phylum Arthropoda; class Insecta; order Diptera; family Clusiidae; genus Clusia; species Clusia tigrina. Next base: position 143,243,454 of record OV050030.1, on the reverse strand, counting down.
CTGAACGATTCCAACTCAATGTCAGCTAAATGTAGCATCTGCGAGTGATGTTACAAACACTCAGTTCTTGGCTTAGAGTAATTTGCGGAGGAGTGTTGAAGACAACCTGGTAGTGTACAGCAACCGGCCATCAACGAAACCTACGCGCAAATTTAGGAGCTTAACTAATTCCACGTTCAAACTATTGCATCCGCTCCAATTCTCACATGGGGTTCTGTTTAGTGTCAAAATTCGGTGTCATATCCGGACATCCGCATCAAGGCATGTCCTCGCCACACCAATAATACTACATCTGAAGTTCCTGCTGATCCTTGGTCTTATCGTATGGTTCTAGTACTAATAACACCCACTTTTGTAAATACGTATTTAGTTAGAAAGTTTAGCTTACAATGTGGAGGACATAATCTTCCAAAGTTTTTAATGTTACGCAAATATAGTAAAAGTATTTGCCGATATCCGTGAATGATGGAAACAGCATTACTATAACAAATCAGCTGTGCACATAGGCGACCAACTATGAAGCTATAAATGTATTTTAAGTTTAGTTTTAAGTGCTAATTTAAATAGAAAACATAGAGAAACACAAATACCAAAAGAATATATAAAAAAGACAACATAAATATATTAAAATTTATTTATTGAATAATGTATGAAGTACACAAAATTGTTTTAGTTGCAAATATAATACTGTATAATTATAATAACTATCCACTAAGAGGTAGTTGCATTACGTTCTCTAAAAAAAGGGAATTTGAAAACAAAGCTAACTCTGTAGCTGACTCACATCATGAACCCTAATAATTAATTCCTAAGAGACACTATAGAACTAGCGTAGTTAGAATTTCTGATTTAACCTTAATTACACACATACTTTTAGGATGATAAATTCAATGTTAAACGCTGCGTGTTAACTTGGGTGCTCAATTTCGTAAGTGTAGAAATGCGTCGTCAGCATTTTAATAAGAACGAAGAATAGGTGGGCCAAGTGTGATGAAGATTTCCATATGTATATATGCCATTTCCACCTGTATCGCATCACGCCGAAAGCAAAATTTTTAGTTTTTTAGAGTCTCCAGGTAAATTAGAGCCACCAATACAATGTTTTAGGCAAAAATATGTAAAATAAATGAGTGTGAAACTGAAAGTAAACAAAGCACCCGGACATGATCTCATCACAGGCAAAATACTAAAGGAACTACCTGAAAGTGAATTGCAGTAAGTGACTCAACTGTATAATTTTGATTTAACTCTTGGATACGTTGCTCTCCTGTGGAAAGTTGCACAAATAGTCATTATACTAAAATTTGGCAAACCAAAAGAGGAAGTAACATCCTATAGACTCATTAGTTTTCTGCCCAACGTCACCAAGGAGCTCGAAAAACTCCTCCTTAATGAATGCCAATTCTTGATGAAAAATACCTAATAACAAGCTTGGGTTTCGAAAACAACACGTGACCACGGATCAGGTCCATCAAGTGTACAAGGGTATTAGAGAAGCTTTAAAAGTAAAAAGGTATTTCTGGACATCATCCAGGAAAGCCTAGAACCCGCATCTGGTTAACTGCGATGAAGTTGGAACATGGGAAGATACTTCAGCGCTTACAGTGAAAAAATCCGACAGTACCGTCGCATAGTAGGGTGTTCATTTAAGGCGAGGGTCTGCAGAAAAGTAGTATTTCCTTCCTGCTCTCCAGAAACTAGGAGTCTGTGAAGGCGTTCGAGACTACCGACAACAAAATGAGGTTCGGTGTCAGGTACGTCAAACTAAATATGTTCCGACTTTCGAAAAATGGTGATGAAGCAGGTGAGTTGAAAGAGACCAACAAACAATTAATTCCGCAAATCCAGAAAGGGTGACAGTAGGAACACCACAACAACCATCTACCGATGTTGAAAGTTGTGCAGATTAAGATTAATAAGCATTATAATAATGCATCGGATAATCTTGCCGTCTTCATAGGGGGAGGGTTGTGGACATCAGCATCGTGCAGGAGCCATTGGTCAGAGGTACCGATGTCATTGGACTTAAACTGCAGAACTATTTAACTTTTTAAGCAAAGGCTGGTGGCAAGTCAAGATAATGTATCCTAGTAAATAACACTATTATCTTTCTTCTTTGTCCTCACTACAGCACAGTCGATTCAACAGTTGTTAAAATCGTAGTACCAAAGGAACTGGGACTGGTGAGAGCATCAGCATATATGGTGCATTACAGGACCGAACCACCGAAAGAAGTTTCGTTATTAACCGCCAACTTAATCGCTAAAGGTACTCCTCTGCTTCTTGGATGTGTCGCCAACGCGCAGCATACGCTGTTGAGCAGCACCGAGGCTAATGCAAGGAGTGAGTCACATTTTAATTTTATTAGCAGCTCCAATCTCACTATATGCAATAGGGAGAACACACCTACTTTCATATTTCCTAGCTCTGCAAGTAACTATGGGTGGGAATTTATCACGAAAGCCAACGATTTCTGTCGTTAAAATTCTTCAGTTTCACACTCTGGAAGACTCAGCAAGGTGCTTTTAAAGCAGCCTACCAGCCCTGCCTTTTTAAAGAAAGAGGACGGAGGATGGAAACATCGGCGGAGACACTTGACGTTCTTATAGATAAACATTTTCAACATGGCTGGGGAAATACGAGCAACCTTAATTCATCCGTAACTGCAGATCTCGCGAGTTAATTAAAAGGGATCACACTGCAACGGACAAGCTTACGGCATTTTAAACTGGGCACTGATGCGTAGGTATTCTTGCAGAGAAACTCCGTGTCTCGTTAACACAGCAACAAACACTCACCCATTATCTTCGCGAGTGCCCAGCATTGGCATTGACAAGGTATAGATTTCTGGGAGCGTTCTTGCTCCATATCTTATGGGACCGTTCGGAGGTGAGTCCGAAAAAATTGCAATGTTACCTAAAATCTACTGTCTGTAGGCTTAGCATCTACTATATTTCCGATACTCGGTGAGCAAGTGGTAACCAGACGACGTTACAGCACTAATTGTGATACGAATCTAGCAGATACGATATTTTAACACATTCCGCCTATGCATACGAGTACTTTTCCTATGCCTTGAATAAGCAGAATCTTAATGCCATAAAAAAGACTCTGACGATGCCTAAATGCACAGTGAGTTATCTTCCTCACAGCTCATTAAGGCATACAAATTCCCAGTTTAAAAATCATTTGTTCTTATTTCGTGCACAACATAGTTTCATAAGTATAAAATAGTCTTGCAAACAACTGTCTGTCACACCATAAAATTTCAAATCACAGATACCAATACCTAGAAGAGATTATCAATTCTAAAACTATTGATATCAATCATTTGGAAAACTGGCGCTAATCGAATAAAGATAAGTGACACCATTTCCCTCTGTCAGATTTATTTAGGGAACGACTAGTAATCAACATCATAAACAAAGACAACCAATTAGATACGTCAATAAAAACATTATCGCACATATAAATTGTTACAAAATTTCCAACATATAACTCCAAAAACAATAACAAGGTTCCTACAATGGATTCTGGTAGAGGAGGCAAAAATATACATATACGAGTATACTCGTATATAAGCTTTTTGAAAGTTTACTTCTGAGTTTTATTTTAGGGTGCGTTAAAGTTATCCCCTTTTGCACATTATTACGGTGAACCGGCATAGGAAACAATCTGACCCTTTCAATTTAAGTATAAGATGTGTTTAACTGGTTTGTGTAAAATTCTACGAGGAACATTTTTGTGGAACATTTTAACCCGTTATATCCCTGTTGTATGGGAATCTTTGTCCCGGTTTTGAAAAACGGAAAAAATAATCATAAAACCGGATATAACGGGTTAAAGTGTTCCATAAAAATATTTGTTATAAAATTCTTTTATAAGTCTCTGAATACACCGAAGCTCAAAATTCATGTTGAACGCCAGGAATAAGAGAAAACTCGAAATGCGATTGAGGGCAAATTTTGTGCTTATTCAGAAATAAAAATTTCTTCAAATCTCTGAATTTGACCAATTGCTCTCACCAATAGAGTTTGCCGCATGAAAAAGTAATAACACTTACAGTTTCCTAGGCAAAATATGTATTTTTACAAAACTAGGTATTCATTTGTCAACAAAAATTCAATTTTTAATTCTCATGTGGATTATTTCGAGATTCATTTGGCAACAGAATCCGATGAACATGGTGACCGATTTCATCAGACATGTGGAATAATATAATGGCAAGAGTATCCATTCTCTGACAGCTGATACATGCTGGACAATATTTCATAACCGTATAGATTTGCCTAGAACTAAAAGAAAGGTTTGGTTAAGGTTAACCTTGGTGACATAAAGCCACGCATAAGCCGATTGATCCCTAGCGATACCAGATGGGGTCTGACCTTTATGCAGATTTCCAGTACACATCTCGTAGGATGTCAACCCTTTCTGCGAATTTAAGCAGTGCTGGCAGCTCCATTCTTGAGGTGTCTATCAATCTCCCAAATTGTGGAGCTCCTGAGAACTTTAAGCACGTTTTTGATAACGCAGGACATATACAGAGTTTCCCTTACTCCAACCTCCTTACATTTTCTACATTCGTCATTGTCCGTTGTTCCTTTGATTATGTGCATGTGCCCTCAGTAAATTATGGCCTGTCATTATACCTATAATAGTTCTACAGTATTTTCGTGAAAGCGCGGGTATACATAACTTACACATAACTTTTCCAGTTCTGAAGGTGTGCCACCTTGCTTTAACCTGCCTACTCATGTGCCCGTCCGTTTCATTGAATAGTTATGGTTTCTGTATGTCGTTTTCTTGTTGAAGTGGTAAATAGACAGCGTTTTCTGCAATCTCATCTGTTATTTGCTTCCCATCTATACCCTTATCACCAGGTACCCAATATATATGCATTCTTCTATTTGTGACAAGCCTATCTATGGCTTCCCTCCTCTGTAGGATATTTTTATATATGTAACCATCTTTGTTTCAGTCCACCACACTAAAGTACCGTATAGCAAGATTGGTCTAACTGCAGCGGTGTAGCACCTGTGCATCTGCGAGGGAGAAAGACCCAAAATAACGCCCAGCATTATTTTGCATGCATATAGCGTGTTACTGGCCTTCTTCGCCCTTTCCTTAATATTACGTCTCCACATAAGCTTATTGTCCAAAATAGCTCCAAGGTACTTTGTGTTTTCTTTGAGATTAAGTACACTGTCACCTCGCTTCGGGACATTCCACTTCTGGTAAAGAGTATCATGTCCGTTTTATTCGCGTTTACCTCCAAGCTTGCTCGAGACCCCCACTGATGGATTGTTTTAAGATTGTTGTTCATTACGATGCTGATGGTATCTAGGTACTTTTCCGGTACTACCATTGCTATGTCTTCTCCATATGCCACTAGTTTAGGTGCCTTCCCGTCAAATTCCCTAAGGAGTTCGTTTACTATAAGTAACCACAGAAGCGGCGATAGCACTCATCCTTGTGGGGTACCTCTGCCTGCCTGTTTGGTCACTTTAGCTTCGCTCCAACTCCGCTCTCATCTTTCTGCAACCTCTTCAAGGACATATTCCTTATATACTAAAGCCCTTTCTATATTCAGAACTACCGAATGAAGTGCAGTCTCCGTGGATCTGCCTTTAGTATAAGCGTGTTGCCCTTTTGACATATTGTCTGGCGCAATTGTGTCCCTGTTATATGCGTCTAGTATCTTCTCTAACGTCTTCAGAAGAAATGAGGTCAATCTGATGGGCCTGTATTCTTTTGAGTAGAGAGGCTTGCTTTTGGGTTCCGTATTTTGATGCGAAGGTACACGCTACATATTCCGCACGGCATCTTCCGAAACTGTGGATAAAGTGTATCTTCTGCCGCCTTATTGATCTGCAAGATGTAATTCTGACCTCCCTCAGAATTCGTTGGTTTAACCACACTTAGCCCCTTCCAGTCGCTCGTCGGCACATCCGGATTCTGTCGTTGTAAGAGTAGGAGAGCATCCTCAGTTTTCACCACGCGAGTTACGTTGATCAAACGCTGAGAGAACTTCGGTTCAATGTTGCTTTTATTACGGAGTTTAACTTAAAACTAAACAATTTTAAATTACTTACGCCGAAACCTTATAGTAACTTACTTACATCGATTATTTGTTATCGCTGCTGTAGGTACAAAAGTATTTTCCAAAATTATGTAGGAGGGTAGAAAGAGAGGTAAATGTCTATAACCACCAATAAGCAGAGTGCAAAGCTGTAGCTGAACAAGTGCTAATGCACTGAGAATTGCAGACATTGCATTTAGGGGTTGTTTATGTCATTGCACTTCAGTTAATTTATGTCATTGTACTGATCGTACTGACTTTGCTCTTTGGGAGGCTTGTGTCGTTGCATTGGAGAATTGAAATATGAAAGGGAATTGGAAAATGCATAAACGGCTTTGGTGGTCATTTGTGAGATTCATACTTGATAAGAATGATAGCTCAGCTGACGTTTGGTGTTAGATTTAGGATTCGCAGCAACTGCTGGCGTAACTCGCGCGGTATGAGCACCTTCGCCTTCGGTACCGTTGGAATGCAGCTGCGATCGACAATTTCAAGCTAAACCTCCTCCCACAGGCCTTGAAGCGTTTTTACCGCTTCCTTTACCCACTTTAGAGAAGGATCGTCTTTGCATTTATTGATTTTGACGCCGCCAAACCATGCTGCTCCGTCAAATGCTGGCATAGGTGCGCTGGGGTCTGCGTACATTTTTACGAATAGGGTCTCAAGCAGCTTCATCTCCACTACTTTGCACCGTTCTTGCGTCATTGGTCCCAGTGGGTTACTGCGGTCTATGAGCGCCACAATTAAGCGTTTCTTGGCTATCTCATTGCCTGCCACAACTGCTTTGGACGTTGTCGGTCGTTATGTATCGTGCTTGACGATTGGCTTCACAGCACCGCCATTGCACTTCCTTTTCATGGAGGGCATCCTTCCTTCGCTTTCGGTAGAGCAATTTTCTCTTCAGAAATTTGCTCCTCTAACCTGTTCGCGAACTTCTGATCCGATGCGGCACACCTTGGAAAAGCTGAGAAATGTTCCCAGCTTTTTTCAACTTCCTCTTTAGCGGAAGCCAACCGTTCCTTCTCCTACTGAGTCAGGTCGTTTTAGTGTCAGTCGTGTATTCTTAACGCGGCCTTGTATCACGCTTTCGATTTCATCCCCTCCTTAACTGGCGTAGCTCTAGGCCCTTTCTTTCGATCAGAATTGGGACCTTTGAGATTAGCCGGAGAGCGAAGTAGAGCGTCTTCGTCGGTTGTGTTTACGCTCTCTTCGCTTTCGAGGTCCGAATCTTCCTGGACTACGGCACCTGTGCGTTGCAGAGCGAACGTCGTTGTTGTATTGTAACCAAAAGAAAAATCTAATAAATAAATGCTTGCTTAAATGCTTTGTACTCATCTTTTTATTTATAGATATTATATGTAAAGCTTTCTCTTATATGGTGACTTACAGAGAAATTTTACATAACACATTTTGTTCATACAAACTAAACCCCCTAAAATCCAGGTTTGCGTGACTTTTTAACAATGTATTTTAAGTTTTCACTTGTTTCTGGCGTTCAACTCGAATTTTGAGCTTAAGTGATTCCAAAGACTTATAAAAGAATTTTATAACAAATAACTTTATGGAACACTTTAACCCGCTATATCCGGTTTTATGCGTATTTTTTTCCGTTTTTCAAAAACGGGACAAAAAACTCATAAACCAGGGATATAATGCGTTAAAATGTTTCACAAAAATGTTCCTCGTCAAATTTTACATAAACATATCCTATACTTAAACTGAAAGGGTCACATGGCTTCCTATGCCCATTCACCATATTAATACGCAAGAGGGGGCTATCTAACTCCCCCTAAAATAATACTCTGACGTAAACTTTCAAAACGCCGATACACGGAACCTTCTTATTTGGGAATAAATTTTACTTTGTTATACAGTGTAATCAACGAATTTTTATTCCCAGGTATAAAGAAAATGTTTAAAATACAACTGTATAATTCCCTTGAAAATAAATACCACCGGAAACCCCAGAACCCACCAAAATCGTGCACCTATTTGCGTAATTTCATTGGAGAAATTTTGCAAATAGACATTTTTATTGCAAATAAACCAAAATACTTATGTTGTCAACGCAGATGTAAGACAAGTTCTCGACATTTGCTATAATTATACCGATTACTAATTCCCTAAACATCAAAATAACGATTCCTTTTCAATAACGAAAATACATTTTTAATATTATAGGAACCATTCCTAGAGACCACTCATCTATATACTCGTACATATCAAATGCGGTGAGCTTAACAATTAAATAGAACAGCACTATCCATTCAGTGCGAAACAAAAAATTCATACATATAGTCCATATCAGTACTGACGACGAACTTAAAATAGTCCAGCTAAAATAATTATGACCCAATAAAAAACTGTACGCGTATAAAGAAAAAAATGTTAATTAAACTTACCTACTTAGATATTCACAGCACACACTAATCGAAAAATAATAATGTTGAAAAATACATAACATTGCTATTTTTCCATTACGTACAAAGGATATACCTATCAAATTCGGTGTCATAACAAAGATATACAGGAAATCGGGCAAATTACGAATGTACTCCTCATTAATAGAATATTAGTAAAATCAATTGATTTTTAGGCTTGGCCTTAAAGTCCATAGCCTGTAAATCGGACCACAAAGGTTGGGAATTATTGATTCCAAACAAAATATGAAAATACAAATAATTTTTGGAATGCATCATCAATTCCAAAAATGTTAATTAGACAGTTAAATAATTTGGAGCTTTCTATAGTTTAACCAGAGGTATTATAATAATGAAGCCGTTATATACGAGGGCGGATTGATATTGAAGCTACCTAGCGCTAGATGGCAGCACAAACAGAAAAACCTTTTTTTTTAGAAATTGCGATCTGTCCAACGTCAGCTGTTAAAATTTCACACAAATTCATCGATTAGTTTATTTGTTGTAGTTGTTTGAAGTAAGCAACTTTTGTGTTTCTTGAAAAATGGAAAAAAGCGCATTTCGTGCAGTGCTTAAACACTATTATTTGAGTGGGAAAACGGCGAAAGAGACAAAAGAAAAGCTCGATAAACATTACGGTGAGTCTGCCCCGTCAGAAAACATGGTAAAATATTGGATTGCTGAATTTAGACGCGGCCGAACAAGCACTGCAACAATACCATCAACAGGAAGGCCAAAAGAGGTGGTTACTGAAGAATATATCAAGAAAATCCTCGATATCGTTATGAATGATCGCCGAGTCAAGTTGCGTGTAATTGTTGAAATGGTAAACATATCATATGAACGTGTGTTCAACATTTTGCATGAACATTTGCATATGAAAAAGCTATCGGCAAGATGGGTGCCGCGTTTGCTCAGTGTCGAACAAAAACGAGTTCGACAGACCACTTCACAGCGGTGATTGGACATGATAAAGCATAATCCTGTCGATTTTTGGCGTCGATTAATAACTGTTGATGAAAAGTGGGTCCACCACTACACACCTGAAACCAAAAATCAATCGAAACAATGGGTGGAAGCTGGTGGAAGTGCTCCGAAGAAGGTGAAGGCAGTGAAATCGGCTGGCAAGGTTATGGCCACTGTATTTTGGGATGCACACGGAATATTGCTCATCGATTATCTTGAAAAAGGATCCACAATCACAGGAAAGTATTATCGTGCATTATTGGATGAATTGATTGATGCAATCAAGCAAAAACGGCCACATTTAAAGAAGAAAAAAATGCTCTTTCTTCAAGACAACGCACCGGTTCACACAGCATTAGATACGATGCTAAAATTACGTGAAATACACTTCGAATTGGTTAATCATCCACCTTATAGTCCAGATTTAGCTCCTAGTGACTTTTTCCTGTTTCCAAACTTGAAAAAATGGCTCGCAGGAAAAGATTCATCTCAACTGAAGAAGTGATTACCGAAACTAACGCGTATTTTGAGGGGTTCCCGAAATCGTATTATTCAGATGGTATAAAAAAGTTGGAATATCGTCTTACTAAGTGTGTCGAAGTAGAAGGAGACTATGTTGAGAAATAAATGGTTTTTGAAAAAAAAAATGTTTTTTTCCTACTTAGGTAGCTTCAATATCAATCCGCCCTCGTATATAACCTGGTCAACTTTGAAGCCATAACCCTTAGTTCATTAAGGGTTATTCTGTTAAGGTACTACAAAAGAATAACCAAATAATTTTGCAGTGTTTAATGATGGTCATGCATACCGTACCAATGCCTGCAATCACTAGCAGAACTAAATGCGCCATGTAGTGCACACGCAGTATGACCACACACACACACCACTCCACATGCAATTCGAACCTCAAAGGTCTGCAAAAAAAAAAAATATGTCTGCAGTACGCAAAAATTGCACGTTCATATTTTATTGCTTGCACATGTGAATTTCTTTACACATGGGATATTGGAAATATTGATTGAAAAGTGAATGTAAGTTGAACCAAAATTATAAACTAAGATTTAAGTATAAAAGAGGCTAATTTGAAAAAGAAAGATTCAGTTCTGACATATAGCTCGATCTGATGAACTCTAATGAGCTGACTTCTAAAGTCGCTTCAACATTAAACATTTGGCTGCCTCTTTAGGCGCTGAGATCAAAGTACGCAAGCCCTCGCGCAATTCAAAATTATCATATGAGCCCATGAACCTCATAGGCAAGACAAATAATAGTTTACACATTACATGGTGATCCTGCCACACCGATCCTGCAATTTTCTACAAATTTCTAACCACACCGATCCTGCAATTTTCTAACCACACGGATATGGAAATTTTCTAACCACACTGATCCCGCAATTTCCATATCACTAAACAACAAACTGCAAAAAGTGTACTAGGGATGAATGACGCAGAGTTCCATTTCCTTTTCGATAAGATATGCAGTAGAGCAGCCAGCCATTTGGACTTACGCGAGGTTGTATCTAGAAAATATATTATAAACCTCCCTTCGTTAGAGAAACGCGAGCAATACATACAAGAATTACGATTAACACTTAGCACTCAGACTGCATATTTTGAGTTAGAACTTAATCAAGCCTTCAGTTTATAGCTAGGTGTGAGGCGTTAATCGATTTCATAAATAAAATCTTAAGTAGTCAGCATTTTCAGACAAAGGAAGAAAAGTTAGAAATAGAATTAGCTACAATTACGGAACATTTGTCAAAGCTCGCTATGACGTCATTAAATATAATTTACTGCCTGAAGGTTGTACCTGAATTCACAGCAAGCCTGAAGACTTATCTAAATTCGTAAGCCTAGTAGAAATAATAAAAACCACTGTACCTACAACCAGTGAGAATATATTCTTTACACTAGTTTTCAATACCAAACTCCCCAATAAAATGAAAAATAAGCTAGAACTAGCAGGAGCAGAAAACATAGTGACATTAATATCAGAATTAAAAAATTTACTACAGCCAACAAAGACAGCAAATTCAATCTTAGAGGAATTGTCGAAACTGAGACAGGGTAATAGGACAATTTCTCGCTACGCAGAACGAATAGAAGAACTAATTTCTTCTCTAAACAAATTACAAAGGACAGACACCCCTAAATAAGTCAAAAAAACAATAGTAACCAACAACGACACTATAGATTTTAATTCATTCTAAAACGGTGTCACCAGCATGTCAACCGTTCCAACAATCACAGCAAGCCGCAGCAAACATTTCAAAGAAACGGTACTACTTGCTAACGAGTTTGAAAAGCCAAACGAGACTCGCATTCTGTCATATAGAAGCAACAACTATCGCGAACGACAACAATACAATCAATCCAATATGCGACACAGATACCGCAGCAATAATTTTTGTGTCAATAACCAACGAAGCCATTACGCTAATAACCACAACAATAATTATTATAATAACAAAAAAAAACAACAAGCAACAACAACGCCAACCACTACAACAACCAACGCACTAATTAACAAACATACAGGAGACACTCCGGACGAAGTAAAGTAATGTATGTAGAAACCAACAAAACACAGCTGATTGCATAAATCAACAGGGAAACGACAACCTTCCCGCCTGCTAGAGGTACAAAAAAATATACGAGTAAGTGGTGCAGGGATGAGCAGCAAACAATTACCCAAAGTACCATACACTATAAATACAGACAGACATATTGGACGCTTTGTTAAATTAAAGGACAAGAACACCTTCATAAACTTTTTAGTTGGTGCAGAAATTTCACTGTTAAGAATTGGTAGAATATTCTATGAAGAATTTTCAGCCATTATTCTTGTCAATTAATAGGCATTAATAGGCACAGCAGAAATTTCACTAAAAGTTCAACAAGAAAACCTAAAACAAATTGTAGAAGACAGTTTTCAGTTAAAACCGAGGGAATTTTAGGAGATGGATTCCTTTTAAAATTCGGCGGAAAGATAGACTACGAAAAACTAACACTAACACACAATAATACGTTACTAGTACTTAGTCTAGCAAGCAAAATTGTGTGCATCACCATAACACCAAGTTGCGACCCAATAAATGCGAACATAGCTGAAGACATGCTCGTATGTAACAATGAAATACATACAAGCAGGAGTATACCTAAGCAATACTATAATTTCAGCTAAAGGCATAAAACACATACGCATTTTGATCACAACGCAAGACACAATAGAGCTAAACAAGCTAGAAATAGACTGCAAACCCATAAAAAATTACTACATAGTAAATAACATACAGAACAATAGCACTGCTACAATTTGACACGGAAGATGTTTTTGCAAAAGATAGTATTGAGAAATAATGCGAAGAATACGCAGATATTTTTCACTTAGATGACGATATCCTTACAGCTAACAATTTCTATGAAGAGCATTTAGATGTAACTGATAAAGAACAGGTATACTCGTATATCAAGAACTACTATCTACCACATACACAAATGGAGAATATCAATGAGCAAGTAATTAATCTATTACAGTAACAGATAATTGAGCACTCAACTAGTGCCTACAACTCACCACCACTTGTGGTACCAAAAAAGAGCTCAGATGATTCTAAACAGTGGAGACTAGTAGTAGACTACCGCCAATTAAATAAAAAACTGGTCGACGATAAATTTCCGATTACAAGACTAGAAGACTTGCCTGACAAGATAGACAGATCCTAATACTTCTCAACCCTAGACATGACTAGCTCCTTCCATCAAATCCGTTTAGATTACGAGTCAAGACATTCAGCAGCATTTTCAACTGCTGATGGTCACTATCATTTCAAAAGACTTCCCTTTGGTCTGAAAATCTCTTCGAACAGCTTTCAGCGTATGCTAACTCCTTTACGTAGACAACATAATTGATTTCCGAAAATCAATAAAACATCATAATGACAATTTGGTAAAAATTTATAGACGAATAAGAAAATATAATCTGAAACTGAATCCGAAGAAGTCTAATTTTTTTAAAACAGAAGTAATTTTTCTGGGACACTTAATTACCTCTAATGGAGTAACAGCTGACCCAGAAAAATGCAAAGTTGTGGACATGTATCCAACTCCTAAAAACAAGGATGAAATCAAAATATGCGTAGCTTTCTGTAATTATTACAGACGCTTCATGAAAAATTTCGAGGAAATCGGAAAACCATTAAACAACTTACAAAAGAAAAACACCAAATACTAATGTGAAATAGCATTCAAAAAACTGACAGAAAGATTAACTCACTCACCTGTACTTAGATACGCTGATTTTGATGAAAAATTCATATTCCAATTCCAATTATGCATTAGGTGCTATTTTATCACAGCGAACCATAGGAGAAGATCGACCAATAGCTTATGCTCGCAGGTCTGTCAATAAACACGAGATTAACATACCTGTTATTGAGAAAGAATTATTAGCCATTCATTGGGCTATTCATCATTTTCGCCCCTACCCGTTTGGAACAAACAGATCACAGACCACTAGTATCACTGTTTACACATAGGAACCCCTCATCTAGAATGACTCGTATCCGACTAGACTTGATGGAATATGAGTTTAAAATTATATACAAACAGGGAAAAATTAACACTAACCCAAATGCTTTGTCAAGAATAGAATTAAATCCTGACACATTAAAAGCAATGATGCCCACAGTTATGGCAATCACAAGAAGTATGAAGAGAAAACAAGTAGATGAAATTACTGAACACCCACAAAAGAGGAGCGCTATATATGGAACAGTATATCATTATCGGATATTCGAAATTTAAAGCAGCTAACGTGCAAAATTCTAAAAGATGATGAGCGCGAGCGAAATACGCAAAAAAACAAGAAAAGTTTGCACAATATTTGAGTCGACTATAAAAATATACTGATAGAGCTAAGCGATAATTCTAACTTAGTCCTCGGTACGGTCATGAGGAAGCTTACTCAATTTTTAATCAGTTATGACATCGACAAGGTCGCTCTTTCAAAACACGATACTTTGTTCGATCTTATTAATGAAGATAAATTAAAGCCCTTTTATAAAAATATATATATTGAGAATTTCGCTAAAGGACGGCAAACTCCTACTATAATTTTATTTGAACCCCCACATAATATACGTGATTTAAATGAGCAAAAGAAACAAATACACGATAACCACTGCACGGAAACATCCGGACCCGGATGGAGTAAGAAGATCTTTGTTAAAATTAAAACAAAAGTACATATGGAAAAACATGACTGAAATGGTAAAAGTATATATAAATATCTGTGATATGTGCAAAAAACAAAACAACAAAACACTTAAGAGAAAAGATGGTCATTACAGACACTCTATCGACAAGTTTGCAAATATTAGAAACGGACACAGTACGACCGCTCCGTATATCAAACGGATGTAAATACATTTTAACGCTTCAGTGCCAACTAACTAAATATATCGAGGCGTATCAAATGTATACAAAAGAATCTATAGAATTTCCCAATACTTTATTGGAAAAATTCATACTAAGGTATGGAGGTTTTCTCACAATAAAGACAGACAAGGGTAGAGAGTTCGTGAACCAGGTATTTGACCATATGAGCAAAATGTTAAATTTTCAACATAAAACATCCACCACTTACCATCAGCAAACACTAGGAAGCATAGAAAAAAAACATAGAGTTTTCAATGAATACATATGCACCTGAACAGAAGAACAGGAATTGGTTTACATTATTTCGTTTTCTCGTATAATACCACACCACACGTCGACACAGGTTACTCACCTTTCGAACTCATATATGGAAAATTGCCAAACATTATAACAGATAAAGAAGTGATCAAAACAGTTAGTCCGATCAACCCTGAAGAAAACTTAAATGAATTAAAACAAAGGTTAGAAAACGCGAAAGACATCGCCAGACTTCAAAAAACAAAGAAAAAAGAAAAAGGGACTACGACATATGAACTAGTTCAAAATTTAATATAGGAGACTTAGTAATGCTAAGAAATATGTGTAGGGAAAAGTTAGACAGCCCATACGTAGGCCCATTTAAAATTAATAATAGACTAGGTGTAAATTCTCTAATAGATAATAATGGAAAACACATCCTAGTAGATAACAACTATCTTAAGAAATATAAATAACAAAAACTAGACATAATCACTGTACAATGTTAAGAATTATAAATAAGAAGAACTAAAATACATTAGGAAATATAATTAAGAAATATATAAATAAGAAATATAAATATGAAAAACTAGACATAGCCATAGTACAATGTTAAACTGAAGTATAACTAATAAAACTAAAAAAAAACTACTTTTTTCTCAGAGGATTAGTGGTGTAATGTGCCACACGCAGTATTACCACACACACCCCACTCCACAAGCAATTCCAAAGCGATTTACTAGTTGCTAGATGGAAACGGCAGCGACTGGTGTTACTGCTCAAGCCGGGAAAACAACTAGACCAATCGTCAGCATATCGTCCGTTGTGTATGTTAGACACTATGGGCAAAGTCTTGGAAAGAATTACCTGCGAATGACTCTAGGAAGTGCTCGAAAAAAAGATCGGGTTCTTTGAGCGACAATATGGTTTCCGAAAGGGACGTTCAACTGTAGACGCAATCCAAGCCGTAATGGATAGCCCAAGAAGCAACGAGAGCGCGGTGATCACATTGGACATAAAAAATGCATTCAACTCAGCGAGCTGCCCCCTGATTATGGTTGGGTTACAGAATATACGATGGCTGATATCTAGTTACTTCCAGAGCAGACTGTCACGCTATGATACGGATGCAGGAGTTGGACGCTATGAAATCACGGGTGGCGTCCCACAAGGATCGGTACTAGGCCCTACTCTCTGGAACGTCATGTACGATGGCGTACTACGATTGGACCTACCAACGGATGTACCACTCATCGGGTACGCAGACGATATCGCTATGGTGGCGGTGGCAAAACACATCCATACGCTGCAGACGAAATGCAACGAGGCAATTGTGCATGTGAGTGAATGGCTCAGCAGGGCAAAGCTAGAACTGGCAGTTCAAAAAACAGAGGCAGTGCTAGTGAGTACCAGGAAGATAAGCGAGACTTTAACAATCACAGAGGGGGGCCATCAAATTATGTCCCAACCACAGCTCCGGTAACTAGGAGTACTTATTGATTCCAGGCCCACGTTCAAATAGCATATTAAAGCAGTCTGTCAAAAAGCTACCCGGGTAAATGGGTCACTCACGCCTGATGCCGAATATAGGCGGCCCACGCTCAAGCCAACGGAAGTTGCTGTCAACGGTAATGAGCTCCATCAAACTGTATGCCGCCCCAATATGGGTGGAGGCCACTAGGATGAAAACAGGATGAGACACTGGGTGTTATTCTAGAAGAGCCCCCAACAATGGACAACCTCTGTTAGCACATGTGCGATACGCTCACTAAGTGGGAAGCAGTATGCTCGGCAGCGGACACCATTATGATTGCGCTGCGAAAAGCAGAACGAGCACGCTATGATGAACGCCAGCGTCGCCAGCGTCATTCGGAACTGGAGGTACATAGGACTGGCGCATAGACAGACCTAATACTGACGTGTGAGCAGTAAATGATCTTATGGCCTCCCGACGTAAAATCTAATCGGTGTCCCCGGGGGAAACACCGTAATGACGAGAGGAGGTTTTAGCGGAGTTAGAGTCCCGCACTGACGGGGTTATGACTTTACATGTTTTCCTCCTCGTTAAATATAAAAAAAACATGCAATTCGAACCTCAAAAGTCTGCAGTAGGCAAAAATTGCACGTTCATATTTTATTGGTTGTACATTTGAATTTCTTGACACATGGGATATTGGAAATATTGATTGAAAAAAGAATGTAAGTTGAACCAAAATTGTAAACTAAGATTTAATTATAAAAAAGGCTAATTTGAAAAATAAAGATTCAGTTCTGACACATAACTTGATCTGTTGAATTCTATTGAGCTGACTTCTAAAGTCGCTTTATCATTAAACATTTGGCTGCCTCTTTAGGTGCTGAGATCAAAGTGCGCAAGTTCTCACGCAATTCAAAATTATCACATGAGCCCATCAACTTCGTAGGCAAAAGAAATAATAGTTTACACATTACAATTTACATTGTAAAGATTCCAAAATTAATATATTTTTGTGACTTTGTAAATTTATTTTCCCGTAAGGCATAGCCGAACTATTTTAAGATTAGACATTATTAGCAAAGCCGCTAATTTTGATGGCATCATGAATCCAGGCAAGAATTGCACCGGCAAAAATTCTTAAATTACAACTCAGTAACATGCGAGACAGAAACCGGACATCATTTGCCATTAGTCCATGACGTCGATGAAGGCATCCTTATCTTGATCGAGGTGTTCAACTGTTGTAACCGCACAAAAAAATTTTACAGTCTAAGGTACATCTTTCGGAACTAAGCCAAATGCAGCCGCACCCGCCCAAAATTCTGGACGTGACGTTCTTCTGACATGAAATGAAGTTATCTATCCCTATTTTTCATAAAACATAATTGCATAAAATAAACAATATAGTATCTTTAGATGCAGAAATACAATCACATAAGATGTATTGGTTGATAATTACACTTGCAATATGACTATTGTGATGCACGTATAGTGTGTGCGAGAAATATATGATAAATACCACAATATATATATATATATATATATATATATATATATATATATATATATATATATATATATATATATATATATATATATATATATATATATATATATATATATATATATATATATATATATATATATATTAGAGCGTATTAGAGCAATAACTAACTGTGAGCCGAAGAAAGGCTGATTGCAAGAAAAATGCAGTTGGTTTGAGTTGCCAGTTGGAAACTGATTTGTTTAATGCCCGAGCAGGGTTTTTATATAATTTGTTTGAGTTACAAATTCGATAACAAATCTCGATTAAATTAATTGTTTATTTCTAATCCCTTTCGCTTAAGTCTAACTCAAATTCCACTCAAATGTAAAACAAACCAATTCACCAATGACCGCACGCCAGGATTCTAATTACACTGCACATGCCAAGTGTCATAGTGTTGCAGTGCAGCGGATGGGTGTGTCTTATGTATTGGTATGGTTTGGATGTGTAGTTTGCGTAGGTAGTCTTTGTGCTACACTACGTTTGTGCGCAATAGTGCACATGCACTACACTATTCTTACGATCGCTTAAATAATTATTCTTCACATTAAATATTAAAAATATGAGAATATCATCAGTAAACGCGGAGCTAGAACAGAACGAAATTATAAGCAGGATAACGGCCAACAAAAAAATGTCCTGACTTCTACGAGTTATGGGCAGCTAATGATCATATAAAAGTAGATCACATCAAATAGCTTTATTGTTTAATACTCCAACCACAATTGCGTTTACACTTACATTGTATTTTTCACTTTTTATTCAGCTAGAAATAATTATAAGTTTAGATCCTGATTTCAAATTATACTGACAATTGGAGCATAGCTGGAGAAAATAAATAGCTTGAATCGGGAGAGATATACGAGCCATCTTAAGAAAGATCACCAAGTTTATGGGCAACTTCGAGTGGTTAACTCTTCTCACGTGGAAAAACGTTTTAGATCAATGCATACCTAATAGAAAAAGGGGTGTCGAGATTTTGACTCATCGCATGTGATAGCGAGTAACCAAGGGAATGCAAACATTCGAACCGGTACATTTCAGGCAATAATTACTAAATCGTTTTTCTAAGTTTTCTCATAATGTAATGGCATTTGAATCAATACATTTTGTAAAAATTACAAAAAAAAATTATCCCCACCTGTTGGACAAAAAAATATATTTTTATACCATAGTGAGACAAATTAATTTTTAAACCAAGTTTTCAAGTAGCGGTTATGCCGACGAGTCTACAATAGTTTCTTTGGCACATCCTTGCCATGTATTATCAGCTCTTGGGTCATAGCCTGTCGAGAATGGCAGATGATGTGGATAAAAATCCACCTGAAGAAAGGCACAATTCAGTTACGTCCTTATACATCTAAATACCAAGAATGTCACAAGCAATAACACCAATAAATTCAACGATTGAACCAACAAAATTCAATAATCACAAAAATGCAACAACATGGAAATAACAATGTTCGACTCCAAACACTCATTAACACTCATTAAC
Source organism: Clusia tigrina (assembly GCA_920105625.2). NCBI lineage: Eukaryota > Metazoa > Arthropoda > Insecta > Diptera > Clusiidae > Clusia > Clusia tigrina. The sequence goes on along the minus strand of OV050030.1, from coordinate 143,223,793 downwards.
ATTAACTCATTTGCAAACATATTTGCTCTTACACACTGCACACCAAAAACAAGAACGTCTACTATAACAGCAACAACTACAACAATAACTACAGCAAGCAAAGCACCAATTATGTCGACATATTCAAGTTCAAACATCAACTTGAATAACAGTGCAAAAAACAATAACAATTTAAACAAAAATATTCCGTTATCAAATAAAAAATTTTGCTTACAAAAAAAAAATGATAAAAAACTCCTAAAAGAAATATGAAATCTAGTATGTTAGACACTATGGGCAAAGTCTTGGAAAGAATTACCTGCGAATGACTCTAGGAAGTGCTCGAAAAAAAGATCGGGTTCTTTGAGCGACAATATGGTTTCCGAAAGGGACGTTCAACTGTAGACGCAATCCAAGCCGTAATGGATAGCCCAAGAAGCAACGAGAGCGCGGTGATCACATTGGACATAAAAAATGCATTCAACTCAGCGAGCTGCCCCCTGATTATGGTTGGGTTACAGAATATACGATGGCTGATATCTAGTTACTTCCAGAGCAGACTGTCACGCTATGATACGGATGCAGGAGTTGGACGCTATGAAATCACGGGTGGCGTCCCACAAGGATCGGTACTAGGCCCTACTCTCTGGAACGGCATGTACGATGGCGTACTACGATTGGACCTACCAACGGATGTACCACTCATCGGGTACGCAGACGATATCGCTATGGTGGCGGTGGCAAAACACATCCATACGCTGCAGACGAAATGCAACGAGGCAATTGTGCATGTGAGTGAATGGCTCAGCAGGGCAAAGCTAGAACTGGCAGTTCAAAAAACAGAGGCAGTGCTAGTGAGTACCAGGAAGATAAGCGAGACTTTAACAATCACAGAGGGGGGCCATCAAATTATGTCCCAACCACAGCTCCGGTAACTAGGAGTACTTATTGATTCCAGGCCCACGTTCAAATAGCATATTAAAGCAGTCTGTCAAAAAGCTACCCGGGTAAATGGGTCACTCACGCCTGATGCCGAATATAGGCGGCCCACGCTCAAGCCAACGGAAGTTGCTGTCAACGGTAATGAGCTCCATCAAACTGTATGCCGCCCCAATATGGGTGGAGGCCACTAGGATGAAAACAGGATGAGACACTGGGTGTTATTCTAGAAGAGCCCCCAACAATGGACAACCTCTGTTAGCACATGTGCGATACGCTCACTAAGTGGGAAGCAGTATGCTCGGCAGCGGACACCATTATGATTGCGCTGCGAAAAGCAGAACGAGCACGCTATGATGAACGCCAGCGTCGCCAGCGTCATTCGGAACTGGAGGTACATAGGACTGGCGCATAGACAGACCTAATACTGACGTGTGAGCAGTAAATGATCTTATGGCCTCCCGACGTAAAATCTAATCGGTGTCCCCGGGGGAAACACCGTAATGACGAGAGGAGGTTTTAGCGGAGTTAGAGTCCCGCACTGACGGGGTTATGACTTTACATGTTTTCCTCCTCGTTAAATATAAAAAAAACATGCAATTCGAACCTCAAAAGTCTGCAGTAGGCAAAAATTGCACGTTCATATTTTATTGGTTGTACATTTGAATTTCTTGACACATGGGATATTGGAAATATTGATTGAAAAAAGAATGTAAGTTGAACCAAAATTGTAAACTAAGATTTAATTATAAAAAAGGCTAATTTGAAAAATAAAGATTCAGTTCTGACACATAACTTGATCTGTTGAATTCTATTGAGCTGACTTCTAAAGTCGCTTTATCATTAAACATTTGGCTGCCTCTTTAGGTGCTGAGATCAAAGTGCGCAAGTTCTCACGCAATTCAAAATTATCACATGAGCCCATCAACTTCGTAGGCAAAAGAAATAATAGTTTACACATTACAATTTACATTGTAAAGATTCCAAAATTAATATATTTTTGTGACTTTGTAAATTTATTTTCCCGTAAGGCATAGCCGAACTATTTTAAGATTAGACATTATTAGCAAAGCCGCTAATTTTGATGGCATCATGAATCCAGGCAAGAATTGCACCGGCAAAAATTCTTAAATTACAACTCAGTAACATGCGAGACAGAAACCGGACATCATTTGCCATTAGTCCATGACGTCGATGAAGGCATCCTTATCTTGATCGAGGTGTTCAACTGTTGTAACCGCACAAAAAAATTTTACAGTCTAAGGTACATCTTTCGGAACTAAGCCAAATGCAGCCGCACCCGCCCAAAATTCTGGACGTGACGTTCTTCTGACATGAAATGAAGTTATCTATCCCTATTTTTCATAAAACATAATTGCATAAAATAAACAATATAGTATCTTTAGATGCAGAAATACAATCACATAAGATGTATTGGTTGATAATTACACTTGCAATATGACTATTGTGATGCACGTATAGTGTGTGCGAGAAATATATGATAAATACCACAATATATATATATATATATATATATATATATATATATATATATATATATATATATATATATATATATATATATATATATATATATTAGAGCGTTGCTCGGCAAGACGCCATTGAGCAATAACTAACTGTGAGCCGAAGAAAGGCTGATTGCAAGAAAAATGCAGTTGGTTTGAGTTGCCAGTTGGAAACTGATTTGTTTAATGCCCGAGCAGGGTTTTTATATAATTTGTTTGAGTTACAAATTCGATAACAAATCTCGATTAAATTAATTGTTTATTTCTAATCCCTTTCGCTTAAGTCTAACTCAAATTCCACTCAAATGTAAAACAAACCAATTCACCAATGACCGCACGCCAGGATTCTAATTACACTGCACATGCCAAGTGTCATAGTGTTGCAGTGCAGCGGATGGGTGTGTCTTATGTATTGGTATGGTTTGGATGTGTAGTTTGCGTAGGTAGTCTTTGTGCTACACTACGTTTGTGCGCAATAGTGCACATGCACTACACTATTCTTACGATCGCTTAAATAATTATTCTTCACATTAAATATTAAAAATATGAGAATATCATCAGTAAACGCGGAGCTAGAACAGAACGAAATTATAAGCAGGATAACGGCCAACAAAAAAATGTCCTGACTTCTACGAGTTATGGGCAGCTAATGATCATATAAAAGTAGATCACATCAAATAGCTTTATTGTTTAATACTCCAACCACAATTGCGTTTACACTTACATTGTATTTTTCACTTTTTATTCAGCTAGAAATAATTATAAGTTTAGATCCTGATTTCAAATTATACTGACAATTGGAGCATAGCTGGAGAAAATAAATAGCTTGAATCGGGAGAGATATACGAGCCATCTTAAGAAAGATCACCAAGTTTATGGGCAACTTCGAGTGGTTAACTCTTCTCACGTGGAAAAACGTTTTAGATCAATGCATACCTAATAGAAAAAGGGGTGTCGAGATTTTGACTCATCGCATGTGATAGCGAGTAACCAAGGGAATGCAAACATTCGAACCGGTACATTTCAGGCAATAATTACTAAATCGTTTTTCTAAGTTTTCTCATAATGTAATGGCATTTGAATCAATACATTTTGTAAAAATTACAAAAAAAAATTATCCCCACCTGTTGGACAAAAAAATATATTTTTATACCATAGTGAGACAAATTAATTTTTAAACCAAGTTTTCAAGTAGCGGTTATGCCGACGAGTCTACAATAGTTTCTTTGGCACATCCTTGCCATGTATTATCAGCTCTTGGGTCATAGCCTGTCGAGAATGGCAGATGATGTGGATAAAAATCCACCTGAAGAAAGGCACAATTCAGTTACGTCCTTATACATCTAAATACCAAGAATGTCACAAGCAATAACACCAATAAATTCAACGATTGAACCAACAAAATTCAATAATCACAAAAATGCAACAACATGGAAATAACAATGTTCGACTCCAAACACTCATTAACACTCATTAACATTAACTCATTTGCAAACATATTTGCTCTTACACACTGCACACCAAAAACAAGAACGTCTACTATAACAGCAACAACTACAACAATAACTACAGCAAGCAAAGCACCAATTATGTCGACATATTCAAGTTCAAACATCAACTTGAATAACAGTGCAAAAAACAATAACAATTTAAACAAAAATATTCCGTTATCAAATAAAAAATTTTGCTTACAAAAAAAAAATGATAAAAAACTCCTAAAAGAAATATGAAATCTCAAGTAAACACAGAAGTGAGGAAAGCGAAAAAAGAAAAAAAAGCAACCAACTTTTAATAAATACTGGTTGTACAATAATAGAAACATTAATAGTAAAAGTAGTGAATATTCAAATAGATAAAAAGTATTGAGAGTCGAAAATGATTATGAGTTAAAATATAATGATAACATAATGATAACTATGCAAACAATGAAGAATATCAATTAAAAGACAAAAACAAAAATAAATACAGTGGTACAAAACAACAAAAACTTGCTAGCAAAAATAGTTGGAAAATTACGATAACAGTGATAAGAAGAAACATAAGGTAAGAATACCGAAGCCTCCCCCAATTTTTGTGCAAAATGTTCAAAACGTAAAACCCTCTCATCGAATCTTTAAATATACTTCCGAGTTGCAAATATGAACTCATTATTTTACCCGATAATGAAGTCAAAATTTTGCCTACTGAATACTGCCATCATAAAAATTTTAAAAGAAAGAAAAACAGAGTTGTACATATATAAACCCAAAAAAAAGGAGGTTTCAAAGTATTCCTTCGGAGAATGCATTTCTGATTCAACACATAAGACATAAAAGAAGAACCCTTAGTAGTAGGGCATGGATGTTCTACATATAAGAAATATTCAGCATTTAAATACCAAAAAACCACTACAGTTGTTCTCTATACAGTTGAGGCAAAACTCAAATAATAAGGAAATTTACTATGTTACCTACTAAGTATATTGTAAGGACGCATTGTGCAATGCTCCAATTGCCAAAAATATGATCATACCGAAAACTTCTGCACAAAAACCCCAGTATGCGTAAAATGCGCAGGTAACTACAAAACAAGCCACTGCCCAATTAAACAGAAGACTGATAACCTTTGCTGTGCTCAATGTGGTGAAAACAAGTGCATCAAACAAGGAAAATCTCGCTACAAACTCGCAAAATTCAAATCGATCTGCCCAAAAAAGTAAAACTCCAGATGAAAGAGACTCTAAAACAGCTCCTCCAACTACTCCATCGGTATTCGAAGCAAGAACAGTATTAAACAATAACGACCTCACTGACATAAAGGAAATAATGAAACTGCTCCTCAGCCAAATATACGCCATGATGGGGGCATTTACGACACTCATTACAAAACTTAATGATGGATGTCAATAATTTGAAAATTATAGCATGGAATGCAAATGGGATCGGAAAACATATTCTGGAGCTCAAAGCATTTCTTCATCAAAGCTTAGTCGATGTACTGCCGGTGTCCGAGATACATTTTACTGAAATACCAATCACCTTGATAATAAGGCTCATGGTGGAAATGCAATACTTATAAAACAGAGCATAAAATGTTATAAACTATAGTAATATGCGAATGAGCATGTGCAAGTCACATCCATTGCCATAAATGACAAATCTGGCCGTCTTTTATTAAGCGCTATATAATGCCCTCCGAAGTACAGTAACACTAAAAATGAATACTTAAACATCTTGAAAACCCAAGGTGATCGCTTTATATTGGGAAGTAACTTTAATACCAAAAACGCTGTTTGGGGATCTCCATTCACTACTGCAAAAGGGAAAAATCTACTTGAGGCGATATTACAAAACAAATCTTTGGTTACAAGCACAGGAGAACGAACATATTAGCCAACAGGTATAGAAAAAACTCCTGATGTCACTGACTTCTTCATAACGAAAATTATTAATCATCAGTTACTCTCTATACTCACACTCACCTGTGAAGCTATACTACAACACAACGTGCGTCCATACTACATCGAAAAATTGTATATTTAACCACAAATCCTGCTGGGACTCATTGCGAGCTGGTTTTTTTTTTTTTTTTTTTAGTAAACCATTTATTGGTTTATTGTACGTTACTCCATTGGAAACTATCAATAAGTTATCAAATGTTAAAACGAGAGAGCTAGCAGATAAATATTTGAACATCCACATTTCTCCGAAAACTCATAGTGAAATCGACAGCACGATAGCCTTTTTCAGTGCCACAATACTCCGAGCAGCGGTAGATGCGACTATAGTAATAAAAACAAACTCTAAAGATTACCCGATAACTGCTCCAATGAAAATGAATATAAAAGAAAAGAGGGAGCACAGAACTAGATGACAAGCAAATAGATGTATTCAATTAAAAGCAAAATTTTATAGTGCAACCAGAGAACTTAAAGAACTTCTAAGAGCACACAAAGAACAAAAGGTCCAACTTCACCTATCAAATATGAATCACAACAAGGCTACCAACTATAACCTTTGGTAACCCACAAAAGAAGCCAATTATTCTGTTTTGCATCATCCTGCCATAAAAGCCTCGAGTAATAAATGGGAAAGAACACCCCTTGAGAAAGCTAATGTACTAGCTCAGCACTTCACAACATCTTTCACAAACTTAAAAACAACCACCCATCATACTCTAATTGAAACTCATCGGCAAAATAACGTTACCATCAGCAAAGTGACTCTCAGAGAAATAAGGAACTGTATCCAAACCCAACTTAACACCTAAAAATCACCTGGATACGACGGCATAACGGGAAAATTATTAAAAGAGCTACCAGCAATTATATATGAGAAATCTATTCAGAAATATATATAGCCATTAAATATTTTCCAATTGTATGGAAGGTTGCCGAAATAATCACCATACCGAAACCGGACAAAACTCCAACCCTGCCAAATTCATATAGGCCAATTAGCTTAGTGCCAGTACTCTCAAAGCTGTTTGAAAACTAATATTTAACCGCCTAGAGCCTTTAATTGAGGACAAAAAACGAATCCCTTCACATCAGTTTGGTTTTCGGCGTAAGCACTCTACAATACAACAAATTTACCGAGTAGTCAATAGAATAATGATGGCCAAAAACAATAATAAATTTTGTAAAAGCATATTTCTTTCTGTCGCCAAGGCATTTGACAGCGTCTGGCATATTAGTCCCACCCATAACTTTCAAGAAAAGCTTCCTAAAGACAATTTTTTGCTGCTAAAAAGCTACTTAACTGACAGGCACTTCTATGTCATATACAAAGATAAAATTTCTGACATGATGCAAATGCTGGGCCCCATTCTATATCTCCTTTACACAGCTGAAATACCACCCACCCCAACAGAAGATGATTTGTTAGCAACCTTTGCTGATGATACAGTACTGCTATCGTCAAACATGAACATTACTGCAGCCACTCAAAAACTACAAAGCCACCTTGATAATGTTCTGAACTGTTTCGATGACTGGGGTATTCAAATTAATGCAAACTGGACGGTATAGCTCATATACACAAACAGAAGATACCAAGAGGAACAATTAACCATCAACAATAACCCTGTTAAAATCGATAACAAAGTAAAATATTTTGGAATGTTAATTGATGCCAAGATAACCTGGAAAGCACATATAATTCATAAACATAATGTAGCGAAATTCAAATTTTCTCAACTCTTTTGGCTACTTGGCAAAAACTCATCTATCTCTCTTGAAAATAAGCTCTTAATTAATAATCATTTCCAATTGGAGTTATGGAATCGAGATATATCTCTTAGTAGTTCCGCCTTCATTTTTTGTATTCCCACTTCGAGCTTTGTCATGTTGTGCTGTTGGTCTGTATGCTGACGGTTGGTCTTGTTGGTTGTTTCTCTGGCTTGAGTAGTAACACTACTCATTCCTGTTTCCATCTGGCTTGGAGCACCTCTTCCCTAATGTACGCGTTGAAATAATAATATAAGTATTTAGTCGCTTGTGATAATCGCTGGTATATCGCTATTAGGGCTCTGGTTTGTCATTATATTTGCCTCTATGAAAAACAGTGTGCTCTAATAGTGTTAATTGAAGCGAAGTTATTTTGCTGTGGACGCCCAGGCCCTTTAAGCTTGCTCATGATAATTTTTTTGGCTGTTCCCCATGGTTCCAATCTGCAAACATATTTGATAATGCGGATAGCCATTCAGAGCTTTTCGGCATTTTTTGTACATCGGAGGGTTTCCCATGTTGGACAATGTCGGACCCTCTGCGATCAAGGTACATTCAAAGATACTTTGTTTCAAAAGCCTGTGGAATAGGCTTGAAGTTGATCGTCTCAGTGGGGCAAGTACTCCTGCATAGAGTGAATGTGATGCAAAAACATTTGGTCTCATTGACTTTTATTCTCCATATGTCAAGCCATTCTTGTACGGTATCTACAGCTCTTGCGGGAGCTTTGATGCCATTTTCGGTTCTGAGTGAGAACATAGTGTGGCTGTATCATCAACGAAAGTTGAGGTGACAGTATTGTCGTTAGTTGGCATGTCAGTGTGTAGAGGAAAGAGGCCTGTACACTACCTTGTGGCACATCAGTCTTGATTGGGTATTCAGTGGAAATTAAAACTTTTTGCTTCACCAGAAATTGACGGTCTGAGAGATAGCTTTCCAGAAGCGTATCAATATTGAGGGTTAATGTGGTTTTGAGTTTCGACAGGACCCTTGCATGAGACACTATGTCAAACGGCTGTGTGGTATCGAGGAATACTGCTGAATAGTTTTGATTTTTCTCGTATGCTTTTTGAATTGTGCATACAATACGGTGTACTTGTTCGACAGTACTGTGTCTTTCACGGAAGCCAAACTGATGATCTGGCATGACAATTTTCCTCTCAATTACATTTCTTTCACGTTTTACTATCAATTTCTTAAAGGGCTTTGAGAAAATAAATAGTGAGCTAATGCGTCTGTAGGAAGAGACATTTGTAGGACCTAGTAGGAATCATGATAATTTGAGATATTTTCCATGATTGAGGAAAATAGCCAATGCGAATTATCGCATTAAATATATGAAGGAGATGCATTTCAGCTATTGTTGGGAGTCTTTTTAACATTCGACCTGTAATCAAATCGGGTCGTGGAGATCTTTTGGCACTGAGATCCTTGATAATGTTTGTAAGCTCTTTTTTTATATGTAATATTCGGGATATCATTGACTGTTGGCAACGAGTTGAAAGCAGCAAAATAAGGGACAAACACTTGCTCTAAATGATTTGGAAATGCAATTGCTTTTTACTTTTAAACCTTTAGTCATTGCAAAATTAATAAGGTCTTCCATTTATCTGAGGGCCAATATGTGGGCTTACCGTGGTCAAGACGTAAAGTCCAAGTACATTAATCGCTGAAAATAATTTTCTGCCTTTGGGAGTTATTATCCGTGAGCCCCAATGTTTGTGCTTAGCATCTAAATCTCCGGCAGCTATAAACTTAGTATCAAGAGTACTAAAAATATATTTATATTGTCCCTCATCTATATTAAATCTTGGGTGATCAATAAATGGATGAGATTGAGAAGTCTTTAATGTATTCTTATAACCGATACTCGTTGCTTGCAGATATTCGGTACAAAAGGCTTCCATTGGGAAGAGCTTCATATTTTTTTTAATAAGAATAGCTGTACCACCACGAGCATTGACATTAGAGTGTTTGGTGTCGTAAACTGTGTTCCCTTCCATCTGAAAGCAATTTTTTTTTTCTTAGTCAAATTAGCATCACATCTATTAAGTTTGCATTGAGAAATATTTTGAGCTCATTTTTGTGCTGGTTTATGTCATTTGAATTCCAGTGTAAGATTGGAAGATAAGGAGTTCATGGTTTTGCTAGGAGGTATTGCAATAGCACGTTTTAGTTTCGCATCATCTTTAGCATCATATTTTGCATTGAGCACATGAATTGGGTCATATTTTCCATAAATAGTTTCAAAATTTTTTCAGTGTACTATTCTCTTCAGTTGTAGGGCTTACCGAAGAAATTCCCTTGAGAATATTTGTATAGGAAACTGTTAGAGGTTAACCCACGCTGGAAGGCTAAGCGCGTAAATACTGGTGCTGTGGTAGCATTTTCACCAGTTTTGGCTCATGCACGAGTTTTTGTTTAATGCTGACAAATACGTAGCAACCTCTGTAGTTCGCAGTGTGGTTTTCTCCGCAGTAACTGCATGTCTTAGCCGCGGAATTTTTCTTGGACTTGGTGGAAAATTGTGACTCGTGTAGGTCACCACTGATAATACATTTGCTTTATCACTTGCATTGTTGCTATTCGATTTTTTAACCAGAAAGAGTGGATGCACGTTTGCGGTAGTTTTAATTGGCTCTTCTGCTTTCGTTGCCTTAGGATGTGTGCTATTAGTGGGAGAACTTCCAGTTGAACCTTTCAGTCAGGGCTGCCTGTTGACACAGTAGCAAGTGTCATTGCTTTGGTGAGTGCGAGAAACATATCAAAACCCCATAATTGTATGCTGGGGCGCTGCTGAAAGAGCGCCGCTGAGAGTGTTGACGGGCGTTCCGAATGACCAGTTTCACTTTGAGAGCGCATGCAAGTCAAAGTGAAACTGGTCAGAAGTCAATACGCTCAACAACTTTCCGCTATGGCACGGTTTCTCCCACAATTTCAAATTTAAATTTAATAAAAAAAGACTTGTTCCCCGAAGCTCTAAGCTTTAACCACGAAAAAAAGAACTAAAAAACGAAAACAAAAAATTAAAAACATCATCAGAAACAAAAAAATCAAAAACTCTCTACCCGGCTAACAAAAAAGTACTGATAAATATAACTACATACAACAAGGAACAAAATAAAAAAATCGCGAAAATCTGACCTGTAAACATTACATGTTGCGGTCGCCACTCGCGCGTTCAGCTAGTGCAGCAACGGCAACGAAGACAACCGATGCGCAAACACAACAAAACAATAACAACAGCGTGAACATAAATAAAAACAGTTGCGATCTCTCGCCAAGTGAAATTAATACACTTATAGCGCAATTCGACAGCAGCGGTAGGCAGCGCAGCTTTTCAGTGTCTGCCATAAACAGCGCTCCCTCTCTGGCTTTGCTAACGCTGGCTCTCAGCTTGAGCACGTTACAGTAAGTAACGACTGCTGCAAAAACGTAAGTACGCTTATTGTTTGCTCTGGGTTGGTAAATACTTTGCCGTGGAGTATGCAAAGCAACTCTCCCTCACCATTAGAACCTCTCAACAATACACATAGCGCTACAGGCAAAGAAAAAAACATGCATGCTACAGCCAACCAAGGAAAAGGTTCGGCAATACAGACTGGTATGGACCGCTATATTGTGGTTAAGCGCAAGTTGAGTCCTCAAAAATTGTCTCAAAAATCGGCAAAGCAGATTAAATCAAAGATTCTGCTCCTGAAAAGAATCCACTCGCTTCTAACTGATTTGCACCTCTTGCAAATGCCGAAGACAATTCTACCCAGAAAGTGCTAAAAGAGGTAAAGCCCCCACCAATTTATTTAAGGGAGCGCAACTCTAACGCTCTGGTAAAAACTCTAACTACTCTAATTGGTGCTAAAAACTTTCATGTTGTCCCAATACTAAAAGGCAAAATACATGAAACCCAAATTCAATTATATATCCAATCAAGCTATCGCAAAGTCGTCAATCTCTTTGACACAGAGAAAAAAAATTATTACACCTACCAGCTTAAAAGTAGCAAAGGCATTGTTGTTGTCCTTAGAGGAATCGAAGCTGACGTAGATGTCAACGAAATAAGAGAAGCCCTATCCCAAGAGGGTTTTACCGCAAACTCTGTGTTTAACATATGCAATAAAGATAAGATTCCACTGCCGCTCTTTCGCGTTGAGCTAAAGCCAGTCGACTCGAACCTGAGAAAAGGCGAATCACGCCCGATCAACCTCCGCTATCTTCTACATAGAAAAATCTCTGTAGAAGAACCCCACAAGCGTATTGGACCAGTTCAATGCCGGAGCTGCCAAGAATTTGGGCACACTCGAAATTACTGTACATATCCCAGTGTATGTGTCGATTGTGGCACAAAACTGCACAAAACTGCACAAAGTATTTCTCACGCAAATATTCTCAAAGGTACCCCATCAGTAAACCCTAAAACTGATGAGAGAGTACTCTTGAAAAGACTTCACAAAAGCTCATCGCAAATATGACGCAATTTATGTGCTCAATGCAAAGTATGATGCAAGACATGATACATAATCAGAACATGCTTTTGCAATCCCTATTAACAAAACCATGAACGCACTGAAAATCTGTCATTGGAATGCAAATGGCATAAGTCAGCACAAAAATGAGCTCAACGATAACTCAATAGATTTGATGCTAATTTCTGAAATTCAGCTTACTCAGAAAAACTGTTTCCAGATAGCGGGATACAAAGTTTATGACACCAAACACCCCGGTGGCAAAGCACGTGGTGGTACAGCCATTCTGATCAAGAATAGAATAAAGCATTTCCCGAATGAAAGGATACTGTACCGATTATCTACAAGCGACGACTATTCAGCTTGAAGAATACGTCAAAGGCTTGACAGTATCATCCATCTATTGCCCACCCAGGTTTAATATAGATGAGCAGCAATACAAACAATTCCTTAGTACTCTCGATGCTAAGTTCATTGCTGCTGGAGACTTTAATGCAAAACATACTCATTGGGGCTCACGTTTAGTAACTCCCAAAGGCAGAAAACTCTTCTCTGCGATAAATGCTCTTGGTCTTAATATCTTGTCCAATGGTAAGTCTACATATTGGCCATCCGACAAACAGAAGATTCCAGATCTTATTGACTTCGCCATCACTAGAGGTATAAATAATGTACACTCTCTTGTGCATTCCTCTCTGGAGCTGTCCTCTGATCACACTCCCACAATAATAACTATCTTTTCTGAAAACTCCCATCAGAAAAACGTGAGTGGTAGTTTCGACTACAAGAATACAGACTGGCTTAAATATAAAATGTTCATAAGTTCACATCTTGAAATAAAGACCTCCCTAAAGTCTGGCAGGAAATAAACTCCGCTATTTTCAATTTCACTCAATTGCTATCCCAAACAGTAAAAATTGCTATACCACGTTCTAAAGCTCAAACTCGACAAGAGTGTACTCCCCAAGACATTCTGAAGCTCCTCTCCGAAAAAAGATCTCTTAGGAGAGAATGGCAATTGCAGAGATCACTTTCTCTGAAGAAGAAACTGAATGAATGTACTAAAAAACTGCATCACCTTCTAAAAGAAAAGGAAAAACCTTCTAAAAGAAAAGGAGTTTCACGAGTTTGTAGAGACCCTCTGTCCTACAGAAGCCTCAAGCTATTCTCTATGGCGAACGGCCAAAAACTCGAAAAAACCCATTCTAATGGAGTCACCACTACGCCTTCCCAACGGCAACTGGGCAAGAAGTGATGCAGAAAAGGGAATAGCATTCGCAAATCATTTGGAGCAAGTCTCGATTGCCAAAATGGAGCTGACAAACGCTATCAAAGAACTCAATGCCAAAAAATCTCCAGGGCGTGATCTGATTACGGGCCATATGATAAAAGAGCTCCCAGCAATAGCGACAATGCATCTCTTGCATATATTAAATGCTCTAATACGCACTGGATTCTTTCCTTACTCATGGACAATTTCTCAAATTTCCATGATTCCCAAAGCTGGAAAGGACCCAACAAGCGTCTCTTCCTACAGACCAATTGCAAGTTTGATAATAAAGCGTATTAAAGGTGTTGTCAAACAGTCTAATGTTATACCAAACCACCAGTTTGGGTTTAGAGAAAAACACAGTAATATCGAACAAGTTCATCGCATTGTAAACACTATACAAGAAACGTTCGAAAAGAAGCAATACTGTTCCGCAGTTTTTCTCAAAATCACTCAGACATTTGATAAGGTATGGCACGAAGGAATCTTGCACAAACTGAAATGTATGTTACCTCTTAACATCTACACATTGCTCAAAAGCTATCTCTCAGGTAGACGCTTTGGGGTGAAACAAAAAAGCTTCATCTCAGATGAATACCCTATACAAGCTGGTGTACCGCAAGGCAGCGTATTAGGCCCCCTGCTCTATACGTTGTTCACTGCAGATATGCCAACAAACGGCAAGACTATCACCTATACTTTTGCCGATGACACAGCCATATTGTGTACTCACACAAATCCGAAAGAGGCGTCAAAACTTCTCCAAGTACACGTCAACATGATTCAGGAATGGCTTGACCACTGGAGAATCAAAGTCAATGAGTCGAAATGCGTTCATGTCACATTCATATATGCAGGAGTACTTGCCCCCCTGTGCAAATTAACACCAAGCCGATCCCTCAGGCGACAGAAACTAAATATCTAGGATTCTCATATATCTAGGATTCTCATACTCAGATTAAACTCAAAATAAACGAGCTAAACTGGCTTTTGAACAAGCAGTCCAAGCTCAAACTGGACTTTAAAGTTCTACTCTACAAAGTAATTATCAGGCACATATGGACCCTCAAATGTCGAAAAGCTGCAAAAAGCCCAATCGAAAATCCTTCGAATGATTACCAATGCTCCTTGGTACATCAAAAACGTTAACATCCACAGAGATTTACATATCCCGTATGTAACTAAAGAAGTTTCCCGACTTGCTGAATCTTACTTAGCAAAGCTAGGCAAGCATCCCAATGCATTAGCGAGGCGTCTACTACAGCATCAAGGACACACCCGCTTGAAAAGGATGGACGTGCTGCGCTTAGCAACAAACTAGATTTTAATGTTATTCATTACGCTATTATTTAAGTATTGCGCTACTTCTTTTCATATACCATAACTCCTTAAAGCACTGGCACTGGGAGGTTGGTACGGATTGATATGAATTTAAAAGTGAAATGTTAAATATACTATGAAGATTTATTGTTAGTTCTAAGATATTTTTTAGAAGACTCAATAAAATATTAATAAAAAAATAAATAAATAAAATTAAAAAAAATTCATTTTTTGAAATATTTTGATTGTTGTATTTTGCACTTATTTTCACTCACTGATTTTGAAATTATTTATATTCGTCCCTTCACGAAGTTTTTATTTTACACGTAAGATTTTGCAAAGCAAATCATACCCGACCTTAGGACCTTAAAGTATTATTTATTTAGTGAGTTAACTCTTTTCGAGCCCAACAATTAGTAATTAAAATTGAGGAGAAAAATTACTAATCATATTTGAAACGCACCAGTGTTTGGGCGTACTATTAAATTTAATAATATTTCACTTTTGGATTTAATTTTATTTAAATACATTGTAATATAATATAATAATTAATTAATATATACTCATAATATATAGATAAATCTAGACTTTTAAGGTATGTAGCACTTTTATATATTGTGTTTTCTTTTTCTTTTTTTGCTAACGGACTCTGTAGCCTCGTAGTTTTTGCTTGAATTTGATTATTATTGATTATTTCTATGAGTTCTATATATTTATAAATGTCGGTATTTCTAATGAACCAAGGCGCACCCGTGATTATATGCACGTTGAATTAACCAGCTTTTGCCCAAATCGGTTCGATTACTGTTTTTTACAAGCTTATGTTCTAATCAAAACCTTGATTTTTAGTTGAGAAGCCAACATATTTTATGAACTTTTAACTTTTTTTACACAAATTTGTTCGTTTGAAAAATATTTTTTTTTTTTCGAGGCGGAGAACTTTAAGTTGGCAACACTTTTTTCTGTGACAGCCGATTTGACAGTTCTCATTAGTTTTGGGTTAGTTTGGTTTAGCAATTCATCATGAATACACTCATGCCAGAGCAACGTTTGCAAATTGTTCAAATTTATTTTGAAAAACACAGTTCAATTCGAGAAACACATTTTGCGCAGTGATGAAGCACACTTTTGGTTAAATGGATATTATTATTAGAATATAATATATAATAAA
Source organism: Clusia tigrina (assembly GCA_920105625.2). NCBI lineage: Eukaryota > Metazoa > Arthropoda > Insecta > Diptera > Clusiidae > Clusia > Clusia tigrina. The sequence goes on along the minus strand of OV050030.1, from coordinate 143,207,919 downwards.
CATAATACAAAATCCATTCTCGAAGCACCAGTACATAAAAAAAAATCACAGTTTGGTGCGCTTTATGGGCCAATGGAATCATTGGTCCACATGTTTGCAAAAATGATGATGGACAGAATATTATAGTCAACGGTGATCGGTACAGAGACATGATTACCAACTTTTCGTACCTCAATTGGAAGACATTAGTGTTGCAGACACTGTGCGCAACACACATTTAATTTACTAAAAGAAACATTTCACGAACTGGACGTGTTAACTGGGCACCTCGTTTGTGCAATTGACGCCATTCGATTGTTTACCGCTGCCTGTACCTCAGGCTCGGCGTAGGGAGAGCTTTTATAGGACTACACGAGGACTTTCCAGTAACAAATGCAGCACAATTTTGTTCTTCTGGAGGGAGGGGAATATTTGAAAAGCCACGAGAAGGTACGCCCCGCCGAAGAGTCTGAGATTTTTACTCACTAAAACCACCAACAATGGCCTAATAACAATACAAAACATACATCCATAAAGGAATTACTCACGGTTCGAAATAAAAAGTGATATTTTGTATTTGAACATATTGTCTGGATTCATTCAAATAAATCACCTCCGAAACTAAATTAATGTCATATTACGTATTATGAAACGGCGCAAAATGTAAATAGTTTCGAATTCAAAGATTGTGATACAAGGGTGAGAAATTCCTTGTTCTTCTTGCAAGCGCATCAGAGTTAAGAATGCTGAGCAAGAAACTACATTTGATTTCGCCACTGAATTGGCTGATCCCTGATGAAGCCTAGAGTCAGAGAAGCTTTGTTAATTACAGTTGCAACGTATTTATCAAAAGTAAGTTTTTGGTCAAAGGTTACACCTAAGTCGCACATATGACAATGGTTGATTAGCAATTTAGTGAGAATGAGCAGATCCGATTGATCTGTGAAAATATATGTTTGCATTTCTTGAAGATTAGTTGCATACAATTTATGTTGCACCAGTCACCAAGAACATTCAGATCTTCTTGAAGCAACTGCGATTCATTTGGGTTATCAAATAAGTGAAACATTTTTACATCATCGGAAAACATATATATGTTGCATTTGGATATAAGCGGAGGAAAGTGGTTTATAAAAATTTAAAATGTTAAGGGACCAAGGTTACTCCGGAAGATGCAGGAAGTTTATCACATAACAATCCAGTAAATACCACCTGTTTGGTACTTTGTGAGAAATATAATGTTACCCATTTTAAAAGTAATGGTGGGAAACTTAACCCTAGAGAGCTTAGGGAGGCGATGTCTATGGTTTACGACATAAAAGGCCTTACATAAGTCAGTGTAAGTAGCATCGGGTTTTATACCATTAGCAAAGCCAGCTATCACGAGGCTAGGAATCTCCAGCAGATATTCGACTTTCCAGGCAGGAAACCACGCTGTTGGAAACTCATAAATGTATAAGGATAAAACGAGATTTGGGAGGTTACGATTGCTTCCAGTAACTTAGGAAGTATACTAAAATTCGGAATACCACGGTAATTGCATATTAACGATTCAATGTCAAGACAACACTGCTTAAGATGATTTCAGCTGAGACAACTGCTTTAACACAATGTCCTTATGAATAATTAGTTGATTCAGTATGAAAAACTGTATAGAGAATCGTTAATTGGCAATTTTTTATTCTCCTGTAAAATTATTTGACTTAAAATAATCAGCGAAAAGATTATAGGCGCCCAAATCATCACTGAAGACTTGGTCATTATACTTTATAGAAGACTGGAGCGAACTTGTCTTAGAACCTACAAAGCTCTATAAGGAATTAGGGTCAACTTTTAAGCCGTTAATCCCGCATGGGGACTGATAGTTGATATCTTTAAGATAGCTGACTATTATTTACGATCGAACAACTCTTTAAATTTTATAAAATCGGCCGCTTATAATCTAAAGATGCGACAGGTAATTGATCTACACAACTTCAACTTATGCAATCTAGCAGTCACGTTCCAACATTGGAGATCAACAGAGGAAATATAAGTAAATTTCATTTGTTTTACGAATACCAGATCAAGAAGTCTATCCATCATATTATAGATACAATTTAGCTGCGAGACGCCTAAACAGAAAACATAGTTTATAAACTCAATATAACATTGGAAAACTTGAAGAGTCTAATGAAATCATCATATTAATATTCCCAACTCAGAGTTGGCAAACTTAAATCACTCAAAATTAGGATTTTTTCATTTGGCTTCAGTTTCTTAGCCAAGGAGATAATATCTAAGTAAAGTTGGTATATTTGCGGAGAAAATCGGGATGGGATATACGAACAGGACACAGAAATCTTCTGATTTCAGCGCAATATATTTCAGTACTAACAGCTTCCAAGAACACTTATTCAGAAAACAGAGCCGTATTTTCTTTAATTTAACACCTTCTAAAGTAGGCACTGAGGAAACACAGGCTCTGTCTTTCCTATATACCATGAAATTAGTAGGAAAAATCTTGACGGAAGGGTACTTAGCCGAAGTCAAGTTTTGGAAAAGGCAAATACATCTTGCACGAAAGCAGGAGTGGGCAGCATTACATTTTTAAGCTTAGTATTGAAACCACGCAATTTTTGGTATAACAATAAGAGGTCAGTTTTGCATTAAGATGTCCAAGTTTACGCGATAATCGTGACACATATTCACGCACCACTGCTTTTAGAGGCTACAGTTTTGAGTCCACAACAGTTTCAAACAATTTAGAATGTACCATAATTTTGAACGAAAAGGGATATCTAACAAATTTAAACTGAAACTCAAATTTACTTTAGGGGACGGGAGCAGACTCGATATTCAATCGTGTGTCGTCCTCCGTTGTATCGGCAGAGAATCTCGAGACAAACACAGTTTTCATTGGGGCTACTACAATTAATTTCTTCCCACCTTTGCTTTTATCTTTGACAGACATAGTACCAACACAACTCCTTAGACTTGCAGTCGAATTATAGGATGAAGCAAAGCAATGTTTTGTTCTCAACGGATTTAGCAGAACTATACAACATTCCCGGTAAGGGTCTAAATACAAACAGATTACTAGAAACCGGAATAGCCAAATTTGCCAAATTGGAAGAAGGGTCTATATTAACCGGCAGATTTCCAGCAGAAACAATCGTATCAGAAACAATAGACTCAAGAAAATTCTTAAGAGAAAGCCAATTTTAGCAGCTGATGCAACCACATGGAGGACGAAGTGGTTCACCTCGCGAAACAGGCTTATTCCGCTTTCGCTTAGGAGAAACCGCATTATATTCCATACACCCTTCAAACAATTTTTCACATTCCTCAAATTTAGCTGGCACAGATGCCAATTCTCTGGCAACATCAATTAAGGCCTTACACAAAATTTTAAACATCTTCAAAAGAGCAATATCAGAGTCACGGCATTTATGATAAGATCAGCGAATACCCTTAAATTCAGTGATGTTGTCGAATACGCGATCAGTCAAACCAACAGACTTAAGGTGCTCAGCATTTTCACACAGCCAGCACACAATAAAGCTCTCAAAAATTTATGACGTTCCAGCCCATTTTGATACAACTCATTAGGACAAAAATTTAAAAATTTATTTTTCAAGTATTAAAGAAAAGTATTATATTATCCTCCAATACTAATTCGAAACTGGCATGGGAGTGCAACAAAAAACTTAATGATCTTGGCTCACGCAACAAAGTTACAATTCTATGGGTACCAGGACATGCTGGCATAGAAGGGAACGAGATTGCCGACGAACTTGCAAGGAAGGGGGCTGCAACACCCTTTATTGGCCCACAACCCTTCTGTGGTGTAGGCAAGGGCAAGCTGTTCAACCAGCTTAGGATCGATGAGGGACACCATAGGCACAAACACTGGATTAACACACCAAGCCTAAGGATATCAAAGAGTCTGCTAGGGACATACCACCGAAAGAGATTCGAATCACTTATCAATCTCTTTAAAAATAATCTTAGTATGATGACAGGCCTACTCACAGGACACTATAAACAGAACTCACATATGGTGAAAATGGGGGTCACCTCGGAAGGCTCCTGCAGATTCTGTATAGAGGAAGAGGAGATATCTTTGCATGTGTTGACAGAATATCCCGCTCTCATGCACACCCGCAGGAAATACTTGGGATTTTTCCAGGGCTTTGCCAGTGATGTGAAACCTCTGGAGCCAAAACTTGTCATCACGTTTATCCAGAGGATAGGACTGAAAGATGTACTTTGATGAGGGGTACAATAAATCGAAAGGTCGCGTTGCTTAAATCCCCAACACACAATAAGGGTAATAATCCTCCAATACGCCACCGCAGAGAAAGCGACCTCATTAACATCAATGAATATGTATCCTTCAAATCTGAATGAAACAAAAGCGAACCAACAAACCCTCAGGTTTTTCTGGTTAAACAACCCCTCTTCAACAAATAAACATGATACGCAAGACGAAGCATGTTAGATCAAGCAGGTTTGAAGGTATCTCTCTTATTTATGAAGCTGATGAAACAAACAGTGAAACAGAACTTTAAAAACAGTCAATAATAAAATATTTTTGTGACCTACCACAAAAATATGTGCAAAATGTACAATGTATAAATATTTTGAAAAATGCCTTTAACTTAATCCCCATTATGTTATGAAGCACGGAACAATAGAAGTTAAGATTCAACCTGATCAATCAATTCATTACACAGAAATTATAAAGTTACTAAAAACGAGTAAAGTAGTCTGAAGTCAGGTTTGACCGACTTCGAAACACCATTTAGCTTTTCTTGTACGTGCAAGTTCAACAATGCAACAAATTATCAAAAATATGCCAAAATCACATAAAATGTGCTGACAGTCACAAAACTATAATCTGCACAATTGACAAAAATAGCAATAATATTAAATGCGTATTATGTGGAGAAATCAATATATCCAATTATAAAGGCTGTATGATTTAATTAAGCGTTCACCACTTTAAGGGGAAAATACCTCCTGCAAGCACAAACGATCAAAAGCAAAAACTAAAAAAGGCTACTCGCAAAATATAATTATACAACCCCAAACCTAACTTACGCTCAAGCAAAACCAAATAACAATGCAACAAATATTGATATAATTGCACAAAACAGAGTACTTGATTTCGCTGAACTTCAAGACATAATGAAACAACAACACAGATGACTAACATAATGAGCATTATTACTTTACTTGTAACTAAATTAAGTGACCAAAAATAACTTAAAAATGGTTGTGTGGAGCGCGAACGAACTGAGCCAACATTATCTTGAACTAACATTATTCGTATATGACAATTCCATTGACATAATCTCATTATGAGAGACACATTTTTCTGAAAAAAGCTTCATAAAAATCCTAAAATTTAAAATTTCTGCAAAAACCATCCGCACAATAGGACCCAAGATGGCACAGCAATACTTATAAAGAAAGACATAGTGTATTGCTCTGGAAAGTGTTATAGAGGAGCACTTGCAAGCAACTTCGGTGCAAGTTAAAGACTCTTATGGTACTGTAGTTTTCTCAGTTATTTCCAACAACACAGTATCTCAATACTTGGATATTGCTGGAGGAAACTTTAATGCTAAGAATACGATCTGGGGCTCCAGAATTATAAATCAAAAGGTAGGCAATACTTCACGCAGTATATACAGCAAACAGTAACTTTATAAGTACGGGTGAACCAACAAATAAACTGAACAGCCAAGATATAATTGTTCCTAACAATAAAGCAATAAAATCTTTTCCAGTCGCTTGGAAAGATGCTTAAATTATCGCGGTTCCCAAACCGCACAAAGAACTAACCGAAGCTATGATATTGCCTATAATATCTAAACTATTCGAAACGCACATATTTAATCGACATGAACCAATAATAATAGAAAGATTCTTAATACATTATCACCAATTTAGCCTTAACAAAACTACAAACACTATTCGACACCACACTACTATGGTTTAAGAAGTGGAGTATCGAAATTAATAATAACAAGACAGTTCAAGTTATTTATTCAAATAGACATAACAAATGTCACTTTCATATAAACAATGAAGGAATTAAAATCGACACAAATGCAAAATACTTAGGAATGACTATTGATGCAAAAAAAATCTGGAAAGAACATATCATACGAAAAACACAAGAAATTAATTCTCGTTTCAGACAACTTTATTTGCTTTTGGTCTGGCAATCCAAACTCTCAGTTAAAATAAACTGCTGATATATAAATCAGCAATCATGCCTCTGGAGATATACTATCGAAATGTGGGGCACTGGAGCAATATCAAGCATCAGAATAATTCAAAGAATCCAGTCCAAAATTCAATGCTGAGTGATATCTATCCAACGAAGACATCCACCGTGGCATGTACATTGACTATGTTTAAGAAACCACCATCCAAACTTGCAGTACCAAGGACATGCACCACCTGTTAGCATACAAAAATCCAGATCTGAAAGAAATTCCTGCATTAGAACTTCGCAATCAAGTAGACTGGTATATTACACACCTATATTGCACAGAACTAGTGAATATATATTTATAAATCTAGGTCAAACTTAAGCTAAAATGGTATAAAGTAAATATAAATATAGTGTTATATATTGGTTTAAAATTACCTATACAATGTCAATAGGTGTAATGTAAAAAAGATATAAAAATAAATAAAAAATGCCTGAATGCTGGATTTATGAAATGACAATTGTAGCATCTGGAAACAATCACGTATTGTAATTCTTTATACCATTGTAAGTAATCGATTTATTCCGAAATTAGCATATTCCACTACACATTGGGTCTCCACAATTTTTGCAAAATTTAAGCTTTTATGGCTATATGCGCCAAAAACCCGTACGGATCAAATATAAACATAGTCAAACTTAAGACTTCACTTTTAGTTGCACGGTGGCTGCCACTTAAAACACCCAATCTAAAATTTTAAAAGGAAAGAAAATTTATCTGTAAATGTTAGAGAGTACACTCCCAAAATTTTTTAAGTCGTAAATTTCCTTTTGTCCATGTTTTTTAAATGTATTTTCAATTGTGACGGTATATTTCTTGGCATTGCATGAATAAATTATAATGAATTGAATGCAAAGTTCCTCAGCTCGAACCCGGTCTGTTTAAGAATATACACAACTTCTTTTGATACATCTATCGCGATGATGCCGTGACCAAACTGTCCATATTTCCATCGACATAGTGCAACTCAATTATTACTTTGACTGCACAAGCATGATCCTTTTCATACTTTCAGCATTTTAATTTTTAAGTACTGTGCCAAGCACGGAGAACTGGCTGATCCTAAGGTCATAGCTCTTATGACATAAATGTCTTGCAGTCTGACGGATCTCCATATCTGCATAAGAATCATTGCGAAGTTTGATCTTCCTCTCAAATATTTATCTTGTACAACATCTCGCAAATGTCTGCGTATACACCAATTGGTCCTTGTCGAAATTTCACAAGCATTGATAATAACCGCTTTGATTGATAAGTGTTAGGATCCTTCATTCAACTTGTATATAAAGAGACTCCATTAATAGATACAGAAGCGTGAAACCGTGTGAAGCGTGTGTGAGCTTCTTCTTTTTGTCTTCGTAAAGCGGCCCCTTTCTGGCCTAACCTTTTGCTAGGTATTCTCCGATTTGGACTTTATACCACCTATCAAATTCTTTGCATTTAGCCATTTTATTTTCAATTGTTCCAATACATTATATTCTCATAAAATAACTTTCCTGATATTTAACACAATCGCTCTTCCATAATAATCTTCTTTCATATTGATTCATAAGCATTTTTGGAGGCGCGGAGGATTTATTCGGCCCTCTTATCATTTTCGGAAACGATTCTATCTAACAGCCTTGTACCGATATTTTCAAGTGTGAACTTTTCTCTTATCTACTCGTATCTATGAAACTTATTGAGTTGGTCATATTCTATGTGTATGCAGTAAACGGCAGTTGAAATATTTTTTTCGTTATATCCGATAAGTACTATTTTTATCTTTGAGGGGATGTTGCACTGCTAACTATAAGATCTATTGTGCCCCCTTCGTGGAACTAGAGTATTTCTCAATTCCCTCGATGAATTGCAGTATTGGTCCTACTTCACAGAGTCTGAGTTCGTCATCGAGTATGATGAATACGCCAAGGTGTTTCCTTCTCTTGTGCATCAGGGCGTAGCAAGTTCCTAACACATGTTGTGCGGTCTAGTCCTCTTCCTTGCAGAACCTACAAAGAGCATCAGGGAAAATTCCCAGTTTTGTAAAGTGATAATTCAACCTACATGTCCTGTTAACAGTCCCGTAATGATTCTCAAGTTGTTTTTCGTTAGATTCATACAGTCCTCGTAGCGTTTTGGGTTGTATGTCCCTAGCGCTAATTTGGAATGTGATAATCCCGGTACTTTTTCCCAGTAGAATCTTCTTTGTCTATCCTCTTCTTCCCAGATAATACGGGAGATGTTAACCAATCCTAATCCACAGAATGGTTCGGGTCCTACAAATGGAGATGATGCTCCTTTCCTGGCAAGTTTGTCTGCCATCTCGTTTCCATTAATCCCTACATGCCCCGGAACCCACAGAATCCACACCTGATTGAGTTGGCCTAGGATGTTCAGCTTATCAATGCACTCCATCACCAGTTGTGATGTAACTTGATGAGTGCTTTGATAGCTGCCTGGCTGTCAGTCGGTATTACTATTCTATGGTTCCGATAGTTTCGTTCGATATTAAAGTGCGCACATCTATCTATCGCGTATACTTCCGCTTGAAAAATAGAGGTGTTCTTACCTAAAGGTTCAGAGTATTTTTTCCCTGGTCCAAATACACCCGCCCCGGCCCCATCGTCAGTGAGTGGGCCGTCAGTGTACCATTTCATCATGTCTACCTTATATGTTTCTGATATACCTTCCCAATCTCTTTTATTACTAAGTTCGGTTTTAAAATGTTTCTTAAAGCTGAACGTTGGGAGTATGGAGTCCGTTGGCATCGAGGTTTCAGGAAGTCCTAGCTGAATTCTATCACATAGAGTATCCTCAAATTTACCTCTACAGATAACTATGTCGTCCGCATAGCCCTGAAATGACAAACCATCTACAGTTTTTAGAGCAAAAGATGTTAGGTAGATTGACCTGAAGGATTTCGGATGGAGGGGGTCCCACTTACCTACCTTCGGCAAAAATACCACCTTTGCCCTTCTCCTAATCTTAGGTATGTAACCTAACGCTATACTGCTTCTTGCTATTCTCGTCAATGGACCTAATAGCTGCTCTACACACTTCTGGAGTAGGGCAGGAAAAATTCCGTCTACCCCAGATGATTTCAATGGTTTAAAAGTGTTAACTTCCCCTCTAATCCTCGGTTCCGTAAGTATAGAAGTACATAATAGAAAACTGTTTCATGAGCTGTGAAATCTGCGTCTAGATTCAACACATCTAGTTAAAATTGAGGTACGGTACTAGCATAATCATTAGCCCTACAAGGTTCCGGGATTTTTTGGCGCTAACTGGTACAACTGGGTCTGCACATGGTATTTGTATGTTAATACATAGGCAGGTGTCATAAATTGTGTGTAAATGTGCTCAATGCTAGGAAAAAGACAAAAAAAAATATGTTTACATATTCTAGGTAACAATATACCCTATTTTATTTATTACAGGTTAGAAAAAAAGATTAGATACGGCATTCAAGGCGTACGCGTGCCTTGAATGACATGTAAATGCTGTTGATAGACCGGTGTTTTACAATAAACGAAATGAAATTGAGTTTTTCGCTGCTTTTTATCCTATTTATAGCACAGCGAGCGAGAGGAAACGATATGGGCTGGTTGATCATCTATCGGTGGGCCTGTAGCTACCTGCGAAAAAACGTTTCATAATTGATTTTAGAATTTGAATTGAATTAATTGATAAATGAAATGCTTGCCTCTACACCAAATAACACCATTGCCTGTTTGACTTGTTGACTTGTTGAATACCTCGTACAATGGGATTGGTTGCACTTTACTCGATGTGGGGGACCACAAGCTGTTCTGCAAATTCCATACGGAAGACACGTCTTCGATCGTTTCTCTTGACATGCCCCAATTTGTCATGAATAACAAATGCAGCCAAGCCCGCCACGTCCAACATGTTATAGAACAGAGCTAACGGCCATCGGTTTGTGCCCCGTTTGCACATATAACCACCAACCATTTGATTCATGGTGTCCACTCCGGATTTATACATATTGTAGTCCCGAATTGGAAATGGCTTCTGCGACGGCTTCGATCAGTCGACGGTGCAATTGTAATGTTCAGTCGAGATGAGAACCATAACTATTTTCTTTTTTGGCACGTATGAGCATAGGGCGATGTTATTATTGTGGTAACCGAATACTGTGCTGAATATACCTCGTTTTGGATCCAACATCTCCTTCGGTATAAAGGCTTTGTTTTTGCGCATGGTGCCTACATATGCCAACTGTTTTGTCATTAAAACCGTGGATCAGTTTGGTATTCAGTTTGGTGACTACAGAGTAATTCTTTGCTGTGTACGGTATGGTTTATTTTCGCTCCGCTTTGAAGCTACCTAAATTTTAAACTAAAAAGTGTTAAATACGGTTGGCCGTTTCATTGGCAATTTTGTTCACTAGTATTTAAGTTGTGATATTGGTATTATATTGAATTGATATTAAAGTGTTAAACATTCAAAACTAAATTGTCACTGAAAGTAAAACGGTCAATACTTTATAAACCGGTACGTTGGCCAATATGAGTGTTTTGTGCTCGCCGCAGCGTGAGCGTAAGAGTACTCAACTATTTGAAGAAACAAGAACAGGCCTATTAAATCAAAGAGCCGGGTCTCCATTCAATGCACTCTCTCCGCAAAATCAGATCAGCGGCTGCGCAGAGCTGTCCCATAATATGGCCAAAGAAGAATAAGAAAAGACATTCCATTCGCGCGTTATTTAACTATTTACCGTTTCAACGATTTTTGTGCTCACACGTATAGTGCAAGTGAATTTATTCTGCTTGTTGTACTCGTATTCCATATCCATGTATTGAAAATCTAGGAAATTTAATAGTAAAAATTCAAATGGTTATTTACTAGTTCAAAACTTATCTACAGAGAATACAGAGAAATGACTCTTGTTTTACGCACACTAACACATGTGTATAACTGCAATAGTGTGGCTTATGTTCTTCAGAATTTTGGTTAACCAATGATAAACAAACATATCCAACTAATGATAAACAGACAATTTTTTCCAAACGTCAGAAAATTTGACGTTTAAGTGTCGGTTCTCTGTGGTCTCTGCTTATCTATAAGTTATCCAATTGCTAACTTCTGCGGCACTTCATTGCGTGTATAATAAATTTGGAGTATTTTTTGTTCCTTTCTTGACAATTTGATAAAAAGAGAAGTACAAACATTGGAATTTGAAGAAAAACAGTTATTTCTATAATTTCATTTACTTTTTGTAATTCCTCACTTTAGGGATAAATCTTCAAGTTAACGCATGTTTTTTAAAATATCCGCAAATTATCCGCAAAGAAAAGTGGAAATGCGGCATCGAGAATTAACATGGTGATTCCTCATTTATGCACAAAAAATGTTATATACATACGAGTACACCTTATTATATAATATTTTACTAGTATTTTAACTAGTTGGTTTCACTGCTGAGATGTTGTCTATTTTTGTGTGACGAATATTTGGAGAAATAAAATCATATGAAATCAGGGCTACGTTTAAACAAAATTGTTAGGGGGTCACTTCATTTGAATTTTAAACCGAACTGCGAAACTTTTAAAAAAACGCGATAATTAGTCCAAAAAAATTATAATATTTAATTTGGAGTTGAAAGCTCAAGTGTTAACAAGTTCATTTCATATATATTATATTATATTCTTAATATAAAATTCAATTGCTCTCCATTTTCACTTTTGCTTACTGTAAATGCACCATGGTAATCATAACTGAAGAATCATAATTGTTTGGGTTTTTGGCAGAAAATCTAATAACTAAAATAATTAATAAAAATTTATTTATATTAAAATGGGGTGCAAGGTGCCCCAGTAATGCCCCTCTGCGTGCATATTTAACTATGGTAATGATGGAATGAGGGAGGATAATAATCGAAGTTTAAAAGAATTAGGAATCGAAAATAAAGAAATTTCCGATTATAAGGGAACTGAACTTTTTTACAGTATACCCCAAATAACAACAGTTTCAATAATTTCAGAAAAATATTTAAAATAGGTAAAAAATGCAGCGAAACGAATTAAGTTAACGGTTTTATGCCTTTAATTAAACAGAGGTAGTGTTTGTTTCTTTAATAATGAGGAAAAAAAAGTGAAGTTAAGTAAATTTAGGAATGCTACAGTTAAATGGGGTTCATTGTATTTTTACCACTACATACATCAAATTAAAACATTCTCACACTAGCAGAACTCAATACATGTATATGAATTTTCTGTTCAATATGTTCTTTGATATAGTATCGCTAGCGCACAATAAACATTTCAGTCTGTGCTTAACGTTCTGAGATAGCAAATTAGCTTACAAGAGAGCACAACAACGCAATGCGTAAAAATGCAAGGTGCCCGTCCATCTCAAATTTTCTCATCGATGCCTTAAGAATGCCAAACAGAGTAATTACAGCTTTTGCCTCATCGAATCCAGTGACTATAACCATGTTGTCATACAAACAATCAATATGTACGAGTAAATTATTTACAACTCCAGCAACGATAAATTACTCAGCGGCAAATTTAGCAGGAAACGCCTCTTTCTCTGTTTAGAAAATGAAACAAAACATGGTGCAAGAATAGGGGGTCGTGTTCTAATTAAACCGATAACAATAGGCGGTGGGAACACTAATATGATAAGAAATGTTGCAAAAATATGACGGGGTTGGATCGCCATATACAGGTAAAGCGAAAGTTAAGTCTACAAAAAAACTGAAACAAAAGATAGGCAGAAAATGCGAGATTAACTCCTTAACCGGCGAATATATCTGCCTCTGCTAAACAAAGAACTAGTATCACTTTGGGTCCGAACAGATTTCCACAATTAGAAAATGAAAACATTGACTCAACTCCTGCAAACAATTCCATTGCCAAAACTTCTAATCCACCACCATTCTACTTCCGAGAGAGATGCTCCAATGCATTATTTAACTGTAGCTAGTCTTGTAGGAAATAACAATTTCCACGTAACCTCCATAAGAATCGGAAATATAAAAGAAACGAAAGTACAGACATTCAATGAAAGCAATTGGCGAACAATTGCATAATTGCATAAATGAGAACCGTATTCAACATTAAAAAACACAGACAAAGTACCACAACCACTATTTCAAGCTCCCGGATGGAAAAAAATTAAAAAGTAGCGAAACACACCCAATATACCATCTGCGCTACCTTTTACGGAGACGAATAACCGTTGAAGAACCGCACACATTACGATATTTATAAATCAATCGAACCCGTAAGCAACTGACCAGTGCCAACGCTTCCACATCAAGGTCATATGCCAACGAAGTACAGTCTGGATCTGAAAAAATTCCTAGCTCTGCAAATCCTATGCAAAATGTAGAATTTATGATATCAAAATTAACAAATTTAATGACAGAATTTATGACATCAATCCAAAGCATGTTGCACTAGTTGTTGAAAACTCAAAACCAACTTATGCAATTGTTGATCTCTCAAAAATAAATTATATTAAGATATGTCATTGGAATGCAAATGGCATTAGCCAACATAAGCTTGAAATTCAACACTTCCTACTTTCCACTAGTGCAATACGAACACTTTTAAAGAAAACACTATTATGCTATTCTTAGTATAGATAGCAATCCAACAGTGGCTTCGAAACGCCTTGAGGAGCATTTGAAGAAAATATAAGTGTGGCTGGTAAATTGACCAAGAGCATTCATGTTACGTTTCCACTTAGGAAAGAAACATGCGCTGTGATGACACTAACCAATGTTGCTATTCCTCAATCGAATACAGTAACATACCTAGGAGTCCATCTAGACAGACGACTAACTTGGCGGAAGTATATTGAGGCAAAAAGAACGCAGATAAAGCTAAAGGTCCATAAAATAAATTGGCTACTCAACTCCAAATCAAGACATAAACTTCTATTGTACAAGGCAGTGGGCAAACCAATCTGGGCATCCGCAGCTGAGCTTTGGGGAAATGCTAGTTCATCGAACGTCGAATTGATACAACGAGTGTAATCGAGAATCTTGAGTGCAATCACGGGTGCGCCTTGGTTCGTTAGAAATGCTGACATCCATAAGGATCTCAACATTCCTCTTGTTAAAAGTGGGCTCGCAGAGATTATGCTCAAAGACAAAGAAAAACTAACTACCCCTACGCTGGGTAGTCACTTTGTTGCGGTGTAGGGGCTTACTGTGTGCTGGAACATGGCACATGAAAGACGGTGACATGGTCCAGTTACGCAAACTAAGAACTACCTTCAACGCACAGGTTGAAAGTAGTTTTCTACGATTCATGCTCAGTCGTTAAGGCTAGTTAGTAGTCGTACTGGCCAATATCGAACGTCTCACTGAGACCGCCGGATCGCCTAGACACTAACAATTGGTAAGCCCTTCGGGGAAGTGCGGCAATTCCTTTACAGACCAATGGCCCACTTTCAGTACGGTCATGTCTCTGCTGGACTTGGGTCGCCGATTGCTGGGCGGGGGAGAGAGAAAACTCCCTGGGGCAGGGTTCACCAGACCTATTGACCCAAAAAAAACCCTAAATTCACGGTGGAACAGCTATGCCAGTGGGCTTGCTTGACGGGGTAGAGTCAAGCCTAAAAGCCAACTCCATACGAGGTCCGGCGAACCTACGGATTTAATTAGCTTTACCACGGGGGCGCCCGTGGGTGACCAAAACGCAAAAGAAAATTAAAGAAAAATATATGGAAAACTTAAGCCTATATGAAACAAAAATGGACTGCACACCTTCAAATGTGCATAGTGTGGCTACAATGAGCCAACAGCCATCATTGGCCGAGGGGCATCTGGTACCATCGACAATGAAAGCATGGAGCACGACCTGTTGGGGGGGGCACACGGTCCCTTACCCGACAGGCCGGATGAGATGGACATCCCACTTAGCCAGGAATCGGCTGGGGTGTCTATCTCCTCGGAACACGAGAGAAATCTTCTTGAACCTGCTCGAGAGAAGATTCCAAAACTTAGGGTGAAGCTGTCCGGCGCTGGACGTAAACGTTTTAAGGCTTTGCTTGCCAGGGGCATATCGCTGGAAACAGCTCGGTCCTTGGCGGCAAATCCAGCAAACGTGTCTGCGCGATGGACCCCTAAAAGATCCCGTTCAGATGGCTCCACGCCGACATCGAGCTCCAGGCCGACAAAGCGGTTTGCACAGGAAGGCAACAAAAACATTTGATAAAATGTCAATAGTGCCCCCAGCGGACCCTCCGGTGTGTGGTGAGATGAAGGAGGTGGAGACCTTACTTGGGGGCGAACCAGGTCCCAGTAAGAAGGTGGCGAGTGTCTCTGAAAGACATGGCGTGCAGGGCGCCTACTTGGGGGTTCCCTGCTCAAAGCCTACTCTAGCGGAGACAGTCTGCTCCAAAAAGATAGGGGTTATACCTAGCAATTTCCCGGAGGGCATATGGTCACCTGAAGAAATTGGGAAGGTACAACGGTGCATTCTTGACAAGATGTTCGAGACTCGTGGGGGCCCAGTGAAGCCACACTTTGCAGGCTGTAGTTTCAAGACTGGATGGTTGACGATCAACTGTCTGGACGACGAAACCGTAGCCTGGGCTGAAGAAAGGATACCAGCCATGAAGCCATGGAAGGGGGCTTAGTTGAAGGTGGTGGACGAGGCAAAAGTGCCAAAGGCCAAGATCTTCGTTGGCTACTTTCCCGGCTCGGTATCTTGGCAAAATGACCGGAATTTTGGGGCAAGTGGAGTCGCAGAATTCGGGCATTAGTGTCAGCGAGTGGCGGGTGCTCCATCGCCTACTAAAAGGTGACCAGTCGAGCTGGCAATTGCTCTGGACCCCATCTCGTCCGAAAGGGTTGAGACACTGGGTAACAAGGTCTACTATGGCTTTGGCAGTGCCCAGCTCCGACCTAGACTGAAGGGGAACAGGGCAAAATCTGCTGTTGGTGTTGAAGAGCAACCAACAACATCTGTTGCAGCGCGGGCAAAGCAGAGTAGCCAGAAGCCGAAAACGGGGCCCATTTTCACAAAGCCAGTACCGAGAGCGGAGAGAGGCAACACACGTGTCCAACGTCCAAAACCATCTGCTCTCTCTGGTAGGCTCAGGAAATGGGAGAGAAAAGGCCCGGAGGCTGCGGAACCTTTGCGGAGCACAAAGGGTGGTAAGATCCGCAAGGATCGGTCTGGGAAATAATGTCCCAGGCCCCATCACGAACGCAAAACTCTTGGAAGCAGCTTCACTGTCTCCAAATAAATCTCCACAGGGCTATAGCAGCCTCTTACAGGCTCAGTGCCTTGGTGGAACACCAGTGTCTGGACTTCGTAGCCATTCAAGAACCATGGGCCACAAATGGGCGCATAAATGGTCTGCAGACAAAAACATGTAAGTTGATCTATGATAATAATGTCGACCGACCGATGGCAGCGATGATGATCAACAAAAATATTAAATTCCTCCCAATTTCAGAGCTTCTACAACGCGATCTGGTGGCAGTAGAGGCAGAAGTGCCTAGTACCAAAGGGAGGAGAACGGTAGTCCTGGCCTCCATGTACTTACCTGGCGACACAGAGGATGCGGTATCGCGCGAGATCCAGCAGCTTACGGAGTACTGTCGCACTCGACGTCTACAGTGGGTGGTGTGCTGCGACGCAAACGCGCACCACACGGTATGGGGAAGCACGGACACGAACGGGCGAGGTGAGTCACTTCTTGATTTTATTACGACAAACAATCTGGTGGTGGTGAATAGGGGTGACGAGCCTACCTTTATGAATGCGATAAGGAGGGAGGTGTTAGATCTCACCCTAACTAGCGCATTCATATCAAATAACATTTCTAGTTTGAGGGTGCTTAATGAGGTCTCCTTGTCGGAACATAGGTACATTTGCTTTGATCTGGGGGGGGGGGGAGATTGGAGGCACCTTCGAAATGAGAAACGTTAGGAAGACCAACTGGTCGATATATAACTTTTATTTAGAGCAAAATATTGCGTGCCTTAGTGAAAAAATAAGTAACTCTCAGGAACTAGATCTTGAAGTTAACAAATTAAATAATATAATAATCGAGGCTTTTGAAAGTAGTTGCAATTTAGTTGTGAAGAAACGTTCTAGGAACGTACCCTGGTGGAGTGGGGAGCTAAATATTTTTCGCAAAAAAGCCCGTCAACTCTTTAATGGAGCCAAGTTTAATGGTGACTGGGCATCCTATAGAAGTGCCTTAATGGCCTATAATAATGAGTTGAGAAGATCTAAGAGAGACTCATGGAAAAATTACTGTGAGGAGGTTGAAAACCTCCCAGCAGCTACCCGATTCCAGAAATCACTCAATAAATCTCACTCAAATGGCCTTTCTACACACAAGAAGCCTGACGGAAATTTTTCACGGAGGGAACTCTCACTGGCTCGCAGAATCTTCACCATCTATACCATTCAAATCGCCAGGTGTCGATAATATACAACCGTGCCTTCTTCGGCAAGGTGTTGATGTATTAGCACCTGTGCTAACAAACATTTTCAGGATAAGCCTGGAAGTAAGCATAGTGCCTAAACCTTGGACGAAGGCTAGGGTGGCTTTCATACCGCAAGCAGGCAAAAAGGCGGACCACACGTCAAAAGCCTATCGGCCCATTAGCCTAACGTCATTCCTGCTAAAAGTTATGGAAAAAATTCAGGACCAATATATCAGGGAAACTTATCTTAAAGATTCTCCGCTTCATATTGAACAATACGCTTACCAATCAGGCAAATCGACTGAGACAGTCATACATAGCTTAACGAGCAAAATTGAAAAGGCGTTTGAGGGTAAAGAAATAGCTCTCTGTACATCGGTTGAGATTACGGGGGCTTTTGACAATGCTACTTTCAGATCAATTGAGGAGGGGTTGAACAGGAAAGGTATACAAAGACTGATCATAACATGGGTTCTCAATATGCTGAAAAACAGAACGACAATCTTTGAAACAGGGACAGCAAAGCAAATTGTCAGGTCAGCCAAAGGATGTCCCCAGGGGGGCGTCCTATCGCCACTCCTATGGTTATTGGTTATCGACGAGCTCTTACAAACTCACAATGACCTCGGATACGAAGTTCAGGGCTTTGCGGATGATTTGGTAATTATGGTCAGAGGCAAGTTTGACTCTACCATAACAGATCGCATGCAACTGGCTCTTGACATCACTCAAAACTGGTGTCAGGAGAAAGGCCTATCGATAAATCCGAATAAAACAAACGTGGTACCCTTCACCAAAAGAAGGAAACTGAATCTGGGGACCTTAAGTTTAGGGACCACAAACTTAACAATGTCCAATGAAATGAAATATCTGGGAGTAATCCTAGACAAAACTCTAACTTGGAAAAACCACTTATCATACATAACTAGTAAAGCCCTAAGAGCAACCTATGCTTGCCAGAGGTTGTACGGTAAAACATGGGGACTACGGCCAAAAATGATGGCGTGGTCATATAAAGCAATAATAGTACCAATGATTACTTACGCGTCGTTGGTATGGTGGCCAAAAGTAAACCAAACAAGAGCTCAGATGACTCTTAACAAGATTCACCGTATAGCCTGTTTGAGTGTGACGGGAGCAATGAGAACGTGCCCCACACTAGCTTTGGGAGTGATCACTGGACTGACTCCTCTACACCTTGTAGTTAAAAGGATGCCGGCCAGCGTGGCCCTAAGGCTACCTAATCTAGCTCATCTTAAAGAAGGCAACCTTTCGGGGCACGCAAAGATTCTGGACACTGCGCATAGGGCCAGATTCAATTTTTTTTTGGCATAAAGGCTAATAATAAAGCTAGAGAGCTGAATTTTGGTGGAATTGATCATAGTGGCACTTGCAGTAAGTGAGAACAATTTCAAGTCAATCCGACCACGCCCACCTATACCGCCCATATAAGGACACATTGCAGAGGAGTAAATTTTTTTTTATTATTTGATGTTTCGATTTAAACCAACTTAAAAACTGATTTCTTAAAGGTATTAAATTAATACTATTAAATTAATCTTCTTTTCCTACTTCCAAATCCAAGCAAAAGTTATCTTCATGATCCGTATCCGAGTTGCTATCATCGCTGTCTAAAAACTGTTCCTGGTTATTATATGCTACATTTGCTGCTTCTAAAAGTTCCATAACTTCCTTTGGTAACGAGGTTTTTTTTATTTTGAGCTAATCTTTTTTTTATATTAAGGCTTGAAAGAAAAGGGTCCGATGAATCCATTGATCGGTGGAACACATCCGATAAATTGTTGATACGAGAATTTCGTCTCGCATATGATTGTCTATCGCGCTTATAAAGTTTATTTCGCGCTTCAGATGCGTTTTCTCCAAAGCAACCGATAGGTAATACCGATGATGCTATTATCTGTGAACCGTGAACTAAAACTTTGTGGACAGTTTGCTGACATTGGGTACCATGGATACTTTTCCATATAATTCGACGCAGTTTCTTGGCAAAATTGGCTGAATTTAGTAGTATTTACTGGGAATTCACAGGATATAGTTATTAAAATAATATAAAACCGTTGTAAAATATCATAATCTAGTTCTAATATTACTGAAAGTTGCCTTGTGTTTTTAAATGCCCTTCTTGCGGTATTTCCGTCATTTGTATTTCCACTTCCGTTTTGTTTTGGCTTATCTACATGTAATCCCATTTCACTCCAAAATAATTTTTGTATTTCTTGTTTACGGGATGTTATCATGTCTTTTTCTTCTTTATCCCTTACTTGCCACTTTTTTAAGTGTAGTTTATACGAGATTTTAAGTACGAACTCAAAAAATCTTATCCATGCATGTAGGGGACTGATGCCGTGTTGAAGATTTCCAGACTTAGCTTAAAGTTTGATATGTCTGTAGTTTTCATAAAATCCTTTGGGCTGGCTCCACAGATAGGACATACTTGACAAGATTTGGTTCCCGTTAATATATTTAACACCTTGCCGTCAATCAATGTCAAATGGAGATCAAAAGTGACATGATTTTTCTGTCAATTGAGAAATTGTAATTAAAAGCTGATAAGTTTTGAATTTGTGATTCTAAATCCGCCTTTTCTGCCAGAATAAGATCTTTCGTTTCTTTAGCGAATTCAAGCTTTAGGGGTCTGCAAAATCTTACTGATTGGGGGGATTGATTTATCCACAAAGGCGTCCCAAAATCATCCGTTAGTTTCAGTGGAATGACGCTCGTAACAAATAATGAGTCGTCATTGATATCAGACCTTTCTCCTAGGAATCTCTGCTTGTACGTACTCTGCCCCGTAGAGCCGTCAAATCCATAGCTCGCTCTTAGTTTGACATCTGCTATGTTTTGATGTTTCTTGAATACATCATCCTGCAGAAGGAAAATTCTACTGGCCGTATGATTAAGCAAATTTTGGAGAGATACTTCGGCTCTTGTTTCCGTCACATTGACTCCCGTAGGCCTGCACTCCAATTTGGCTTCTCTTACTTTATTATAGCATGGATAAATGTTGAAAAATTGTAATTTATTTAAAGCTCTCATGCTGTTGTATTGCGCTTTAGTGACGGAGTTGTCGATCAAAAAGGCCAGAGATTGACTTGGTGTGAGTGGTACCGGCTCCGAGAATGACAGTTTCTTTCTAATCTCACTTGATGAACTAGAAGTATTCTTTAATACAAACGCAGTATCGCTCATTTTGGCCTTTTTCGCTGAAACTGATGCTGCATGAACAAGGAGACTTGTATTATTTTCTTCATTATCTGCCAGTTCCTTTGCCATTTTTCTTTTTAGCCGTGATCCTGCATCACTGTAAGACAGTCGTGGTCGTCCCATTTGATTTTCTGAAGCAACTTGGTCGTTGATTTTCTCCACGACAACAGTAATGCTTGACAAAAGCCAACTGGAATGTTTCCTTTTAAATGTCGTAATTGTACGATTACATTTAGGTAGATTTTTCAGAATATAAAGGTGAAAACTCCTTATTTTCTTAGTGATTTCGGCCTTTAAGTCAACTGATACATCATTTAAATGAAATTTATCAACAATCCAGTCAAATAACGCTTTTTCATTTCGGTTTCCGTTGATCCACACATCCAGTAGGGCAGAATGGCTTACCTCAAACTTGGCTAAAAATGCAAAATATGCGCGAATGGTCAAAAATGGGCAAAAAATGTTAGCAACAAGTTTAAAAACACAGTTTAGAGTAAACATTTGCATTATTACTTTTTGGCACAAATTGGTAGAAATTAGTTTTTTACTCCACGATACACGAACACTTCCGTTAGATTTTTTCTAAAATAAGACATATCAAAGACAATCCACAACTAAAAAATATATCTCATAATTCGAAAACATTTAATAACAATTATATTTGGCATACCTTGACCTTTATTTTCCATTTTGCCAAAAAAGATTTGGATACCTGGTGTTGCTACAGCAAAAGCGCAAAGTTGAGTAAAAGACTCCCGCCAATTTTGACAAAACAAACAGCTGACCAGACAGCTGACTTTGTTAGCGCTGCAAAAATGCAGCGTTGCCACTGAAATGTTTTTATTTGCGAATTCGATGTACCCAATGTATGCCCTTTCAAAATATTCAGTTAAATTCAAAATATATTTTACAAAAATTTACGACTTTATGCCAAAAAAAATTGAATCTGGCCCTATGTGCACTGTCTGGAATTCTCCGTGCCTCATGGTATTCGAAAAAATGGACAGAAAATTAGACTTCTCAAAGCAATTCAAAGTGGTCATCAGTGACCGTTCAGCTTGGAGAAACAAGGAAATAATAATAAAACAGGACTCACAGTTGTGGTATACAGATAGGTCCAAAATGGAAGATGGCAGTGCAGGAGCTGGAAGTGTAGGGCCAAATTTCCAAAAAGCAATTGCAATGGGAAAAACAGCTTCCATTTTTCAGGCGGTGGTCCACGCTTTAGAGCTATGTGCTAGGGAATGTCTACGCAGGGGTACACGCAACACCAAAATATGCATACTCTCAGAGAGCCAGGCAGCTCTAAAATCATTAATAAACATCTCATTCCAATCAAAGCTGGTCTGGAAATGCTGTAAACTTCTCAATACCCTAGCAGCGAGAAACTCTGTTACGCTAATGTGGGTACCGGTACACGAGGGACATGTGGGCAACGAAATGGCAGATTCTTTAGCAAAAAGGGGTGCAGACGCTGCCTTTATAGGCCCAGAACCCTTCTGTGGGGTAAACATTAGCTTCACAAATAAGTTGTTGTGCGAACCGGAAATACGAGGTCTGCTAAACTACTGGAGAGCTCAAAAAGGCATGCGGCAGTCGAGACTACTCATTGATCCTGAACACATCAGGGTAGATGCTTCTTTAAACCTCAGCAGAAATGACATCAAACTCTACACTGAACTTTTAGCAGGACAATGTAGACTAAATTACCATCTGAAAAAAATAGGCTTGGTAGAAGACGATTCCTGTCGACTCTGGCAAGAGGAGCAGGAAACGGCAGAACACATTCTATGCACTTGTCCAGCGGTGGCAAGACGCAGACATAATTACCTAGGCAGTGGATTCATATCTCCAAATCACCTAGTTGAAAATAAGCCCACAGCAGTTACGAGATTTATAAACAGTCTAGGACTGTTTTAGTTGGGTACGAGGCTGCACAATAGATCTTTTAGGTCGCGGTGTTCTTTTAGCCTGTTAATAATAATAAAAAATAAGAAAAACTACGAGAGCACTCGAATCCATTAGCAAAAAATCTACTTAGAGTTAAAACAGCAACTCGCCTCAAAAATCGGACTTACCTCTATATTAAATGTATTAAAGCGCCTGTGAACTGGTTACTACATTTCAGAATGATCTGACCACAGCGTAGAAAAGGAAAATAAAGTCGATTTGACTTTACTATATGCTAGCATTCTGCAGCGAAGCTCTGACGAAAGGTAGTACGGTCATTCGAACAATACTCAACTTGACAAAAGACACATTTTAATTTGTGAGTTTTCTTCTCAATATTATCAAAAATGGCTTTGTTATTTTGCCTCTTTTCTGATTAATTTGATGAAACACTTTCTGATTATTAGTTTTTTTTAGTTAGCTATTGAAATAAACATAGCGATTACTTCCAACCACCTACTTAAATCGGGCACACTTCGATGCTGCATCATAGTTATAACGACTGTATTTTGACTGGGGTATACTCACAGGGTTCCAGGGGTCGTATACAGAAATTAATATTATAAAACGGGCCTACTTGTATGTGGCATACTTTATTTAATTGATTTACTTATGTTACAATCGTTTACATTCTAAGTACTAGTTAAATTTAAATAAAATTGTTAGTTTTCCTAGTTTAATTAAAATTAAATGATTTAATTTTGCTAATTTAATTAACTGAAATAAGTTGTCTTACTAATTTAATTAAATAAATAATTGGACTTGTTAATCGCTTGGGGCCTCATTTCTGTGGTCGCGGTTGGCAGTGTTAGTATCCGCGAGAATCTGTAGGACCATAAACTCGCGGTGCTGTATGTACGTATTAAGGCCGATTTACATATAGCGTAAAAACGACAGGCAGCAAAACGCTAGTCGCAGAAAAAACTGTCGCTTCGATAAAGTTTCCATGTAATCAAATGGAGCCATTTACACATAGTGTTTTGCAGCTAGCGTCGGCGGCGCGTTGTCGGGCTTCAAAATTTGAGTTGCCCCTGGTAGTGTTGCGAGCGTGGTTTCAGAGCGACCGAATCTCGTATGTCGCATTGTGTGCGTATCAAGTAATGTTGAATGAATTTCAATATTGTAATTTTTCCTGTTTTAGTGCAGGTGCCAATTGGATTCGATACCAATGTGAGTACTTGTATTTGTATTTTGTACATCCTAATTCCCATTATGAAAAAATAAAAACAAATATAAAAAATTTTAATTTCTGCTGCTCGCGGTGCGGTCGCTTATTGTGAATGAAGAAGCATTTTTTCTACGCCTGGCAAGCGTCACGCTGCGCTATATGAAAACCGGCCTTTAGTCTCCTCCAGAATCGGTAGAACTATAAATCCGTTGGGCGGTCTTAGCGTTGGTATTAGTCACCACGAGAATTGGTAGAACCATAAACTCGGGGGGCGATCTTAGCGTTGGTATTAGTCACCACGAGAAGCGGTAGAACCATAAACTCGTGGGGCGGTCTTAGCGTTGGTATAAGTCTAGTCTAGTGAAAAGAGTATACTTTACCTTTGTGCTACTGGTGCTGGAGTCTTGCTGCGGTGTGTCTTTGCTGACAGTTGCTGGATCAAAGAGTCAATATTAATCGCGGGACGTCTTCGCTGTCTGTTGCTGGATCAGAGAGTGATTCTATCGTCCAGAACCACCTGCTTATATACTGCCAGCCGTCATGGGCCCGTGCATTGTTTCTATTGCCGCTGCACATCCGTACACCGCTGTATGCGTCCGTACACCGTTAGCCAGCATCGCCTGTTGTCAAGCCCATGCTTGTTATTGTTGCAGCTTAGTTGATCTTGGGCCACCTTGAGCTGACGGTGGTCAGTCGCCGGGCTGCCACGGTTCCTCTCGGTCCGCAGTGTTGACGCCTGTAGTCAGCGCAGCCTGTAACAATTACCGGTGGCCGTAGTGTTGTTGTTGCCGGTTTACAATTGTTGTTGTTGTTGTACGCCTACCAAACGTTCATACTGCGTCCAATGCTTGAAATTCTTGTTTTCCTCTTAATGCTATGTCTGCACTGACGGCACTTGTGGTAGCCGCTCTGCTATGGATTAATTGTGTGTTTGCTTTGGTCGTTGTGTTGTTGTTGTCTGCGGTTCGTATTGTTTATCCGTGATGCTATTTGTTAGTGTACTCGGTCGGCCTGGAACATGAATAGGTTCTGTGTTGATGCGTTTCTTCTTCGGTGCATTGAGTTTGTTGCAGTATTTTGTAATTGCAACACTTAAATTTACTTATTACAATTAATTGGCTTAGCCAATCATTGCAACTGGTCTAACCAATTCTTCGTTGCGTGTTTTCTGCGCTCCCGTCTTTGTTAAATCTTGTTGGTTTAATTAACATGGGGGCGTTTACCTTTTTGCTAATTGTCAACTCTCTTGTGATGTCGGGGATGTTTGTACACTGTATATTTTGTTAGTAGGTCTTTGCTTATTCATAGTAGGAGGAGTCGGTATATGTGTGTGCGGAAAATACCTGTCATAATTTTCGTCCTCACATGGTTGTGCAGCCATTTTTGCCCAATATTCTCTTTCAGAAAAAGATAACTTGCCGACCACTTCATCTACCAGAGTGCCATCAGCATTTTCTAGAAGTACTCTGAGGATGGAAACGTCTATATTGGGGGATGTACTTTTGACGATTGACCGGGATTCAAAACTTGTGTGAGTCTATATTGAAACTGCAAAATCCTTACTATCATTCACACTGTGTGGGTGAATTATAAATGCCTCAACTTGTGATGTAGACAAATTAAGAGCCTTTTGGAGTCCATACAAATTTTCTAATTTGGAATACCCTTATACTTCTGTTGTTTCCATATATGCGAATGTAAACCTAGGCTGTGCAGGCTACACCGAAATCTTTGGTAATTCTTGCACTTTCCAACAGGATGTTTATGCATCGGTGGTAATCGACGCACAGTGGGGTATTGGACCCCCAAAACGGGGATTAATTAAACTGCTTATCCGATTGTAAAAATTCTTTCACTATGAGAATGCTGAGTTATCACTGAGTGATATAGGCTATACATTTTTTGGAAAAGTGGGCGGTGCCATCGCTCTGGCGGCCATAATAATAGACCGATTGTCATGAAACTTTCCCAATGTGGTACTGTTGACCGGGTAATATTCCTATACTATCTAGCTTGCCACTTTTTAAGTGGTAGTTTATATGCCACATGGAGAACACACTAAACAAATTTAAAAAAATATATAATTGTAATTTTTTTTTATTTACTTCATTTCATAAATGTTAAAAGTATTATTTACTTCATAAATTAAAATTAGTTAAAATAATCTTCATCTTCATCATCTTCGTCACCATTATCATTTTCATTTTGGGGAAGAATAAGTAACTCCAATGCAGACTGCGGCATTTGCTCTATTTTCTTTTTACAACTCTTCCTCTTGCTTGAAATAAATGGATCTGAACTTAAAAGAAATCTATTAAACACGTCTTCTATTGTATTTTCCCGACTGGATTTACGCGAAAAGTGTTCTCTATAGCTTTTGAAGTCCTTATTTCTGGCTTCCTGAGTTTCTTCAGTTAGCTGACCAATAGGCAATGGTGCAAGCGCTATAATTTCTGGCCCGTGAATAAAGTATTTATGTAGAGTAGGAGGCATATAATACCATGGATAATTTTTAACAAGTAGCCTGG
Source organism: Clusia tigrina (assembly GCA_920105625.2). Classification (NCBI taxonomy): domain Eukaryota; kingdom Metazoa; phylum Arthropoda; class Insecta; order Diptera; family Clusiidae; genus Clusia; species Clusia tigrina. Next base: position 143,181,393 of record OV050030.1, on the reverse strand, counting down.
CAGTATCATTAGCGAAATTTTAAAATTTTTCAATATTGACCTCAATACCACTAGAAACAACTATTAATATTGTGTGCATATTTTTTATCAACTGTAAATCAATTTTTGTAATTTCTGCAGATACTTCAGCATTCCTAAAAAAAACGCCTTGCCGAATTACCATCGTTTGAGTTTCCAAAGCCTGGTTTTGGTTGGTCAACAATCAATCCAATTTTCTCTTTGAATTCCCTTGCAACGCGTTTTTTTGTATCAGCAATAATTTTTTTTTCATCATCACATCTAGTTTGCCATTTTTTAATCGGAAGTTTATATGACAAGTGAATAAGACAAATAATCTTATCCAGCCATGAAGGACAGATAAACCAAACTCCATGGCATCTGTATTTACAACTTTATGTAATCATTTCATCAATATTGTTGAACTCTTTGCTTGTAGCGCCACATATATAACACTTTTGTGTGGACTTTGTGTCTGTAATAGCGTTACAGACCTTACCGTCAATCATCACAAGAATTAGTTCGTGATTAACTTTCACTAGTGTCTCTCCAACTATTACTACGGAATCGACAAGAGCCTTTATTACAGTCTCCACTCTTTCTTTTTCGAGTTTACTACTGTTGACCGTTTCTTTCATAAATTCAATTTTCAAGGGCCTACAAAAACAAGAGGAAGACGGACGAGGATTTTTATTCGTTTAAAATTTGCAAAATACTATTCGTTTTACAAACACACAACACTTTCAATAAAAAACATCACATTAAACAAAACATTGACAGTCAATACAAAAAATAAATGAACGTGGCTGTACCGAATCTTAAATACCCTACGTATTAAATTCTTACCAATTAATTATCAATACATTGATCGATTGAACATCATCAGCTTAAACCAAGATGACAACAGTACTCGTATGTTCGTATGTATTTTTTTTCCTGAGTGCGCGTGATTAAAAATTACTCACGCACCCATCTCTAATAAACTGCACACTCAGTAGCTACAATAACAACTACCAAACGGAATATAAAGACAAAAGATAATAAAGACAACGTGATTTTTTGTTTGTTTTTTTTCACATAGAATTTTAGCAACGGGACTTCTTTTAAAAAAACTTTAATAAGTCAAAAAATTGTAAACATTTGCAAAAAGAGATTCTGAGATTTATTAGCTGAAATCTCATACTTTAAGACTATATAAGCGTTTTCGCCCAGTTTCACCCAGAAAGTTCTTAAAACTCAATACAAACATCAAAAATACAACATTTTTGGAGCAATTTCATTTATTTTTTTTTTTAATATTTCCAAAACAATTATCTAGCAAACAAATATTTATCATATGCTCAAATACCTGAAGTAGACGGCTCCATAATAAAACTTCCACTTTTAGAAGTCTTAATTAAAAAAATATTCACTTGAAGTTTACAAATTTTCACTTATAACCAATGCGCGCAAAAATAATAATAATTATTGACTTTGAAGACACACTGCAAATAAAGTAAACAACTTAGAACTTTTATTTTTGCAATTAGTGATGTAGAATTTTATATAGTTTCACCCGGTACCAAATACGGTTGTGAAAGTTAGAGCTCATTTTTTGATTAATCGTCACTTTTGATGGATTTCAACCCTCTGTGCGACGTCGACATATTAGAGACTGGCGTTGGTCGTGATGACGAATATTTTGGTGTACGTCGGATGTTTTAAGTGTGAAAAAACCAAATTTTCAAATGAAGGATTGACCGAAATTGTCACGACAGCCTTAACCATTGACAATGAGATCGACGTTCTTATATGTGTCGACCTTATTGGTACACTAGACGTCGCTATTAAATAGGACTTCAACATGAGAATTTGATTGTGCGCTTGCTGAATTGACGCGACAGACGTTGGCATTTATGTATTCGAATTGTATTTGGTTATGCATTTGCACTTAATTGCTCATTCAAATTTTGCGACATATATTCTGAAGCTGTTATATCGTATATGCCTGATATAAAAATATATATGTAGCATCTGGTCCGACCAAATATACGGCTTCAAATCCATCGAGTTAGCATACCTTTTCCCAGCATTATTTATAATAAAATAATTCCAATAATAATAGTAAGTTCTAATCTTTCGACTTCAGGTTTTTAAAGAAGTTTTCAGCGTTTCGAACTGTTTCCTAAATTTAGGTATATCGTCGATAATTACAATTGTATTCAAATCAGCTTAAGTCCCAACTTAAAGCCAAAAAAACAACAAACCTAAAAACAATTCCATTATCTCATCAACATCTGACAGAACCCTAACCGGTAACAATGACGGAGATGATCACTGGTTGCTGGAAGCATTGAATTACCATTAATATATTTGAAGTTGCCTTAAAATATCTATTAATGTATAACTTATAACTATATAATATTTTTCGTATTTAACTTGATTTTTCACAATGACTATAATTTTACTACAATGGAGCATGAACGGATATTTTAGCAATTCTGATCATTTACTTAATAAAAATTACAATCCAAAAATTATAGTGCTAAAAGAAATCCCGTCTCCATTCCATCACCAATATCGCAATTCCAATCAATTTTAAAATTTTTTTGCTCAGCTCATCCCAGAATTCTTTCCACCTACAATATAGAAGCAGCTAACATCCAAAAAATTATTGTGCAAAGTGCAAAGGAAGCAATAACCCAATCTCATTTTCAAAAACAAAAGCCCCACGTTCCCTGGTGGAACCAAAAATTAGAAGAGCTAAAACATGAAAAAACATAGTTTGTGGCTCATACAGAAAAGAAACATCTCTACAGAAGACACCATCAACTTTAAGAAGGCTAATGCCGTTCTTCGGTGACAAAGAAAAATATCTAAAAAAGAATCAAACTATGAATTTACTTTAGAAATTAATCCAAACACATCCCCTATAAGGACATGGGCCTCACATCACTCAATTTTTCGGACTAAAAACTTACCATAACATTCACTCCATTCAAACTTCCAACCAACTATTTACAACAAATAAAGAAGCTATTGCTGAACAATTTTGGTCTGAGGCATCTACAGACCACAACTTACCAAATCTTTTCCAGAAAAAAAAACCGACTATGGTGGATTGTCATTACTGGCAAATTAATCAATAATCGCCAAATGGGTTTCAAAAAAGGCAAATCTGTGACTAATTCCCTAGTTTATCTAGATTATTAGATCACTGATTTGATATCCAAAAAAAAACATTTATCAATATTATCCCTATACTTCGCAAAATCATTCGACAAAAGCGGAATTCACTCCATTATCGAACAGTTAATGAAATGTAACTTAGGGCAAAACATTATAAACTATATAATAAACTTCATGAAAAACTGGCAACTCAAAGTTCGAATCTATAACCAATATTTTAAACCAGGTTTCCTCTTCAATGGAATAGCATATGTGTCACCTTAATCTTATTAAATTAAGCGACATATTCTCATCGCACAAACAATACAATTTTTCCGATTATACAGATGACTTCCATATTGTCAAAAAGCTGAAAAAAACAACAAATATTACGCTTGACATAAGTGACCTTATCAATCATATATCTCCATGGTGGAACTCTCAGCTCAGCTTTCTACTTCAAAATGCAAACACTTGCACGTCTGTAGAAAACAAAACTGCTCTTGTATCATTCAACAACTTCACAAGAAACAATGTGGATAACCTAAAAGTACTGCACACAATTTTTAATAAGAGATACAGACACATACAGAGATTATTTGCCCTCAAAGCTATCAAATAGACTCAGCATCATCAAATGCTTATCCAACCACAAATTTAACTGTATACCATCACTCTTATATCAGTAATAAACGAACTTTTGATTTCAAAAATTGACTACGGCTTTTTTATGTACGTTTTCTCTCCTAAATCAGTTAAAATAAAAACAGTATTGAACTCAGCATTGCAAATAGCATTCGGTGCTTACAGTACTCCAATAAATAATCTCCTCTTTGAAACACAAAAACTTTTGATGACTTCATTACCACTAAGCTTTGCAAATCATTTCTTTCAAGGTTAGGCACTAAAGACGTCAAATCAAAAAAGAATCGAAAATAATCTCATTAATACACAGAACCATTATCTTATCCAAGAATTCTAACTTACCATTTCAACCGATAAAAACTACTTCGTCTAAAAGTCCACCATGGCATCTCAATCCCATCACTCTTAACTGATCCATCCGCAAACATAATAAAGCTTCATCTCCTCCATTAGTATATCAATAAAAATTTATTGAAATTTAAAACCAAGTACAAAACTATACCATGATCTATACCGATGGTTCAAAACACCATAATACAACTATTTTAAGCATCAAAATTTCACTTCTCCTTCACTTTTCTACAGTTTTTACCGCCGAAATAATTGCTATTTATGACGCCATCAATTACCTAAAAAATAAGTCAAGTAAATATGCTATTTTTTCAGATTCACTATCCGCAATAGATTCTATTTCCGACCTTGATAATAACTCATACTATCGTAAAATTATAAGAGATGCATTAACAGAAATTTTTCGTAACATAGTACTTATCTGGAACCGTGGTCATGTTCAAATCACTGGAAACGAATTTGCCGATAAAGCTGCAAAACTTGCTGTCAAATCTCCCATAATTTTTTCTTCAATAATAATTATAACGATATCCAAAAATATGCCAAATCATTTTTCGGAAAACCCTCAAGACCTTAATTAAGACAAATTTAAAAAAAAAGATTTTTTAAAATTTCAGCAATCAGATGTTAATAGACTCGATCTAGTTAAATTTGAGCACCTCAGACTTGGATATACCAGATTTACACATTCCCACATTATAGATAAAAACTCTACCTTTCCTAATTGTCAGTACTGCAACTCTTCAACTCAAATTAAAATCTATAACTTTTTAACTGGATGTCCTCAGATTATCAACAACAGAAAACAAATCTACTCCAACATCGATCCCTTGGTTTTCCTTTCCCAACCCAATTTAGAATCCATAAGAAAAGTAATATTTTTTTTTAAATCCTGCAACCTATATAACATAATCTGATCTCTCCAAAATATTTTACTAAGTATATACAAATATAAATTACCACATAATTCCATTGTAAATATTTTCCATTAATTGAAGTCTTCATTCTCTCCAATGTAAATTTTCACCTTTTTATAAACCTTAACATTTTTTTACATATCTCTACTAAGAAGGCTGAAAGCCGCGATGCTAATGTTTCATTGTATTAGCTTATAGTTTATAATTATAAATTACTCAATAAATAATAATTACAATTGCATTCTTCTGCTCATTGTAACTATCTTCCCACATTTCTATCTCAGGCGATTACATAATCAATTTCTTTCGTTTTTTCTACAACAAAGAACTGTTTGCGGTGGCATGTATTTCCAAAAAATGGTGGAGAAATGAATAATAAAACTGTGTTCGGCACAATAATACATTTGTGAACGGAAATTTTTTTATTTAAGTAATATAAAAAGAGTTCCATTGTAAAATGAGTATAATTTATGTTTCATTCTCTATTAAAGAACTATTTAATACATATAACAGTTTTTTAACTTGTGCTTCGTAGTATACGATTATGGAGGAGATCTTGCTTGCTTGCTTATGTGGCCTACTCACAGGAGCTGTGAAAACAACCCGCAACGTGACCTGCCGAACCCGTTCGGGTGAATGCCTAACTTAACCACCCTCGCCTGGCTCCTCTGCTTTGCTCGCGTCTTCTCCAATCTGTTATACCAAGCATGGTTAGGATTTCCTCGACTTGGTCCTTCCATCGGAGCCATATCCTCTACGTTGTCGTCCAGCTGCTTCCGCTTCGAACACCTTTTTCGCTGGAGCTTCTTCTTATACATTGTATAGTGAAACGTCCGACTATGTCAATATCAAACAAGAGTTCTTACAGATCATGGTTCATCCGAATATTATGGTCGTCGCAGACATGAACAGGACGAAAGATTTTACGAAGAGTTTACCTCTCGTCACCCCAAGCGCGGTTCCATCATTCTGCGACAGGACCCATGCTTCTGCGCCATAGAGCAGGACGGATAGGATGAGGGTCTTGTATAGTGCCAGATTTGTCGGTCGAGAGAGGTCCCTAATACACGTTTGCTTACTGGGCCCATAGTAACACATATGTGCAAGCGTGATTTCTCATTCAACCCCCAGGTTAATGTCGTTGTCGATGTTATTGGCGGTGTCAAGGCATATAAATTCCTTGATAACTATAAAAGAACAGCTGTCCGCTGTACACATGGGATCGTAAATGCCATATTGGACACTTTTGTACAAAATAGTGCCATTCGTATGTACCGGCTTTCCGCAGTACCCCGTCCATGATAAAATTGGAGAGGTCGCAAGATAGGGGATCGCCTTGTCTGAAGCTTCGCAGGGTATTGACTGATTCGGTGGAGATGACTGCTTTTAAAAGTTAGTTCCACTTCCGTTCCACCTTCGTTTATAAATTTTATACTATTTTGTACTATTTTTGTACTCATCAGGTAGAGGTAGAGGTAGATTTTACCTTATTTGAATATATTTGAATATACTACTTGTATGATGTAATGTATTTCAATATATTATGTTAATGTACTGTGCTATAAAGTATTTGCGGATAGCTATCAGTGATGGATACTGTTCACTCCGTGGACCCTCTCCTGAAGGTGGCTGCGACCCGGTGATAGCGTCACTATGGCTGCTCTAGTTTCAAAGTGTAGCATGGTTTGTGAGAGAGTTGCCTCTTTCGTGTCTCGCCGAGAAACGAGCGTAAAGTATGAGTGACCGTGTGTCCGGGTAGTAGCCATCTTGTTTTACTCAACACGGCGAATTCGGCTGAACACGCCAACGTTGACCACCAGCACCAGACTTTCATACTTAGTCGCTTCGAAGCCGTAGCCGCATCAATACAAAATCAATCTAAAATTGTAAAACCTTAAAAATAGAGTAATATTGTAATTCAAAGTGCTGTTTTAATCATTTCAAAATTTTAATGTAAAGTGGAGACATTGATGCAATCAACATCAACAAAAGTAAATATCCAAATATGTAGTGAAAAAAGGAAAAAATATATACACCTCAAAGACTCAACAGATACTATGGTATTGTGGAGACTTTCTTTGCATATATATATTGAACCAAAGCCGCAACAGTTACAACAGCAGCAGCCGCCGAATACGAAGCTATCCCCAAATAGTACAATCAGAACAAACATGAATGTGCAACAGCAAATTCAGCAACAAGGTTTGCCTCAAGCGTTAAGCACGAATTCTACACCAGGTAACGGTTGGACTATTGTTGAGCCCAAAAAAAGACCCCGTAACAGCCCAGGTAAGTCCAAAGCATCTCAAAAACAAGCCAAACTCGGTAAAATAGGTTTTGTTTTCTAGAAATTGAAGAAGACGATAAAGGTCTTAAGCCCCAAGAAAAAGCTACTAAGCCTCCACCAATATTTGTTGACAAAGTCAACAACATTACTCCTCTATTGAAGCTCCTAACGGAAACAGTTCCTAGTTCTTATGATTTAAAAATCATAAGAAATGAGCAAGTAAAAATACAAGCATCGACGCCTGAAGCCTACAAAACAATAATAAACCAACTAGAGCAAAAAAATACCGAATTCTACATCTATAAATCGAAACAAGAAAGAAGCTCTATGGTGATACTCAAAAACATGCTCTCATCTATAAGCACTGAGGAAATTTCTGAATCACTAATAGCACTCGGCCACACTGCTGTGAACATCTGGAATATTAAACAGAGAAACACCAAAAAAGCGAACCCAAAAAACGAGGATATTTACAGAGTCAGGTACCTCTTCAATACGATAATTGTATTTGAGCCACCTCGTCCAAAGCGCGAAATCCATCAGTGAGCTAACTACCAGCAGTATGGCCACACAAAAACCGGTGTGCATTAAATGCACTGTAACTCACTCGTCTGCAGATTGCTCGCATAAGACGAGAACTGATGACGTCAAATGTGCATTGTGTGAAGGCTGTATGGTGTACAAAAATTACAAAAATTAAAATATCCACCACTGAGAAAAAAGGAATCCAATTCCACACTTGTTGTCTCCCAACCATTTAGGCAGACCTCGAATTCACTTTCATACTCCCAAGTAGTTAGAAACACTACAGAAGACATGAGCGAGAATACCTCAGCCCCACAACCTAAGGAAATCGCTTCCGAGCCTTCAAACGAAATGCGAGAAATGATCATGCTTCTCAATTAAGTCATGCAGCAAATCACAAGTATTATGAATCTACTCGTAACCCTCACGACGAAAAATTGTAGTTCTTCAATCCCATAAATATTCTTGTATATCTGAATCTCATTTTACCGATAAGTATCAGACACGTTTCTATTAAATCTTACTGCACAGAAGCTATTCAAGCCACAAACATAGTTGTTGAAGATTGGAAAGGCCCAATTACAATCTCGGCAGTATATAGCCCAACCAAACAGGCAATCAAGGCAGAGGAGTATGAAAAGTACTTTACAACCCTCGGAAACAGATTTTTAGCTGGAGGAGACTGTAATGCAAAACATACATACTGGGTTTCGGTCTCGCTACTTCCAAAGGCCGACAACTCTGGACGGCTATAACAACTCTAAATCTTCTCACAGCTTCCTCAGGCTCATCAACGTATTGGCCAAACGATCGAAATAAAATTCCCGACCTTATAGACATAATGATAGTCATATCGATTAGGGTTATAACATGCAGCCCATGCTATAATCTATCCTCTGACCATTCGCCAGTAATATTTACAATAATTAATAATTTTGTTGACTTACCTTCTGAATGTCGCCTTTACAACAGCAAAACTGATTGGAATTACTTCCGACTGTCAATATCTTCAACAATTATCCTGAAGCACTCGTTTCAGTCTAGTGAAGATATCATGATAGCTATTAAACACTTTAATAATTTCCTCCAATACGCTGGTTGGAAGTCAACACCCCCCTGATCAAGCGTCAATGCACAGAGATCTCTCCTCTTGTGAAAGAAAAAATGGGAGAAAAACGCAGGGCAACAAAAAAGTGGCAACAGAGTAGACATCCTGGGGATAAGAAAAAATTAAATACACTCTTAAAAGATCTCAAGGAGTTCCTCAAAACAGAACACAACTCTCAATTTCAGTACTATATCAGTAAACTTGATGCGAATATTGTCACCGACTATTTCCTCTGGAAAGCAACAAAACAGTTAAAGGAGACAACTCTGGCACAATCTGCCATAAGAATGGAAAACAAAGGGCTAAAAGTGATATCGAAAATTCATGCACATTTGCACGATATTTAAAAAGAGTGTTTACTCCACACGAAATCGAAAAATCTGCAATCACTGCAGAAAGAGTAAGAGAAACCTTTGGACACATCTACAAGATGGACCTGCCCATACAAAAATTTTCAAAAGGGGAAGTCAAGGAAGCGATCAAAAAACTTAAAGCAAGGATACGATCTCATTAGTGGAGAAATATTAAAGCATCTGCCAGAACAGGGATTCACTTTCCTGACTTATATATACAACGCTGTTTTATTATCTGGTTGTGTTCCCCTTAATAGAAAGTGGCTCAAGTAAAAACGACCGTTAAGCCCGGAAAAAGTCCAGACAAAGTTGAGTCATATCGCCCCATCATATTGCTGCCGATCGCCTCTAAAATTTTGGAAACCCTCTTCCTCAACAGATTAATGCCAATAATAGAAGAACGAAAACAAATTCCTAATCACCAATTCGACTTCAGGAAACAACACAGTACACAGAATAGGTTCATAGATATGTAAACTGCATTCATACTGCATTCGAGCAAAAAAAATACTATACAGCGGCGCTTCTCGATATATCCCAAGCTTTCGACCGTGTCTGGCATGACGGATTACTCTACAATATAAAGAAAATACTTACAATAAACTATTACATATTTATCAAATCCTACCTTAAAAATTTATACTTCTTTGTAAAACAAGGTGAAGAACAATCTGAAATGTGCGAAAGTTCGGCCGGTGGACCCCAAGGCAGTGTCATGGGCCCCATCCTATACTTGCTTTATACACACGATTTACCTGTCTCCGAAGGAACTATCATTGGCACATTTGCAGACCATACTGCTGTACTGGAAATGGACACCCTTTCACGACTGGCGTCGCTAAAACTTCAAAGGGGCTTAGACAAAACCACTAAATGGATGAAAGATTAGCACATCAAGTCCAATGAAACTAAGTCTTTCCAGGTTACGTTCACTCTTAAACGAGAACCTGCCCACCAGTAAAACTCAACGACGTGAATATACCGCAGTGCAATGTGACTAAATAGCTGGGCATGCACCTCGATAGTAAGCTAACATTGAAAATTAATATATTCGCTGGGCGCTGGGTATAAAGCTTAGAAATTTACACAGGCTGCTGAAACAAAATTCCCAAGTTTCACTACAAAGTAAGCTCTTACTTTTCTTAGCCGTCTTAAAACCGGTATGGACATATGGCATACAACTGTAGGGCATTGCGACAAACTCTAATGTCGAAATTCTCCAGAGATTCCAATCAAAAATGCTGCGTATGATTGCAAAAGCTCCATATTACGTAACGAACAACCAACTCCATCGTTACCTGAAAGACCCGACAATTGTGCAAGAAATAAAAAAAAAAAATGCAATGGCATACAAACTGAGAATTCACGGGCACCTCTAATCCACTCATATCAGATCTCACAGCTCATATGACTACATTCAGCCATTTAAAAAGGAAATCAACAGCAGATATTTTCTGTTCATGAATAACTACAAGAAATGGTTGCACCACTGGGTACACTCCATAAAAGTTAAGTTGATATTTAGTTAAAATATTGTTTAATAATAATCCATTCCCTCTAGGGACTATTGGATACACATTCCATCCATATGTATGTGTTCATGGATGGAGCTAAGCCACATTGAGTTTACAAAGCATGATCATTTTACCTTGGCATATGCCTATAAATCAAAAAAAGTAGGTGGCATAAGATGTACCAGAAATCGCCAACTCTCAGATTAAAATTAAAAATTGCGCAAAAAATTTGATCCTCAATGAACTGTATATACTCAACACAAAAGTAGAGGTAGTTGATAGCTTCATATTTCTCCTTTAAGTTGTACTTATATATTTCCGTACATCAGTCGCACTAACGAATAATTGTCACCCGAGTATATATATATATATATATATATATATATATATATATATATATATATATATATATATATATCCTGGATATAAAATTTATGTGACAAATCATCCTGATGGTAAAGCTCGTGGTGGCACAGCTATCATAATAAATTCACTATTAAAACATACTGAACGGCAACCATATGCACCACCTCATATTCAATCCACTACTGTGCGAATTGAGGATAAAAGTGGGACAATACTCATCTCCTCAGACGAAATCTGATTAATGCTATAAACAAAAAGAAATGCAAATTTTTAAGCTCAGGTGAACCCACATACTGGCCAATAGATAGGAAAAATATTCCAGATTTAATCGACTTTAGCATAACAAAAAACATAAAGTGTAACCAATTAAAAATTAAACCTTGTTTTGAACTTTCTTCAAACCACTCTCCGATAATACTTGACTACACAACTGACATTAAACCCATAGTACCAATAGCTAAGATTTTTAACCAGAAAACAAGCTGGAATGAGTATAGACAGCATATTGAATATCAACTGAATACGTCTATCACACTGAAAACACAATTAGACATTGAACGTGCCATTATTCACTTCAACGTTGTGGTCCTAGACGCAGGAATCAAATCAAGCCAACCGCATAAATTTAGAAGAAATAAACTACAACTGATATTTTCATAAGGAAGCAAATTATTGAGAAGAGAAAGCTGAGAAAGAGGTGGCAGCTAACTAGATCGCCTGAGGATAAACACAATTTAAATATAGCCGGCACAAAACTCAAGAAAATATTAACTAAAAGACAAAATATAGAAGTTGAAAATTACCTAAAAAACTTGACGCCTACCCAGGATACTAACTACTCATTATGGAAATGCACAAAGAAATTGAAAACTCAGATAAGGTATCAGCCACCACTACGGAAAGATGACAACTCATGGGCTACTACCAATGAAGAAAAAGCAACTCCATTGGCTAAATACTTTAAAAAACGTCCTATCAAATGACGAAGATAAATATATTGCAACACGCAATGACTTAAATATAGACAATACAACCAAAATTAAGAAAACAAACACAACAGAAATAATTAATTGCATTAAAAAACGAATAAACCACAAAAAAGCACCAGGATACGATATGTTGACAGGAAAAGCTCTCGCTGAGCTACCTACTATAGGTTATAACTACTTAAGGAATGTTATCAACTCAATGTTCCGACTACAATTTTTTCCCAAAGTATGGAAAGTTGCTGAAATTATTGCACTACCGAAGCAGGGAAAAGATGCTACAACTGCTTCGTCGTATAGACCAATTAGACTACTTCCCATAATCTCTAAAGTTGCTGAAAAACTATTACATGATAGACTTCGGCAGATCCTTGACAATAAAAACATTATACCAAATCATCAATTCGGCTTCAGAAAACGACATTCAACAATTCAACAAATACACCGTATAACAAACAAAATTGAAACAGACATAGAATATAAGCGGTACTGCGTTGCTGTATTCTTAGACGTTGCAAAAGCATTTGACGAAGTATGGCATAAAGGACTGCTGCATGAACTGAAGACGATTCTGCCACTTGACTACTATTTGATTGTTGAAAGTTATCTTAGTGATCGTTACTTTTACGTCAAATATAATGAAGAGTGTTCGTCTATTCATCTTACAACAGCTGGAGTTCCTCAAGGGAGTGTTTTAGGAGCACTGCTAATGTCATATTTACCTCAGATATACCACTTCCAAAAGAACTGAATACTACAATTGCTACCTTTGCTGACGACACAATCCTCTTGGCATCTGACAAAAATCTAAATACTTCGACTGCAAATCTGCAGATATACACAGAGAATGTTAAGGAATGGTTTGATAAATGGTGCTTGAAAATTAATGAAGATAAGACTGTACAAATAATTTTTACAACTAAAACAAAATTTAACCCAATCCCTATTAAAATAAACAGTAAAGATATAACAAACGGGTCTACTACTAAATACCTTGGTATACACATAGACTCAAAGCTAAATTGGCACTACCACATCAAACAAAAAACGAAACAAATAAAAGAAAAATTTAGGCAAATATATTGGTTAATGAGTAAGCAATCTAAAGTCACAATTAACAACAAGTTGCTGTTATACAATTGTGGAATTAAACCAATTTGGACATACATACTCCAAGTATGGCAAGTATATGGCAAAGCGGTCACACATACAAAAAATTCGTTGGTACACAACAAAAGAGGACATACACCGCAAACTAAATATGACAAGAATTGACGATGAGATAAAAAAGATATCCACAAAACACTACGATATGCTGCATGGGCATAATAATAAAGAAATAAACGAGTTGCTACATCTAGAAGAAACCACCATGCGCCGTTTAAAGAGAACTCGACCAAACGACCTACTGCACTAGGAAATCCAGACTACACATATTAGTAATAGTATTATAAATTTAAATGTAAATAATTATCATAAACATAATTTTGATCATAAATTGTTATAATATAATTAGAGTGAACTATTATAATTAATGTAAATAATTTTTGATGTATCACTTCTTGGCACTGGCCAAAATGTGTTTTTAATATTAATTTCCAAACAAATTGTCAAATCATGTACTAGGTGTCAGTATAATGGTGTATGAAATAAAGGGAAATAAAACAAAAAAAAAAAAAAAAAGTATCTTGATAAACTGGAACATTTTTTGTATTCATATATTTTAAATCCCAAACTTGTTTATCATCTTTTTTAATTACAAACTCTCCGCAGAATATACCATTTACCTTAAGGAAAAGTGTATCCCTTAAGATATTCTTTATCTGACGGTTAAAAACTTTACAGCAATCTTCCAAGAAACTCTTAATATCCTTATGAGTAAGGCTTATATTAACTGCACTTTGAATTCTATGAATAAAAAAAAAAACATTTTTTAGTTAAAAACATTCGTTAATAGTAATAAAATTAAACTCACCGTCTACGAAAGGTTGACTCAACATCTTCCCATTTAACTCTACTAGAGGTCCAATTTTTTCTTCGTTTCGAGAGGTTGGCGTCAGAATGCAAATGAAGATGCTTGCACCGAGCCCGATAGCCTTTTACTACTCCTATAGCATCCATTAAATGATATTTGGCGCCCACAGTTTTTGCTCTAGCAAGCTGCATTTTAAGAGCACACAAATCTTTAGTGCATGCTTTAACTCCTTCCTTTGCCATTAAATGGTTTTGTTCAGCACTTTCAAAGGCCAATTTGGCATTTTTAATAAATTTATTTTTATTCAGCTCCATTCTTTTTTAGTTGTTGCTCAATTGAAAATTATATGAAAAATATTCCAACAATGGAAAACATTCTCACTTTTATACTAAAGCTAGTATATACTATATGCATGAAAAGTACACTTCATTCTATATCTGTATTTTCTGATAACAATTAAATGTTGAAATCTACACTTCAGCATATATTTCTATTTACTGAAAAGATTTAAGTGAAATCCCTTTTTAAATAAATAAAAACATTTTTTTTAGTTTTTTTATTTTTTTATTTTAAATTGTATTTGTGAAAAAGAAATTTTAAACATCCAGAGTTGAAAGTATTGAATTTTTGTTTTTTTTTATAATTATATTCAATAGGTGCTTTTAAATAATGAACTATTTCAAGTGGTGGTTGTAAGTCGCCAAAACTATCAAAATATTCCTTATAGTTGTGATTTTTGTAGTACGCTACCCAATGTGTTCCAGGACCGCTTGAGTCATCTAAATTAACAATACCACATTCTTGAGGTAATGGTTTTTTAGGTAAACAATCACGCATAAAAACACCTCTAAAATGATTAAGTTGTTTACCATATTTATTCAAATCTATATCTGTTAGTGGTTGTTTGGGTAGGTTCTTTAAAAGTTTTTTGAATGTTGATTGTAATAAATTCCAAATCCCTTCTTATATGGTTTAAGATGTAAACCTTTACCCATAGCAGTTGACTCCATGTATTTATTGTGACGCGTAGCCTCTGCTAGTGGTTCCTTTCCATTTTTTATGTTATTTAGCTTTTGCAATAGCTGATTCACCAGTAGCTAAACCACCAAGTGCAGACAACGCTGTTAAAACTGGAATGAATGGAAGATATCCACCAATTTTTGGTACTGGAATAACTCTCGGTATAGCAATATTAGATTTTTTTTCTTTCTAAAACTTGAATGTACAGCTATTTGGGCAATTTTAATAGCAGCATTTATATTATCAAGTTTTTCTTTTTTTAATATGTTCAAGGTGTTTCTGATAGTAGTTGAACATAATTTTTTATTATATCCTTTTGTCTTTCTCTTTCTTCTTTTTTTCTTTAATTGCCTTGTTTTACGAATGTTATTTTTCATTCCTAACCCAAATTTAACTTTTGTCTTCATTGCGTTTGTTACAAACCAAGCGTCTGCACGTTCTCTTAAATTACTATCTTTTGATTTTACTCGTCCCCTAGGTTTTTCAGCTAATATTTGGTCAGCGTAATGTCTTTTATTTATATCTTTTGATTGTGAATATGCAATATCATGCTCTTTGCAAGCCGCATCCAATGGATTTATTCCTTTATCTCTTCTTGCTAAACGTTCTTTTAGTTTTGTTCCTGGTCCACAGAATTCATAACCAGGTAAATGTAGTTCAAAAGGTAATGCGTTTATTAACTTGTTTACGAAAAATGCTGGATTTGAGTTGGCAACACCATCTGTTGTAATTTTCAGGTATATTTGAATGAGCAAACGAAATTCAGTTTTTTCAATTTGTATGAAAATGCACGTAGGGGCCTACTTCAAGTGGCTGTCACAACAAAACTCTTTGACAGATGAGTCATAAAATTAGAATGCGTTCTTTCGAAGATGCTTCTTGACAAGCAAAATGTTGGATTTGAGGTGACAACGGCATATTTTGTAATTTACAGGTACTTATAGGCTCACCCTCGTATATTGAGTAAATCCAGAGCCACCACGATAAGGATAAAGTTGTTCATAAACAGTGACATTGGCCCCTGCTGTATAGTTGTCCTGAAGGTTTCTATGCTTTGTCCAACATATTTAAGTTACTGGCGTGTATTTCCATTATCAAATCTGAGAAAACGACTAATAGCCCAAAAACGTTAAAAACACATTGAAGCAGGATCCAACGGACGTGAGTCAGTTTTTCATAGATCAGTTGATGATGTATAATTAGAATGAGTATAACAAAAGTATTTCCAGATAAGCACCACATTCAAGTCTCCAAATTCGAAGTGGTCTTCTTGGATTTTCTTCACGATCTCGTTGTTAACACTGGGTTTTTTTTCATTGTTTTCGCGAATTATTATATCACACTTATCCTCTTAATAAACATTTTGAATGTAAGTATAATACTAAGGGTTTCTTTTCTACGTGCTGGTCCATTGTTAGACCACCTGAAGATATTATACGACAAAAATATGGTTTTGGTGGTTGAACTGACCAAATTATACCATCTCTAGATTAACAATTTTATGCATAAGATTCGAATTGATCTACTTCCAATTCTTTATCCGAATCAGTTTCAGCAGCTGGTAATTGTAATTCCACTGCATCTGAATCTTCTACATTTACGCCATCGCCAACCGTCTTCATTTGGCAATGAGCGGCTATAAGCATATTGCTCATCTTCACTATCAGTTTCCAGAGTTCCTCAAATCTTTCTCTTACTTACTGTTCTCTGTCTTCAATTGAAAGCTCTCGCAATTGCCGGGTAGATGATAATTTACCATCAGGCTTATTATAATTTATTGGTTATCGCTGTTAAATGAAAAGACAAGACCGATCGCAAGTAATGCAAAATACCGTCTCTTCTAGTTTTCTTAAATCTAAAAAAACAATCATATGTGCTCTTAATGGTATACCGCGTTTGTGTTGCCTATGCTGCATATCGCAGATATACATTTTCTTACAAATTCCGCCGCAACACAAATGCGATTCACAAAATCATAAAAAAACAAAAATATTCATAAATTCATTTTTGGTTTAAACAAAATTCAATGTATAATAATACACAAAATTTATTTTTAATAGATTACTTAAAGTATTTTGTTTCTCTCAAGATAATTTTTTTTGTTAATAGATCTGCGGCGTTTTCGCTGATGGAACATACTCAATGACAATCTCCTTTCCTATATACTTTTCTCGGATAAAATGAAATTTAATATCAATGTTATTATTATTATTATTATTATTAACAGTCTAACAGAACACCGCGACCTAAAACATCTATTGTGCAGCCTTGTACCCAACTAAAACAGTCCTAGACTGTTTATAAATCTTGTAACTGCTGTGGGCTTAATTTTAACTAGGTGATTTGGAGATAGGAACCCACTGCCTAGGTAATTATGTCTGCGTCTTGCCACCGCTGGGCAAGTGCATATTATATGTTCTGCCGTTTCCTGCTCCTCTTGACAGAGTCGACAGGAATCATCTTTTACCGCCTATTTTTTTCAGATGGTAATTTGGTCTACAGTGTCCTGTTAAAAGTTCAGTATAGAGTTTGATGTCATTTCTGCTGAGGTTTAAAGAAGCATCTACCCTGATGTGTTCAGGATCAATGAGTAGTCTCGACTGCCGTATGCCTTTTTGGGCTCTTCAGTGCTTTAGCAGACCTCGTTTTTCTGGTTCGCACAACAAGTTATTTGTGAAGCTACTGTTTACCCCACAAAAGAGTGCAGAACCTATGAAGGCACTGTCTGCACCCCTTTTTGCCAAAGAGTCTGCCATTTCATTGCCCTCATGTCCCTCATGTACCGGTACCCACATTACCGTACCAGAGTTCCTCGCTGCTAGAGTATTGAGAAGTTTAGAGCATTCCCAGACCAGCTTTGATTGGAATTAGAAGTTTATTAATGATTTCAGAACTGCCTGGCTATCTGAGAGTATGCATATTTTGGTGTTGCGTGTACCCCTGCGTAGACATTCTCTAGCACATAACTCTAAAGCGGGGACCTCCGCTTGAAAAATGGAAGCTGTTTTTCCCATTGCAATTGCTTTTTGGAAATTTGGCCCTACAATTCCAGCTCCTGCACTGCCATCTTCCATTTTGGACCCATCTGTATACCACAACTGTGAGTCCTGTTTTATTATTATTTCCTTGTTTCTCCAAGCTGAACGGTCACTGATATAAGATAAGTTTCCCTGATATATTGGTGCTGAATTTTTCCATAACTTTTAGCAGGAATGACGTTAGGCTAATGGGCCGATAGGCTTTTGGCGTGTGGTCCGCCTTTTTGCCTGCTTTCGGTATGAAAACCACCCTAGCCTTCGTCCAAGGTTTAGGCACTGTGCCTAGTTCCAGGCCTCTTCCTGAAAATTTTTGTTAGCACAGGTGCCAATACATCAACACCTTGCCGAAGTAGGCACGGTTGTATATTATCGCCACCTGGGGATTTGAATGGTCTAAAAGTGGAGATAGCCCATTTGGTTTTGTTGACGGTGAAGATTCTGCGAGCCAGTGAGAGTTTCCTCCGTGAAAAATTTCCGTCAGGCTTCTTGTGTGTAGAAAGGCCATTTGAGTGATCTTTATTGAGTGATTTCTGGAATCGGGTAGCTGCTGGGAGGTTTTCAATCTCCTCACAGTAATTTTTCCATGAGTCTCTCTTAGATCTTCTCAACTCATTATTATAGGCCATTAAGGCACTTCTACAGGATGCCCAGTCACCATTAAACTTGGCTCCATTAAAGAGTTGACGGGCTTTTTTGCGAAAAATATTTAGCTCCCCACTCCATCAGGGTACGTGCCTAGATCAATAGCAGGATAGTCCTTTAAATAACTTTTCCTCGGTCTACCGACTTTTCCCGGTCAACAAATCTTCGGCCTACCCCTTTTTCTTTTTCCTGAACTTTCAGTTATTTCTACAGGATCTTCGTCGTTGTTTACAGAGTCAAATTTTTATTTTTTTTTGTATCTCCATCAGTACTACTTATATTATATTTGCTTATAAACATGTGTATGAATTTTCACTAGCATTCTATACATTAAGTACATTAATTTAACAAAGTTTTATTTCATTTATATTAATTTCATTCATTCCTTATTATTATTATTATTTTATTTTATTAAAATTTTATCTTATTTTTTAATTTTTAATTGTAATTTAATCTTTGGGGGTAAATCTGAATGGTAAGTCCGATGGTACATATTTTTTTAGTCTTCGCGCGCTGGTAAGTCTGGTTATCAATTCTACCGCCAGGTTGTTAGGATGGACTCTAAGACGTTTGCGATATGAGTGGCCATATTTCATGATTTCATCATTTACTTTTGGAATGTTTAGATCGCGATGAATGATGTCGTTGCTGACATACCAAGGTGCATTGGCACACAGTCGTTTAACTTTTGATTGGAATCGTTGTAGGATATCCAGGTTTGACTTGGATGCTGATCCCCAAATTTGAATACAATAAGTCCATATGGGCTTCAGTATTACCTTATATATCAGGACTTTATTTCCAAGTGTTAGGGCTGACCTTCTTCCAACTAGCCAGAACAATGACCTAAGCGTTAGTCCAAGTTGTTTCCGTTTGGAGAAGATGTGGCAGCGCCACTTAAGCCGCCGATCCAGGTGCACCCCAAGGTATTTTGCATGCTCTGCTTGTGGCAATTGGGAGTTACTTAGTGTCACTGAAGGGCAAGAACCTGCACGTAGGGTAAAAGTCGTTTCCACTGATTTTATTGCATTTGCTTTTATTCGCCACTTGTCTAGCCATAAGTCAATTTGATTCAGGTTCTCCTGCAAATTCTTCGAGGCTAACACAGGGTTTTTGTTCCTGGCCATCACAACAGTATCATCTGCACAAGTTGTAATATATGTGGTATCAGTCAGAGGCAGGTCAGCCGTGAATAGTGTGTAGAGCACAGGTCCCAAAACGCTCCCTTGTGGAACTCCAGCTTTGATTGGATAGAAGGAAGTTACGTCGCTGTTAACTTTGGCCATGAAGAATCTGCTTTCTAAGTAGGATTTTAATATGGCAAAGTAGTGATAGGGTAAATGCATTTTCTATTTGTACAGTAACCCTTGGTGCCACACCTTGTCGAATGCTTGGGTGATATCCAGGAATGCGGCTGAACAATATTCTCTATTTTCTAGTGCATTCCGTGTAAATGCCTATACTCGATATATTTATTCTATCGTAGCGTGATGCTTTCGGAATCCAAATCGATGAGAAGGTATAAGTTGTTTTGACTCGATGATTGGGGGGAGTCGCTTCAAAAGAAGTTTCTCAAACACATTAGAAAGTATCGGAAGCAAGCTTATTGGTCTATATGAGGTGATCACTTCTGCCGGTTTCCCAGGTTTGGGAACAAGGATAATTTGAGCCACTTTCCATTGGCTTCGGAAGTGGTCACATCGGATAATCGCATTGAATAATTGGGTAATGAATTTATAGCCGCAATGTGGTAGCTCCTTTAGGATTCAGCTCGTAATAAGGTCATATCCCGGCGATTTTGTCTTTTAGCGTATTCTTGATAGTGCCTCTTATTTCTTTTATTTTAAAATGCTGGATCGGAATATCCATTTGGTATGGGGCATCTAGTAATTCAGCTATTCTTATGTCTTCTTGTGGATATTTGCTTGGAAACGGCGCAAACACTTCTAATATATGAAGAGCAAATGACAGTACTTTTTCTTTCTCAGATCTGGCCCATCCGCCATCTTTCGTTTTAATAGGTGGCACATGTGATGTTGGTTGATTTAGTTTTTCTGTAGCTTTCCATAGAGAATAACCTGAAGCCTGTGAAGGTGACAAGCTGCTGAGATAACTTTCTATTTCTGAATTTTTGGTTGACCGTAGGGCGTTTTTGAGTTGCTTTGTAGCGCAATTGAACCGGTTTTTGTCATAGGGGCTTCTGGTCATTTGCCAAATTCGACGCAGTCTCCGCTTTTCTTTTAGTTGCTCCTTTACAACCTGGCTTACATCACGATGATTACTTATATATCTAGGCTCCAATATGGAAGTCCATACTGCATGCTGAATGGTTGAGTTCAAAAGTTCTACTGCATCGTCTATATTGGTTTTGTTTTTTAAAGGTATATTGGTGACTAGAGTCTCGATAATGCTTTGTCTAAACAACTCCCAATTTTTGCTTTTGTTCTGCAACCAGATTGTTCTTGCTCTGATCTGAACCTCACAGCTAATTATTAGAACTATCGGTGAATGATCTGATGACAGGTCCAGGCACGATTCCATGGAAGTGTTTGTTTTTGGTACACCTTCGATACAAAAAAGTCGATAATGTCTAGAAGCTTGTTACTGTCCGTTGGCCAGTAGGTTGGCTCACCCGTTGATAGGTGGGCAGGCTGTTTTGTTGCATAGCTTTATATAGGTTATGGCCTCTAGGAGTTGTTATTCTAGACCCCCACTATGAATGCTGAGCATTATAATCACCCCCAGCGATGAATCTTGATCCTAGGGAGTTATAAAATTCTTGGAACTAATCGCAGTTAACTGGATGATTGGGAGGGCAATATACCGCTGCAATTGTTATGGGACCTTTATAATCATCAATTGTTATAACCGTTGATTGTAGGCATTTCTTTTTATAATATTCGTACTCCACGTATGCAATACTGTTACGAATAATTACAGCAGTTCCCCCACGCTCAGTGCCAGCTGGGTGGTTTGTGGAGTATAGGTTATACTGCGGAATTTTTTCGTAAATTTTTTCAGTGAAATGGGTTTCAGATATCAACATAATGTCAATATTTTTGTCTGCTAAGAAAGCTGATATTTCATGGATATGACGACTGCGTCCATTGGCATTCCAGACTGCGATCTTTAATGATTTATTTTAATGACATATTTGCTACGACTGTAGTTAGTAGATTAAGTAATATATTCACTTGACCCATCAATGTTTTAAGCATGCTTTTTAGCTCGGTCATATCCTCATTGATTTGAGTATTTGGATTGTGGAGCGGAATTGTTAGGTTCGTATTGGTTTCTACCGGAGAATCGTTTCGTACGACATTTGCATACGACGTTGTTGTTCGTGGAGCGGAGCTTTTCGGCGCTTCCTGGTTAATATTCCTCTCTTCTCTGTTTCTGAGTGCTGGGAACGACTTTTGTTGCAGCTCCTTATAGACAGTGCAACCTTTATAATTAGCGGGATGATTGTCTTCGCAGGGCACACATCGAACGTCCATTGCGACGAGTTTGCGGGAACTTTCGGATGTAAGGTGGTTTCCTGTACATTTAACGCCTCTTGGGCTACGGTTGCAGTATCGCTTGGTGTGTCCGTAACGTTGGCATCGGACACATTGGGGAATTTCACATTTCTTCCTATGTGGCTCAATTTTAATTCGTGTGTTTAAAAGTGTATTACATTCGTATATGTCTTTATTATTGCTGCATTGCTTCAGACTTATGTAAAACATAGGAAGCGGCTTTTTTGTAGTTCTTTGCCTAATATTGCAAACGTTAACAACTGTATAACCCAACTCCTCAATTGCTTCTCGTATTTCGCCGATTGGGGATGAACAGTGTATACCCCTTAGTACTACATTAAAGTCTCTTTCCTGCTTCAATTTAAAAATAGAAACTCAGTGTTCTGTTCGGTTAGAGCCTTTGAAATGGCTGAGTATTTTTCAGCGGACTTTGGTTGTATTTTGACAACGTCTCCGTTTATAACTCTGAGTTCATATTCTTTCTTAGCAATTAGTTCAAGTAATTCTTTAAGGGGAATTATATTACTCACGCCTTAAACAAAAATAGGTGGAAGTTTTGGTTCTCTACGGACGTCAGTTGTTGAATCTTGACGTGCCTCCTCTTGGTCTAGAGCAGCGAATCTATTCGAGCTGTTTAATGAAGGTGTTGCGAGCCAGTAATTATCCAATTTGGATTGTTTTGGAGTGGGACGCGATGTTGCGCCTGGGCTAGATCTATTCCTCTTCCAGTTTGCTTTCTGCCATATTCCAGATGCCTCCACTCCCAGTTGTGGGAATTTAAGGCTCGTTGAAGCCACCATACCAATGATATTTTCAACTCGATTACCTTTGCTTTTATTTGTTCCTGGTTCTACGGTACTGCACTGATCAGAATCAGTATTTTTGGCGATTGTTTCCGCTTGTGGTTTAACATTTTTGGAATCGACTTTGGGGGAGCGGATAACACTCATACTACTAAGTTTAGGGGGGGCTTAAACAAAAAAAAAACTTTGTGAATACACAAACCAACTATACTGAGATTTACAAAGTAATAGACTGAACTGTTTATGTCTATGAGACAACTGCTGTGAGGCATATGCTGTTGTTTTTCTTTGCAGATCTCTCTTTTGAGTTAATCAAGGTAATATGTATATAAATAAAATCCTGTAACCGTTAATAAAATTTCACTTTTACCGCCTGAGGAAGACCCTGGTTTCCACCAGGAATACCGGCCCCTGGACCAGCAGTCAACGGGGCGGAACTCACTACAGGTACGCACAAGTTTTAACGTTTTATTAAATAGTAATTTTTGTACTTTTTAGAAAACTTCACGGACACGCATCCGAATCATTCTACTCGTTATCAAGCAATGTCAGATATGTCAAAGTTTTTACGAACTGAAGACTGTTCCTTATTGGCTTCTTTCTTATTTTCAATTATTTCATTATTCTCGTTTTCTTTTATTTCATTAGCGTTATTGTTTATCAATTCTTTATTGATGATATCTTTATTTTCACCATCTGTTTCGGTTCTTGGAAAAACGTTTTTAAAGAATACCACATCGCGTGCTGCTATAATGCTCTTTTTTTCCTTTCGTATAGTCGGTAACCTTTAGTGTGATTAGCGTAACCTACAAACAGCACTTTTTCACCTTTACTATCGGACTTCGATCTGCCTGGCTTCTTTTTTAGAGCAACTGCCACGCAAACAAAATTTTTTAAGTGATGGACACTTGGCTTGCGCCCATAGAGACACTCATATGGTGTTTTATATTTTAAGGTTTTTGTTTCGCATGGAATTCGTACATACGCGGCTGTATTAACAGCTTCGGACCACTGGGATTCAGGTAAATTTGATGATATCAACATAATTCGCGACCTTTCAACCAGCGTGCGGTTAGCGCATTCGGCTAATCCATTTGTTCAGGCGTTTAAGCCACGGTAGTTTCGTGCACAATGCCCTTATTTCTTAAGAAATTTTGGAATTCACCGGCTAAATACTCGCGCCCGTTATCATTGCATAAACGTTTCACTTTGTTATCAGTTTGGTTTTCCGCGCATGATACGTGAGCTAAATCTTTGGATCTAAAATCGAAAATAATTTTAAATTAAGTTTCGGTTTTTACTTTTAAGATTAAATTTAATTTTTTGATTCTTTTCTGTTGAGTGTGATCTTTAGACTGACTATACTTTTTAAATCAATATATTTCGCTACATATAAAAGAGGCTTTCTAAGCATCAGCAGCGGAAACGTTCAACGACGTTGACGCTGCCTATGCTGAGGCTATTGACTTAATTGTTATTATCTATTTTAAGTTTATGATTTCCAGCAAAACAATAACCTTTTATTTCGGTTCTGCTGGTGTGAGTGGTTTTTAACAATGTTTATTTCACTTACTTTGTTGCTGGGGCAAGATATTTTTGAATAATAATGTTGATGTCGTCGACCTCAACATTTCCATTCGATACGAGTTGAAGGTTGGGGTGAGAGTACGTAACTCGCGCGTTATAAATTCCTTGGTTTTAAAAATTGTACTTCCGTATACCGAGAAAATTCCTCTACGAAGGGTATAAAGTATCAGGATGAATAATTTATATACTTTCTGTTGTGTGAACATGAATGTACTCTTTTTCTTTTACACATTGGGCAATGTCACAGTCTAAGTTGTTAGTCTTGTTTAAGCTCAATCCGCGTACCATATTCTTCTGCGAACGCATAAACAAATATTTATAATTTACATGCCCGAACCGACGATGCCACTTTTGAGCTATGTACGAGTATGTCGCTATTATTTACAATGAAGGCATATTCACACAAAGCACTCCGTTGAACATTTTAGCAGAAAATAATATTTCGTTTTCTTCTGTTTTTTCAACTGCTTTATTTTTTATAAAATGTACCTCGTTCCCGTTATTGACAATCTTGCTAACGGATAAGAAATTAGTTTTTAATTTAGGCACTTAGAGTACATTGTGCAGCGCGATTTCATTAAAATTTAACTTGATCACAATTTTTCCAATTCCCTCTGCGTTAACTGCTTCTCCAGATGCTACCATTACCTTTTGAGAGAATTTGCGCAAATAAGTAAATAATGACATATCATAGCACATATGTGATGATGCACCACTATCAAGTATCCATAAATTCTCATTCGTTCAATGGTTCGGATCGAACAAGCTCAGCACCGTTGGTACTTGCGTGCTATTACATTGCGCTCTGATGTGGCCTCTCTTACCGCATGCATAACAGTTGACGTTGCTTGCATTTCGCTGGACATACTTGATTTTGTCACAGCTAGTACTATCTCGCCTACTAGCGACTGCCTGTAGTTGATCTCTCTTCTCATACCTCTTGTTTAAATTCACCGCAAATACTTTTTCGGTTCAATCAAATCGTTGCCCTCGTCTTTGCTCCTCTTTCAATATTTTGACCTTTAATATTTCCACTTTCGGCAATGTGTCTCGACTTTCAATTGCAATTACGAAATTTTCTAGCTCATCTGGCAGACTACATACATAATAGCAATATACTGAGCAAGTCTTCTTGTACAATTATGCCTATTTTACTAAGGCTGTCGACGATAGAACAGAACTTGTTAATCTGAAGTGAAAACTTCTCACCACCGTTGAATTTGAATTTTATGAGTTCCTTAAATAAATTGACCTTTCTAGCTGGCCCGTCGGCATTGTAGAGACCACTTAATACACTCCATGCTTCTTTTGTTGTTAAATACTTCTTAATATGAATAAACTCTGAAGATTTTACACAAAGATGTATCATCGCCAATGCTTTTTGATCAGCGGTCTTCCACGTCTTTAATCCCAAATCTGATACTCCTGTCTCTAAGGGTTTCTCGACGACATTCCACAAATCATGCGTTACTAGCAAACTCCGTATCAATAACGCCCACGTTCAATAATTATCGCCGGAAAGCTTTTCTATATTTGTTAACGAGGAACTCAATTTCGTGGGTAATAAAACTTTTTAAAAATATCTACCAACGATTTTATGCAGCCATAAAAAAAAAATTACTTAATTTTTCGAACCACGTGTTCTGAGCCCATGACCTTTGTTGGTTATCGCTGTTAAAAGAAAAGACACGACCGATCGCAAGTAATTCAAAAGAACGTCTATTCTAGTTTTCTTAAATCTAAAAACAAAAGCATATGTGTTCTTAAAGCAGATATGCATTTTCTAACATAATTTATATATTAGTAAGGTTTTTTCAAACGTGGAAGAAACTAATAACGAAATAAAAATATTTAATTAATTTTTTTAATAGCTACCCTAATTGCGCAGAGTAGGCAGTGGTAACTAATACCTGTTTCGCGTGCATTTGCTAGAAAATGTGAATTTGTATGTGAGTGAGTGAGTGATTAATAATTATGTGGCTTCTGTTAATTTAATTATTGTGCTGATGCAGTTTCATTGAAGTACAATGCATTACTTTGCAACATTGCATCGTAGTTTTCATGCAATGTTGCAAACTAATTTTAATGCAATGTTCCATTTCTCGTACCCAATACATGTCCTAAGTTTGACTGAAATCGGATAAACATATAAATATACATTCACTTTTACATATACATATAGTCTCCTTCATATGAAAAACAGGTAGAAACAATAAAAAGTAAAAAGAAACATACAAAATGTATGGGACACCGGTGTACGTTGGGTGTACGTATATATATAAATTTCGGGCCACAAAGGTTAATGAATCTATTGGTATCCCATTGCAGATTCAAAGTTACTCTGCAGTTTCACCAGTTAAACTTTTTAAGTGCAACCTCTAATCTGTAACCCGGAAGCTTTTCCGTCGCCACCGTCACTGTCATTGTATTGGTCACTATTAGTCAACTCGTCGTAGTTATGAAAAGTGTCCAATTTGTGCGATAGTACATATAACTCTTCAATTATTTGGTCACGAAACAGAATTCGCATCCGATGTCAGGGAGAACTTCCAGTTCAGATTAGTAACAAGATCATCGTCAGAGATAATATTCTGCAGACAGATATTTTCTTTCTCGCACTGGGATTAACATTGTTTCTAAATTTAGATCGCTGTACAGAAAAAACATTTTCTAGATTATCAAGGTTCATTGTCCCAAACATAATATACTTAACTGATTTGCCGAAAAAAAATCATTGCAGAGTGGATACATACGAGGGCGGATTGATATTGAAGCTACATAGCGCTAGATGGCAGCAGAAACAGAAATTGCGATCTGTCAAACGTCAGCTGTTAAAATTTCACCCAAATTCATCAATTAGTTTATTTGCTGTAGTCGTTTGAAGTAAGCAACTTTTGTGTTTCTTGAAAAATGGAAAAAAGCGAATTTCGTGCAGTGATTAAACACTATTATTTGAAATGGAAAACGGCGAAAGAGATAAAAGAAAAGCTCGATAAACATTACGGTGAGTCTGCTCCGTCAGATTACATGGTAAAATATTGGATTGCTGAATTTAAACGCGGCCGAACAAGCACTGCAACAATACCATCAACAGGAAGGACAAAAGAGGTGGTTACTGAAGAAAATATCAAGAAAATCCTCGATATCGTTATGAATGATCGCCGAGTCAAGTTTCGTGAGATTGTTGAAATGGTAAACATATCATATTAACGTGTTTTCAACATTTTGCATGTACATTTGCATATGAAAAAGCTATCGGCAAGATGGGTGCCGCGTTTGCTCAGTGTCGAACAAAAACGAGTTCAACAGACCACTTCACAGCGGTGTTTGGACATGATAAAGCGTAATCCTGTTGATTTTTGGCGTCGATTATTAACTGTTGATGAAATGTGAGTCCACCACTACACACCTGAAACCAAAAATCAATCGAAACAATGGGTGGAAGCTGGTGGAAGTGCTCCGAAGAAGGCGAAGGCAGTGAAATCGGCTGGCAAGGTTATGGCCACTGTATTTTGGGATGCACACGGAATATTGCTCATCGATTATCTTGAAAAAGGATCCACAATCACAGGAAAGTATTATCGTGCATTATTGGATCAATTGATTGATTCAATCAAGCAAAAACGACCACATTTAAAGAAGAAAAAAAAATTCTTTCTTCAAGACAACGCACCGGTTCACACAGCATTAGATACGATGCTAAAATTACGTGAAATACACTTCGAATTGGTTAATCATCCACCTTAAAGTCCAGATTTAGCTCCTAGTGACTTTTTCCTGTTTCCAAACTTGAAAAAATGGCTCGCAGGAAAACGATTCATCTCAAACGAAGAAGTGATTACCGAAACTAACGCGTACTTTGAGGGTTCCCGAAATCGTATTATTCAGATGGTATAAAAAAGTTGGAATATCGTCTTACTAAGTGTGTTGAAGTAAAAGGAGACTATGTTGAGAAATAAATGGTTTTTGAAAAAAAAAAATGTTTTTTTCCTACTTAGGTAGCTTCAATATCAATCCGCCCTCGTACTACAGTGCTTTCTATCAATACAATGTATTTTAACATGTTGCCGTAAGGTTTCATACTGTCGATAAACTCAATAAAGGTATTAAGTTTATTCATTTGTCCATTCACTTATTGGGGTTACTCGGCGGAAATGTTCGAGTGATCAGTTAAGAAAGCTCCAAGTTGTTGAATAAATTAGTTTCAAAACTCAATTTAATGCCATTAGTTACTTTGTGGTAGAAAACCACCATCTTCTTAAATAGTATGGAATTTAACTTTGGTGTCAATCTAACAGCTGTGGCCTTTGTGTCTATATCAAAAAATTGAATGTCATCATTCATTAAAGTATTACGGAAAAATGTCAAAAATGTATAAAAAAGCGTTGCGTAACATTACTACAGCTCTGATATTAAGGCCTAAACAATAATTAAAAGCTCCAATTGTGCTGCCATCCAAGATAGTATACACAAAAATATTTTATCACGCTCTTGAATGGAAATCAAAAACTTGAAATTCGTAGTTTGGCGATCAGAGCTGCCGCAACTGAAATATTCCTTAGTCCAATGACAGCAGTCAGGGAGGAAGAGCACATTGTTGCAATTATGCTCATGCAATATATTCACATACCTACATACATTAGATTGACACACTACATACATTTTTTTTTAATTCAGGGGATTCACTAATAAGAGAACCCAAATCTATCACACCAGAAAAAGAGCTATTTTCATTGCTGTGCATAGGAAACTTAAAATAATACTCTTAACAAGATAGTACCAACAGTCATTTAAACTAAAAAACCACCAGAATAGAATGACTCCATTGGCAGCTTCAGACGTCATGCTTAATCTAATTTCTCTCAAGGAATTTGGAAAAAATATGTCTGCCAATTCAACTGTTGTACTAAAATCCACTTTCCGTTGGAATGAAATGAAAATACAGGACATGCTTCGATTTTACGACATTTTGATGGCATTCCCGACCGAATAGCACTAAAATCTCCATTCCCCCTAGAGACGATTGTAAACACATTCCATACATATGTACTCGTATATATAAACTTAAAAACTGAACAATAAACTTACGAAACTATCCGTAAATTAAGGACCAGAATTAAAAAAATATATATTTAAGAAACTTTCCATAAATATAAGGACTAAAAGAAGATACGAGGTTTCAAATCAATAAAAGTATATTTAAGAAATGCTTAGTTATATAACAAATATACTACAGTTTTTAGCAAAAAGCACATTAAGAAACTTTACTGACCACTAACAACAAAACAAATGTCTTTAAATTAATTATCTAATAAGAATTTTAGGAACAAATTTATTTTTCTTTAAATTCCCATTGATTATACACATTGAACATAATCGAGTTCTCCATCAAAGATGGCAGAAGATAGATAATTACACTAGATTATAGCCAAAATGAACATTCAATGCCATTATATTTTTCTCATGTATTTTAACCTGCTGAAATCTAAAATCACATAATTTTCTTTGGATAGGTTTGTTGTGATTTTCTTGGGTTCAATTTTGGAGGTGGCTTTACTCGTGAGGCCATATCTCGTGTATAGAATCTCCGATTTAGACCAGATATCAAATGAAACAAAAATCCAATAATCGTTTCCAATAGTATTTTCCAATCGGTTTAGTAGTTTTACTGTTATGGTCCAAAATATATATTTTTGGCCAAAATAAATATCGAAAATGTACTTTATCGCTAAACAAAAATAGAAAACGTCCAATTGTTCAAAATTTATTATTTGCGTATAGATCGTACTCTTATGAAGGGACAAGGTACCGATGAAGAAAATCTATATATAAACACCGGAGTTATGAGCTATTGAGTTAAGGGAACAAAATTTAAAATGTTCCCCAATTTTTAATACACTGCAGTGTATAATTATCATTCGGCATTTTTATGAACCTTCTTCAAATCAATTTAAAATGCATTTACGCTGTTTAAGCGCATGTAATTTCAATATATAATTTTTGGACTATCTAGTATGGTATATATGACAGATTTGCTAGATCTGAAAACTATATTACCACAGCCGGCTGCAAGGTAGAAAATCAGAACCTTTAACATGATCCAGTAAGAGATTTTACTGGTCAAAGAAGAAGTCAAAGAAATAGTCCAACCTTGTCAGATGGCGAAGGGCAACATAACTAATAAGATTCTACTAGACAAAGTAGAAATAAATGAAATAATTACCTAAATCGAAACATTACTGTATGAAAATATTTATTTGCACATTTGGTTTTTGGAACGGTTATTTTGTAATTAGGTGTGTTTTGTGGGTGCAAAATATTACCTAGAACCTTTGAACCATATTTAAGGGCTATTTGACTACATTGAATGATGCTGTTAGTTTTGAAACATATGTGGAGCCCAAATATGAACGCGGACTACTTGATAGTGTAAAAAGTGGTCTATTTAAATTTTTATTTATAGAACTTTTTAATTTATAGAATTTTCTATATATCAAGTACATAAATATTTTCTTCAGTGTAATTTATTAACATTATAAAAGTAAAATAAAAAAAAAAAAATATATATATATATATATATATATATAACAAAATGAAGACTGGAATTTTCGTAACCTATAAAATAAGATTATTTCTTTCAAATTTATTGACAGACAAGTTGCACTAGGTAAAAAGGCAAATGTGTGGTTATGCCAATATAATAACTAATTGGCAGATGAACAATTATTGAAACCTTTTGGAAGATCTTATAGCTATTTCGAACACACCATTGCATTATTTTATTCCATACAAAACTATCAATATTGAGAATAAGACCCCAGATGCCTAAAATACATAAAATAGAATTATTTTATTTTATTTTGCCATTCCTGCTAAAATCACACGCATACACACAACCGACAACCATTTGGAACTTTTCATAAAAGGTGTGCAAGATGTAGTCGCTCAGGAAATAGTTTCTCCTTTTGAACAACGCTGCAGATCAGGTGTTATATGGACAATTGCTCCTGCTCATCCCTGCAACTTATGCAAGTCATTTGAGACAATTCCAAATTTCTTCATGTGGGTACCCAATACCAAGTATCCCGTTAGGATGCTTATGACGAAACCTATATATTTTCTATTTAAAGATTATTTAAGGTTTGGGCATTTCAGATTTATTTCAGGACAGGCTTCTCGTACTATTTTGCATTCTGCTCCTTCAGACCAGCATATTCTCGCTGTGTCTAAGGATGTAGTATTTCCGTTGAATTGACTTTGCTCGCTACACTCCCAGGTCAGTTCATCCGATTTGCAGTTCCCTCGAATATCCCTGTGGGCGGCAACCCAGCGCAAATGCAGACGAGTATATATAGCTACCTCGTATATAGATTTCCGAGAACTCTTGACGGCTGTTGATGTGATTATAACCGCTTAGCTGTCAAATACAGGGTGGCCCAAATGAGACCTAGTGATGTTAAACACGTGTAACTCTTGTAATAACGGGTTTTTTAAATGATTTATTTTAATATGTTAAATACATTTTATGGAAATTTAACGTAACTATGTGTGAAATATGACATCAGACAAATGACCATCATTTTGCTCGATACAGGCATTGGCTCTTTTTAGCGCATTTTGCATTATACGGAGTAATGTTTCTGGTTGCAGGCGCCGTATTTCGCCTCGAATATTCTGCTTGAGCTGTCCAAGTATCTGTGCTTTGTTAACATACACTTTGTCTTTTAAATATCCCATTAAAAAGCCGGGTGCAGTTAAATCTGGTGAACGAGGAGGCCAAGGGAAATCTGAATTTCTTGAAATTATGCGTTCACCAAAAATTTCACGCAGCATGTCATTAGTTTGCCTAGCAGTATGCGCAGTGGCTCCATCTTGTTGAAACCACAAATTAGGATGTTGCTCCACCATTGGCCGCAAAAAGTTGTCGATCATTGTTCTGTAAGAAGCCCCGGAGACCGTTTCTGGCGTTTCATCCTCATTCTCAAAGAAATATGGGCCGATGATTTTTGTGGCCATAACACCGCACCAAACAGTGCATCTGACTGATGCTGATGTATTGCCCTTGGATTTTCGGAGCCCCATAACCACTTAAATGGAATTGTTAAACGTTAAAAAAACGGCTATAATTTCGCTGCGTCCGAACAATTGATCGTTGAGAAGAATAATAAAATTCGATAATTTTAATGCGTTGTTGTTGACTGTACGTATTCATTTTAAATTTCCAAGAGTTCAGTTATAATCTGCAAAAAGATAAAATAAATTATGTTAAAAAATAAAAAAGTTATTTGTGTTTCACATCAGCTGGTCTTATTTGGGACACCCTGTATAATGCAAATATCTTCATCTCTATAGCCATGATCGAGTATCAAATATGCTGTTCTTGTCGAGACAAAAGGACATGTTAATGTCTAGTTCATCTGAAACTACTTAAACCTTCGACCTTCCCTGTGGCATAGATCCATTCATGTACACATGTACGAGTATATATATATATATATATATATATATATATATATATATATATATATATATATATATATATATATATATATATATGTGTGTGTGTATCTATATATATATAAAACTAAGTGGCAAAACTTCCTGTTCGCATACTCCTCCTAGACGGCTTGCCCGATTTCAATGAAATTTTCAGGGGTGATTGGGGTCTGTGTGGAGGGTGCACATAAGAAATTTCATGTGTGTATCTTTGCACGTTTTGCAAAAAAAAAAAAATACATTAATTCTGTTTGGCTTTACGTGTTTTTTTCGAATTTTTATCATTCCTAGACGGCTAGCCCGATTTCAATGAAATTTTCGGAAGTGATTGGGGTCTGTGTGGAGGGTGCACATAAAATGAAATTTTCAGAAGTGATTGGGGTCTGTGTGGAGGATGCACATAAGAAATTTAATGTGTGTATCATTGCACGTTTTGCAATTAATTCTGTTTGGCTTTACGTGTTTTTTGGGATTTTTATTATTGTTTTGCCGCAAGATTGGCAGTCCTGCCTTTTACTCCGCAAGATTGGCAGTCCTGCCTTTTACTAATAAATAAACAGAAACAGCTGGCGAATGTTTACAATTATTAAAAAACATTGACATCGCAACATTGTATGTTTTTTCCAGATTTAATTCAATCGATTTGCTACATTTATTCGAAAAGAATACTTTAGAAAATGCCTCCACTACGCAGACGTAATACGGTTGGCAGGCATACGCGTGATTCACATCGAATGTCAATAACGAGAAGAAATCAAAGCAAAGAGCAACGCGCTCAAGTGAATGCCCGAGGTAGAGCGGTGTACAGAGAGCGGCGTGCACAGTTTAGAGCTGAATCCGCAGACAATCAACGGCCAAATTATCGCCAAGGCAGAGTTCCGCTTCATCTTCGCGATCAAATGGAACATGTTGGCTTTCACTACGATCCTGACTGCGACTACAGCCTGCATGGTTCCATTGGAGCAATGGTTATTATTTGTACGCATTGCAATGCAGCGAAGTTTCGAGGAGAAACAGCTGGCATGTGCTGCTCCGGTGGCAAAGTGAAACTGCCTGCATTGGAACCGCCACCAGAACCATTACATTCCCTGCTCACTGGAGAATCGCCGACATCTAAGCATTTTTTGCAGAACATTCAAGCATACAATTCATGTTTTCAAATGACTTCTTTTGGTGCCACAAAGATCATTGAAGATACATTTATGCCGACATTCAAGGTGATTACTTTGCATTGAATTTCCAGTGAAACATTTGACATTTTTAAATATTCCAATCATTCATCCAAATTTAATGCACAAACATTATAGATTCAGGGACAAATATACCATCGAGCAGGCTCGCTATTACCATTTGCCAATGATGACTATAAATTTTTGCAAATATATTTTATCGGTAATGAAACTGACCAACTCAATCAACGGTGTACAATTGGGACCGGCACAAGGCGAGAAATCGTACTGAATTTGCAAAGATTTCTCCATGAACACAATGAATTGATTCGATTGTTCAAAATCGCATTGGACCGCATGCCGTCTGATAACCATCGAATCGTCATCAGAGCAGACAAAATGCCGATGGGGCAGCATGCCAGACGATTCAACGCACCAACAATCGATGAGGTGGCAATCGTCATTGTAGGCGAACAGTTTGAATCGCGAGATATTGTACTGCACCGTAGAAACGAACAACTTCAGCGTGTTTCCGAGCTACACCGTAGTTATGATGCATTACAGTATCCGATATTATTCTGGAGAGGTGATGACGGCTATCACATCAATATGCGATTGATAAATCCAACTACTGGTAAATAATCATTAAATTTAAAAAGTACATTTTCTTACGATTCAACATTTTGCGTATTGTTCATTTATAGGCCAAGAAACACCGAAAAAACTCAGTGCGATGAACTTATATTCGTACAGAATAATGATTCGTCCGCAAGAAGACAACTACATCTTCAAATGTCGCAAGCTTTTCCATCAGTATTTGGTTAACATGTATGCAAAGATCGAGACCGAACGTCTCAACTTTATTCGATTCAACCAAGCGAATTGCGATCTGAAGAGTACATCCATTTGAGAGATGCCGTAATGAATAATGCAATAACATTGTGTATGTGAATAACATTGGACGTCTGACAATATTGCCAGCAACATACATCGGCAGTCCGCGCCATATGCACGAGTATGCGCAAGATGCGATGTCGTATGTGCGCCATTACGACAGACCGGATCTGTTCATAACGTTCACGTGCAATCCTCAGTGGAATGACATCAAAGACCATTTGTTCCCCGGTCAATCAACAACTGATCGTCACGACATATCAGCACGTGTATTCAGGGAAAAGCAAAAAGCATTGATGAATTTAATTGTGAAACTTCGTGTTTTTGGAGAAGTTCGATGCTGGATGTACTCTATCGAATGGCAAAAAAGAGGATTACCGCATGCCACCGCATCGTTTGGTCCTGAAAGTCGGTTCACTTATTATACTTCTACGAAATCTGAAGCCACCAACTTTGTGTAATGGCACAAGACTTTCAGTAATAAAAACCATACTAAATGGCAAGGCAGCAGGTGAAGTTGTACTCTTACCACGCATTCCAATGATTCCAACGGAAATGCCGTTTATGGTCATCTTGCCTTTGCGATGACCATAAACAAATCGCAAGGGCAAACGTTTCGAGTGTGCGGCGTCAATTTGGAAGAATCGTGCTTCTCCCACGGCCAATTGTATGTCGCATGTTCGAGAGTGGGAACACCAAGGTGCTTATTCATTTACGCGCCAGGTGGAAAAACCAAACATGTTGTATACCAAAATGTTATATAAATAAGTAATAGTTTTACAACAATAAATAAAACACAAAGTAAAAACCCTGAAGAGTTTTAATCGATTTAGGTGTAGCGAAGCGCACCGGGTAAGAGCTAGTACATGTATATATATATATACATATACTATATCCCTTCCTGCATCCGGTGCAACCACCGTGAGGAGAGCATCTGATGTCAGACGGCACGACCCTATTCGTCAACGGACAACCCCCCAACAATCTTTTTATTTGATTGCTCCTGGGCTGGCGGGTGTGGCTTCTGGACCGTCATTTGGTTCACGGTGTAGGTTTGGTTGAGACTGGCTCCCAATTAGCACTGGTCTAGCTCTGAGCACTGGCACCCATAAGGACTTGTGTCAACTCTCGCATGGCCTCCCTGCATCTGCGTAGATAACCATGGGACTAATAAGGTGACTACACATTCGTACTGAGATAGCGGCTTTGAGTGGGGACCCTTTTTGCATGGACACTTTTCTAAAATCCCACAAAAAATCTGCAGCCAACCCAAAACGGAAGCCAAAAAAAACCACAACAACGAGCTTTGTTAGGCAAAAAACAGCCTAAAGCTCAACAACAACTTCGTCTTGAACATTTGTCGCCAGACCGAGAATATCGTCGGGTGCTATGGCCAAAGGGCCATCCCCGCTCCCATCTACAAGCGCATCCTCACAGGGCCATAAAAACCCTCATTCGGGCCATCCCAGCTCCAAGGCAGCTAGGCCGGGCGTTAGAGTCGCCCCTCCGTCCGTTCCTCGGTCTGGTACACGGAGAGCTTCGGCAAATAATTTTTAATAAACGGTCGTGTAACTAAACGGACGTGTAATCACACGAGCTCCGCCCTTGTGATATTTATCGTTGTTTAAAACCAAATAAATAATTTTACAAAATCCGCGAAAGCGACGCTAAATGAAAGTGCAATTTTCAAAAAAGTGTCTAGTTCTGTTTAGATAATCTAAATACTTATAATAACTAATTTGAAATTGATTAAAAGTGTTAAATAAACAATCAAACAAACAAAGGAACAGTTATATACATATATGAGTTAAAATTTGAAAGAGACAACAAATAAAATAATCCCGGTTGTTTGAGGTGTTGCCACAGTAGACTCTGGCCATAATAAGTGATTAGAGTTGCTACACCAAAAAACTTTGTTTTTCGTGATATTTTACATACATACATACATAAATAAGATTAAAATATAGCAAAAATAATAATAAATAAAATTTTTTAAAACTAAAACCAAAGTATAGTCGGTAATCGCCATGAGTGTGCAGCGCTCTCCCCCGTGGGAGAGAACGAGATCTATGAGCGAGTCACTCCACTCTTCGTGGAATGCACATGGAAAACCCCCAATAATGTCCTGCTCCAGTACAGCAGTGGATTGTGCGACAACTACAACAAATTCGTCAGCAACAACATCATCTGCCTTCTCTACGTACGGTACAACAACTACATTCTCGACTACAACTGCGATATCAACATGTTCTTCTGCCTGTCTGCAAATTCCACCAAAAGGCGTGCAGATAAGTCAACTGCAATCGCTACCAAAGAGAGCACGAACCTCACCCACGACAGATAAAGCGAAAAGGACGCCCAACACTAAAAAAAAGCAAAAAATTGCAAAAAACCCAAGCCAAAGTAAGTTATCAAACTACTGGTTGAGCGATACTACTTCAGAAAGAAAAAACAGATTTGCTGCTTTGGCCGTTGATGATGACGAACTTGCTGAACCCTCGCACAGTGGACAAGTTGATCAAAATGAGTCCGAAAAAGAAAATGCTAATCCGAAAAAAAAGTTTAAACAAACCAACCCCTATATTCGTACAAGGCGTAGAATGCATAAAGACGTTAAAAAATGCGCTTACCGCTGTTGCAGACAGTAACTTCATATTTAACAAATTAATGCATTGCATAGTAGTTTTTGAGGCATCTCATCATAAAAGAACAGTCGCGCAATGCACTAAATGCCAAAAATACGGACATACAAAAAACTACTGTACAAGGGATCCAGTATGTGTGAAATGCGCTGGAAAACATCTAACAAGTGAATGTCAAAAAAAAAATAACCAACGCAGCTGAAATTAAATGTGCCCTATGTGGCGGAAATCATACTGCAAACTACAAAAGCTGTGAAATATACAAAGCCATAAAAATTCAAAGGTTTCCATCTTTACGCAGAAAGGATCCATTATTACTTCAGACCAAAAATATGGATGGATCAGTAGTTAAACCAGGCGTAAGCTATACCGAAATTGCAGGGTCATCAAATCCAAATAAAACTGAAGAAAATATAAAAAATTCAAACGATAGTGATATTAATGAACTTAAAGACATGGTGAAATCCATAATAACTCAAATGACTAATATGATGAATATCATTACAATGTTACTAACAAGCATAAATGCAAGATAGTAATAGTTTAATAATTGCAGCCTGGAATCCAAATGGCCTAACAAAACATTATCTTGAGTTGAAGCAATTTTTGTCTGAAAAGAAAATTGATATAGCTCTAGTTTCAGAAACACACTTCACGAACAAAAGCTATTTAGTATTTCCTGGATATAAAATTTATGTGACAAATCATCCTGATGGTAAAGATCGTGGTGGGACAGCTATCATAATAAATTCACTATTAAAACATGCTGAACGGCAACCATATGCAACACCTCATATTCAATCCACTACTGTGCAAATTGAGGACACAAGTGGGACAATACTCATTTCCTCAGTTTACGGTCCCCCCAGACACCTAATAACGACGGATCAATATGATGACTACATAAAGACGCTTGGCGTAAGATTCATTGCAGCTGGAGATCTGAATGCAAAACACACTGACTGGGGATCTAGGCTAACCAATAAAAAAGGACGAAATCTGATTAATGCTAGAAACAAAAATAACTGCAGATTTTTAGGCTCAGGTGAACCCACATACTGGCCAACAGATAGGAAAAAGATACCAGATCTAATCGACTTCAGCAAACCAAAAAACATAAAGTGTAACCAATTAAAAATTAAAGCTTGTTTTGAATACTTGACTAAACAACTGACATCAAACCAATAGAACCAATAGCTAAGCCACAAAACAAACTGGAATGAGTATAGACAGCATATTGAAAATCAACTGAATACGTCTATCACACTGAAAACACAATTAGACATTGAACGTGCCATTATTAACTTCAACGATGTGGTCCTAGAACCAGGAATCAAATCAAGCCAACAGCATAAATTTATAAGAAATAAACCTACAACGGAT
The DNA here is from genome assembly GCA_920105625.2 of Clusia tigrina. Lineage (NCBI taxonomy): Eukaryota > Metazoa > Arthropoda > Insecta > Diptera > Clusiidae > Clusia > Clusia tigrina. The sequence continues at coordinate 143,142,030 of OV050030.1, read as the reverse complement.
ATTTTCATAAGAAAGCAAATTATTGAGAAGAGAAAGGTAAGAAATAGGTGGCAGCTAACTAGATCGCCTGAGGATAAACACAATTTAAATATAGCCTGCAAAAACTTCAAGAAAATATTAACTAAAAGACAAAATATAGAAGTTGAAAATTACCTAAAAAACTTGACGCCTACCCAGAATACGAAATACTCATTATGGAAATTCACAAAGAAATTAAAAACTCAGATAAGGTATCAGCCACCACTACGGAAAGATGACAACTCATGGGCTACTACAAATGAAGAAAAAGCAACTGCATTCGCTAAATACTTTGAAAAGGTCCTATCAAATGACGAAGATAAATATATTGAAACACGCAATGACTTAAATATAGACTCGAAAGTTGCTGAAAAAATATTAGATGATAGACTTAGCCAGATCCTTGACAATAAAAACATTATACCAAATCATCAATTCGGCTTCAGAAAACGACATTCAACAATTCAACAAATACACCGTATAACAAACAAAATTGAAACAGACATAGAATATAAGCGGTACTGCGTTGCTGTATTCTTAGACGTTGCAAAAGCATTTGACAAAGTATGGCATAAAGGACTGCTGCATGAACTGAAGACGATTCTGCCACTTGACTACTATTTGATTGTTGAAAGTTATCTTAGTGATCGTTACTTTTACGTCAAATATAATGAAGAGTGTTCGTCTATTCATCTTACAACAGCTGGAGTTCCTCAAGGGAGTGTTTTAGGACCACTGCTATATGTCATATTTACCTCAGATATACAACTTCCAAAAGAAATGAATACCACAATTGCTACCTTTGCTGACGACACAATCCTCTTAGCATCTGACAAAAATCTAAATACTGCGACTGCAAATCTGCAGATATACACAGAGAATGTTAAGGAATGGTTTGATAAATGGTGCTTGAAAATTAATGAAGATAAGACTGTACAAATGATTTTTACAACTAAAACAAAATTTAACAAAATACCTATTAAAATAAACAGTAAAGATATAACAAACGGGTCTACTACTAAATACCTTGGTATACACATGGACTCAAAGCTAAATTGGCACTACCACATCAAACAAAAAACGAAACAAATAAAAGAAAAATTTAGGCAACTATATTGGTTAATGGGTAAGCAATCTAAACTCACAATTAACAACAAGTTGCTGCTATACAAGTGTACTATAAAGCCAATTTGGACGTACGGACTCCAAGTATGGGGAACGGCAATGCGGTCACACATAGACAAAATTCAAAGACAGCAATCTAGAATATTAAGAGTTATCATAAAGTCTGGTTGGTACACAACAAATGAAGATATACACCGCAAACTAAATATGACAAGAATTGACGAAGAAATAAAAAAGATATCCACAAAACACTACGATACACTGCATGGGCATAATAACGAAGAAATAAACGAGTTGCTACATCTAGAAGAAACCACCATGCGCCGTTTAAAGAGAACTCGACCAAACGACCTACTGAACTAGGAAATCCAGACTACACATAATGATAATTGATTATCATAAACATAATTTTGATCATAAATTGTTATAATATAATTATAGTGAACTATTATAATTAATGTAAATAATTTTTTTTGTATCACTTCTTGGCACTGGTCAAAATGTGTTTTTAATATTTATTTCTAAACAAATTGTCAAATCATGTACTAGGTGTCAATATAATGGTGACAGATGTATGAAATAAAGGGAAATAAAACAAAAAAAATATATATATATGAATGTTATTAAGCAGAGCTATTTAAATATTTCTATTCCTTAACTTTCGCATATAGCAGAATGTTTGTGGAACGGGTTGTACGCAATAGGCCAGCTCATGAATCCAATCATGCTTGAGAATAAATGCTTGGAATGAATGAATGCCTTCCATCCAAATATTGATTAAACAATGGCAATTACAGAAATTGGGAATTTGTTAACCAGTTACTATAGGCATTAAGTTTTATAATAATTTCAGGTTTTCGAACTGAGTTTGGCCTTATTATTTTTTCCCCTTTATTATTGTAATCGATATTTCTTTACTTTTCCTACGTCTTCTCTTTTGTAGAAAGCCGTCTGTTTAACTTTAATTTGATTATTGACCCTGTTCACCTCTCCTTGTATTCCGTGGGTCCTATTATATTGAATATTCTTCTTTAATATAAACCAAATATATATTATGCTTAGCCGCCCTCTGTGGTGCAGTGGTAAGGATGCCAGCCTCACACCGGGAGGACGCAGGTTCAAATCCTGCCACGGGCTTGGTCTCCAAAATGCTTCTTTCTATCCTATGCACTCATAATTAATTATGTTGTAAGATATAATAATAATAATAATGTTATGCTTATTATAAGGATTTGCTGCATTAGTTACAGAAGCTGAACTTCACCCGAATACATTAGCAAATTTATTTTTATTAACTAGCGGCAATGTGCATAAAGTTGATGCAATCATACCTTTCAAATAAAATGTGATTAATATTAATGCTATCATTAATTCTGTTATGTTCGAATCTCTGGCGAAGAGAATATTTATAAAATCAGTTGAGAAGATTTGAAAACTTGAATTTCTATTTTAAAGGAAGATTCAATAAATAAATATGAATTGAAAAAAATAACAATACAAAATTATATGTGACAAGTATCTTGCGTATAGTGAAATAAAGCAACCTTTTGATTAAGTAATATGCAAGTGTAGGCCAGAATTTTTGTCCTTGTAACTCAAAGATATTCATGTATATAATTTCTAAAAAATTTTGTTTTTATATATTACTAGCTCTTACCCGGTGCGCTTCACTACACCTAAATCGATTAAAACTCTTAAGGGTTTTACTTTTTGTTTTATTTATTGTTGTAAAACTATTACTTATTTATATAACATTTTGGTATACAACATTTTTGGTTTTTCCACCTGGCGCGTAAATGAATAAGCACCTTGGTGTTCCCACTCTCGAACATGCGACATACAATTGGCCGTGGGAGAAGCACGATTCTTCCAAATTGACGCCGCACACTCGAAACGTTTGCCCTTGCGATTTGTTTATGGTCATCGCAAAGGCAAGATGTACTGGGAACTGCAAGCGCTTAAATTCAAACGGCATGTCCGTTGGAATCATTTGAATGCGTGGTAAGAGTACAACTTCACCTGCTGCCTTGCCATTTAGTATGGTTTTTATTACTGAAAGTCTTGTGCCATTACACAAAGTTGGTGGCTTCAGATTTCGTAGAAGTATAATAAGTGAACCGACTTTCAGGACCAAACGATGCGGTGGCATGCGGTAATCCTCTTTTTTGCCATTCGATAGAGTACATCCAGCATCGAACTTCTCCAAAAACACGAAGTTTCACAATTAAATTCATCAATGCTTTTTGCTTTTCCCTGAAAACACGTGCTGATATGTCGTGACGATCAGTTGTTGATTGGCCGGGGAACAAATGGTCTTTGATGCCTTTCCACTGAGGATTGCACGTGAACGTTATGAACAGATCCGGTCTGCCGTAATGGCGCACATACGACATCGCATCTTGCGCATACTCGTGCATATGGTGCGGACTGCCGATGTATGTTGCTGGCAATATTGTCAGACGTCCAATGTTATTCACATTTGCATTATTCATTACGGCATCTCTCAAATGGATGTACTCTTCAGATCGCAATTTCGCTTGGTTGAATCGAATAAAGTTGAGACGTTCGGTCTCGATCTTTGCATACATGTCAACCAAATACTGATGGAAAAGCTTGCGACATTTGAAGATGTAGTTGTCTTCTTGCGGACGAATCATTATTCTGTACGAATATAAGTTCATCGCACTGAGTTTTTTCGGTGTTTCTTGGCCTATAAATGAACAATACGCAAAATGTTGAATCGTAAGAAAATGTACTTTTTAAATTTAATGATTATTTACCAGTAGTTGGATTTATCAATCGCATATTGATGTGATAGCCGTCATCACCTCTCCAGAATAATATCGGATACTGTAATGCATCATAACTACGGTGTAGCTCGGAAACACGCTGAAGTTGTTCGTTTCTACGGTGCAGTACAATATCTCGCGATTCAAACTGTTCGCCTACAATGACGATTGCCACCTCATCGATTGTTGGTGCGTTGAATCGTCTGGCATGCTGCCCCATCGGCATTTTGTCTGCTCTGATGACGATTCGATGGTTATCAGACGGCATGCGGTCCAATGCGATTTTGAACAATCGAATCAATTCATTGTGTTCATGGAGAAATCTTTGCAAATTCAGTACGATTTCTCGCCTTGTGCCGGTCCCAATTGTACACCGTTGATTGAGTTGGTCAGTTTCATTACCGATAAAATATATTTGCAAACATTTATAGTCATCATTGGCAAATGGTAATAGCGAGCCTGCTCGATGGTATATTTGTCCCTGAATCTATAATGTTTGTGCATTAAATTTGGATGAATGATTGGAATATTTAAAAATGTCAAATGTTTCACTGGAAATTCAATTCAAAGTAATAACCTTGAATGTCGGCATAAATGTATCTTCAATGATCTTTGTGGCACCAAAAGAAGTCATTTGAAAACATGAATTGTATGCTTGAATGTTCTGCAAAAAATGCTTAGATGTCGGCGATTCTCCAGTGAGCAAGGAATGTAATGGTTCTGGTGGCGGTTCCAATGCAGGCAGTTTCACTTTGCCACCGGAGCAGCACATGCCAGCTGTTTCTCCTCGAAACTTCGCTGCATTGCAATGCGTACAAATAATATCCATTGCTCCAATGGAACCATGCAGGCTGTAGTCGCAGTCAGGATCGTAGTGAAAGCCAACATGTTCCATTTGATCGCGAAGACGAAGCGGAACTCTGCCTTGGCGATAATTTGGCCGTTGATTGTCTGCGGATTCAGCTCTAAACTGTGCACGCCGCTCTCTGTACACCGCTCTACCTCGGGCATTCACTTGAGCGCGTTGCTCTTCGCTTTGATTTCTTCTCGTTATTGACATTCGATGTGAATCACGCGTATGCCTGCCAACCGTATTACGTCTGCGTAGTGGAGGCATTTTCTAAAGTATTCTTTTCGAATAAATGTAGCAAATCGATTGAATTAAATCTGGAAAAAACACACAATGTTGCGGTGTCAATGTTTTTTAATAATTGTAAACATTCGCCAGCTGTTTCTGTTTATTTATTAGTAAAAGGCAGGACTGCCAATCTTGCGGAGTAAAAGGCAGGACTGCCAATCTTGGGGCAAAACAATAATAAAAATCCCAAAAAACACGTAAAGCCAAACAGAATTAATTGCAAAACGTGCAATGATACACACATTAAATTTCTTATGTGCACCCTCCACACAGATCCCAATCACTTCTGAAAATTTCATTTTATGTGCACCCTCCACACAGACCCCAATCACCCCTGAAAATTTCATTGAAATCGGGCTAGCTGTCTAGGAATGATAAAAATCCGAAAAAACACGTAAAGCCAAACAGAATTAATGTATTTTTTTTTTGTTTTTGCAAAACGTGCAAAGATACACACATGAAATTTCTTATGTGCACCCTCCACACAGACCCCAATCACCCCTGAAAATTTCATTGAAATCGGGCAAGCCGTCTAGGAGGAGTATGCGAACAGGAAGTTTTGCCACTTAATTTTATATATATATAGATTAAATTATACTAGACAATTGTTTATGTGCAGGTTGAAATTTTCTGCATTTGTTTGTAAACATACCTCTTAACGCTATAAAGATTATTGCAGCAACAACTATTAAGACATGGTGTTTTCCGCTAACACATCGTTTATACCGATAACAAAATTAGTCTGATTCGCCACGTTTATTTCGTGGAATTTTGTAATACACATGTTTAGTCGAAAATTACAAAATGAAAAAATATGTCTTCTTTACTTCTCAAAAGATGTTTCTTAGCATTCAAATTATATCCTGTTACATGTAGATATATATATATATATCTACATGTATAAGTTAAGGAAGTTTATTATTAGGTTTCCAAAACAAATAAAACATTTAAATTGTTTTCTTTGTTTCTACTGATCATGAACAGTACAAGAGTGAATTAATAATAAACTTACAAAATGCTTAACACCTAAAGCTGCTTCAATTGTTTAGAGTGAAATAATTCTGCGAACTGTGCTCGCCAATTTTAATCGGAATTGAATCAATGGTCAAATTTTAAATGGAATTTATTTATTTGGTTATTATTTTGACGCTAAGGAATGATCAATTTTAAATGGGTATTTGGTTGCGGTAACTCTTTCCCTCCTAAGGACGGTTGTCCACAATCGTCAAAAAAATGCTAATTTGTTAAGCTTTTATCGGAAATGGGCTTTATCATTTAATTTTTATTATTTTTTTTGTTAAGGTTTTCATTTATTAAATCGAAGTCATTGTAATCCGCTGATATAATTCCGCCTGATACTTTATTAAGTTTTTTTTTTGTTTTTTTTTAATTTTGGGTGGAAAATGTTGAATTTCGGTATGTTTCGGACGATATATATCTGTGTCTGATTTACAAAGTTTTCGATATTGGTCTGGTTAGGAATTTGAACAATTTATTGTAATTTATTTTTCATGCCAGGAAAATAGAATTTTTCTAATATATGTGACTTATTTTCTTTACTAATTCTGTATGCTCCTTTGTAGGTATATATTATTATGCTTTCCTGTCCTGTTTGTTCTATTATGTCCACTACTTGATGTCGTGTGAATCTTATGCGCTACGTACCGATCTGAAACCAGTTCTTGGATTAGGACCATTATTGGTTCACTTGTTTTTATTCGGTATAGGACCGATGGGTTCAAATGTTTTTTTAAAATTTTAAAAGTTTATTTGGTGAAAGCTTGGTTATTTTATCGTATGCCGGTGGTACGTTGGGAAAACAGAGTTTGGTTTTTAAATTGGTTTATTGGTATTTCGACGCTATAGATTAAGTTTTGCCCTGAAGTGTTGTCGCTGTGAGTTGCTATACTCTTTGTACTTCCATCGGTTTGGAATGGTACTCCAGAGAGAGTGTCGGCTACCACATTGGATAGCATAACTCAACGGGTATATTTTTTGTTGTCCGTAGTTGTTAGAGTATAAAGTACTTTAATTAGTTTTTTAAACTATATGGCAACGCTTTGCTTTTCTTGTTCTTGACGTCTTGTAACATTCATTCTTAATTCTGAGATATATTCGCTGTTCCGTTCTTAAAACAAGCGCGTGTCGTTAAGAAATACAACTGCCATTGAATTCAATAAGCAATAGATTAAAAGTAATTTAAAACCACTGTGTACTTAATTTATTTAAATCTCTAATAGTAGTAAATGTTAGTGTTCCGTATGGTTCCATAAAGGCTTTCGGGAATTTACTTATTATGGAATCCTTTTCCTGTTTTAAAATAGTGTCATGTGGTCACTATTGATAGTTATAGAATTAAATGATTTTGAGACCAACTGTTTTATTCTTATGCTCTTACCATTCTTAAATTCCAATATATTGCTTTTAGTGTAGACCATGTGCCGCCTAACTTTTTGCATCATCGACCCCTATATAATTTCTAGAAATCTCCATCGACCCCCATAAAACTAATTTTCTGTTAATTAAAGCAAACTTTGTATTTTTTTTTACGAAAACCCCCGCTTTTGTTAAATATACCCCTGGGGGTCTATATAGACCACTTTGGCGACCTCTGGAGCCGAGCTCTTTGAGGGTATCGTTTTCGATGAACCCATTGAACAATTTAACGGAGGCACTAAGAAGAATTTAATATTTTCTTAGCAGTTAAAAATACTGTCTTATTTCAATGTCTCCAGCGACTGATTTTGCATACAATATTTCTTCGTTTGGTCTTGGGTTTTCTATGATCTCTGCTTGTATATAATTTTCACTAAAACCTGTGTCTATAAGGAATTTCCAAATAGCGCCGCTCTTCTTCCTGCACTCAAAATAAGGAAGAGAAGAGCTCGTCGTGTTAAAATAATGAATGTCGTTTGCTTCTATGAATTCGTCTTGTGGGTTTGGTATTTCCTCTGTCAAGGTTAAATATTCGAGTAGTGTCTGTTCGTAAACGTCATTGTCAGTAGTGTTAATATGGAAGGTTGTTTATACCTTAGTCGGTTGCATATTTTGATTCGAAGACAGCGGTTGTGGTCTTTTACCAGAGAATCTATTAAAGTTAGGTCTGTTTGCGTAGTCAATTCGGCGGGTGTGGAGTGTCTCATTAATCTCCATCGGTTCGGGAGTTGTGGCTTTGGGCTGTTTGCCGCTGAGGTTGATACGCCTGATTACCTGTTTATGTTCGAAGTCATTGGGTCGAAAATCTGGATAAGTTTGAGTTTGGTATCGTGGTGTTTGATTTGGATATGTGAGTTGAGGAAGAACTGATTTTCTTGCGGTTGTGGGGAGTACCTTTGGCACCTGAATGGAAGTGGGTGTTGGAAGTTAAAGTTTCTGTTGCGTGTATTGCTGTTATGTGCGTGACTAGCGCGATGTGCCTGTAATTTTCAAGCTTTAGATATAGGTGGAAGGCTTGGGGTAGGTTTCCAGGTTCCCTAATACCTAAAAATTGTGACAAATCGCCATTCAATCCTCTTATGAACGTGTCTATTGCTTTTCTATTCTCCCTATATGTTTGCGTAAGTATCTAGATCTAAGGACTCATTGGTAAGGACTCAGCCTAACTTATCGAGAATTAAAGAGAAATTTTTATAGGCGATCAGATAAAATTCTTCAATGGACAAATTTACTTGTATCAACGATATCATCTGGTATTCGATTGTTGACAAATCTCGCTTGTCTGCTTTGTGTAGAGATAAGCATCTTGTTATTGCTTGCCAATCCAGTTGGGTATTGTACGACACAAGCGCGATATCCGAGTTCCCTAGTATATTGTTCCTAATGACACTAAGTCTACCGAAATATTTAGGCGTACCTTTCTGAGACTCATTAACTTTTAAGATTCGTTTAACACTTTTCCTCCAAGAGTTGAATTCTCCCCGTTCTCCCTAAAATTCTCGCAGACATTTTCTTACGTCCGGTACTTTTTCTAGCTCTTGTCGATTACTAAGGTGCCTACTATATATGGTTTGGCCGGAGATGTTGGAGAGGTGGGCATTTGGATATAAAGCGGCTTGGACAATATTTGATCCTTGCCATTGAAGGATTTCTGTAGTTATCTGTCTGATAAATGGACCCAATTTAACCAAGCTTATTGTACTTTGCTCATTCTGCCCTTGAGCTGCATGCGCTTCGTCATTGCATATTGTATTCAGTATGGGGGAGCGTAATATATTGCTGGGATTTGACATTTTGTTGCAAAGTTTATTTCTATTTTATAATTATTTTACTTTTTCTTTTTATCTTTTTTTTCTTTTAACCGTTCTAAGAAGAAAAGTCGGTTTTTTTCTGGGGATTCCTTGAGAGTCACAGAGTTGAAGAATCATTATACCGATAGTAGCGGTGGTGTTATATTAGTATTATTTACGTTATTTTATTACCGTTGATTTAACTTATTGTTCATATACGTAAACGATTTAAATTTTTCATTTAAAAATACAATATAACGATTTATTCAATTATATGGAGTATTTTTCTAAAGATATATTATAGCTTTTTCTTACGTTAGTATGGTAATCAGCATTGTGGGATCTTCGACGTTATATCTTAGATCTCCACTAAGCGGCTAGCACTTTGATGCTTTGTTGTGAGTTAGAATCAAGCTACTTACGCGTAGTTGACTCACAGCACCGGCTCCTATTAAATTCATTAAGAACGCACATATTTTTAGGGTGCAAATATTGAAAATGAACAGTAATTATTCATTAATTATGATGTAAACTTTTAGGGTGTCACAGTTCCGCAGTCAAGCTGACGAGGGGCATTTAGAATGCACCGACGACACTTTTACTTGCAGTAGGTCAGCGGGCTTGAGCAACTGACACCAAATAACAATTGCGTAACTGGAACACCAGAAAAGTGAAGACGTATACTGTAATGTTTATTTGTAAATAGTATATAAGACTTAGCATTTTAAGAATAAAGCTCTCTTGTTGTTTTAAACCCAAAATAGTGTAGTGCTCGTTTAATAAAGTGGTGTAGGTTTTGCAGGTTCCCGCGACAGGACATTCCAGAGGACGTCTCTCGCCGACAAGCAGATACGGACCCCAACATTTTGGCGCAGCCGGTCTAAAGGACCTATTGGAGCAATCCCAGGGCAAGGAACCCTGAAGCAGAGAGGCATCCTGCAACGAATTCGAAGGACCTCATCTAAGGACACTGTGGAAAAAAGGATGTCATCGGGAAAAATAATGGTGAGTAGAGTGTATAGTAGCGTAAAATAAGTAGATACTTCTGCGACCCTGAAGGCGCCGTAGCGCTGGTCAAAGAAGTCGCAACCTATAGGCGCGTTTGCGCTGTTGCACGCAGCTTTGAATGGCAACCATAAACCGTCAGTATGATCGGACGGTCTATGTATGTTCATCCTAGCTGTGAGGATTTTTTTTTTTAGGGGATTTGTGTTTGTTTGTCGGTAGGGACATTTATGCGATTCAATTTATATTGTTTTGAAATCAAAATAAAGATTGATTTAAATATTTGGCATTTTGAGTTTAGGGTATTAGGTGAAGAGGTGCAGACAACACGTGTTGTTGCATCAAAGTTTTTTGTAGTTCGGAAACTACGATTTGCGTAGCAATGTTGAAGAAAACATTTAAATGCTATTATTATGTGGCGCATACGTTACGGGTTTATTTTTAAATATGGATTCAAATTTCCGGGAATGAATCAAGACACTTTTGCCGGTAAATCAAATTTCGGTTTTTACAAACATATGGCCTTTTCTATGGATTCTTGGGAGAATTAAAAGATGGTGAGAGGAAATCAAGGAGTATCTGTGGGAAGTCAAGAACCAATTTGCACTGATGGAAGGACTTAATGGACGCCGTTAGACAGCGGATTTGAAACTTGAGATGGAGGATAAGTAAAGAAAGAATATAAACATAGAATTAACGGTGGAATGTTTTTTTTTTTTAAATAAATTTGTATTTATCAATAAGTAAGATCGAATAAAATATTGTAACAAGTTCTAACAAATATTGGATTTTTATTTATAATTGGGATACGACATCTGTTCTGGCATTTGGGATATGACGAAGGAAGCGCAAGGATTACTGCTGAGACAGGAACAAATTGGCGAAACGATTGAAAAGCAGGTCCGTAACTTTAAGAAAGACGGCAAGTTACGTAAGGACAACGTGTATTATCGCAAGCGAATAACACAGTTGCAAGATCTGGGGAGAGAGTTCAACAATAATCACGGACTGTTGTTGCCTCACGCAGTTGAGTACGGCAAGGGAAAATATTTTTCGGAAAAATACGCAGACTACATAAATAGTCTGGTCAACGAATGGGCAGATACATTTAGTTCTGAATTAGAAGGACTAGGGCAACAAACAGTGAGTTTGGTTTCGCCAGACGAGGCAGTAAGGAACAGACTAAAATCAATACAGTCAGAGGTGAAACTGTTTACTGGGAAAATAGTTGACCAGTTCGAAGCGAGTACAAGCAGGGTGAAGCTCAGGAATTGTGGAAGCAGGCGAATGCCGGAGGAGCTGTGTCACCATTAGAAGTAGCGGATCAAGCCTTTACGGCAATCCAAAGAAGAACAGAAGAAAAGTTATTCAGTTTTCATAAGAAAACAGAAGATTTGAGAGCACAAAAAGAGTATCTTGAGAAAAAGGTAAAGGAACTTTCTCAGAGATTGACGGAAACAGAGGAAGCAGCAACGCTGTTGGAAAAGGAGTGTGCAGGATTGAAAAGAGGACGGGCGACCAATAGCAACCCACATAGAAAGGAGAGATCAAAATCAGCATCGGCTGGATTTACACAGACAGTGTTGACATTGCCTCCTGAAGTTCGCTGGCCGGAGTATTTAACTCCGGAAGGGATAGGTCGTGTGGTAAAGCCTAGATTAGTATTGACTGGAGAAAGTGAAGCGGGATTTTTATTTGACGCATCGGAAATCGGTGTCGAGCCATTTACTCCAGAACGTCCGGTAACTAATAAAAATAAGGGATATACGCCAAAAGAGCCAGAAGCAATAACGGTACAGGACAGGCCCAATACTGTGGACAGTATTTCGCCTGTACGAACAACCGATCGAAGACTAATTAGTTTGAGTCCGTCATTGGTCAATTACCTCTCAGATCCGGGAGAAGTGAATCTAGGAACGACCCAGAAAGATAGCGCTCAAGTTTTACCGGTCATAAGTAAAACAAAAATACGTAAAATGGGTATAGAGGAGATTTCAAAGACCGTGTCCAGGCTAGTACCTGTGTTTACTGGTGCTGCTTCAGAAGATTTAAGGTCCGAACTCAGTAGGTTCATTCAAGGTTGTGAACTTGCAAAGCGAAGCATAGGCCCTGATGAGTTGCAGGACTTCTTTGACTGTGTTAAGCAAAGGTTATTTGGAGATGCGTACAACCTTGTGCTGCCAAAACAATTCGCCAGTGTGAATGAACTTTACGGCCTTCTGAAGAGAACTTATCTAAAGGAGAGAACTCTGGAAGACATATCCCAAGAAATTAGAATCGGGAAACAACTGGCAGGTGAAGACATACGCGCCTTTGCCAGGCGTTTGGAGTCACTTCGGATGATGGCCCAAGAAGTAATCAAGAATAAGTACGATGGCGTTGGTGATACCGCGTTATTATACGAAGTTGACAAGTCGGTCTTAACGACTTTCGTAGTGGGGCAACTCCGCTCTTAAAATTCATATGCTGAATAGCAAAACAGGAAATCTGGAGGAATTGGTAGAAGAAGCAATTCGAGCGCAAGTCCTTGTGGAACGGAGTACGGCCGGATTGGGGGAGATACATATGTTGGAAAATAGACAGGACAATTTAACTGCCGCTGTCATGGATAGAGAAGGAAATAATTTCGTCCCAAACGTATACAGAGGAGCGTATAATCCCGGTATCTCCGACAGCAGAGCCGCGTATCAGAGAAATCCGCACAGGGGGGTTGTACAGAAGGCTCCCAAATGTTCGTTCTGCCATAGGCCAGGCCATACAAGAGATGAATGCATTACACGCAAGAATACGCCCTATTGTATGGAGTGCCAAACATATGGTCACGAGGCAAGTAGACAGTGCCAATTAGACAATAAATGGGATCAAAGTAGAAGGCAGCCAGGTACGAGGCGCCCAGATCCACCCTTAAGGGACAGCAGGGGTAGTGGTCCTCGAGTCAACTCAACGGAAGGAAGAAATCCTTTCAACACGGGGAATGGTCAGCAGCGACCAAATTGGAATTTTAGAGGTGGACAAAGGTTAGGCAACACCCAACAGGGGTTGAAATGCTTCTCATGTGGACGGATGGGGCATCGTGCTGCGGAATGCAGGGATAGACAGTTCCAACAAAGGAACCAGGGAAACTTCCAGCGGCCCAGTCGAGGCCAGTAGACTGGAAAGCCAAAAGAAAGAGAGTAATAATAAGGCCGGAAATACGTGGGACTAGTAATGTAGGAACTAAAGTCCAGGAGAAGGAGGAGCAGGAGGCTCTCCAGTATCACGAAGAGTTAGGAAGTGGATACGGGTCCATGTTGGGAACAGAAGGACATTGCTTCGCTATGAGCAGGATAGGTGATGCCTTCATCGAGATGCCCTGCGAGGAAGCAGCGAGTGGAAAACTAGTGCTATTAGTAGATTCAGGGGCGGACACTAGCCTCGTAAAATCTAGTGTTTTACGGAAGGGGCTAGACATTAATCAAATGGACTTAAGAACCCTTAACGGAGCGTTTGGAGGGTGCATTAGGACATTGGGGTCGCTCAGAATAGGGCACAGTGGAGTTAAGGGTATGAGTTTTAGAGTGCACGCAGTGGAAGTGGATAGGAAAGGTATCCCGGCTGATGGAATAATTGGCCGTGATAATCTTTGGGGACGCACCATACTGGATGCGCTCGATAAGCGGTTATCATTCTATGATAACAATAAGCATAGAATCCTTACTTTTCCATTAATGTCATGGCAGGAAGGAACCGTGACTGGGGTTAAGAAGTGTGGTATGGAGGTAGTAAACGGAAGGTCAACCAGAGTAGTTACTATGCATGTAAATACGAAACTTAGGACTGTTGTTTTGCACAAGCAGCAGCTAGCGGAGGGCGTATATATGGGGGAAACCATAACGCACGTTGACAAGGGTAAGGTGTACGCTTGCGTACTCAATGCATCGGAAAAGGACTACCTGATGGAGGAGGATTTTAGGCCCAAGTTCACTAGCTATGATAATTTTAAGGAACCGAATTATAGATCGGTGAATCAGATTAAGCAGGTAGATATAAGAAAAAGAATGGAGAGGGTGCTAGAATCCTTGAAGTTAGACCCAAGCGTGAATTCAGAAGAGAAGGCATCAATAGAAGCCATTTGTACGTCATTCCATGACATATTTTTGCTGGAAGGAGACCAGTTGACGTATACACCAGAGGTAGAGCATGAAATACCTACTAGGGTGGATCAAGCACCAATAAACCAGAAGCAATACAGGTTGCCACAGGCTCACAAAGATGAGGTAAATAGGCAAGTGCAGGGAATGTTAAAAGATAACATAATTTCACCGAGTATCTCGCCTTGGAATTCACCAATAATTTTGGTACCAAAGAAGGGAGGTGCTCACGGTCAGAAGAAGTGGAGAATGGTCGTTGATTTTAGGAAATTGAACGACGCCACTATCAAGCAGGTGTTCCCAATACCAAGGATAGAAGAGATACTGGATCAATTGGGGCATAGTAGATATTTTTCTACGCTTGATTTAGCGAGTGGCTACCACCAAGTTCTGGTGGATACCCAAGATAAGCAGAAAACCGCGTTCAGCACCGGTTTAGGGCATTATGAGTTTAATAGAATGCCGTTTGGATTAACAGGAGCACCGGCTACCTTCCAACGGCTAATGAACCATGTGCTAACAGGCTTGCAAGGGTTAGATTGTTTTGTGTATCTGGATGATATTGTAATTTATGGGAAGAACTTGCAGCAGCATTCGCAACGCTTGTGCAAGGTACTCCAGAAATTACGAGAACACAATTTGAAATTGAACACGGAGAAGTGTCAATTTTTGCGGAGAGAGGTGGTTTATTTAGGCCATCGTTGCTCAGAAGCAGGAGCACTGCCTGACCCGCAGAAGGTGGAATGCGTTAAAAATCTAGCGATTCCAAGAAACAGAAAAGAAGTGCAAGCATTCCTAGGACTAGTGAACTATTATAGAAAGTTCGTGGAAGGACTAGCCGGAATTGCTTTGCCCATTAATAAGTTGCTACGAAAAGAAGCAAAGTTCGAATGGACAGAGAGATGTCAGCAAGCATTCGAGAGGCTAAAGGAGATAATTAGCTCGCCACCAATTTTGGCATACCCCGACTTTGAACAAACTTTTTTGTTGACCACTGATGCTAGCAATGAAGCGTTAGGGGCAGTATTATCACAAGGGGAAGTCGGTAATGACCGACCAATAGCATTCGCAAGCAGAGCGCTTAGCGACACGGAAAAGAGATACTCCACAATAGAAAAGGAATTTCTAGCCGTAGTATGGGCTACGAAGAATTTTAGAGCATATTTGTTAGGACGCCCATTCAAGATATACACTGATCACCAGCCGTTGAGAGGCATAGCCAACTTGAAAGACCAAACGTCTAGGCTAGCCAGGTTCAGACACAAATTGTCTGAGTATGATTTTGAAATCATATACAAACCTGGGAAGAAGAATCTGAATGCCGATGCACTCAGCAGAGTACCGCAGGCACAGAAAGTATCAGTAGTGCAAACAAGGTCCAAAGCACGGTCGGATAAGGAGAAGGCCGAGAGGATACAGAAGGACAAAGTTGATGCTACAAGAGATGTTAGCAATGCGGGTTTCGATACCAATGAGCAAGCAGCCAGTAGTGTGGAATGGCTGAAGGATATAAAGGATATCCAGGCTGTGTTAAAGGGTTTCCATGATTCACTTCTAGGTGGACACCAGGGATTCTGGAAAACCCATGACAGAATTAGGCGAGTATACGGATGGAAAGGTATGCTCAAGGACATAAAAAAATACGTAAGAAGTTGCCCAAAGTGCCAGGCCAACAAAAGTTCAAGGCTAACAAAGATGCCCATGGTATTAACGGACACACCAAAGCAACCATTTGATAAGGTTCATATGGATATTGTAGGTATTTTACCTGAGACTGTTTCGGGCAATAAATACATCTTGACGTTCCAAGACGATTTCTCAAAGTATATGGCGTGCGTGGCTATACCCGATGCTGAAGCAAGTACGGTGGCCAAAGCATTCTTTGATGAAATTATAGCAAGATACAACATACCTAAGATTTTGATAACCGACAATGGTTCAAATTTCGTATCAAAACTATTCTCAGAAACGTGTAAAATGCTGGGAATCAAGAAGTTGCACATAACACCATATCATCCACAGGCGAATGGCTCACTGGAACGTAGTCATCGACCTCTGGCCGAGTACTTGCGCAGTTTTGCCAAGGAAGACGGCTCGAATTGGGATCAATGGTTAACCACTGCGATGCATGTACACAACAATACTGTGCATGTATCAACGAAGCAAACTCCGTTTAGAACACTCTACGGGTTTGATTTCAACATGCCAGCGAATTTGAAGCGCAAATGTGCGCCTGTATACAATGCTGATGACCCGAATAAAGTGCAAAAGTATCAGTTGCAGCGAGCGCACGAATTGGTTAGAGAAAACCAGGAATGTGCTAAACGAGTGGCCAGGGAAGCCTATAACAAGGTACTAAACCCAGTAGTTTTTCATGTGGGTGATCAAGTACTAATGAAGAATCAGGCTAGGAGAAACAAATTCTCACCTGTGTGGATAGGTCCGTATGTAGTAGCAGAGATCCGAAGCCCAGTTACAACAGTCGTAACGATTAAGGGAAAAAATAAAAAGCTACATAATAATTTATTGAAATTATTCCACTTTAGACCACACAAATAAAGACATGTGTTAGCAGTGTTTTACAAGTGTAAACACAAAAATAACAACGTAAACATGTACGTGTGTGTATCAAATAACACACACAGCTCCGATTTTCAAAGCCAAGGCCAGCAGAAGTGTGCCACTTAAAATCGAGCGATTAAAGTTGACGTAATAAAAATGCTTATTATGCACTTTGGTCGAACGAAGCACAGTAGGGAAAAATATTTTTTTTTAATATTAAATGATAAATATTGCACGTAATTTAAAAAATAAAATAAAATAATAAGACAGTCGTGGGTAAGTAATATAAAACTTAACTTCAAATATGTACATACATACATACGGCGGTTGATGAAATGAAAGCAGTAGCGCCGGCACCGTTGGTGAAGTAAATATATATGTATGTAACTGTATAATGTACAGAATGAATGTACGAGGGAATATTTAAAAAAGTAAGTATTTTAGTTAAGAGGAATGGGTATGTGCGTATGTATATTTTTGCAGATACTGCAGACGGCTATATGTAGATATACTCGTACATAGGTTTTAACTGTTTATTGTTTAGGAAATTTACGTATGAAAATTTGAAAAAATTTATAGGTTGATTGGGAAAATAAGCAATTAATTCTAGGTAATTTAAAGCGCCTCGAATGTATGTATGTAGCCATATACGAGCTAATTACAGGATGGAAAATAGAAACGTTAATGGATATATACATATCAGGCTAGAAGTAAATTTAAATAAAAAGTAATTGTATGCGATGAAAGATATAGTCATGCAATGGACAAAGTTTTGACACAAACGGGATTATTTTGTATAATCTAGCTTTTGTCGGAGGGCCGATGAATTGGTTCAAAGTTGAAATGAGTGATAACTCACGTGTTGAAAAGGAGCACGGAAAATTAATCAGAGCAAAACTGATGCCCTATATGGCTATGAAAACGCATAGTCCAGTCCTCTTTTCCTCCAGGATACGGTAGCGAATCCGATAATGTAAGGGGAGAAGACGAGTGGATGGCAAATTGAATGATATATGTAGCATTCAATTATAAAAAAAACATGTTGTAGAAATATTGTTTTTTGTTTATATATTCAGGAATAGCGTATGTTTAAGAAAAGTTACAGATTAAAAAATTATAATCTGAGTAAAAGTTCAGATTAAAATTAAAGGTAGTTTAGAAAAAAAAAATTAGAGTTAAAAAATTAATTGTTTAAAATCTAACTTTATAATAAAATAAGTGTTATAATAAAAAGAAAAAGAAATTATACCCAAGAGTATATATAGTACTTATAGTGTATTTATTTAAATATTATATAATTTTGAAATTCATTTATTAAATTGACTTATGAAATGTTTGACAAAAATTAAACATAGAAGAAATATCAAACTAAAATGTATATTAGAAAATTGAGAAAATTATTATAGGTGTTCTCTAAATAGCTCTGATGATGTGAAGCGAAGCAGGAAGTTCCGGGAACAGCGGATATCGGAAGACGGTGCGGACTAAAGGACCAACATAGTATTCGGAAAGATGCGTTTTTGAAAAACAGAGATTTTTGGCAGTTATCTAAGGTTTGTGATCCCAAGGATACCAACATATTAAATTGGGGATGAATGGCGACGGATGTAATTTTAATTTTGCGAAACGGCATATGGCCGCAGCATTTGAACGCGTTGTGGATGAGTTATTGACAAAGAATCAAAAATTAACAATTTTCCTTGCGGAGTCATATTTTGCATTGGACAGTTTTATATTACAAGGTCCACCCAGTGTATCACGATCTCAACAGAATCGATTTTGAATAAGTTGAAGATGGGTAAAAGCTTAAGGAGGGTGACTGAAACCACCACCTAATATAATAAGCAGAGGAAATTTGGCTCACGGAAGTTAATTGCTTCATTGAAGTATATGTCCAATCTAGAGTATGAACATATGATATGTGATTTACATATGAAATATGATTTAATACAAGAGGACACAGAGACTGGTAACCGAACACAGTACACAAATTACATAATTGAACGTGTATCTCAGAAAAATACCGATTGTCTCCATATCAAAGCCAAACGATGTCAAATACCATTATGAGGAAGCTCAAGAGAAACACTTCCACCATAAAACGCATTGCTGCAAAGTAAGAAGGTGTATTGTAATCTCTCATGTATTCCAAATGATTTTTACTGGTTGAATACTACTAGCAGAGGCAGTACCACCTACAGCCGTGGGGCACACTATAAAGGGAAAGAAGAAGGATACTAAAAGCAAAGTTTTAATGGCAAACCAGATCGCCAACCTATAACATCTTTGTACGTACCGATCCAGAAAGAAGGGAGGGGTATGCAGAGTTCATCGAGGGACTTCACTCTGACAACGACGGTCGTCAACTGGACCAGCAGGTAGCAGAGGGCGCAGTATAATATAAGGTTTTATGTATAGAATAGAATTGTGTTATTGTTTAGATATTTGTATATACGCCAATGAGAAAAGAGTCAATGAAAGACCAAATTATAAAAAGGGGAATATAAAAAAAAAATAATGATGGATAAAAATAAGAAAAAAAAAAAAAAAAAAAAAAAAACAAACAAACAAAAACAAAAACAAAGTAAAGAAAAAAATAAAAATAAAAGAAAGAAAACTACAAAAGAAAATAAAAGCTAGAGAAAAAAAAATATATATGGAAAAGAAAAGAATAAAAAAGGAAGAAAAAACCGTGATAGAACCCAAACAAGGCGATTTCATGGAAAAAAATAAAACAAATTATATATATGTACTATAGAGTTAAATAAATGCACATAATTGTTTACAGTGCAAGAAAAATATTGTAGAGATTTTATGGAAGTTAGTTGCACTAACTTCTTTTAGAAAGAGGGGAGGGATGTTGTGAGTTAGAATCAAGCTACTTACGCGTAGTTGACTCACAGCACCGGCTCCTATTAAATTCATTAAGAACGCACATATTTTTAGGGTGCAAATATTGAAAATGAACAGTAATTATTCATTAATTATGATGTAAACTTTTAGGGTGTCACAGTTCCGCAGTCAAGCTGACGAGGGGCATTTAGAATGCACCGACGACACTTTTACTTGCAGTAGGTCAGCGGGCTTGAGCAACTGACACCAAATAACAATTGCGTAACTGGAACACCAGAAAAGTGAAGACGTAGACTGTAATGTTTATTTGTAAATAGTATATAAGACTTAGCATTTTAAGAATAAAGCTCTCTTGTTGTTTTAAACCCAAAATAGTGCAGTGCTCGTTTAATAAAGTGGTGTAGGTTTTGCAGGTTCCCGCGACAGGACATTCTAGAGGACGTCTCTCGCCGACAAGCAGATACGGACCCCAACAGCTTCCTGTTTGGGGTACGGCTAGTGAGGGGCCTCTTTTCTTCGTGGGTACTGGTCACTTGGCTTTGCACAGCGGTGATCCTTCTTTTCCTGTGCTTTACACTTGCACTGTTTGTTGGTTTGTTTCACTTAATTGCACAATGATGAGAACAGCTTTTACGTTCACACTTTTCTAGCGGTTATTACT
Organism: Clusia tigrina; assembly: GCA_920105625.2. Taxonomy (NCBI): domain Eukaryota; kingdom Metazoa; phylum Arthropoda; class Insecta; order Diptera; family Clusiidae; genus Clusia; species Clusia tigrina. The sequence goes on along the minus strand of OV050030.1, from coordinate 143,121,523 downwards.
GTGTTGGTACCTTTATAATCTGCACTGCTTTAGGGCTTTTATAATTTATTTTGCGGGTACTTTCGCGTTTATTTTATTTTATATTTTATTTTTATTTTTATTTGAATGCGCGAATAGAATTCGTTAGGCTTTAAGGATACTGCACTAACTTAGGCCTTTTGTTTCCTCTCGCGGCTTACACTTGTATGTCCTGTAGTTTTATAACTTTTGCTTGGGCGCCAGTTAAGGAAAATTATTATTAAGTTTACAACAAATAATACATTTTTTTCTCTCCTTGTTTCTAATTTCACCATCAATACAAGAGAGAATTTATAATAAACTTACAAAATGCTTAGCACCTAAAGCTGGTTCAATTGTTTAAAGTAAAATAATTCTTCGAACTGTGCTCTCCAATTTTAGTGGGAATTGAAGAGAGCGGAGCTAATATTTTGTGAAAAGGGACTGATGGAATTTTATATGGAATTTATTAATTTGATTATTATTTTGTCGAAAAGTAATGATCAAATTTTGAATAGATTTTATTAATTTGGTTGTATTTTGCCGAAAAGGAATGATCAAATTTTAAATGGAATTTATAAATTTGGTGTTATTTTGATGAAAAGGTTACAAACTAAATAATAAAAAATAATATTAATTATATTTTTTATTTATAAATGAACTCATATTTGACCTATAAGGAATCAATTTTTTTTAAGGAACTCCAAAGTGAATATAAAAAAAATTATTTTTTTTTTTTTTAAGAAAATCTAAAATTTTTTTTGCTTTGTTGTTAAAAGAAATTTTTATATAAAAATGAAAGATCAAGACGAAATTATTGAAAGATTAAGAGGACTTAATTTGACTCCAAATCCCAATACCAATTTACCTCAACCTAATACCAACCCATCCGGTCCTGATCAACTAGTAGTAAATGAAGACTTAATAAAAGAAATTAACCTCCGTGTTACAGCCTCATTAGCTAATATCAATACCCCATTTTTAGAAAATTAATACCACGAATATCCTATTACAGTCAGCTCAGCAAATATAAACGAACTGGACAGAATTCCAGATATTGTAAAATGTCTACGCGAATTTTGTGGCCGACCAGGAAAATTCAACTCTTGGCGAAAGTCTGTTGACAAAATTTTTTCCGTTTACGAAGAACTAAAGGGAACACCAATGTATTATACGATTCTTCATACTGTCCGACATAAGATCGTAGTAGAAGCAGATACAGCATTAGAGTCTTATAGGACACCACTCGATTGGGTCAAAATTAAGAAGTGCCTCATGATGCACTATTCAGATAAAAGAGATATAGGGATGTTGGAATACCAAATGACAATATTAACCCAACGTAATACCACTATAGAAAACTTTTATCAATGCATCTATCAGCATTCCAATTCTTATCGCGAAAAGTGTCTAGATACCTTTATCCGCGGTCTCAATGGCGACTAACCCCGCTTACTCAGTATTCGAGAACCTACTAACTTGCCACAAGCTCTACACTTGTGTCAAAAACTCGATAATATGACATACCGCATGAATTATGCACAAAATAGTTCAAATCATTTCAAGAAACATAATGAACCACCACCTAGATCACCGCATCAAAATCAATTGTCGTCACAAGTATCTGGAAGTAAATTCTTCCCAGAACTGGCACATATCCCTCAATTCAGGAATCATTATAATAATAATAATAATAATCGTCCATTTCAGCCAAACTATGAAAATTCTAATCCACACAGACTCCAAACCAATTATCAGCACTTTACAATCAATAATCCACAGAGATTACTACCAATAACCCAATTTGGCCAACAAAACCAATCTGGATTCAATAACAGACAGCTCTTGCCACCTAAATACCTAAATACCCATGGAAGTCGACTCGTCAATGAATACTAGAAAGATAGATTACCAAAATTTACCTTATTTCGCCCAAAAGCGTCCGGCTACGCAAAAAACAAACCCTATAAATAAGATCCAACAAAATTTCTATGCAAATACAAGCAATTTTAACGAAATGGAAAATAGTTTCAGAAATGTTAATCCTGATCCCAATCAAATATTTCCAAGTGAGTCTTACCAAAATGACTATCAACAAGTATCCGAAACTGAATGTCAAGAATTTGAACAAAACACTGACAACTCAGAAACCGATAGTATTTATTTTTTAGACTAAATGTGCCTTCACTGTCATACTTCGAATTTAAAGCAAGGGACGGAGACACACACAACTTTTTAATTGACACCGGCTCAAATAGAAACCCAATATTAAATGAAAAAGAATTTTACGTAAATTCCGTTGCAGGAAGTATTCTAATAACACATCACACATTCGTAAACATTTTCGCGCCACAAACAGATAAGTTAAAATTCTTTATAATGCCTACGTTGAAAACTTTCCACGGCATTGTAGGAAATGACAATTGAACACAACTAAAAGCGACGATACACACAGACAAAAGTTTTATGATTATTTCCCCGAATATTAAAATTACACTCAAGTAACAACTGGCGCAAGATATTAATCATATTAATTTACGGATATCTCATCTTTCAGATGCACAAAAAATTAAATTAACCAATATCATTGTCCACAGCTGTTTTCCAACCCCAATAAAAAGCTTACATACACTTTCCATTAACAATGGAAAATTCGAATTTGTTAGATTACCCTTTGGGCTGAAAAATACCCTAGAAATATTTCAAAGAACTTTAGACGAAATACTGAGACAACATATTGGAGGTGTTACGTCTACATAGACGATATCATCATTTATGGCAAAAATGAAAGAGAACATTTAGAGAAATTTAGAAATGGTATTCAGAACACTTGAATTAGCCAACATGAAAGTTCTGTTGGACAAGTGCGAATCTTTAAAAAAAAGAGGTAGAATTGCTAGGATACGTGGTAGGAATAGACGGAATACAAACAAACCCAAAGAAAATAGATGCAATAACAAAAATGCATTTACCGAAACATTTTTAGAAACTCCGATCATTCCACGGAATGTTCGGATATTATCGGCGATTTATTTTCGATTATGCCAAAATAGCCAAACCCTTGACAAATCTTTTACGAGGAGCAGGAGGATGCATATCAAAAAATGCTTCAAAAAACAAATCCATAAGCTTAGACAAAAATGCAATAGTTTCCTTCAATAAAATAAAAAATTGGTTGATTTCAAAGGACGTCATTCTTTCGCACCCAATTTCGAAAAAGACTTTGAATTAACAACTGACGCATCTGATTATGCGATCGGTGCAGTTTTATCCCAAAACAATAGGCCAATCACGTTTATCTCTAGATCACTTACTAAGACCGAAGAGCACTACACCACCAACGAGAAAGAGATGCTTGCCATCATCTGGTCCCTAAATTCAGTCAGGAAATATTTATACGGCTCAAAAAGGATAAACATATTTACAGATCACCAACCGCTCAAATATGCTCTATTTGCAAAAAATACTAATAGTACGATGAAGAGATGGAAGGCAATCCTCGAAGAGTACAACTATCAGCTCACTTACAAACCCGGTAAAGCAAATGTTGTCGCAGACACCCTTTCTAGGATACCTGTCGAAAGTATTCTCTCACACCAACAGTACTCGTACATAGCCATGAGAGCTCTAGCCATGATTTCATTTCTTGCACAGAAACCTCTATAAATGTCTTCAAAAACCAAAATTTTGTTTAGGCATGGCCAAAGTTCAACTTATAAATTCAAAATTATTTTCCCAAGCTATCATAGACATATAATTACAGAACCACAGTTTACAGAGTCAATCCTGGTATCACTTTTAAAGATATATCTAATTCCTTCAGTAATAAACGGCATCCATACCGAAAAATCTGTGATGGGTCAAATACAGAGTATTTATCCACTGCATTTTAGAAATTATAAAGCCAGATATACCCAAAAAATAATAGAAGACGTAATTAACGAACAAGAACAAGAAAATATCATAATTGGTACACACAATCGCGCACATAGAAAGGCTATAGAAAAAAACACCAAATATTAGAAAAGTGTTACTTTTCAGGGATGCTTAGTAAAATCAAAAGAATAATAGCCAATTGTACCACATGCAAGGAAAGTAAATATGATAGACATCCAAACCAAACAAAAATAAATGAAAAACCGCTGCCAACCTTTCCTGGACACACTGTTCACATCGATATATTTCATACCGAAAAAAAGTTGTTATAACTGTACTATATAAATAGAAGATGTTAGGATATCATATTTTGCTTTGGGGTACCCAAATCGATAGATATAGATAACGAACCTTCACTTAATTCGGCCATGATCAAATTTATGACGCAGGACGAGCTAGGGATAGAAGTTTATACTACTCCACCATACAGGAGCCAGGCGAATGGTCAAGTAGAACGGTTCCATTCAAGACTCGTGGAAATATTGCGCTGCGTCAAAGAAAATGGATGCCATCGAAATTTTGAAGAACTCTCAGAACGTTCAGTAACGGAATACAACCACACAATTCATTCAGTAACAAGAAAATGACCAGTTGATTTATATTTCAATAGAAAAGTATCATTTATTCCTGACGATATAGAAAAGACAAGACTGGACAATATAAGCAAACTAACAGAAAAGGAGAGAAAGGACATTGAACACCACAATAAAAATAAACAAGACCCAAAAACGTATCTCCCAGGGCAGGTAATTTTCGTGAAACGAAATAAAAGATTAGGGAGTAAATTATCCAAACCATATACTAGAGAAATAGTCACAGAAAATAGAAATAGTACGTTGCTAACAGAAAAAGGAAAAATAATTCATAAAAGCCTAATCAGGAACTGATTATTGTTCTTTTAAAGGTTACTCATCTTATTCTCATTATGTATAGCAGATATGCAAATTTTAGATTACACCAACTCACAGCTGGTTGTCATTAACACAGGTATTGCAGACTGGTACATTTAAATTAATTCATATTATCGACTTAAAACAATACGAGGATGTGACTAGCAACATGGAATCGACAAACAAGATAAAAATTCGGCAAGATCATCCCCTCTATACCATCCTCTCCCACGAAATATCCCAAATTAACAATCATTTAAAAACCTGAATCCTCCGAAAAGACATAAAAGGCCATTCGATTTTTAGGTAGTGCTTGGATGTGGATAGCCGGAAGTCCAGACCATTCCGATCTAAATATATCGGGTTTTTCAATAAGAGCGCTACAAAAGTTTTTTTAAATAAAACAAAACCGGTTTAGATATCAATGAAATTCTTTATTCCTGTGAAAGCACGTTCGATGCCATTATGTATGGAACTCGATTTCTTTTGCATGGCCACCACGGGCACGCTTGCAGAAGTCCAGACGCTGAACCCAATTTTCAACGGTTTTCAAGCATAAATCGGCCGATACTGCTGCAATTTCACGTTCGATATTCGTACGAAGTTCATCAATCGTCGCTGGCTTGTTAGCATAGACCATAGACTTGATGTAGCCCCACAGGAAATAATCTAACGGCGTCAAATCGCACGACCGAGGCGGCCAAACGACTGGGCCATTTCGTGAGATAACACATTCACCAAACTTGGTTTGCAGTAAATTGATTGTGGCATTCGCTGGGTGGCTTGTGGCGCCGTCCTGTTGGAACCACATGTCCTCCAAGTCCATATTATCCAATTGGGGCCAAAAATATTCGGTTATCATTGAACGGTAGCGATTCGCATTCACAGTAATGTGCCGGTCTTGATCATCACGGAAGAAGTACGGCCCAATGACACCGCCGGCACATAAACCGCACCAAACCGTAATTTTTTCGGGATGCAATGGTGACTCATGGAGTACGTGTGGATTGCTGTCTAACCAATAATGCATATTTTGCTTATGGACGATGCCATTCAGCCAGAAATGAGCCTCATCATAAATTGGACGTAGCGCTCTTAAAGTTGAGGCGACTGACTCCGAATTTCGGTAGTAAATTTTAATAATTTCGACTCGTTGTTGGCTCGTATATCTTTGCTTGATGAAATAGCAAACCTTACTGAAGAGAAATGTCAAAAGAGCGGGAAAAAATATGGCGTCGTTTGCTGTCACTATCGATTTACTTTTGTAGCGTTCCTTTTGAAAAACACTTTATTAACAGATAAAATGAATAATGTACTTAAAAGTAATAACCAGCAATTTCTAATAAATAAAATGACAATCGATAAAATTAACGAACCAAATAATGTAACGAATGAAGTTCTAAAACTCGTTAAATCAGAAAGTAAAATTGAAAATTATTTAATTATGATTCTAAAAAGTAAGCTAGAATTGTGAAAAGAAGAAATAATAAATATCGAATAATCAATTCATTGGGCCAAAGCCACTATTATTAATTCATACTTGCTCTCAAATTATGAGATAGATTTAGTAAAAGATATTTTTGGTAAAGAGAGCATTCCATATCTTAATAAAGATTAAGCACTCTAATTCTTTGAAATAAAAATAGGAACAAATAATGAAACTATTATTTACATTGTCAGCCAACCTGAAACAAATACAGAAGTTTGTAAAAAATTGCTTAAAACCAGTAAAAATTAAAAATAAGATTAACAAAATTGAATATAATTCTATTTTACAATGTACGAACAGAATATTTGGAATAAAATTATAATGTAGAACCTATAATAAATTATCAATTTGCCCCAACGACAACATACGAGGGCGGATTGATATTGAAGCTACCTAAGTAGGAAAAAAACATTTTTGTTTTCAAAAACCATTTATTTCTCAATATAGTCTCCTTTTCTTCGACACACTTAGTAAGACGATATTCCAACTTTTTTATACCATCTGAATAATACGATTTCGGGAACCCCTCAAAATACGCGCTAGTTTCGGTAATCACTTCTTCGTTTGAGATGAATCTTTTTCCTGCGAGCCATTTTTTCAAGTTTGGAAACAGGAAAAAGTCACTAGGAGCTAAATCTGGACTATAAGGTGGATGATTAACCAATTCGAAGTGTATTTCACGTAATTTTAGCATCGTATCTAATGCTGTGTGAACCGGTGCGTTGTCTTGAAGAAAGAGCATTTTTTTCTTCTTTAAATGTGGTCGTTTTTGCTTGATTGAATCAATCAATTGATCCAATAATGCACGATAATACTTTCCTGTGATTGTGGATCCTTTTTCAAGATAATCGATGAGCAATATTCCGTGTGCATCCCAAAATACAGTGGCCATAACCTTGCCAGCCGATTTCACTGCCTTCGCCTTCTTCGGAGCACTTCCACCTGCTTCCACCCATTGTTTCGATTGATTTTTGGTTTCAGGTGTGTAGTGGTGGACCCACGTTTCATCAACAGTTATTAATCGACGCCAAAAATCAACAGGATTACGCTTTATCATGTCCAAACACCGCTGTGAAGTGGTCTGTCGAACTCGTTTTTGTTCGACACTGAGCAAACGCGGCACCCATCTTGCCGAAAGCTTTTTCATATGCAAATGTTCATGCAAAATGTTGAACACACGTTCATATGATATGTTTACCATTTCAACAATCTCACGCAACTTGACTCGGCGATCATTCATAACGATATAGAGGATTTTCTTGATATTTTCTTCAGTAACCACCTCTTTTGGCCTTCCTGTTGATGGAATTGTTGCAGTGCTTGTTTGGCCGCATTTGAATTCAGCAATCCAATATTTTACCATGTAATCTGACGGAGCAGACTCACCGTAATATTTATCGAGCTTTTCTTCTGTCTCTTTCACCGTTTTCCCTTTCAAATAATACTGTTTAATCACTGCACGAAATTCGCTTTTTTCCATTTTTCAAGAAACACAAAAGTTGCTTACTTCAAACGACTACAACAAATAAACTAATCGATGAATTTGCGTGAAATTTCAAAAGCTGACGTTTGACAGATCGCAATTCTAAAAAAAAAAGTTTTTGTGTTTGTGCCGCCATCTAGCGCTAAGTAGCTTCAATATCAATCCGCCCTCGTAATAGATATAAGTAATTGTAACGCTAAAAGGAACTTTCCTAATATGATATCAGAACGCATCGACTACAATTAACAACGAAACCTATGCATCAAAAGAAGTCAACACTTTTACTCCATTACCCGCCATATTTCAACCAAAATCAACATTACAAAAATTTGAAGAAATCCCATCATTAGAAATGAAGGAACTGAACGTCAACAATACAGAACGCATCCGCTCAATAGATTCGCACAACAAAATTGCATTCGGAACCAGCATCGCACTGACTGATGCAATAATCTTAATAGTAATCTTCGCTGGTATAAAAGTCCTACCACAAAGAAAATCGCTAAATGTTAAAATCACCAATCCAACCAAAAATGATATTGAACTCTCAAGATCCGCAATAGAAGGACTTAATAAATAATTCCCACAAACAACAGAGCCAAACGAGGACGTTTGAATTCAGGATGGGAAGTGTCAACACCATAAGTTATTCAAAATACATTCCAAATCCAAACTGACCAGAAATATGCTGACACCACGTCTACAAATGCACGCACATCCGCCGCATTCCGACATATCTTGGGAATCAACGTCAGCAAATTCTTGTTGTTGGTATGGCTCCCATCCGGTTTGTTCAGCGATCGAGATATGTAGGAAATTGATTTATCCTATCCAGTTTCTGCTGCGAGAGTACTCCTCCAATAGCAAAGTTGTAAGGTTATGAGGCTGATCAAAGTCTGGAAAGAGCAGAATGTCGTATGATATTAATATATATGTAATATTGTTAATATCCTCTATGGTATTACTGCTCAGCGAAGGTATCACACAGTGAAGAGCAGTTATCAAGGGGGCGTCGTCTGCAGTCAATTATTTGAGTCACTCCAAAAGAAGCTGGCACTATCGCTTAATTTCGTAATTCTTGCATTTGTATTTATATTTGTATTAATAAATACCAAAACCAGTTGTCAGTATCGTTTAATGTATTAATTCTTGTACGCTCAACTGTAGTTGCATATTATTAAAAAAGCCTGACGCAAGTGAATAAAATTGCAAAAAATCGGTCATATAGAAGCATTATTTTGGGCATTCCCATGCTCGGTAAGTAGTAACCAGCAGAATTAAATCCGTTGATGGAGGCAGAACAGTTAGTCGGTGGAATTAACGCGGTGAGTAATTTTCTCAGAGTTTAGTAGCCGAGCTGCATAAAAAATTTTGTGAGAGAAAAAAACGAGTGGAGGAAAACTTTCATGAGTATGTGTTACACATGAAAGAATGAAGGAATTCTTAAAATTAGGAACAAGTCTAAATTTTTGCTGTACAGTGTTAAAACGTTCGCGGACCTAAGAGAACAATTCATCATACATGCAGAATAAAGATAACTTTTTTTATATACAGGTTGATCAGTTGTGGGATTTTATTTCGGCGTTGATAAAAGTGTTTACCATTTCTTTTTTACAATTATTTGCCTGACTTGTCCCTTCTTGTCCCTTATTCGAAAGTTGCGGCACTTTAGTCTTCGATGGTTAACTGTATCCAGTTTAATTTTATTCTGGTTGATAAGCCTTTGGTTATTTAAAAATTGGGCTTACGCAGTGTTAAATCGGTTGTAGCCTCACCTCCAGAAACTTAGTTAATGGGGATAACTGTATAGTTAGTGTAACAAGATGAACTGAATGACCGCAGGAGTTCAATTTTTTGAATTTCTAAGCATGCTGAATAGGCTTCAGGCAACTTCTTTGGTTTTTGTATAATTAGCGTCCGGATAGGGCCGTCGTTAAGCTCCCTGCTGAAAACATCCATTTTACAATTCCTTTAAGTATCAATGAAAGCTCTCTCTACCGTTTTATCTGTATACGATTCGGTATTTATCTTATTTATTATGAGGGAGTGAGGTATATAACCAAAACTGACCGTGTTGCGTTAATACCTAACAACATGTGTGTCTTTCATTATACTTGCTTTCTTATTAAGAACGGACGCTGACATAGGAGTTTTAACTCTGTACAAAATCTTTACATTAGGGAATGCATGCTTAAGATGTCATTAATACTCTTACACTACAACATTATGAAACTACAATATGTTCGCCCTTAAATTCTTATAGATAATCCATATATATAATTTTATAAATATTCATTCTCCAATACGAATAGCATTTTATTATACGAGTACTAGGGTGGGGCGATTTGAACATCTTAATGGGCGCGTCGCGTTTCTGATTTTTGGGATTGTACTGAGCAAAAAAGTCCACTAGACCATACGCCTACGGTGAAAATCGAGCGTCCAGATTTTGACTTGCAGTTTTTTCTCAGACTTTATTTTTTTGGAAAATTGGCAAATTTTCTTGAGCTCATATTTCGTAAAGTATTTCAAACTTTGACTTATTTTCAAAAGTAAAGTTGTAGCTATTGTCTCGGGCTACAATTTCTCTGAACATATTACTTAGAAAAAACATCGTTTTCATGGTCGAAAAGTCGAAAATGTAGAAAATTCACCACTTTTTGTCACGTTTTTTTGGATATTTTGGCCTATAACAGCCAAACCATTGAGATTTTCGATCCAAATTATAGCCAAGACAATAGTTAAGAACTCTCTAGTACATCGCAAAAGCATTGGAACGCTCCTTCAGGTAGTTTTGGCCTTGTGAAAGTGCAAATTGTTCGTGAAAATATTGAAAAATTACCATTTTCAGTTGTTCATAGCGCAAAATCATAAAAATGTTTTATTTCTTATTTTTATTCTATTTTTTTATTTTATTCTATTTTATTCTATTTATTTTATTTCTTATTTTTTATTCTTCTATTGTTTTCAGTTCATTTGACGCATTTTTGTTAGTATATTGTAAACGATCACAGCATCAAATACACATAAAATTAAAGACGCATTTTAAAATATCTGCCGCAAATGTAAGTTTTAGAAATAATTGTTTCGTGTATAAACTGTGCAATGCTAATAAAAAAAAATTTTTTTAATTTAAGATATAAAAAATATGGATAATCCAGTGGATTCTGATAATACAGAGAATGTGGAGATGGAGACGCAGCCAGAATCATCAGCGTCATCATCAAATCTAGAACATATGCCTTCGCAAAAAGTATTGGCATTCAGTTTAGAGGCTGAATTCGACGATATTTTGCTTCCAACTACGAGCGACATTTTGAAACATTATTTTTTCTTGGCCGCTCGGTGCAAAAACGCAAATAAAATGTTTTCATACGACACATTCACCCCACACGTTTGCGACAAATTGATACAAATTTGGAACAAATTAAATATTGAGGTTATTGAAAAAAAAAATATTATTAAGAAATTGGGCAGATTATTGAAAAATTACCGTGAAGCTTGTAAGAGACAAACAAAAAATGATGCTAAATTCAGAGAATTTGTTGACAGCACAACGAACATATTTTACATCGGAAAATGTAAATGCCAGCTCAAAACAGCTCGATGTAATTGTGGCAAAATTCCTGACCGCCTCCATGAATTCATGTTGGATCAGCATAACGAACGCAGACTTACAATACCTGAATATTTGCCAGTCGAAACAGAAATATCGACTGTGCTACCATCTTTACATTCAGGTGCATCATCTGATCCAATATTTCAACCAACCGCATCAGATGTGCATGAAGTGCAAGTGAAAATCTGGAAGCTCGATTTTCACCGTAGATGTATGGTCTGGTGGACTTTTTTGCACAGTACAATCCCAAGAATCAGAAACGCGAAACGCCCATTACGATTTTTGTTCCGTCCATACTAATCGCCCCACCCTAACGAGTACATATCACATATTGGTAAATATTCAAATAATGGTAAATATTCAAATAATGTAATTCATTTAAGTTCAGTGTATTGTTGTCAATTTATAGTTCTAATTAAATAACATAAACAACAGCAGTTGTCTCACTAAACTGCTGACAGTGACAGTCAATTTATTACAGTGTCATAGCTATTACTAAGTGTGGTTAGTGTATGGGATAAATCACACATCATCTATTACATTTTCTTATTCCATTTCGATTTATTTTTTAATATTTAATGGAAAATATCCAATCGCCTCCACCTGGAGATGGTAAACTATCTAATAAACTAGAAATAAACCGAAATAAATTAATTGTTTATGAAACCATAATAAACCAACAGTGTAGTTTTCTCGCAGTACCTTGAGAGTATCTTTAAGCCGAATGACACATCGAGTGTAGCAGAAATCGAATATCTCCACCATGATAAGATGTCTAAATCCCTCCGGTTACAGACGTTGAGCTACGAACAGAAATAATAAAATTGAAGTCTAATAAGCCGACAGGATTATACCTCGTCACTAGTGAAATATTAAAACAGCTCCCTCAAAATGTAGTACCTAAAATAACAGAAATTATGAATGCTACTTTTATATTGGAACACGTTTATGTCTGGTGGAAACTTCCAAGGTAACAACAAGCCAGGGAGACCCAGTGCACCATGTAACATCAAATCGGCCTATATCTCTACTGCCCATAATTTCAAAACTAATGGAAAAATTTCTTGCTAAACCTTTCAACCACATTATTGAGCAGAGAAAACTAGTACCTGCGCACCAATTTGGTTTCTGCACGAAACACTCAAGTCCACAGAATAACTACAGTTATTGAAAACGCCTTCGAAGAAAAAAAGGTGTGTTCCGCTGTTTTTCCTGATGTGTCAGAAGCTTTCAATAAAGTATGCCATGACGGGCTCCTCATCAAAATTAATGCTCAGTTCCCAACACAGTATTATAACATACTAAATACATAACTATCAGATCGCTTTTTTCGAATCCAACAGGTAACCACATCCTCTGATCTAAAAGAAATAAAACCTGGTGCCTCTCAGGGTAGAGTGTTGGGACCCATCCTGTACCTACTCTTTACATGTGACTTACCTAAGGACGAAAACAGCGTCACAGCAAAATTTGCAGACGACCAGCCATTCTACCGATAGAAAAATCAGTGACTGATTCTATCGTACAACTACAACATCATTTTAAAAAAATCTTTCAGGGAACAACTATATGTCGCATTAAGCTGAATGAATCTAAATCGGTCAATATAAACTTCACATACAATAGTGCCCGATATCTTACGGCGTACAAATCCCGTACCATATTTAGCTATTTACCTGGATACTAAGCTTAGATGGAACGCTCAAAAAGAAAAAAGAAGAACTTGAATTCAAATTCAGAAATATGTAATGCCTTATGGGCAAACGATCTGCAATATCCACATATACTAAAATTATCTTATACAAGCAAGTAGTAATGATGGGCTCATAGATTTGTAAAGTGGCGCGAGAGCTAGCGCACAATTTAATTCGGTGACTTCAAGAGTGCAGCCAAATATTTTAATGAGAAGCGATATGTTTGGTTACCAGATCGAATCTGATTTATAGATAAAACCTTATCGCTATTTATACCTGAATTTCTAATAAATAGCGATAGCGTTTATCTATAATTTGTAAAAATATTTATGTTATATTAATTACTTAAAATTTTACCGGTTTATCTTTACAAAGTTATATACATATATATTCTTTTTTATAAGTTTTTATGTATTTTTTTTTTATTTTCTTACTTAACTATTTGAAAATATGATATTTAAATTTTTACAAATTATTACTTGTTTTTGTTTTAACATTTTCTTACTTAACTGCCATTATTGTAGTGTATTTCTTATGATATTATTCTTATGAATAGTTTTATAATCTAAACCATTTTTTTTTTTTTTTTTTTTTTTTTTTGCTTTAAATGCGCCTAAATATGGCGGCTTTAGTTTTATCTTAGCGTAATTTTAAATTCTTATCAGGTCTTTTCTAATTCTTAAATAACCTCCATGTGTTGCATTATGATACTCATCTATCAGCATATATTCATTTAAATCGTTTAATACTCTCTCTGGGGTGGCATATGTCATAATTGTTAATTATATGATTTTTGTTCTTAATTTTTATTTGCGCATTCATTTAAATTCTTAAATTCTTCTTTGGCACATATTTTAAATATTTCATCATTGTTTGCTACAGCTTATTCATTATGTTTTTTTTTTCGTTTTTGATATCAATTTCATCAGAATCGAGTCTACTCTCGCTGATTTATCATTGCTTCCTGCATACTTTATATATTCTTTATTCCTCCTTGATATCAGTTTCTTCAGTATCGAATCTAGTTTCGCTGATTTATCACTGTATCTTATATTTATATTTGATGACAGCTTGTTCTGGTTCGAATCTTGATTCCCACGCGGATTTCATTATTCTCAATTTTTCTCGTGCACTTTCTTTTATTTATTTTGCCATTCTAAATTCTTTGATTTCCTCTAATATTGATGTCATTTATAGATGTGCAATCCCAAATTTGAAGTTGATCAGACTTCTGCTGAGATATACAATCCTCTGTTTGCTCTCTTAACTTTGCCTCATGCCCCTTTTAATTATTAGTGTTTTTCATCAATATTGGTATCATATTCTTGAGTATGCTGGAGTTTAATTCTATTATAGATAATGCGTCTGCGTTCGAATTTATTTTACGCTTTTTTATAGTATGTCAAAATCAAAATGGTATTCTTGTCATTGTAAAAAGTGATACTAAGGGTTGGTGGCAACTCAAAATTTTTTTGACTATATAAATTGCTAAAATTTCTTTTCAATTGCTGGTTTAACTACACATATTTTCTTTTCAAAACTTAAAGGAATTACACTGCGCAACAGCCATTTTGGTGCCGAAGATTTTTGAGCTGATTATAGATAAATATGTTGTGCTGAATTCAAATATGAATACCGTTTTTCATTAGCAGCTCTAGTTTTCAAGATACAACAATCGATGGTCTCGATTATTACTGCAATTTAAAAAAAAGCAAAAAATAAATTTTATATTTATTTTAAATTGCTTGTAAAATAATTAAATGACCAAATTTAATTTACATTTAAGATTATCAATATTAATTTGCATTTAAGAAATTTTTTTTCCGGCACATTCTAGAATGAGCACCTGGAGCACAATCTCTTATTAAGCTCCAACAATAGTCTGCCATCATATGATTATCCCATCTTCCTTGGTAACGAGATTCCATTTTTTTCATATCCTGATGGAAACGCTCACCTTGCTCCTCACTTGTGTTTCCTAAATTCTCTGGAAAGTAGGATAAATGACAGTGCAGGTAGTGAATCTTGATGCTCATGTTACATCCAATATTTCGGAAATTGTTCAACATGTTGTTCACTAATTCCTCATAATGAGTGGCTTTGTAGTTGCTCAAAAAATTGTTGACAACTGCTTCAAATACCATCCATGCACTTTCAAGGTCAGTCGTCGAATTTTTAAAATTAGGATCTTTTATTAATTGTCTTATTTGGGGACCTTCCAGACTACCAGCTTGGAGCTTTTCGGAATTTAGTCCTGGCATTTTTCTGCCTATGTACGCAAAACATTCTCCATCTTTATTTAGTGCCTTAACAAATTGTTTCATCAATCCAAGCTTTATATGCAATAGGGGAAGTATAATTTTATCTCTGGTAACTAAGGGCTCACGAATCACATTCTTAACACCAACAACCATTGCGTCTCTTACAGGCCAATCTTTTTTTTGCCAGAGATCTGGTTTGGCTCTTCTGTCCCAAAAGCATATAAAGCAAGGAAATTTTGTGTGGCCACTTTGCTGGCCGAGGAGAAAATTAACCATTTTTAAGTCCACACAAATTACCCATTGATGTTCATGGTACTTAATTTTATTCATCACCAAAGCAATCGTATCATATTCTTCTTTTAATTTTTTTTAATGTGAATTGGTATATCCGCATATTTGTTGCCAATGTGCAATATAACACATTTTAAACTCCTTTTACAGCTGTATATAAACAACCGACAATCGCTTGATTGATACCTATATATGCCCATTTCTTTTAAAAGTCTAGAAATATCATTAGAAAATACAACATTTTCTTCTTCAGAGAAAAAACGAAGTAAATTTTTCTCTCTTGTTCGGTAGAAAGTTATTTTTATTCCGGGGTTCAGGCAGTTTTTTATCTTCAATCTCGAAGCAAGCAATTCACAACCTTCCTTTGACAGACCAAGGTCTCGAATCAAGTCTGATAACTCTTCTTGACTGAAGCTTTGCGAAGTTGATTGTGTTTCTGTAAAGTCACTGTCTAAATCACGATCGCTATTTAAAGCATCACCTGCAGCAATTGATTCATCTGCTGAAAGCTCTAGAAACTCATTAAATGTTGAAATTCGAATTTCATTTGAATGAGGAATAGGACCTCTTGCTGAGGGTATATCAGGATACTTCCACTTGCCACGGTTATTTCTATTTATGCCAGTGATTCTGACTTTGCAAAAGTTGCAATCATCAATGTAATTTTTAGGTTCTCGCCAAATCATTGGAATTCTGAATTTAAGACATTTACGTTTACCATTGGTCCACTGACGTAAATGTTAAAAAGTATAACGCCAAAGTATGCCAAATAGGATTTTTTAACAAATTCAGAAATTGACTTTCTGTTTTGTTCTCCACAAATGTAACAAAACACATGAGTTTTATTCACACATCTTCTTCGATTCATACTCAATATTATACAATATAAACAATATTACACAGTACAATAGAAAAAAAACTACACAACAGATTAAATAACGCACTCCTAGTCAACACCACGTTGCTTCATGAAACTGCAAATTCATATGTGATATTTATACGTCCAAGCAAAATATGTGCTACGCCGACAACATTGATAACGGCAAATTGAACACATTGGCATAGCGGGACTCTTTGCTGTCAATAAGAAACACAGCTGCAAAAATGTTAATATTTAAAAAAATATTTTGAGGTAACATTTGTGCTACTTATATCTGCTACCATTGCTGTGAGCGTGGTTATGTTAGTGGGGATATGCATATGTACGTAAATGTATGTGCATATCTTTAAAACTAGAGCTGCTAGGGAAGAATGGTTTACAGTTTTGAAATCAGCGCACAAAATTTATATAAAAACAGTTGAACAAATGCACAAAAAAAATATATTTTTTTTGTTGCGCAGTGTTTATAATTACTTTCTGATGCGAATTAATATATTTATAATAATAATATTTATATTATATATGGTCTTTAAATTAAATTAAAAGTCACATATGTATACGTATATAAAAATATTAAAGATTCTTAACTAATATTTAAATGTATTAAGTTGCTTAACTATAATATTAAAATAAATTATTTGTAGGAAGTTTCGCTTACTCTATTTCTAAAGATAAAATTATGCAAAGCTAAAATTATAACCTTCCTTTCCTTTGTTATTATTTTTTTTAAATTTGTGAACACGTACAATTAAAGTCAAAGATATTTTTTTTTATATTAAATATAGTTTAAGAAAATGAGATACAAAATAAGTTTAAAATGTTTACAGCATTTTAGCATGCTCCAAAAGATCACTGGTAAATTTCGATATTTCCGATTGTGGTCGTTTACAGACTGACAAAATAACTTAATGATATGAGATACTCTTATGTCATCTGTGTCAATATCTAAACTTCATCGTTGTCTACCTCGATGGCCTCGCCCGGTGGATCAAAGATTTTTTGCAGTTCATCATACAGCCACATCTCCAAAGCCAGTCGCTTTCTTATTACACTCATCTGATGGAAACCATATTTGGCGGTTAGGTACTTCTCCTGTCGCTTCTTCACTTCGGAACTTCTCTCACTAAAATTGACGCGTAAATTTTGTTGGCTCGGTGAACCAATTATTCATTTTTTTGACACCGCACTGCATATTCAAAACATCTTTGGTCGATTTTACGTAGTCTTATTACTGTCTTTTTTGAAGTGGGTTTGAGACTGTAGTTTGGAGTCTTCCTTCTATATGTGGACGCGGCAGAAATTCCATATGATGTCTTCATTCACTATAGACAAGGTTTGCGCAATCGTGGACATCAATTAAATTCGGCAGGACCCGACATCAGAAGTGCCAGTTTGGCAGAATCGACATGTAATTATGGCAACCAAACCTGGCAGGATCGCCATGTAATGATGGGTTCAAAGTATTTGTCAAACGGCGCGAGAGCTAGCGCACAATTTAATTCGGCGACTTCAAGAGTACAGCCAGATATTTGAGTGAAAAGCGAAATGTATGATCGCCATGTAATGATGGGCTCAATATATTATATAGCGGCGCGAGAGCTAGCGCACAATTTTTATCGGCGACTACAAGAGTACAGCCAAATATTTAAATGAGAAGCGATAAGTTTGGTTTCCAGATCGAATCTATTTATTGATAAAACCTTATTGCTATTTATACTTTAATTTCTTTTGTGCTAAGACTTAGTATATAATATGGTTCTTAATACATAAAGGGGGCTTTTGCAATGTCAGCGAAAAGTATCACGGTCAATGCTGGCGTACATTCGTTCAACGGCATTGAACATTAGAATGCAGTGTAATCAAAAACGTGCGCGCTTTTCGCGCTTCATAACGTGGACATTCTCATATAAGAGTTCGATGTACTTATGTTGGGTCTCCGCTCACATTGCATTTGCCTACGCCGGGTATGGTGCTGGCGTTTGTGTGTATATGCATACATTATACTTTTCATACACTACAAAGTGATTAATCCGGTATAGACCTTTGGAATTCAACTACGGGGTTGCTGCAGTTCCTGCAACATAATGCAGATACAAAGATTCTAAAATAAAGTGCAGAAATATGACATAAATACACCTTGGTATATCAGCAGCAGCGATCGCGAACGCGATCTTTGCTTCTAGATAGTTGCCGGTGCAATACAAAAATAAGCAAAGTCCCACATGGAAAGACTATCTGACCATGTGAACAGCGAAGCCTCAATCCTTACTGACCCAGCTGATGGAAGGAAACACTAAAACGTAAAAAGCCGCACCATCTCATATAGTAACTAACTTCTCTGCAAGTATTGTGCAAAGCATTGATAAAATGCCTTTTTTAATATTGGAGGAGCGTGTGCAGTTGCTACATGGCTCCAAGCCGAACTACGGATGAGATTGAGTCGACACTGGACATAGTTGTTCTAGATGCATCCTGTAGATTGAACCCTGTAGTAATTTCTGGCGATTTCAATGCATGGGCAACTAAATGGGGCTGCGGCCGGACCACACCAAAGGGTCATATCCTCATGGACCCACTGGCAGCACTTGACGTGATCCTCTTGAATACCAGCGAGATGAGTTTTGGTAGAGGAGGTGCCAGTTTTGCGATAGACGTAATGTTCGTGACTAGCATGCAGGTGAGGAGGCAAAGTGGCTTGTGAGTGACATATACGAGGTGTGATCAAAAAATAACCGTTATTGTGTGATCAAAAAATAAAGTATTTATTTATTCATCAACAACTATCTTGTCCCCTTTAAAGTAATTCCCCTCAGATATAATACACTTATGCCAGCGTTTTTTTCAATCATCGAAACACTTCTGAAACGCTTTTTTTGGTATCGCCTACAGCTCCCGTTTCGATTTTTCTTTTATCTCCTCAATCGTAGCAAAACGCTTTCCTTTCATCGGTGTCTTCAGTTTTGGAAAGAGGAAAAAGTCAGTGGGGGCCAAGTCCGGTGAATATGGTGGTTGAGGCATGATAACGGTTTTATTTTTGGCCAAAAACAGCTCCTGAGCGATGTCCATGCGACATTGTTTTTGCTCAAAATTTAGCAATTTTGAAACAATCTTCGCTGCCGCACGTTTCATGCCTCGAACGATACGCCAACATCATCAGCAACCTCTCTGATAGTGATTCGACGATTATCCAAACTCATTTTCTTCACTTCGTCAATGTTTTCACCGGTTGTTGACGTGCTCGGGCGACCAGGACGAGCATCGTCATTGACATCTTCTCGGCCTTCCTTAAACCGGTTATACCACAATTGAACTTGTGTTCTGCTCATAGTAGACTCGCCAAAGGCCACAGTCACCATTTCAATTGTCCTTGCGCATTTAATTTCATTTTTTACACAAAACTGAATACAGTTTCTTTGATCCATTTTTTTCGAATAGTACAAAATCGAATAGCACACCAAAACACGACTAACCTTTTTATCTGTCAAAAACAAACTGACAATCCAAAATGGTTGGTATTGCCAACATATATAACAGACATGTGTACCAACATAAAAAAAAAATGCGAACATCGAACATACGTAACTCACGAAAAGATGAAAATAGCGGTTATCTTTTGATCACACTTCGTACACCCACATCGATCACCAAGCTATAATCTGTGAGTTGCAAAGGGCAGCGCATAGGTCCGACATTGAAAGCTTGGAGGATAAACAGCCTTGACGACGACGTCCTAGCAATGATACTTGAGGATTTTTCAGAAGAAATGGAGAACCACTTAGCAAGAAAGGCAGAAAACGCCTGCGACAATAGCCATGAGATCATATGGTGGTTGCATAAATCTGTATAGTGCTGGACGGATCCTATAGGCAAACACCGCAAGCATGCCATTCTGTGAAGAGACGGTATCAACGGTCTATACGAAAACGAGATTCCCTTCAGAAGCACTAGGCCTACAAGGAAGCCAGGAATTGACTAAAGAAGACCATTAAGAAAAGCAAGATCAACAGATTCACTGAAATATGCGAACAGGTGGACGATGACCGAAAATTTGCTATGGTACAGGCAGCCGGCTCCAACCTATAAAATGTTGCTCAGACACATAGTGGCACAGCTCTTTCTGGTATAGAACTATGCTCCATACGAGCTCCCTCTCGAGCAAACGGAGGAATGCATACTCAGTGTAATTATAGATGAGGTGTTGCGGGCGGTTGGGAAATTTGGGGACCAGAAGGCACCTGGCCCAGATGGAATCTCCAACCGAGTGCTCAAAATCGTAGCTGCACTGAACCCAGAGCCACTGAGGAAAATATACGAGGCTGGCGGGAAAAATTCTGGAGCGGATAATCTGTAATAGAATTGATGGGGCCATTGCAAAATCTGGAGGGCTTTCAAAACGGCAATATGGCTTCCGAAAGGGGAGATCCACCGTGGACGCCAGCAACGAACTTGTCCAGACGGTCAAAAAAGCGATCCAGGGGAAACGATGGAGGGATATTGTCGTGTGGTCACCCTAGATATCAAGAACACTTTCAACTCAGGCTAGCTAGGAACGGATAACCAGCGCGTTAGCAGAGTTTGGGGTACCCATCTACCTGAATCGAATGATTGCCATTCAAAAGACCGCTGGACAAGAAGACTGATCCCCAATATTCAGAAATGGGCAAGCAGGTCACATTGTGAGGTGAATTACCACGTCACACAATTCCTGACAGGCCGCGCATACCTCCACAGATTCCACTTGGAGGAATCCCCCTACTGTGCAAACTGTAGAGGTACGGACATAGAAGATGCCAAACGTGTCTATTGCCTACGGTATAGAAGTGCCAGAGAGGCACTGAAAGGAGTGCACGGAGAGACCGTGATGTTCGACAACATACTGCAGTATGTGCTTGAGAGCCCGGAGAAATGAGCTACAGTGTATGACACCACCGCGGCCATTATGAAAGAGCACCGACACCAGGAGTGGCGAATTCGACCTATAGAAAACAGCTAGGAGGAGTCCGCTTTCACTTTTTCTCTGGTCAATTATTATGGAATTATCACTAGCAAAATTGATATTGTTTTGATTTAACTAAATGTAAATTGCTCTTAAATAATTTCTACCTAATAATGGTGAATTATTCGTATTAGTTACTATAAAAAAAAATATTTTTCAATGCTTTGCTTCAAATTATCTTGCTTCCTCAACTTGATTCCCATAGCCAAAATATACAGACTTACGTAGTTTCAACATCATTCTTGTTTAAAAACTTTTAATAAGTAATGCTGGTCCTAAGCTGCATGCTTATGCTATCTACTTTCACCAAGACACTGCATACGAGTACACCATTTTCGTTGCCACCATCTTTGTGGTATATAGAAAATTAGTTGATTAATTATTGCTACAATATAAAGATTTCTTGGGATTGATTCTATAATTAAAATTTCCGACGTGATAGATGGATGCTAAAAGACCAATTTTTTACATTTCTGACATTTGGCAGTCTTGAACCGGCAGATCTTTGACGAGTGGTGTCTCCACCCGCAGCGATGACACTTATTCTCTTCGTTATTGTTGTTGTTCCAGTTACTTTTATTTTTATTTTTGTTATTTTTCAAGTTCTTGTTTTTTGTTTTTTTTTAATAGATTTAGAATTATTGGCATATTTTACAGCAGTTGTTGTATTTTCCTTTGTAGCTTGGTTAATTTCAATTATTAAAGCTCTTCTGAGTGCGTTATTGATTTTAATTCTTTCATCCCCTTCACGCGTTTTTTCATAGAGTTCCCATGGTAAAATGAACTAGAACGAATGCATCTAAGATGGTTCGGTAATGGATGGTGTAATGACAGTTTTTTACTCTAGGGAACCATTCTGAAACTGTTTCATCGTAATTTGTGTGTGCTGTATGAAATATTTTTCGCCCCTGAATTATTAGAACAGAAGGTGTGAAGATGGGCATTTAGCATATTGCAAACTTCTTTGTAAGCTTCATCCAATGTTAAACTTTTTTCTTTCTTAATTATTTTCCTTTATATATATTTTATATTATAATTTTCATTTTACCATTCTCGTCACCAATTATATGGTGTATTAACAAGACTGACCGTGTTGCGTTCATTAATATCTAATGTGTTAAAATATTATCATTAATCTAGTGTGTTAAATTATTATTCTACCTTCTTACACCATAATTAATTATAAGTGCAAGGTGTTGGGGGAATGAGTACTAGCTACAGAGGCTTTCGACTCGAAAAAAAAAGATTTTATAGAAATAAGCATTTTGGAGACCAAGCCCGTGACAGGATTTGAACCTGCGACCCTCGGGGTGTGAGTCTAGCATGCTTACCACTAGAACACAGAGGACGGCTGTGCTAAATTATACTTGCTTTCTTATTAACAGAGGCAGCTCACACAGGTGCTTTAGCTCCGTATAAAAGATTTACATTAGGGAACGTAATTCACTATTTGTAAACGTGACAAATAGTGAATGCAAATTTGTAAATAAAAAGTTCTGGCCGTATTCTGGCAAAACATTTACAAGAGGAAAGCTCCAAATGCTGAACCTAAGCGAGGTGAAAGCTACTTAGAGAATAACAGCTTATTTGATTGGTGACTTGAGTGAAGAGCGCTAAAATTTCAATTCAATTCAAAGAAAAATTTATCTAAAAATAATAATCTATATATGAAATATAAAAATTTAAGATTTGTATATGATATAAATATAAACAAAATTAAATTTCAGCGAGCAACTTTGTCACCAAAATCCCCAACTGCTGGCAGGCAAGAATTCTCCAAATTTCCCGCAGTATTTTCAGAAGCTTCCAAGCGCAATGCGGGGACCAACCCGTACGACGCAGAAGTGGAAGGATACGCTTTCGACCTGGAAGTCACATCTGAGTGCGCGAGCGCGAAAATGTGCTGCTGACGGGGTAGCTACTGGTGGTGGCCAAGGTGCCAAGGCGCTCAATGAGTTTAAAGAGCTTGCATTGCAGCATTTGACGCTGCAGCTGTGAGAGGAGTGGATGGTGTACCCCGCTTAGGAATGAGTTCTGCACTCGCGCTAAGAGGTTTTTAAATTTATTCCGCGTTTTCCTCTTCCATTAACAGAAACACTACTTCTACAGGTGAACTCAGAATCTCCAGCAAGCTCACACTCGGAGTCACCAAGAAAAGCATTCTCAGCAACTCCAGCTACGTCGAGCCCGCAGTCGTCATTACAACTAGGTGTTATAATAAAATAAAAATAAAGCAGTGTAACCGTAATCGGGTTTCAAAAGTTACAGAACCAATACGAACTAAGAACGAATATGTGCATAAGTGGATCATGGCGTGAAATTTATCGCGCTATGTTGGATAGCATAAAGAGGCGCGATAGAGTGCAGAATGCGATTTTAGAGCATCTGGAACGGGTGGAGCAGCGTGATCTGCGCACTCAGGAGATGCCCTTGTGGTCGGCTGATGAAGTGGCGTGAGAACCCAGGGCTCAAGAGGATAAACCAGATCACCAAGGAGCCAAGACTCTTGCTGTATGGTGTGTTTGGCCATGAGGTGCGCCCGCACATCGGATGTCGTCCATATTCCAGCATCGTGCGAGGCTCCTGGAAAACGTGCGTTGATATCCGTAAACACCATCCGGTCATCGCATATCTTATAGAAATAATTTTAATTATATGTATGAAATTGAACAGGGGAAAAACAATGTTTATACAAACATTTGACATCACGAAAACGTTACAGACCTGCTAATAAAGTTAGTACATATACAAACAATTGACACAAATACACTTTCAAATTAAATAACATTCATATAATAAACACCCTCTAAGTTGATGCTGTAGTACAGTGCCATCATGCACAGTGCCATCAGTGTTTCGACATGTTCATGTACAGTCCCATCGGTGTTTCGACATCATTTACTAAGGGCGACACAATTGCCACATGGTGCAGTCGATTGCAGCTATAGTGCCCTTAATGCCCAACTTCCTATAAAAACTGAAAATGAGTTTAATATAATGTACGCACTTCTAAGCATAAATTAGTTTTTACCCCACTTTTACATCACATTTTAGCGTTGAATAACGATTTTCGCCACGGCATTCATGCAATTTCAAAATGAGACTGTCATATTTTGAGAAAAGAAATGATAAAGTGGTGAGTGCGGGTATGTTAAACAGCAAAAGTTATGGCCAAAAGATCAGTTTGGCAAGGGGTATATTAGAGTAACCTGATTGCTCTTTAGTTTCATTACATCAAGGTCTCTCAAAAATGCGACGGCGAGTTCGTGCCCCCATAAGTATAAGATTGTGATTCACACCGATACCATAGAGTAGTATAGAGAAATAACTTCGTAAATCCAACAACAAAATCCATGGGAAACTGAATGCAAGTGTATAAGTGCTCGGGGGTATGTTAGCGATCAGTTGTTCCCTAATAGACCCCTGAGAACAAATACATTTGGACTATTTATGAAATAGTGTTACTGATACTGATAACTTTTACTACTTATTTAAATAAATTTAAGTAAATAAATTAGAATCAGCAGTGGAATACTGCTTTAATTATTGATATATTATGAAATTATATATAATTTAAGATATCAAATTTTGCAAATTGTGTATAGTAATTATATTGAGCTTATTGGAGACTCACAAATACATTCCGATATTTTTATATTACCTATTTCCATCCATTTAATCCATTATGATAAATAAAAAGTGGCACATCAACTCAGAACGTATAACATATTAATCGTTTAATATATAATAAATAGTTTTATGATTTTATAATTGGTTAAACTCTGTAATATTTTACAAATAATTGGGTGTAATAAATAAGAAAGAAAAACGATATGGTGATAAGGTTTATCCAGCTTATTTGATTATGCTGCTTTGGAAAAGTATTCAAGGTTGTCTTTATTACAATAAATGGTATAAATAAATTAATATAATACGTAAATATAATTCGAATGTAACTCTTATTTACGTAACTAAAAGCAAAGTTTTACTTCAAAATTTGCTTTTTACATTAATCATATTATATTATAAATTATATAGTATTTATATATATAATATATATTATATTATAAATTATATTGTATTATACTGTTTTTACATTTAAGATACTATTTTATTTCTTCACAACGCAATTGCCCCACGGCGAGTTCGTGCCCCACACGTATAAGATAGTGTTTCACACCGATACCAAAGAACATATAGAATACACAGTTGATATGAATGTATTTGTGCGAGTTCTGTTAGTGGGAGAAGGTTTTAAAATTAATGTATGTAGCGGTAAAAATTCAGTGCACCCCACTTAACTCTAACTATCGTTATTCCTCAATTCACTAAACTTCTCAAAATAACTGAAAACATACAATTTCTCTGATAATTTCCCATTATCAATCAACCCTAAATATCCACAAGTCGAAATATTGCAGCTGCGTTTAAATAAAAAAAATAATTCGACAAAATAAAAAATTGTTTTCGTCATTATTAAAGAAAGAAACACTACCTCTGTTTAATTAAAAGCATAAAGCCTTTAACTTAATTCGTTTAGCTGCATTTTTGACCTATTTTGAAGATTTTTCTGAGATTATTGAAATTGTTGTTATATGTGAGAATATTGTAAAAAGGTTTAATTCTCCTTTGACCGGCAATTTCTTAATCTTGGCCTCCTTCTGTTCCAAATTATAATTCTTTAGTGTCTCGTTACTGATTCATTCGTTCATGGGCACAGTTAAATATGCTCACGAGGGGTGTTACTGGGGCAGTCGGACCCCATTTTAATATAAATGAATTTTTATTAATTATTTTAGTTATTAGTAGTGTAATATTATTCCAAAAAAACAAAAAAATTATTATTCTACAACTTATGATTACTATGGTGCGTTTGCAGTGAACAAAAGTGTAAATGGAAAGCAGTTGGATCAGATTTTACATTAAGAATATAATTTATTAAATTAACTTGTTAGCTTTTGAGTTTTCAACTCTAAATTAAATAATACAATTTTTTTGGATTTATTATCACCTTATTTTAGAAGTTTCGCATTTCGTTTTAAAATACAAATGAAGTGACCCCCTAAAAGTTTAATTTAAAAGTTGCCCTGATTTCTTCTGTTTTTTTTCTCCGAATATTCGCTATTTTAGACAACATCCCAGCAGTGAAACCAACTACTTAAAATACTAAAGTAAAACTCATATATGTATGTAAAATTCATAATATAATAATGTATTTTATGTACATAATATAATAATATGTACTCGACATTTGTGCATAAATGAGGAGTGTATTAATTCAGCATGTTAATTCATGGTGCCGCATTTCCCATCTTCTTTGCGAACACTTTGCGGATATTTCAAAACATGCGTTAACTTGAAGATTTATATCTAAAATGAGGAATTCCAAAAAGTGGTTGAAATTATAAAAAGAACTGTTTTTCTTCAAATTCCAATGTTTGTCTTTACTTCAGTTTTTATAAAATGGACAAGAAAGGAAAAATTTTGTATACACGGCAATGACGTGCCGCAGAAGCCAGTAACTGGTTAACTTTTAGATAAGTTTTGAACTAGTAAATTAGCCACTTGATTTTTTACTATTAAATTTAGTAGTATATTTTGAAGACTACCTATAATTTTCACTACAGGGATATGGAATATTTTTACAAAAACACAATAAATTCACATGTTTTCTTATTCTTCTTTGCCGATACTGCCGAACACTACTAGCAAAGTGCTTAATGCCGCTAGCAGACGCATTCAGTCGACAATCAAACTTCAACAAAGCAGCACTGTATCGCTTTTTTATTATTTATAATATGGCAATGTATGTGTGATCAAAACAACCTGAGCGACGCTGCATTACATGTTAAAATTTACTTCAGTCGCTTCAATGCAAACATGCTGATAATATCTATGTTTGTCACAATAATAAAATTATAAATTTTATGTCCTTTAAAGCTTTGATTTCTAACGTTATTTATTTTATTAAAAATTAGTGTTCCAATTATAATTTGTAATTTTAGTTAATATGCGAATACAGACATGAAATTAAACTATTAGCGCTATCTGTTGTCAATATGCAATTATAATTGTAGCAAGTAGACATTTTTTTAACATATTGAATATTTTATTATGTACTTATAGACAAAGTCTCTGAAAAAATAAATTTCAAGATTTGTTTTCTTCTTTTATAAATTATTTATCTCATGCATTAGTTATTTTATAAAAAAAAAGAAACGTTTTTCAACGTACGAAGTTACGATACATCGAAACTGCCTGCCTTTTTCATCTGATGCCTCAGGAAACCGCACTTCTACAGATTTAGCACTAATTATCAGTTATGGTGCACACAACTTTAAAGTAGTAAAGGCCTGTCGGTAATTTTGAGGGGCATTGAATCTTATGTAGAAATCATTGAAATCCAGGAGGCACAGTCCCAAGAAGAATTTCAAATAATATCCGTGTACAATATACACAACAAAAATAATATTCCAGACAACACGAAGCTCAAGAAAGATGAAACACATCCTATTTATAACATTCGCTATCTTCTGCATAGAAAGATAATAGTTGAACAACCCCGAAAACGTTTTGCTCCAGTTCAATGCCAGAATTACCAAGAATTTGATCACACCAAAACATACTGCACACTTCCCACTGTGTGTGTTATTTGTGGTAAACTGCACTCATTTCAAAACTACTCGAACTAAAAATAAAACATTAATGTTAAGAAATGCATCAATTGCGGAAAATGCAATACAGCCAACTATCGAGGCTGCCCTATATATATAAATATCCACCAAAAACTCATGCCACAGCAATCGCACATTGGCACCCTAACGATGTATCATCCCAACACAAGTTTGACCTCAAACATTTTCTAAATTCAAACTCTATACATTACGCTAATTTCGGAAACCTATCTCACTCAGAAAAATAGCTTTAATATAGATGGATATATTATCTATGATAAAAAAAAAACACCCTAGTGGCAAAGCTCGTGATGGCACAGCACTTTTAATTAAAAATAGAATAAAGTATTTCCCAATGCAAAATTTCAGCACTTATGATATACAAGCAACAAGTATTATACTTGAAGAATATGTAAGTGGACTAATAATATCAACAATCTACTGCCCACCCAGACACAATATAGAGGAAGACCAAGCACTTTTTTGGTACTCTCGCTAATAAATTTATCGCCGCTGGAGATTTCAATGCGAAATATACGCTTTGGGGCTCTCTCTTAGTAACTCCAAAAGGGAGAAGGAGGCTACTATCAACGATAACTAAACTAAGGCTGGACGTTTTATCTTGAGGCAGCCCCAAATATTGGCATACATATAGAGGTAAGATACCAGACATTATACAATTCGGAGTCGCTAAAGGTTTACACAACATTCACTCCCACGTACAATACTCGCTAGATCGGTATATATATATATATATATATATATATATATATATATATATATATATATATATATATATATATATATATATATATATATATATATATATATATATATATATATATATATATATATATATATATATATATACGGGGGTTTAGTTTGTTTTAATTGAAAAGTACTTTATTATTTTAAATTATAGAGATAAATTCAATGTTAATGTAAATAAGAATTTGTTTGAAAACTGAAATATATTAATTAAATGAAACTCTTCACGTCTTTTGCTCTGCGTCTTCACGTCTTTAATCGTCCGCGTCTCGGTTAGAACTCCCTCTCCTCTCTTGCGTACTCGTTGTTCACGGATTTTGTGACGGTGAAAGAGTTGCCATATGTGTGGCAGATGAAAATCCCACATCTCGGCCATTCTGCTATAAATTCGTCTCGAATTCATCTTCCTGATGCATTCCCCAGGGCTTCATGTATTCTGCGCATGTTGTCGTATCCCTCGGTCCCTCTGTGTCGGTTGCTTGTCTAACATCGTAGGTATCATTTGACTTTGCTCTTACGACTTCATATGGACCCAAAAACTTCGCTTAAGTTTTAGACCAGGCCCAAATTGGGTTCTTTTTATAGCGACGAGGTCACCAGCTTTGTACTTATTGGGTTTTTTCCTTCTCAAATTATACACCTTCCGATTTTCGTTCTGAATGTTCATGATTTGTTGCTTTGCATGTTTTCTCATCTCATCTCTTTCTTCAGAAAAATTTTTTATCATCTCTTCCTCAATCAATTTGGTTATATGTAGCTGTTCAGATGTTCGCATTTTAATCCCAATGAGGAGTTCAAATGGAGTCGTTGCTATACTTCTTGAAAATGATGAGTTCATCGCCTGTTGAACTTTGTCCAGATGCTTATACCACTTTGTTAGATCGGCAGAACTTAGTTTAGCTAAAATTGACGTTATGATTGCGTTCATCCGCTCGATCTGTCCGTTGGCTCTTGGTAGTCCAGTTGTTATGACACGATGTTGAATTTGCTCAGCCTCACAGTAGTTTTTAAACTCATCGGACGTAAATGCTGTTCCACGATCCGAAATTATGCGGACAGGCTTTCCAAAAACAGCACTTTGGACCTTTAACTTTGCAATAACTTCTGCCGACGTTGTACTCTTAGTAGCATATAGCCAAAAAAACTTTGTAAAGGCATCTACCACCGCAAATATGTGCCTATATTGCTTGTTGGTAGATTCCAATGGCCCAAGATGATCCACATGGTAGGTGTGTAGAGGCTCGTCGTGCTTCTCAATTGGGTGCAGTTCGCCTTCCTGTTTTCCCCATTTTCTGTTAGCAATGATGCACTGGATACAATTATCTATGTGGTACCTTATTTTTTCGTCCATTTTCGACATGTAGTATTCTCGACGGAGTAGTTCTTTGATTTTTTTCACTGAGAAATGACCTTTTTCGTGCGACTTTCTTATCAATTCTCGCTGCATAGCCTTCGGCACGACAACAACTTCGCAATCGTTAACGAGTTTGTGCAGAATACCACATTTCAAAATATAACCATCAAACTCGTCTTGTTGTTGAAGAATGTGGATTATCGCACTTAATTCATCGTCGGTTTTTTGAGCATTTTTAATTCTTGTTATAACTCCATCTTCTATTACCATCATGACAGGGTATCTACTGAGAAAATCTACATGCTTCATCCGTGTACCAGATCGATGCTCGACTTCGTAATCGTATTCTTGAAGGAGCAGTACCCATCTGGCTACTCTTCTAGAAAGATCCTTTTTCTCCATGGTCTTCACAAACGCGTTACAGTCTGTAACAATCTTAAAACGCAATCCAAGTAGATATACCCGAAATTTTTTCACTGCTTCTACAACGGCCAGTATTTCTAGTTCATAGCTGCTATATTTTCTTTCGGCATCAGAGGTCTTACGACTCATATAGTAGACTGGCTGTAGGTTTTCATCCTGATTTGATTTCTGCATTAAGATTGCGCCATATCCGTTGATCGAAGCATCCGTGTGTAGTTCTGTGTGATGATTCTGGTTGAAAATGTTCAGTACGGGATTTTTACATAAAATTCTCTTTAGACCTTCAAACGCTTTCATCTGTGCTTCACCCATTTCAAATTTGGCTCCCTTCTTAGTTAGGTCAGACAGCGGTTTAGCGACAAGTGAGTAATCTGGAACGAATTTTCTGAGATATCCAGAAAGTCCTAAAAAACTTTGTAACTGTTTTAGACACATTGGAGCTGGGAATTTCGTAACTGCTCTTATCTTCTCAGTCGTTGAAGATATTTTGCCATCCTCAATAACATAGCCCAAAAATTCGATTTTCTTCTTCAAGAACTTGCATTTTTTAAGATTTAGTTCCAATCCATACTCACGGCAGAGGTCTATGATTGTAACTAAGTTTGTGACTGCTTCATCTTCGTTGGATCCAGGAATTATGATGTCGTCTACGTATGGCATTGCTATTCCCTTGCGGGTGGATTCACGTAAAATTGCGTTGATATAGCGTTGGAACACGGCAGGGGAGTTGGTTAAACCAAATGGGACTCGTTTAAATTGGTATTGACCGCTGTGAGTTACAAAGGATGTAAACTTGCGACTGTGTTCCGCGACGGGCACGTGAAAAAATCCATTTGTCAAGTCGAGTGTACTAAATACTTTGGCGTTTTGGAGACGATCCAGCTGATCCTCTATCAGCGGCAGAGGAAAACGGTCTTTCATAATAACCTTATTTATTCGACGATAGTCTATACATAGTCTGGAATTTCCGTCACGTTTCTTCACTAATACGACCGGACTGCTAAACTCGGATTCTGAATTCTCAATGATTCCCTCTCTTAGCCATTGATCAACTTGGTCATCCACTAAAGCTCGTTCCGTCAATGGAAGTCTTCGAGGACGCGATGAGATTGGTGTATCGTTTTCCAAAACTATGTTCATCTCGCTGTTAACAATCTTCTTCTTTTCAGGTCTATAGTTTCCAATGAGATCCATTACTTTGTCCTTCGCATTTTTGCTGGCTGTTTCATCTATATCCAGTTGCGACTCATCATCAACTATTCCAATTCGCATCAGCTGGTATTCTGCGTCTTTAAGTTCAATCTTCTTGATAGCCACACCAGTTGGCCGTATGGTAACTTCAGCCTGAGTGAAAAAACATTCCCCAATTATTAAATCAACGGTAATGGCATCTTGTGGCACCACCACGAAGTTCACATCATATGCCTCGCCATCAATCACCATACGTTCGTCAAACTGTCCCATAGGTTTGATTCTAGTACGCCCGAAACCGATCAGATAAAAGTTTGCTTGTTGAAGTGTTGCGCCACGAATGTTGTTAAAAACGTTCTCAGTCATTATGTTAAATTTGCTACCCGTATCTAACAGGGCCAAATATTCACGGTCGTTTATTGTCACCATTTTGTTCATCATATCGCTTTTTGGTTCTAAAAATCGAGTATTTGTTTGTCTTTCGTTGTTCGCACTACAATTTGTTGATAGATGACCGAATTGGTTACAACGGAAACACTTAGTGCCTTTATTTTTGTCTTTACACTCAAAGGATTTATGGCCTTTGCCACCACAATTATAGCATTGAACATTATTCTTCGCCACACCGCGGTCACTATTGTCTTTTTTTACTTCAACTTTCCGTTGAGATATTTTCGACACGTTCTCACTCTTCGATTTTTCACGATATGTCTCATAGCATGACAATTTATCTTTAAATTCTCGAATATTTTTCGCGCCGTATAAAATCGATTTATTAATGTTCAAGTCCTCGATACCGTCGATTACATATTGTATTATTGAACTTTCCTCGATCGAACCTCTCGATGCAATCTCTTTAATGCTAAAAAAGTATTCAAAAACGCTTTCACTCTTTCTCATTTTCCTCTCCGTAAGTTCTTTGTGTATTTTTGCACTATCGGTTTTTCTTGAAAATTCCTCAATCAGAGCTGACCTTAATTTTTCCCACGACGTCAGGCCTCTCTCACTTTGTACAAATAATTTTGCCAAGTCACTCAATGATTTTTTCGCGAACACAAATATTTGAAAATCATCCCACTGCATTATTGCAGCTGTCTCCTCAAACTCAGCCACCCACACGTCAGCAGGTAAATTGTTAGTACCATCAAAACGTCGCACAGAGTCTTCTACGTCTCGAAAATTAAGAGCGAATCGTGGTGCTATTTTGTGCTGTCCTCTATGCTCATCGTTCTCAGCTGAGAAAAAACTCTCGTTGTGTCGAACTTGCTCGTTTACTGCTACACTCCGCCGTTGTTGTATGACATCAATTTTCCTATTATCCATTGCACACTTGTATTCTTCGTCATTAACGTCTTCGTCATCATTTTCGTTTTCCTCCTCGTCGACGTCTTCAACATTGGATGAAAGCAAACTACCCTTCTTTAAATTTTTGAATATGTGCAACTTCAAATCTTCTGCGGTGTATTTTATGCCCAGCAGGTTGCAAATTGAAATTAAATCTGCCGTCGCCAAATGTGCTGCAACAAACTTTGCCTTTTTTCCATACGCATCATCGGTCTCGTTAAATTCAAAGCCTTCAAACTCTCTCAACCGTTGCCTGTTCGTGCTATCTCCTTCGCTCTCAAAAACAAATTTGTGGAGAGCAGTAATATTTGCCGTTCTGCCTCTCCGAAGGTTCTCGCGAACACACTCAAACATACCCAAACGAAACATTCCGTGTAACTTAATTATGCGCGTCCAATATAATTATTACGTTAGCTTGTGCGCTTGCGGTTTCTCGAAGCAGTAGCACTAAGGAGAATTTTGCTATCGTTCACAACACAATGCTTTATCAGCCCAAAATTTTTGTTGTAATTGTTCTTCTTGTTTCTTTTTGTTTGTTCAATTGTCTAGGATTTCGGATGAGCCTCCAAAATATGGGGGTTTAGTTTGTTTTAATTGAAAAGTACTTTATTATTTTAAATTATAGAGATAAATTCAATGTTAATGTAAATAAGAATTTGTTTGAAAACTGAAATATATTAATTAAATGAAACTCTTCACGTCTTTTGCTCTGCGTCTTCACGTCTTTAATCGTCCGCGTCTCGGTTAGAACTCCCTCTCCTCTCTTGCGTACTCGTTGTTCACGGATTTTGTGACGGTGAAAGAGTTGCCATATGTGTGGCAGATGAAAATCCCACATATATATATATATATATATATATATATATATATATATATATATATATATATATATATATATATATATATATATATATATATATATATATATATATATATATATATATATATATATATATATATATATATATATATATATATATATATATATATATATATATATATATATATATATATATATACGAGGTGTGATCAAAAAATAAAGTATTTATATATTCATCAACAACTATCTTGTCCCCTTCAAAGTAATTCCCCTCAGATATAATACACTTATGCCAGCGTTTTTTCCAATCCTCGAAACACTTCTGAAACGCTTTTTTTGGTATAGCCAACAGTTCCTTTTTCGATTTTTCTTTTATCTCCTCAATCGTAGCAAAACGCTTTCCTTTCATCGGTGTCTTCAGATTTGGAAAGAGTAAAAAGTCACCGGGGGCCAAGTCCGGTGAATACGGTGGTTAAGGCATGATAACGGTTTTGTTTTTGGCCAAAAACAGCTCCTGAGCGATGTCCATGCGACGTTGTTTTTGCTCAAAATTTAGCAATTTTGGAACAATCTTCGCTGCCGCACGTTTCATGCCTAAAACATCCGTAAAAATTGCTTGGCAGGAGCCGAACGATATGCCAACATCATCAGCAACCTCTCTGATAGTGATTCGACGATTATCCAAAATCATTTTCTTCACTGCGTCAATGCTTTCATCGGTTGTTGACGTGCTCGGGCGACCAGGACGAGCATCGTCATTGACATCTTCTCAGCCTTCCTTAAGCCGGTTATACCACAATTGAACTTGTGTTCTACTCATAGTAGACTCGCCAAAGGGGGGTAGCTAATTTCACTGCTTGGGACATCAGCTCCGTGAGGTTGGTAATAACAGAATTTATTTCCCCTTCCGGCTTCAGAACGTCTTAATATTGAGATGTGATATTATAAAGAATATATATATTTGTGCCAGTCTGTACAGTTATTGTCGAGAACCTTCCCTGACTTTCTGTTGAGACTTTCCGGACATCAGGGTTTTTATCGTGGGTTATTGATCAGAGGATAACTCAAGTGATGATTGTACAAGAGAATGTGCATTTTTTATACCTTTCGTGATTCCGAAATTAATAAGGTCTGGAGTCTTCCGTTTATCTGAGGGCCAATATGTGGGCTTACCGTTGGACAAGACGTCAAGTCCAAGCACATTTATCGCTGAAAATAATTATTTGCCTTTGGGAGTTTTAAACAGTGAGCCCGTGAGTGCGCTTAGCATTTAAATCTCTTTGCAGTTATAAACTTAGTATCGAGAGTCCAAAAATTTATTTATATTGTCTCGCATCTATATTAAATCTGGGTGGACAATAAATGTCTGAGATTGATAAGTCTTTAATGGATTATTCTAACCTAATACGAACAGGCACTTCTATCATGTACAAAATTCTGCATTGGGACAAGCTTTATTATTTTTTGAAAAAGAATAGCTGTACCACCACAAGCTTTGCCACCAAGGTGCTTGGTGTCGTAAACTGTTTACCTTTGGAACAAGGTTAAGTGTAAAAAAGTTCCATCGTAATTGTCCTGATTGGAAACCAAGTATACAACAATCTTCTTCTGATACGTTACTACCATTTACAATTCCACGAATGCAATTTCACATTATACTTGCTTTTGCCATCACTATTAACAAATCAGAAGGACAAAAATTCAACTTCCAGAACCAGTATTCAGAAATGCTCAATTATATGTTGCTGCCAATAGAGATCGTACATTTGATAGTCTTCGCCTTCGGACAGCCCTATTTAATGAATAAAGAAGGCGTATTTACGAAATATATATATAAAAATATTTTATATTTTTTTTTTACTTTCTTCAAATGAAGCAAAAAAATCCACAAAACATTAATAAATAAGAATCAAGATGTTATATACAGAAAAACAGTTATTTTCAAAGCCACCAATTTAATTTATTTATTACGAGAATAAATTTTTAAATATATATTAAAAGGAAAATTGGCTCCATTGTTAATCAGCGAAAACAAGAAAAATTCGGTCGAGTTTCGAGAGACGGACAACAATAGTAAATATCCAAAGGCAATGTTAAATGTTAAAATGTAAGTACAATTTTGTTTTTTTAGAGAGGTATATAAATTAAAAGACTCAATATAGGTTTTTTTATATGAATTTATTAACCACCTCGGTGGAAAGCTTACAAAGAACTGCTGAACAAGTCTTACTTCTTAACTTAGCAATCGGCAAATTTGAGCTCCTTGAACTGTAATTATGATAGACAGAGGTCAAGTCGTAAGCACTTCATCTGTGTCTTATAATCATCCGATATTCTGCCTTCTTTCCAATAAGAGAATTGGCCGTTTGTTAATTTACTCAGGAGAGAGTTGTACTCTGATTTAACAATAATGGGAAAGAGAGGCTTGGCAATAGCTTGTGTACCTTAGCATATGTTGCAATAACTCCGCCGCCTTCAATATCGAACGTCTGCGTTTGAAGCATATGAAATTAAGTCTATGTAGTTATAGGCAGAGTAAAGCTATCTTCTCTATATTGTACAAAATCAAAAAATTAAATTCAAATGATTATACTTACGATATTTTCCTTAAATTTAGCGCTAGTATAGATTTTATTTTAAATGATATTTAAACATAAATTTACATGTATAAATTGTAACGACTCAAATTTGCTGGGGTAGTACGCAGCGGTTCGCCAGGGTCGTGTACAGAAAATTATTCGGGCGTTGTAAAGTTTAAAGGGTTCTTTATTTAATCCTTATTCTTATTTGTAGGTTTACACGTTATAAAATTATGGGCTTCATAAAGGTCGCTCCTGAAGTCGGTGCTGTGCCGTCTTGTCTCCAGTCTCAACGGTGGTGAATTAAAAAACCACTTCCCCGTTTGACTTTGAGAAGCGAGTCCTGGTTTTCTATGAAGGCGGATTGAAAACCCCAGCGTTCGTAGGAAACGCAGTACTTCTTAGTGTCTAGGTCCGTGTGAGTCTTTAGTTTCAACGGTGGTGGATTGACAAACCACTTCCACCGTTCTAACGTTGACGAACAAATTCTGGTTTACTATGAGAGTGGATTAAAATCCAGCATTCGTAGTAAATGCAGCGCATTTGTGTGTGTGTGTCCGTTGGTTCCGATTTCTAATCGCATGGCGTCTATGCGGCAACGTTTCTTAGGTATTTACTAGCGCGATGTGTAGCAGGAAAAGAGAGTGTGCTTTTATAGCCACCTGTTGGACCTCTAGTTCTAGTTACAGTCCCGCTGGCCGTTGCTCCGACTACCGCTTCCTGTTGATAAGGCCAAGGCGTTGTTGCTGTTTTCTTCTTGACCTTAGGCGACCCTCAGCGTTTTCCGGGAAAATTCCGGCTGTTGTCAAGCGCGTAGTCGTTGCCGCGGCACGTTGTTGTTGTTGCACGCCCTGTTGTTGTTGTTGCACGCACTGTTGTTGTTGTTGTTGCACGCACAATTTCTTTCTGCTGGCGGTTAATATTATATAAATTATCCACCAGCGTGTGAACACTATTTGTGTGTTTCTCCTTTATGTGATGTCCGTGCTACTTGTATGCACAGCGATTGTTATGTCGTCGTCTCTTTTCTTTGCATTCCTTCCTCGTGTTGTACTATTTCCCGAGCTAACGTACTCGGTAAATTCTGCCGAGTCTTGTTGTTGTAATTAATTAATTAATTGTAGTCTGCTTGTAGTGTTCTTGTTATATATATATATATATATATATATATATATATATATATATATATATATATATATATATATATATATATATATATATATATATATATATATATATATATATATATATATATATATATATACATATATATATATATATATATATATATATATATATATATATATATATACATATATATATATATATATATATATATATATATATAATTATATTGAAAGCAATACGAATCACGAATCACCGCACATATCAAATAAAGAGAAACGGAAAAAACAGTCACATTGCCAGCAAGAGGTTAATAAGGAGTTCCCTCTCTTTAAAATGCTCGCTTAGAGCAAACCAACAACAAAGACTGTGCTAAAAATATTTAAATAAAAGCCCATCTTCACATCTAGAATTCTATTTTTCCAAAAAAAAGTATTTGCATAAACAGAAGCTAAATTCCAACAATTCTTTCCAAAAAGGTACCGAAACATTTGTGTGGAGACAAACTACGCCGATTTAAGATATATTTTGAAACTTTTGATATTTTTTTATTTTTTCATTTTAATTTTATTCAATGAGTTAGTGAGCTATAGGGACCCTTAGGTTTCGCAGCTTTTTTAATTAAAATTTTTTCGTTATGAAGTTTATTCCATAGCCTTGGTTTTTTGGTATGGCCTTGAGCTCTTCTAGCGATGTGCTCTTTATCTCCTCAATGGTGGCTAAACTCCGTCCTTTCATGGGTCTTTTTATATATGGGAACTAAAAAAGTCGCAGGGGGCCAAGTCCGATAAATTTCATAACTTGAAGGTAATATTCCTTACGACCTTTGGCAAGAACTCACGATGCACCACTCATTGTAATCGAAGGAAACCGTGAGGAAAACCTTGACATTTCACCGAACTTGGAATATTTTTTTCGGTCTTGACTCTTCTGTACGCCATTGGGATGATTGAGCTTTGGTTTCGACATCATAGCCATATATTCATGTTTCATCACCAGTTACGACCCTTTTGAATAAATCTGTATCGTCGTTGACATTATTCAACAGTTCCTGAGCAACGCGTCTCATGAGGCAGTCCTTTGATTTAAAAATTTCGGAACAAACTAAACTGCCATACGTTTTATGTCCAAAACATTTGAAAAAATTGCATTGCATGAGTCAACCGATAAGCCGACATCCTCAGCACCTTCTCTAATAGCGAATTTCCATAACAATTTTATACACTGCTGTAACGTTTTCATCGGTTGTTGACTTGCTAGGGCATCCAGGGCGGGAATCCACATTAACGTCTTCTCGGCCTTCTGTGAAGAGGTTGTACCACTTAGAAACATTTTTTTTTGCTCAAAGTAGACTCGCCAAATGCCACAGTAAACATTTCCAGTGCGTTGAAGCACTTAATTATATTTTGCACAAAAAATTTAATACAGATTCTTTGATTAATTTCTTTCGATAACAAAAAATCGCCAAGCAGACCAAAACACGTGTAAATTTTAAATCTTACAAAAACAAACAAAAAATGTACAACAGCTACTCATGTCAACATATGTTGGGAACATTTATACCGACATTAAAAAAGTCACTTTTTTAATAAACCTCGTATATTTAGTACGTAGGTTCCTGACTAGCACTGAAAGAAAAATTGTTATAATGAGTTTATTAAATTGCTCCGGTGCACTGCCAAATTACATCTAAACATCAATTATAATTCAACCGAAATTCTACTGCCGCAGTTGTTGCCCAGTTGCACCTGTAAGATGTTCCCACGATGCACCTGTAGAATGCTCCCAGCCTGTGTGAAGAGTCTTGACCAACAAACGTGTGAAGTGTCAGTCATTTTCTACATGTCACATTGTGGATTCACAATGTGTCTTATTTTATAAATTGACGGAGACTGCAGCGTATAGACTTACATATGCATTGTACCTGCATTGTACATTTATGGATACATATCTATTTATGTAAAATATTAATATTCACACTTGCAGGAGACACACTACATACAGCGAATTAATCTACTAACATTCATATAAATGCAAGAAACGACAGTTTCCAACTAGACATTGTTGCTTTAACATACCTAATATAATTAATTACTATGCATCACAATAGATTTTTCAGGTTGCGGTGTATAACACCCTTAAATAAATCTATCTATCTATTTATATATGTATTGAGGTTTACAAGTGTTTTTCTGCATCCATGGTTTTTATACCCTTTACCTTTAAAAAAGATAAATAGGGTATACTACTATTGTGCTTTTGAGAGGGGCTGCAATTTCAAGAAGGAGGCCTGGTAGGTATGGACATATATATATATATATATATATATATATATATATATATATATATATATATATATATATATATATATATATATATATATATATATATATATATATATATATATATATATATATATATATATATATATATATATATATATATATATATACCAAATTTATATATATATATATATATATATATATATATATATATATATATATATATATACCAAATTTTACGATATTTTCTATATATATATGTATATATATATATATATATATATATATATATATATATATATATATATATATATATATATATATATATATATATATATATATATATATATATATATATATATATATATATATATATATATATATATATATATATATATATATATATATATATATATATATATATATATATATATATATATATATATATATATATATATATATATATATATATATATATATATATATATATATATATATATATATATATATATATATATATATATATATATATATATATATATATATATATATATATATATATATATATATATATATATATATATATATATATATATATATATATATATATATATATATATATATATATATATATATATATAGATATATATATATATATATATATATATATATACAGTAGTATTCCGGTTTAACGATTATGCGATTTAACGATTTTGAGATTTAACGATGGCACAATTCATTACCATTGTGTACCTTATATTACGATGGGTGTCAAAAATGTTGTACTCAATATAACGACTACACACTAAAAAGGAAATATTATTTTTGTTTTTGTATTCAACTACGGCTCTCTTTCTTACTCTCCGTACGCATAGACTGCTGGAGTATTTGAAAGGGGTTATTTTTGTATTTATAGAACTTAGCAACAAAGAGTGTCTTTGTTAGTGATTCTATAATGTAGGTCGGGCTCTCCTACAAATTATTTTTTTTCTTTTCGATGCATTGTTAGAAGAAACAACTGTAAGAAAAACGCAAACAAGCAAAAAAAAAATACCGTTATTATTCCAGTTGTTGTATTTTCGATTTCTGTATTGTTTTTAACACTCATTGCCAATGTTGATCAGATCGTTGTGGAATAAGCAGTAAAATGTCTGTAAGAAAGAGACTATCGTTAAATGAAAAATTAAAGATCGTTGAGGATCACCGCAAAGGCGAATCTGTAAGTTCTTTAAAGACAAAATATAGTTTGCCCCAGTCGACTATATCGACTATATTAAAGTCTGGTAAAAATTTGCACAATATGGAAAAAACAAATTTTGGTTGTAAAAACAGAGGATCGATGAAACCGGGGGAATTCGAAAGAATGGAAACAAAACTGTTTTCCTGGTTCCAAGCCCAACGTAAAAAACATATGCCGATCAGTGGCGCTATATTACAATTGAAAGCTAAAGAAATTCATAAGCAGCTGTACAGTGGAAGTTTTAATGCTAGCTATGGATGGTTGTGCCGATTTAAAAATAGATTCGGTATATGATTGTTAAAGCAAAGTGGAGAAAAGCTGTCGTCAAGAGCCGATTTAGTGAAACCTTTCAAAACAGAGTTTTTGCAGCTTGTGTCTGAACATGGACTATGTAGAGATGCAATTTTTAATGCCGATGAGACAGGTCTGTTTTGGAAAGTGTTACCAGAACGGACATGCGTTCATGCTGGAGAAAAGAGTGCTCCAGGGAGAAAGATTTCTAAGGAAAGAATATCGTTGCTTGTTTGCTGTAATGCTAGCGGTAAGAAAAAAATTCGACCTCTTCTTATTGGAAAGGCTCAAAATCCTCGCTGCTTTCGAAACAAGGCTTTACCAGTGGATTATGAGTCATACAAGAATGCGTGGATGACTTCAACTATTTTTAAGAAATGGTTTTTTGACAGCTTTGTTTCACAGGCAACTACAATGGCTTTCAATGATTATTTTTTATTAATTTATTTGAATTAAATGAATGCATATTAGGTGGAGTCCTACCTTGAAAAAAACCATTTACCAAAAAAGGCTATATTGTTACTAGATATCGCACCATGCCATCCTCCCGCCGAAGAACTAGTAAA
This sequence comes from Clusia tigrina, assembly GCA_920105625.2. Classification (NCBI taxonomy): domain Eukaryota; kingdom Metazoa; phylum Arthropoda; class Insecta; order Diptera; family Clusiidae; genus Clusia; species Clusia tigrina. Next base: position 143,079,330 of record OV050030.1, on the reverse strand, counting down.
AGAAACAGCTGATGGAAAAATATGGGCCGTTTATATGCCACCTAATGTTACGCCTCTTATACAACCGATGGACCAGAACGTGATTCGACTGCTAAAATTACATTATAAAAATAGCCTACTATCTAGACTTATAGCATCAGATACACTTGATGTTTCAACATTTTTAAAAAAGTTTGATTTATATGAATCCACAATATTGATAGCTTTGGCACATAAATCCTTATCTGAATCTTCAATTGCCAATTGCTGGAATAAAATTTTTAAAAACGATGAAGAATTTGATGAAGAGGACAATCTTCCATTTTTTTCGATTTAACGATAAGGGCTGACAATATATAGATCGTTATATCGAGATACTACTGTATATATGTATATATATATATATATATATATATATATATATATATATATATATATATACATATATATAGAAAATATCGTAAAATTCGGTATAGAGGTTTTGGAGTCTCTATGGAAAATACACATATAAATACATGTTTATACATATAAGAGGGCGGATTGATATTGAAGCTACCTAGCGCTAGATGGCAGCACAAACACAAAATTTTTTTTTTTAGAAATTGCGATCTGTCAAACGTCAGCTGTTAAAATTTCACCCAAATTCATCGATTAGTTTATTTGTTGTAGTCGTTTGAAGAAATCAACTTTTGTGTTTCCTAAAAATGGAAAAAAGCGAATTTCGTGCAGTGATTAAACACTATTATTTGAAAGGGAAAACGGCGAAAGAGACAAAAGAAAAGCTCGATAAACATTACGGTGAGTCTGCTCCGTCAGATTACATGGTAAAATATTGGATTGCTGAATTTAAACGCGGCCGAACAAGCACTGCAAAAATTCCATCAACAGGAAGGCCAACAGAGGTGGTTACTGAAGAAAATATCAAGAAAATCCTCGATATCGTTATGAATGATCGCCGAGTCAAGTTGCGTGAGATTGTTGAAATGGTAAACATATCATATGAACGTGTGTTCAACATTTTGCATGAACATTTGCATATGAAAAAGTTATCGGCAAGATGGGTGCCGCGTTTGCTCAGTGTCGAACAAAAACGAGTTCGACAGACCACTTCACAGCGGTGTTTGGACATGATAAAGCGTAATCCTGTTGATTTTTGGCGTCGATTAATAACTGTTGATGAAACGTGGGTCCACCACTACACACCTGAAACCAAAAATCAATCGAATCAATGGGTGGAAGCTGGTGGAACTGCTCCGAAGGATGTGAAGGCAGTGAAATCGGCTGGCAAGGTTATGGCCACTTTATTTTGGGATGCACACGCAATATTGCTCATCGATTATCTTGAAAAAGGATCCACAATCACAGGAAAGTATTATCGTGCATTATTGGATCAATTGATTTATGCAATCAAGGAAAAACGACCACATATAAAGAAGAAAAAATGCTCTTTCTTCAAGACAACGCACCGGTTCACACAGCATTAGATACGATGCTAAAATTACTTGAAATACACTTCGAATTGGTTAATCATCCACCTTATAATCCAGATTTCGCTCCTAGTGACTTTTTCCTGTTTCCAAACTTGAAAAAATGGCTCGCAGGAAAAAGATTCATCTCAAACGAAGAATTGATTACCGAAACTAACGCGTATTTTGAGGGGTTCCCGAAATCGTATTATTCAGATGGTATAAGTAAGTTGGAATATCGTCTTACTAAATGTGTCGAAGAAAAGGAGACTATGTTGAGAAATAAATTGTTTTTGAAAAAAAAATGTTTTTTTCCTACTTAGGTAGCTTCAATATCAATCCGTCCTCGTATATACAGATTTTTTTTTTTTTTTTATTTCATATATTCATTTATTGTATCTTCTAAGCTTAGACTAACAATAAGTAAGCATATCTTACAAACTAAATAATTAATAATAATACACCTTGCCAATGCTTAGTGCTTTTTAGTAATCACAATGTTATATGTTAGTTACTGTAATAAATGTTATATTAGTGTTTGTACATGATTAAGGTGTCGATGTTAGTTGTGCTGGTGATTTTTACGTTTTAGGCTTCTTGGAACCCTATTACATGCTAGTATCCTAGCTAGATGATTTGGGTGCTCTTTGATTTTTTGCGCATATTTTAAGCTGGTGTCCAGATCTTTGTGAATGTTTGTATTCTTTATAAACCAAGGAGCCCCAGTAATGGTTCTTAGAATTTTGGACTGCGCTCTTTGAATCAATTCTATGCTTGCGCCGCCCCACAACTGGCTATCGTAAGTCCAAATTGGTTTTATGATGGCTTTGTACAGCAGTGTTTTATATTCTAGGCTCAACCTGGAATTTTTGTGTATGAGCCAGTGTAGGCTATTTGCTTTCAAAGTCATTTGGTTTTTTTTGGCGCTTCCATGTCAAACGTGAGTCAAGATGAATTCCTAGGTACTTCACCTCCTTTGCTTGAGGAATAGGAACATTGTTGAGGTTTATCGCTGGACATGTACCTTTTTTATAGTAAAGGTAATATGCGTACTTTTCGATTCATTAACGTTTATTCGCCAGTCAGTCAACCAATTCGTTACTAGGACCAGATGATCTTCTAAGTCACGGGATGCGATTTTGGAGTTCGGATGAATGCTAAGGATAGCTGTATCGTCTGCGAAAGTTGCTGTTGTTAAGTATTTATTGGTAGGCAGATCTGAGGTAAATAGAAGATACAACACCGGACCTAGCACGCTTCCTTGTGGTACACCAGCTTTGATGTCAAAGCATTTAGAGTAAGCATTATTGTACCTTACCTTGAACTTTCTGCCCCTCAGATACGATTCCAATATGTTGTGTACGTTTGTGGGCAACAGTTTTCTCATTTTGTAAATAAGCCTCTCGTGCCAGACCTTGTCAAACGCCTGCGCCACATCTAAAAAGATGGCTGAACAATATTGTTTTTGTCGAATGCGTTTTTTATCTCGTTCACTATTCGATGAACCTGCTCTATTGTACTATGGTGTTCGCGGAAGCCAAATTGGTGAGTGGGAATAGTGCGTTTTTCGTTTATATGCGGCACAAGTTTTGCAAGAAAAAGCCTTTCTAGGAGTTTTGATAAGATAGGCAGGAGGCTAATCGGTCTCTATGATGACGATTGGGAAGGGTCTTTTCCTGGTTTCGGGATCATTGTGATTACTGAAACTTTCCAGGCATTGGGAAAGTATCCTAAGCGCAACAAGCCATTAAATAGTGAAGTAAGTAAGATAATGGCCATTTGGGTTAACTCCTTTATCATTTTCCAGTAATGAGGTCGTGTCCTGGAGCTTTGTTAAGAGCAAGGTTACTAAGCGCATTAGTTACTTCTTTTGTTTTTAATTTAATAGGCGAGCATGTTGTATCTTACGAGGGGGTTAATATTAGGTTATTGGTATTGCGAGGTGGGTTGCGGGTAAAAACATATCTTAAGTGTTCGGCGAAAACACCAGACTTTTCATCATCGCTACTTGCCCAGTTTCCGTTTTTTGTACGAATCGGTGGAATTCCGCGTGTAGGTGCTTTCATTTTTCTGACAGCTTTCCACAGAGAGTAATTGGTGACGTCAGTCGGAAAAAGGTTTTGGATATATTGGTCCAGGCAACGATCTGATTCTAGACGCAAGGCTTTTCTCAAATTTTCACTGGCAATAGATAACTTCCGTTTTAGGAAAGGGGACATGGATTTTTGCCATTCACGACGCGTCCTCCTTTTTTCAGTAAGAAGAATATCGATTTGGGTTGAGGTTTGTGGGCGCCGGATGCTGTTGCAGTTGTTGTCACGCTTGTCCGCAGAGTGGCGCACAGCTAATCGTAGGGTCGAGGTAAATTGTTCCAGAAATGTTTCAATGTCCTCATTAGTTTTGAGACGTGGGTTTAGGCTGAGATTACTACTGATGTATTTTCTGTATTTCAGCCAGTTAGTTTTAGTGGGTATAAATTCGTAGGTAGGGCGTAACTTTTTGATCAGATGTATTATAATAGCAGAGTGATCTGAAGAGAGGTCGTTAAGGTGTTCTACTTTTAAGTTGCTCTCGTTTTAGGTTTCTAGCAACTCCAAAATCAATAAGGTCAGGCATCTTACGTGGGTCTGTCGGCCAGTACGATGGTATTCCTGAAGAGATAATATCAATCTTGGTGTCAGAAAGCATGAAGTTATATAATTGTTTTCCATTTGGTGTTGTTAGTCGTGAGCCCCAGTAAGTGTGCTTGGCATTGTAGTCGCCAGCAGCTAGAAAACTTGTTCCAAGTGTGGAGAAGAAGTCTGAGAACTAGTTACTTGTTATTTTAAATCTAGGTGGGCAGTACACAGCGGATATTATTAATCCGCTGTGTACTGCCCACCATCCGTCCAGACAAACTGATGTTGCTTGTAGGTATTGATTGTTGTATTCTTCCATAACGAAGTGTTTTATTCTTGGTTTGATTAGGATTCCAGTGCCACCATGGGCTTCACCAGCGAGATGCTTTGTATCATAGGATTTATATCCCGGTATGTAAAAATTGTGTTTTTCAGATATTTAATATGTCGCACAAACTCCTTTTGCCAATTTCACTCACTGACTTTTATAATGCGTCTATTTCGCTGGGCTTAAAACTCGAAACATTAAATTATTTCTCTTTAAATCATCATATAATTGAGGAGCAACCGAAAAACACATCCGAACTCTCTTGCTTTCGATATACAGATATGATCAGAATCACTTTCTAAGCAATTTTTATTTTGTCCGTTTGCTGTCCGTCGGTGGCCACTTTTTTCTACACCGTTAGAGCTATCTTAATAAAATTTTGCAAAAGTATAGTCTGGACAAAGATACAGAACCAGATTGCTATATGGGCTGATTTGGACAAAAACCACGCCTACCTCCCATATAAGGAATTTTTCTCATCTGTTTTAAAATGACTATAACTTCGGTCCAATTGTTGGAATAGTGACTCAATTTGGCAGTTATAGAGATGTGGGTCCTACTAAAAGTGGGCGGTATATATTAACTGACACGACCACTATTAGCAAATTTTCGTAACTTAAGATCTGCTAGAGATTTATGGACGAAATTTTACGGGAAGGGGCATGTGGACATTGTAAATCTATCTGCAACAAATGGGGTTGATCAAGGAAAAGACACGCCCACTTTTAATATAAGGAACTTTGGGGTGTAAACTAAAAATTAGTCGACCTATGCTCATATTTATTGCCAAAAAAAATTTGCAGAAATATACAAGAGTTCGATAAGAGTGTCTGTGCAGAATATGGAATTCATATTTCTACTGCCACGCCCACAATTAACCAAAAATCATTACTAGGTGCCTATTAAAGATTTATCAACGAAATTTCACAGCAAGGTTACGAGTACTAACATTAAACACCACACAAAAAATGGGCGTGTGGTTTTCACAGCCACGCCACTTTTTGACATATTTTTATAACTTACGACCTATATAATATTTTTGGAAGAAATATATATTGACGCTATAAATCCATGCACAAGAAATGGGGTCGATTAAGTAGAGGCCACGCTTCCCGCAATTATAGTCAATTCAAGGTACCACAGTGAACATTACTGTAGGTATGCTCCTAATGATGAGTTATGAAGAAAACATTCCCATTGTTTAACTCGAACGCACAAGGAAATGTAAAGGATATTTCGAAGTCGGTCTAACCCGACTTCACACCTTTTTTACTCGTTTTTTATGGTGTGGAAACGTTTTTTTTTTACATAAAATTACAAGTGACTTATTATAGTTGTTGGTTCCCGTTCAAAGTATTCATTATTTTGCAATTTCTGCAATAACACACACAAATACTACCGCCATTCAAAATAAAGATTATTTAATATACAAATACTTCATATAAAATACCTACACCATCGTTGCATGTGGCTTTGCAAATACCACATTCTCACCATTCATAAATTTGGGATCATGAATCCAGAGAAAATTATTATTATTATTGATCTTTATTGAGTCTATGGATAACAGAAATCCTTACAGACTAGAGTTAATATGAAGTGAGTAAAAATACACATTAATAAGATTTAACATAATATATAAATTTAAAGTGACAGATAACATTGAAAACCAACATTAGGATAAATTAACAATGAAATTTTTAAAAGTAAATTTAGACAATGAGAAATCAATACAATTATTAATTGACAATGAGTTACATAAAGACAATGCTCTAGTTAAAGGTTCACTTAGAGCATAGTTAGTACGATGACATTTAATAAAGAATAATTTAGGGAACCGCAACTGCCTCATAGGTATATTAAAATTTACAAGATTAAGTAAGGTGGGATCATCAATATTCCCAGCGATTATGTCGAAAATAAACATTATTGAATTAATCTTTCTTCTCGATTCAAGAGATTTCAATCCCATTAACAAACAACGAGCATTATACGACGGCATCATAACATTAAAATCAGTGGATTGTAACATATATTTGGTAGCAATTTTTTGTACTCTTTCCAATCTAGATGAATGAATCGCATATGAAAATATTAATATACTAACCATAACAGCTTTGGTATTGGAAAATACCTCCAAGCAACAGTTTCGGTAGAATGCAAACTAAATATTATGGAGTCCCAACGAATTTCGATTTTGCCATAATCTGAAGCACAACAACACCCCAGAAAGTTTACACAATTTCGTTTATATTAAATATGTGCGAACTACTAAAGAAATATTTTTTCCACATGTAAAGTAATTTAAATTTTATTTATTAGTAACTCTGAATATACATTTAAAATATTCAGTAAAATCATCACAATAATAATAATCAATTCGCTCCGCTTTTTCTATCAAAAAGAATCGGAAAAATCGGAATCAATAATTTGAAAAAAATCCTTAACATTACCATACTTACGATCTCCAAATTGACATCTCGGCGCCTTACGGCTATTGTGTGATTTCTGTGCTGTGCCATTCATTAATCGCAATTTAGTGAATTATATATTTTTATTTTAAACTAAACTCTACGAAAACGTAAATTTATAATACAATAGCTATTTATAATTACAGACCGAAATCAGTCTTTAATAACCTAACTTTAAGTGTTGCGCAATAGTCAAACGGGGAATATTCCCCTCCATGACTATAAATAATGCCCGACTGAATTCGACAAAAAGAGATAATTAAAAATTAACAGTGTTGGACCTAAATATCTAGTTATGACTAAGAAAAACAGCGATTACACTCTCTCTAAGGTATCACCATTCTTAATTGAAAAAGTGATTGATTACAATACTGGTAGTGAAGTGGAAATGTGTAAAAAACCACGAAATGGTAATATTCTTAGACGAAATGGTAATATCAATAGACCATGTACAAGCAAATAAACTACTGGATAATATCTACCTTCTCTACACAGACTCTCCCATGCGAAATCTCAATTGGTTATGAAATCTTAAAATTCGCCCTTCCAATGAAATGCTACAATTGCCTACAGTACGGGCACATTACACAAACATATGAAAACGAAAAAATGTGCCTCACATGCTCCTGTATCTTCCATTCAATAATGGAATTAGATGAAAAGTACACTCAAACAAAAGCTTGTTTCAATTGCAAGGACAACAAATACGAAAACAACTACCATGAAACCTTGAAAAAGTTTGCCCAGCTTTCATTAGAGAGAGAAAGATACAAGCAATTATCACCTTGGACAAAATAGACAGAAGAAATAAAAATGCCATTTTCAAACAACGACACATACATATTCAACAACGCAATCATATTCAACAATATTTAAAACAAACCGGCCATAATACATCTACCTCCACTTATGGAGGAGTAGCATTACTAATACATAACTCATTCAATCAATAGCAGCAATAATTTATTCAAAACAAAAGTTTACAATAGTCAATGTGTATCTACCTCTAAATAAAAACTTCACTCTCAGTAATCTCCACAACCTCAACAACTCTATGACTGCTCCATGCATAATGTTAGGTGATTTCAATAGTTGGCACCGAAAATGTGGGTCAATAATAAATAAGCGTAAAGGTAATATTATATCAAAGGGCATAGAGCAATCTCACCTCTCTATTTTAAATGATGGTTCACCGACTTACTATTCCACTTACAACACTTAACCCAACATGGACCTTACTCTTTGTTCTCCCCTCCTGGGTTTACAATCCGAATGGAAAATAGAAAACGATATTTTTGGTAGCGACCACTATCCTATTATAACGAAGCTATTTCCACCTGTAACTAATATAATAGTGCTAACGAAACTATTCCACAATATTCGCCCCGTCAACTGCCACACAATGTCCCTTGGTGAAATAGCAAACTGCAAAAGTTAAAAAACAATAAAAATAGATTCTGGAATATATTAAAAAAGCAGGCAGTTTCGATGTATCGTAACGTCGTATGTTGAATAACTTTTTTTCTTTTATAAATATGTTTAAAAAATGTCTACTTGCTACAATTATAATTGCATATTAACAATAGATAGCGCTAATAGTTTAATTTCATGTCTGTATTCGTATATATACTAAAACTACAAATTATAATTGGAACACTGATTTTTAATAAAATTCATAACGTTAGAAATCATTTAATGCTGTAAAGAACATCAAATTTATAATTTTATTATTATGAAATATTGCGACAACAAACATATTAGTAGCACGTAGATATTAGCAGCATGATTGCATATATTACCAATAGATACGCAGCTTGCCGAATCCAACAACAAAATCAATGCAAAATGGATTGCAATAGTATACGAGAATCTCATTTTTCACCGAGGTCTGTTATCCAAGTGGCCTCGGTGAATAAACTATTTATACATAATTTTTACTCCTATTAGAAAAGAATGTTACCGAAGTACATAATTTTGCAGTAGGTTGTAAATTCATATTACTATCCATATACTGAAATATTAATGAAAAAATATAACATTAAATGAACTCAGTACTACAATTCAGCTTATTATTTGTTTTTTCTAATCAATTAAAACTAATTAATGGTAGCGAAATAACTTCCATTTTAGGAAAAAAAATTTTAAAAACCTTTTTGTTAATTTTCATTTATAACTGTGTTGAAGGTGTTCGTTTATATTGCGAAATATTAAATAAATGTTGCAAATATACTTTTATATCTAATTTAAATTAATTTTAAGAGAATATGTGATTTTATCTCAAATTGGCTTTACGTAGGCAAAATGTGTCTTGAGGCAGATAAAGCTTTTAATTTTATTATGGTTTTTTACTACTTCAGACAATAAATAGAAAGTATTATAGACGAGTGATAAAGAAACATGTTTTAAAAAAAAAAAAATTTTGTCTCAACGTCACGACCTCATGCGAAATTCTTCTTTTGTAAATCTCTTTCTCTTTGAGTCGAAGGCCTTAGTTGCTAGTCTTCTTTTATCTTCATCTATTGCCTGAATCACTTTTGAATTCTCGTAAATATACATAAATAACATACCACACTATTTCACTAATAATTTACATTTTAGTTATATTTTAATTAATTGGAAATATAAATACGCTAATATAGTTTATTTAAGAAATAAATTTTATTTATTACACACAAGTTCATAGTTATAAAAATTAATTCATCCATTTTTTATTTGTGAATTTTCCAACGCCGAATAATTGTAAGTATTCACCACTAATATTGAATGGTTATAAATTGCCGAATTTAAAAAAAACAAACGAGTATTGCCATATAAAGGGCCAAAGCCAAGATACACTAAGAGGGTAATATCTTTAAGATGCATTTATTTAAAAATTTGGCAATAATGGAAAAAAAAACAAGATTGAAAAAAAGCGCTACATTATTTTTCCCTTAAAATGGAAACGTTTTACTAAAGAGAGATTGTGTATCAAAAGGCTATTACCTTCTTAGTGTTTCCTGATCAAGTTCTATCTTATTGTTACTTGCAACGAAATGTTTTATTCTCAACACAGTTGATATTTTTAATAGCAGTAATTCTATTTCTATGTTTACTGGATCTTCGGATCAACTAACTTTTTTGAAAGAGGCCGAAATTTTCTTGAAGTCCATTAGTATAAAATATGTTAGGAATTCTGATCTGACAAATACTTTTAATTTTCTAAAAGGTTGGAACATAAATAGTTTAAGGGAATTGTGGCAGTTTTTGTCACATGAAGGCTTTCCACACATATTGACTAGGAAACTTGATCAAGATGTGCTTCATCATTTTTTCGGACAAATTAGGAAAGGAGGGGGAAATTCTGTTCGCACAACACCTTCCATGTTTTACAGTCTTTTGCAAAAACGCTGGTGTTTAAACTACGTCAAACTTGTAGTTATGGGTAATTGTGAGCTGATAGCGGATTTCTCCGATGACCCTTCCATATCTTCACATAGCTTGTCTAAAGACATTGTAAAAAATGTCTGTAATGATTCCCTGATAGTAAATCAATCTTGGCAAGAATTCCAAAGCCTGCCGAGACCAGAGCAGTCTTTTTTACGCAAATAAATGTAAATGTAGATGTAGATGAGGTAGCTTTCTTAACAAAAAATGCGTTTTCGTATGTTTTCTGTTACTTATACTTAAAAATGTATAAGTTACATAATTGCGTTAATCCCTTGCTATATATTGGAGATGAGATTATTTCAGACGACCTTCTTTTCACATTAGAAAAGCAGCATGACAAAGACCTTGTTAGATCCCCAGTAAATTTTATCAACTATATACAAAAATTAGACAGCAGATTTTATGAAGTTTTAACATAATAATACTTTACAAAATAATATGTATATAACCGCTTTCAAATTCAAAGTACTTTTTAATTCTTACACCACGAAACTCTAAATTCTACTCCCATGTTTAGCGTCAGCTGTAGCAAATTTTACTTTCTCACCATAGCATGGCCGCTATACATTGTGTTGTTATTGTTTCACACGGATAGGGAAAAAAATGCATTTTTTTTCAACAGCTGATGAGGAAGAAGAAGAGTTGCGTATCTATATTAATCTATGATGATAGCATTCAAGCGACTGAATCAAAGTTGAACATGTAAAGCAGCGTCGCTCAGGTTGTTTTGATCACACATACATAAGCCATATAATAAACAATAAAAAAGCGATACATTGCTGTTTTATTGAAGTCTGATTGCCAACTACATCTACATACCTCTGCTTTTACAAGCGGCACTCTGCACATTGCTAGTGGCGTTCGGCAGTATCGGTGTGAAACACGATCTTATTCGTGTGGGGCACGAACTCGCCGTGGCATTTTTGAGAGTCCCTAATGTAAAGTAACTAAAAAGTAATCAGCTTACTCAAATATACCCTTTGCCTCACTGCTCTTTTGGCCATAACTTTTGCTTTGTAACATACCCGTAGTCACCACTTTACCCTTTCTTTTCTCAAAATATGACACTCTCATTTTGAAATTGTATGAATGCCGTGGCGAAAAGCGTTATTCAAGGCTATAACAACACCACCTTACAAAATGTTTTGATTTTTTAAAAATCCAATGCCATCTTAAAGCAAGAACTAAAGATAGAAAAAAGGAAATCACTACACAATTTTACTGCAGATATAGACCCCCACAACTCCAATTTCAACTATTTGGACAAATATAAGAAGCTTTTGTGGTCTTAATATATCAACAAATATATATTGCATTGAATCTCAAAGCATGACGATTACATAATTGGCAAATCTATAAAAGCGGATGGATTCTGGCAATGCTGGTCAGAGAAATCCTCCGATTCACACTTTTCAAACAGTTTTCAAGTGAGAAAGAGCTCTTGCTCCAATTTGTACTCCATCAGACAAAGCCCTATATATTGAAAAGGATATCAGCCTCTTAGAAATGAACATAACTCCAAACAAACTTAGAGGTAAATCTCCCGGAGCTGATAGAATCCTATACTCCCTAATACAAAACCTCCTTCCTGTGGCAAAGCGAAGACTTCTCCAGCTATACAATAACATCTTCAAAATCTACATGCCTCAATTATACAAAACCAGCTCCATTATCCTCATCCTTAAACAAAATTCGGACAAACCTATAAAAAATCATACAGACCTATCACCCTCAACCCTTGCTTGGACAAAATTGTGGTCAACAGACTGTGGTGCTTTGTGGAGTCGAACAAACTGCTACACGCCAACCAGATGGGGTTTAAAAAAGGCATATCAGTGTCTGATTCGCTAGTTTTCCTACACTTCCTGATTTCTAACACTTTGTCAACAAAAAATTATCTATCAATTATATCCCTCGATTTCGCCAAGATATTTGATAAAATAGGAATCCGCACAATTATTGACCACCTTAAACAGTGGAAGGTAGGTCCTCTTATTATAAAATATGTGATACATTTTATGACCAACCGCAAAATTAAAATATGAATTGAAAACTGTCACTCCAAAGCTCTGTCACTATATAATGGCATTCCTCAAGGGTCACCACTTTCCGTTATATTATTCCTAATAGTCTATAACAAATTATGCCACATTATCTCGACACATAAAGAATTCAATTTCTGCGCTTATGCAGATGGCTTCAAAATAATTCAAAAGTTAAATAAAAATAAAAACATTGACCTAACTAGACTATTCAATGATATCTGAGATTGGTGCAGCTACTCTGGAGCAGAACTCTCATTACCGAATGGCAAACACCTTCACATTTGTAGAAAGCACAACTGCAAATGTACCATACTAGCGACAAATTTAACAATAACTAATGTCCATGACATTAAATACCAGAAGTGAGTTTTAATAAAAAATACTCATGGCGGCCCCACATTGAATTTCTGTCATAAAATGTCTGAATAACTTCTATGATGTATGAATCCAACGTCACATCGATAGAAAATAGAAGAGACCTGATAACTGCCAATTAATAAAATCCTTATGAGCATCAATTCACCGATGCGTACCCAAAACCCATCACTCGAAAAAGCATATGAAAATACTATCTGTAATTAAAAGAACGTAGCTTTCCTTTCAATATCCCCTCCCAACCAATAAACTTAAAACCACCAGAAAATCCACATTGGCATTTGCATCAGTCGTCCATCAATACTTCACTTAATAGTTTCAATAAAACATCAACTCCTCCTATAATCTATCAACAAAATATAACGAACAGCATTACTCTGGTCTCAATTTTATCTTTACAGCTGAATCAAAACAATTTCCAAACTTCTCGAATACACCATTGTCTTTTCTGCAGAAAATATTGCGGTTTTGGAAGGCTTCAAATAGTCCGCATTAAAAATAAATAAATTGTCATTTGTACAGACGCTCTCTCATCCCTAAAAGCTATAATGAATCTAGATAATAACTCATACTAACCTACAATATGTCACAAAAGTATTCGTTGCTGGGTTATACTAGTAAACTTACTCCATTTTAACAACTTTGGAATGTTTTATTTGATTTCTTTCTTTACTATATTTATAGACTGATGCTTGCGAAAGACAAAGCAAAAAAACTTCCTGAAAATATCGAACCGTTATCAAAATAAAGCTGGAAAACCCTAAGTAACCCATATTTTTCACTCACAAAAGTATGCGTTTTATTTATTTTTATTTATTTAAAGAAAAGAAAAAGGATCATTTAATATTTTGTTTTATTAGCGCAGATCGCCTGTACACATCTTGACATCGATTCGACTAATTTACGATAATATTATGGACTTATTTTGCCGTTTTTTTCTTGGAGTACCTACTTCAAGACAGTTTTTGAGGAAATGTGATGTCGTTTGACTATACTTTTAAGATGAGACCAAAGATTCTCAATGGGATTAGTGTCCGGACTCTGAGGTGGTATTTGCAACTGCTTGATTTTGTATAAAAGCCACATTCTAACTACCCAAGCAGTGTGTTTTGGGTCGTTATCTTGTTGAATTTGGAACTCATTAGGTGCAAATCTCATTTTGGTGGCGCTAGGGATTAGGTTTTCATGGAGAATGTTCAGGTACATTTTGGCATTCATAATACCATCGATAATTACAAGGTTTCCAACACCACGGGCAGACAAACACCCCCAAACTATTACTGATCTGCATGCTTTACTGTTGGTGTGATGTTATTAAGAAGTAGGGCTTCTCCCGGCTTGGGCCTCACCATATGCCGCCCATCGGAGTCGAAAATTTTTATTTGCTGTCATCGCTAAAGATGACTGTCTCCCAAAATGAAACAGGTTGCGTTTTGTAACTGTCACTGAAAGAAATTCTCTTTGAAACGTTAGCTTCTGCACACAGTTTCATTTGATATATTGGTATTTATGCAGAACTTTGGCGCAGACAGGTGAGGATTGTTGCGATTTTCTTGGAGAATTTTACTCTCTTTCTTGGCTGTTAAAGTTTTGGGTCGCCCAGAACGAAGCATATTTTCAAGGTTTTGCCGATTTATAAATCGGTTTATAACATTTCTAATAGTGGTAGGACTTCTACCAAACATTTCACTAATATAGTTTGTAGATCGCGCTTCATTTTGGAGGTACAAAATGATTTACTTTTCGGAAACGGTCAATTCTTTTCCTTTGAGCATTTTAACTCGCGCACAGCAACACCGAAACTCAAGCTAAATGCACTAAATTCAAATCCAAGTGAATGTTTGTCTGTTATAACAGATCTGTGCAAAAAAGTCAAATACTAAACGCAATTTCCCCCCCAAAAAAATAATAACGCAATTGGCGATTGCAGCAACGAATACTTTTGTGAGTTAAAAATATGGGTTACTTATGGTGGTTTGGTGCTCTCTTTTGATGACGGTTCGAAATTTTCAGGAAGTTTTTCTGCTTTGTCTTTCGTAAGCATCAGTCTATGAATATAGTAAAGAAAAAAATCAAATAAAACATTCCAAAGTAGGTAATGTCGAGTAAGTTTATAGCCATGCAATGAATACTTTTGTGACACACTGTGTTGCGTATTAAAAAGCAAGTTCAAAATGTTAAGTATTAAGTTCTTTTTAAAGTACGAAAACCTTGTAGACACACTGTAAATTAAAAGTACGAAAACTTTTAATTTACAATGCATTTTTATTGTAACGGTAAATCGCTTTTTTATGTAAAACTGTGATGAATAAAGACAGTTGAAATGAAGCAATGAATAAAGTCGGTCGCATTTTACCTAAATACTGAAAAAGTTCAAAGAGTTTTTTTCCTAATAATTTGTCACTTAATTATTTATCTTTTTATATTGCGGGATCGCAAAAACAATAGCGTTATAATATTTTGGTGCCTAAACTAGGGACATTGGTCCCAGTATTGAATTAAATTTTGTGAAGCTTCAGTGGAAGTAAATAGAAATATAAAGAATTTGGAATTAACTAATAAGCAAGTGTTTCGCGAAGAAAATTGGAAAAAATTTCGTTCGGGTTTAAAAATTGGGTTTAACAACGTTGGCGTCGGTTTTTTTTTGTTGGTTACAGTAACGCAGCAGCATTACGAGCCTGCAGTAGAGTCAGTAGCGCAGCAGCAGAACGAGTTTAAAGTAGCTGCAAAAATTCAAGGAAATAGTATAGGCAGCCGTAAACATCGCCAGAGCAGAGCACATTTTTTCTCTTTTATAAGACATTAGGCGAAAAGCTGCGAGGAGAATTAGAAGTGATTTCATGGTGAAAAGTGCAATTGTGATTGAAAAATACTGTGAGAGAATGCTCTGGCTTAAAATTTGATATTTAAATAAAAAATACAGATCAGAGAAGAATAGTGCGATAAGTTCTATACAGGGAATAGTTTTCGATAATCATAACGAATTGAAAAATAAAAAAATATGGCTTCTGACGTTGAGAAAGATGATATTGCAGTTGAAGCGGCAGCTACGATGAAAAGTGGTCAAAGGCTCGTGGAGCTAAAGTCGCTGCAAGCGTCGACTAAAGGGAGTATAACACGAATTAGGAATTTGGTGGCAAAAAAGGGTGCTGCTCTGCCTGCAGAAGAGTAGAAGTGCCGGCTTGGTATTTTGGAAGCCTACTTCAAGCAGATTCTCAGCGTGCAGGCAAGCATCGATAAAATTTGCCCAGAAGCAGACACGTCAGCCAATGCGTTGATGGCCTTGATTCCAGAAAGACGAACATCTGTAGCTGATATTAGTAGGTCACACACGGCGTTATTTGCGGCATCAACACCGCGCTTACGGCGCGAAATTAAGATTCCCAAATTCGATGGAAAATATGCTGAATTCCCTTAATTCCTCTTGTTATTCAATAAGATGGTTCATCATGATGAAACGTTGAATAATTGCGAACGGTTTCTGATACTCAAAGAGCAATTAGCAATCGCAGACTTCGATGAACCGGATGCGAATTATCTGAAGGCGATGCAACGCCTGAAATCGTGTTTCAATAAGAAAGCTCTTTTCACTTTCTCTTGCACTTTTCGAATTGCAGAAGTTAACCAAAGGATCTACTGCGTATTTACGTAAGGTAATTGACACCACCAACGCGCGCTTGAGCGTGATGCTTTAGCTTGGGAACTATGAAGATGTGGCTAATGCTCTCATCATATTTCTGGTGATGGAGACTTTAGATACCGAATCACAAGCCAAATGAGAACAATTTGCCACAAAGGTGGACTTGATGTGGTGAATTGCTCGAAATTCATACGCATGAGTGAACAGGAGCGCTACTTAGCTGCACGGACATCTAAGTTGTACCTTCTGTGTTTGATGAAAGGACATTGGTCCAGGCAATGTAAAGCACCGAAATGCGCAAAGTGTCAACATTCTCATCACGCATTGCTGCATAGACAGAATGACACAGTGTCAGGTTATACTGAAACTGGCGCGATGGTAAGTGATGACAGCAACTCATCAACAAAGAAGGTGGCGTTGCAAATGAGCATAAAAACCTCTTCGGTAGGGGAGGTTTTCCTGGAGACTGCTGTCATACTGGTGAAAGATACATGTGGTCGATTCCACGAGTTACTATGTTGAAATAAAATAACCATTCCACTTCACCACAATCAGTTTTATAATGAACAAATTATTTTAAAGTACACGTATTTATATTATAAAACTAGCTTATTCTAAAGAAATGAATTTCATGAATTTACATTGAATTTTAGTTGGATGATTATTGCGAATTTGAATCTGATGTTTTTAATGGGAATATGAATTGGATGATTTTACAGAGAATTTGATGCTGGTTGATTTTAAAGTGAATTTGATGTAGCTGCTGCTGTTGGTATTGATATTGTTGTTGTTGTTGTTAGTGCGGATGTAAATCGCGCGCAATTTTAGATTCCGGGTCGCAAATAAATCTGATGTGCGATTACATGGCGCAGGCGTTGAGATTGCCGAAAGCATCGTGCTCAATGGAGGTCAATGGTGTAAATGGCGTCAGCATGAACATATCGAAGAAGGTACAAACAACGATAAAGTCGCGCCTCAGTGACTATGAGATAGCGCTACAATTTTACATTTTGCCTAAAATAACAGGAAGGAAGCCTGATAAGTTTGTGGACATATCAGCATGGAAAACACCAAAAAACGTGCAGCTAGCAGATATTGTTGTGAGTTAGTATCAAGCTACCTACGCGTAGTTGACTCACAGCACGGGTCCTATTAAATTCATTAAGAGAGCACATATTTTTAGGGTGCAAATGTTGTAAATGAGTAGTATTTATGTATTAATAATGATGTAAACTTTAAGGGTGTCCGCAGTCAAGTTCCGCAGTCAAGCTGACGAGGGCCATTTAGAATGGACCGACGACACTTTTACTTTCAGTAGGTTAGTTGGCTTGAGTAACTGACACCAAACAACAATTGCGTAACTGGAACACCAGAAAAGTCAATACGTAGACTATAATTGTTCTTTATAAATAGTATGTAAGAACTAGTACTTTAAGAATAAATGTTCTTGTCGTTGTGATAATCAAACTAGTGCGTATCACTTGTTTTGTGGAAAAGTGTTAGGTTATAGCTACACGTACAGGACAGGCAGCGAAAGGACGCTCCCGAGGACAACAACCAAATACGGTCCCCAACATATGGGATTCAACATTCCAGCGCGAGTGGACGTTTTGCTAGGCGCAGAAATATTTTGGGACTTGCTATCTGTGGGGCAAATAAAGCTGTGCGATTGATTGCAGAAAATAACACTGGGATGGGTTGTATCAGGCGGAATGAAAATGAACGAAGATGGTCATGTGATAGCTCAAAGTTTAGTAAGTGATTTAGTGCGAGAAGGCGAGAGACACGATGAGCTTAATACGTTGGTAGAGAGTTTCTGGGAGCTGGAGCAAATTTCTAACAAATCAACTTTTCTTACCGACGAAGAAGCAGAGTGAGAGCGTATATTTGAAAGCAGCGTGACTAGAGATGACAGTGGTAAATTCGTCGTAAAAATTCCGTTCAAATATAATGTCAACGAATTAGGCGAGTCTTTTCATGCAGCTGAACGGCGCTTTCTAGCGTTAGAGAGGCGACTCAATATAGATCCAGAAACGAAAAAAGCATATACGGAGTTCATGGACGAATATTTGCGGCTAGGACATATGAAAAAAGTAGAAACATTGGATGTTGGAAAGCTGAAGTATTTTTGGCCGTATCAACATGTGCTTCGTCCGGAGTCTACGAGTACTAAACTCCGGGTAGTCTTCGATTGCAGCTGTAAAACTAGTAGCGGCTTATCTCAGAACGACGTGATGATGAAAGTGCCTATAGTGCAAGATGACTTGCTGTCCATCGTGCCACGCTTTCGATGTTACAGATATGCGTTCACTGCCGACGTGACGAAATTGTATCGTCAGGCGTGGGTTACGGAAGAAGACACAAACTTTCAGGCAATTTTGTGGAGACGATCTAGTGAGGAGAAACTTGAAGCGTGCCGGCTGCTCACGATCACTTATGGAACTACAGCAGCTCCATACCTAGCCACACGCTGCCTAAAGAAGTTGCTAAGAGGTTACCATTGGCATCGCAGAAAGTGCAGTCCGATTTTTATATGGATGATTTCATTAGTGGAGTTATTCGAAATCTACGGGGGCGTGTCAACGCTCAGAAACTGCGCAAGTGGCACTCAAACAACAACAATTTCCTGCGGCAGGTGCCAGAAGCCAAAAAAGAAAAGACGCTGTGACGCTGTGTTAACGTTACCGAAATCATCAAAACGCTTGGCATTATCTGGGAACCAGCATCGGACTTGTTCAGGTATGTTTGGCCAGATATATCCCCCTCCAAATACATAACCAAAAGGGTTGTATTGCCGGAAATGTCGACTTTGTTTGATCCCCTTGGACTAGTGAATCCGGTCGTCGTAAAGGCGAAGATTTTCTTGCAAGACCTATGGCTTCAGAAGGTAGCTTGGGATGAATCATTACCCAAGCAGTATCACAGTCAATGGACTGAGTTACATAACAAGTTGAAAGGGATGCAAGATAGTGGCGTCACCGTGCAATTGTGGAGTACAAAATAAAGAGTTGCGCTTCTCAAAACAAAATCATTGCCCAGATTGGAGCTGATGGCAGCCCACCTGCTGTCTATATTGGTGGAAAAGACACATGTGAATTTTCCGATTCAACCTGATGCGCTGTATCTGTGGAGCGCATCCATCGACTTGGACATCTTTCGTTGCCAACAGGGTTGCCTTGATCCAGGACGCAACTAAATCAGCAATATGGAGACATATTCCTTCTCGACAAAATCCCGCAGATATCATATCCAGAGGTGCATATGTTGACGAATTACTAAACTCTTTCTGGTTCTCAGGTCCACCATTCTTAAGGAAATCTTGTGATCAGTGACCATCCAATAAGGTATGCAAAAAGTCAGCTGAAGTCATTGAAGAACGGCGCAAGCAGCCTACAACGTTGATTGCTGCGGAGCAAGATAACCATTTTTTTGGTTGGTTAGAGGGGCGAAGTGAATTCGAAAAAACTCAAAAACGATTAGCACTGTTTCTCTGCCTTTTGCGGCAAATAAAGGATGTGCAAGGAGAGATACCGACGCTCAGCATTTCAATGCTAGACGAAGCGTTAATTCGATTTGTATATTCCTTGCAGCAACACTACTTCGGCAAAGAGTACAGAGAGCTACAAAGAAAGAGCGAAGTGCACTCATCAAGCAAGGTGAAGGGCTCGAGTGTTTTCATCCAAAGTTGCCATGGCGTCGATATTCTCCGAGTAGGAGGCCGTTTACAGAATGCAAGCTTGCCGTATGATAAAAAACATACTATTTTGCTACCTGGCAATAGTAACTTCGTTCGTTGTTATGTGCGATATGTGCATGAGAAACATATGCATGTGGGCACGCAAGCTTTGATGGCGACCCTGCGACAGCGATTTTGGATTGTGCATGCAAGAAAAGTTGTACGATCGGTGACGTCGAAATGGTTGCGGTGTTTTCGATGCCACCCTCGTCTGGAGCATCAAATTATGGGAAGCTTACCCACTGAACGAGCGAACGTGGCCAGGCCATTTACGACGAGTGGGGTAGACTTCTGTAGCCCTGTTATGACTTCGTACAAGCTTAGGGGAGCACGCGTCACAAAAAGCTACATCGCAGTATTCAAATGTTTCGCATTTAAGGCGGTTCATATGGAGGTGGTCTCTGACTTCTCGGCTAAGGCGTTTATCGCAGCACTCAAGCGGTTTGTCGCACGCCGAGGCTTGTGCACACAGCGACAACGCACCAATTTTGTGGGTGCTCGCCGTGAGCTGAAAGAGTTTAGGGAAACCTTTCAAGAGCAGCAGTTTCAAGGCGAAATATCACAGTTTTGTGTCACCAGCATCGACTTTCGTCACATACCAGCGCGCTCCCCCCCACTTTGGTGGACTGTGGGAGGCGGCGGTAAAATCTGCCAAATACCATTTGACCCGCATATTAGGCGAGACATTTCTGACTTTTGAGGAACTGTGCACGGTGGTTAGAGAAATCGAGGCAATATTAAACTCGCGCCCATTAACAACGATTTCGACTGATCCCAACGACGAAGCAGTGATAACACCAGCGCATTTCCTGATAGGTGGGCCTCTTATTGGCATTGCGGAGCCTACTGTCGACTACAAAAATATTTCGCTTCTGAACCGCTGGATGCGGCTGACGGCCATAAAACAACACTTTTGGCAGAGGTGGTTATCAGAGTATTTGCATGAGTGGCAGCGAAAAGCGAAGTGGACTGCGAAAAGGCGCATGTGGCTACTTGGAAGAGTGACGAAAACCGTAGCAGATGCAGCAGGTCAGGTACGCGTAATCGACATAAAGACCAGAAATGGAAACATTAGGCTAGCGATACACAAGGTTGCACCGATACCAATGCCCGGATAAAGTCGGTTGATATGTCTGCAGACACATCCAGGGCGCCGGCATGTTCCGTATTAAAAAGCAAGTTCAGAATGTTAAGTGGTAAGTTCTTTTTGAAGTACGAAAACCTTGTTGACACACTGTAAATTAAAAGTACGAAAACCTTGTTGACACAATGTAAATTAAAAGTACGAAAACTTTTAATTTACAATGTTTTTTTTTATTGTAACGATAAATCGCTTTTTTATGAAAAACTGTGAAGAATAAGGACAGTTGAAATGGAGCAATGAATAAAGTCGGTCGCATTTTACCTAAACACTGAAAAAGTTCAAAGAGTTTTTTTCGTAATAATTTGTTACTTAATTATTATTTTTTTTTATATTGCGAGATTGCAAAAACAATTGCGCTCTAACACACTGTAAAACAATTAGAAATATCTTGATAAAAAGCTACCCGAACAGTATTTTAATTTGGGCTCCCGGCCACGTCCTAATTCGCGGAAATGAATTTGCGGACCGAGCTGCGATATTGGTCCTCAATGTTCCGCGTATCACTACCTCGTAATTCAACACAAATGAAATTAAATATTTTTTAAAACACAATCTAGCTAACAACAAAAAATTATTTGGCCGAATACATCGCATTGGTACCAACAAATAAATATAGACAAATATACCAAAAACTATTTTTTTAAAATTTAATCACAAAGACCTCTTTTCAAGATCCTGATTTAACCATTAATATTTCTGTCGCATATTTATAAGTACATATAGAATAAGTAAATTAATGTTAACCGCCTACCACAAGATAGCCTAAGGCCATCGATGCTAGCGCTGCCCCTTAAATGGCCTATAATTTGTAATTATAAGTTAACTTAATATAAATAAAATAAAATAAAAAATCATAATAATAATATTTATCGTTGGTTAAAATGTAGGGCGAAATAAAAGATTATGTAGGCAGCCTCCAGGCCACATTTAATTCCCTACACTTATGTATTCCAACATGTATGTACACATAATTCAGAATTATATAAGTGCACGTTGAAAGGTATGTAAACACTGCAACCGGTCAATAATAAGTATACATACTCGTATATAGAAAACCATTATAACACCATAGAAACCAACACACATGGCATACGTACTTTAAAGTACAGCAAAAAATTGCTGTGAGTTTGGTGGTTATTAAGAAAAAAAAAAGCTATGAAATTACAAAATTTCCTCAACAATTTTTTAAATAAAATAAAAACTACTTTTTCTTATTGAAGTTTGAGGGATTGTTATTATTATTAAATATAGCGATAGACAAAATCATAACTATTCCGATTGAGATCAAAAAGGAGGAGAAGGAAGAATTTGTATTCTATCATTTACTTTTAACATTGAAAGAGGGCACCATCAAATATAGATGGTGTCAATAATCACCCCAAAAACTGCAGTTATGGTCAAAAGCATATGCTTTGTATATTTAAGAATGTCATTTGGATTAAAAAACACAGCATTGCCCTACCATCCTATTTTCAACTTCTATCCAAGAGTAAGATGAAAACCCTCAAACCGTTTTTGACAGAATACGTTGAACTAACCTAAAAGTGACACTTAAAAAATTCGATTTTAAAAAAAGGAAACAGAGTTTCGGTGCCATATTTTCTCTACAAGAGATAAGAAACTAACTAACAAACGTAACTCTAACAAAATATGTGCAAAATAAACCTTGCCTTGCCACGAACCCAAAGAGAAATTAAAGCTTACGACTCTTAGTTTATAACAGAAAGTTCATCAAAGACTTTAGTAAGCTTGTTAACCAATGATCACACTCTCCAATATCCTAAATTGAGTAAATCTTCCAAATAAATAACAGAAACAAGAATTCACAAACCAGTTTTGCTAGCAGGACACTAACATACACCCAAATAAACTAGTCCACTATTAAGAAAGAACTATTGGCCATTATTTGAGTAACAAAATACTTATGTCTGTATTTATTTGGACGTAAATTGAAATTCTTAACTGACTATAAACCTGACTGATATGGCAGATGAGTTTAACCAAATTCAAAATAAATAAGATGGAGAACATACCGGATCAAAAGATAATCTGCTCAATAACGTATTATATGAACCCAAAACAACAATTTGATCGCAATTTTGAGATTATTATCTCAAACCGTGTTGAAGGAGACATAGGAGGACCTTGGGTCGACCCTAGAAGTCTAGAATGGTTCACAGACGATTCAAAAATAAGCACTGGAGTCGGCGCAGGGGTTTATAGACAACATACCAAAATCTCAGAATCAATGCGCAGGTGGCCTAGCGTTTTCCAGGCTGAAATTCAAGCAATCTCAATCTGTGTGAGGACAAATCTGAACAGGGGTATCAAGGGCGCACACATAGCTAACTATTCAAATAGTCAAGCTGCATTACAGGTATAAGCTTCATATTCTTTAGAATCGAAACTGGTGGAAGAATGCTTCAACTACCTACAATCTTTAGATGCAACAAAGAAGGTTGCAATTTGTTGGGTCCCGGGGATCGAAGGCAACGAAATTGCTGACGAACTCGGACAGTTGTGATCAAATGGATCATTAATGATAAATGTAGTATGACACAAAAGATATTTTAGGTCGCAGTGTCGGCCATGGGGCAAACTACTAAAACTATATTATTATTATTATTATTATTATTATAAGATGGAGATTAAAACTTCAGAATGTTGATAATGATATAATTTATATAAAATTAAAGTTGAATGTAAATACAGAACAGAATAAAAATAAACATTATTGCAGAAAATAAGGACCAATAAATCGAAGTTGAATTTGCAAAGAAGTCTTAATTCAATGGACTACAGGGACACAAATACACTCAGCCGTGGAAAACCTTGATTATTATATCTCGATTTAAAAATGCCTACGGATGAGCTTATTTATTTATTATTAGAAAAGCAATATTATACTTTTAAAGCTATAGCTACTTCGGTTTTCCAGTTGTTATAATTCGTAAAACTTTCGATACCTAAAACTATTTGCTATTAATTATGAAGTTAAATTTTGTCATACTCCAGCTTTTTAAGATATTGGTTAATTTTTTCAATATTATCTATTGTGAATTTCGATAATAGATGAAGCGGGTCTGATTGGTTAAAGATGAATTTCCGGTGTGGTGTAGTTGCAGAGCAGTTTTTTAAAATATGCATCACATTCAGATTTACTTTATGCTTTTTACAGAGGGGGCAAATAGGCTTCGAACATTTGTGTGCCCGATACGTAGTGGTACAAAATTTTTAATTTTCGAAGTATTGGGTACTCAGGCGTTACTCCTTTATGATTCTTGATAAACTTTTTGTAAGTAAGTGAAACACCAGATATTTTGGACAAATCTGTGATATGAGATAGAATATTGAAATATTAAAATTTTCCTGTGTTCACATCTTTAGGATTAGAAATTTTTTACGTATTTCCTTTTTCTTCCTTCATTCCTTTTCTAAATATAGCGTTGACTTTCTTGTACTCAATTTAAGTATTTATTGCAAGATTTTGCTTATATATTTTCCTTGTTTATTTTTTTGAGCAATGCCAGGATTGGGCTCCACCAGGGACAGTTTTGTTAAGAAGCTTTTAGTTATTGGTGGTATGGTGGTGTGCGCAACGGTCCATATTATTTCTGGTGTACGGTTGTTTGTTTGCATATATTGTCCGAAATGCAGACAGCACCGCGTAAGGAAAGAAATGAGAGAAAAATATGTATGTCACAATTTACTCGACTGTTCGCCTTCGCATTTGACCGATGACTGTGTGGATGACTTCAAAATCCAAGTAAGATTTGAAAAACTAACAAAGAGTCACCAATATCATTAAACAAAAATCTTCACAAACAAGCACCGAAGATTTGTTAGAACATCTTAATTTTCAACCTTGATTGACATTTGGAAAAATTGTATACCCCTATACAAATGATAATCAAGATCTTTTAGGTCGCAGTGTCGGCCATGGGGCAAACTACTAAAACTAAATTGTTACTATTAATAAATAATAATATTCTAATTTTAATAGTATAATTTTGCCATTTTGTTTACAATCGATTCTTCGGATTGAAAGAATTATAAGCCAACCAAGAATAAGTCTTGGGAGCGTCCTCCGAAAAAATAAAGTAGTTCGTCGGTTACAACAGTTTAATAAAATAAAAGATACGTTTGGGGAAACTAAAAATAAATTCGGCGATGAAAATAACTACCTTGTAATGCGTATCGCACTTCGACAGAAATAATAATAATTTCTATATATACACATTAGTTAAAAAGTAATCCCATAAAAACAAAATTTAAAAATATTGACATTCGATGTGTTCGCATCTAAAATCAGTATAGATGAACCCCAAGAGAGAAAACACCCAGTGCAATGCAAGCATTATATATAACCAAAGAATATCAACGTAATAAGAAGTCCCATCAAGATGAAGACAACATATTTGATTTTCTTTTTCACGTTACGAGTTAAATGGGCGACATAAACAAATCATGATAACTACAGAATCATGAGAACTACAGAATTTTGAATACATATATATATACTATGTATTGTATATAATAAATGCCTTATATATGTAATATATATAATATGTAATTTATTTTTAAGATAAGTTGCATACATATTCCATATGTAAAAAACAATTATTCTTCTATCTCGAGCAATTGTATGAAGTTAAAAGTGATTTTATTTTAAATATTTTATTGAACAAAATTCATGAGAGTAAACAGTTTTTTTACATTTTTTCCTTAAAGAAATTTAATGTTGATGATAAGTTAGCAGCACACACGTGTCGGCCAAACCCCACTCAACCCCACAACAACAACAAAAGCAAATTCCAATTCTTATTAAGATTATTATTTAAGATATTTAATATTTAAATTCTTATGAAAATCTTCAAATTCATGTTTACTTGAATTCCCATGAAAATGATCCTATCATGTGTGAGTTCAATTCCTATGAAAATCTTTAAATTCATATTAATTTGAATTCGCATTAAAAACATGCTTGCTTCATTTCTCATGAAATTCAGTACTAAACTAGCGATATTTTAAGATATAAATACATGTAAACTAAAATTTAGATTCATTCAAAAACAAATTGTGAAGTCGAATGGTGGCTCTCTTTTCCAATACACAACTCGCGCATATTGTGTTATTAAGCAAACTGCTTGTATTTAAACTATTAACTGAAAATTAAAATAAACTTGTAATTCGCGCATATTGTGCTATTAAGCAAACTGCTTGCATTTAAACAATTAACTGAAACCTTAAACATATCTCACCATATTGTGTTATTAAGCAAACTGCTTGTATTTAAACCATTAACTGAAAATTAAAATAAACTTGTAATTCGCGCATATTGTGCTATTAAGCAAACTGCTTGCATTTAAACTATTAACTGAAACCTTAAACATATCTCGCCATATTGTATTATTAAGCAACATGGTTTGTATTTAAACTATTAACTAAAAACTGTGAAATAAAATACAACAACCTGTACTTCCTACGTGTCGTTTATTTCAGAATTATCTAGCTGTGGAAGAATTGTTGTTGCTCTCCCAATCACCAGTTGCTGTCCTCCCAATCACCAGTTGCTGTATTGCTGCTGCGTTCTAGATAGCTGACCAACTATAATTGCCAACGACCATACCACGTTGAATACATCGGTTATCGCTGATCACCGACAAGCGGCGCTAGGCGGTTGGTTGCAGCAACAGTGTCGCGAAAGTTTCGCACTATAAAATCAGTGCGCTCTCTAATAGCACACCCTTCCCATAACGAAAGATCCCACATAGTGGCATCGAATTATAGGAACGAGGGTTGTGCCGTCCGTCCGACTTGTAACCGGCATATAGTGTCGATTCCATAAAATAAACATACCAAGTTAGTTGTAGCGTTTGGAGTACGGTACATCTGTATACCGAACCAAACAGGCTCCTAACGAAGTATTTAACTGGCGCCCGAGCAGAGACCACGAGAAAGGCGTGGTCTCTAGGAACCTTCCCTTGGGGAGGTTTAGTTGTGCCCGAATAAGGCGGTGCACGAATTACCTTGATTGGTAATGAAAGTAGAAACAAAATTATAATAAATAAAAATAAATAACAAAATCTGCGATTCCTACGGGACCCTCCAGTTTTTGTGTCGTAAGCGTGGGGCATGCGAAAAAGCCGCTGCCCAGGCTCTTAACATACGCTTCAGAGGGGTTAATAAAAAAAAGCAAATCTGCGATTCCTACGGGACCCTCCAGTTTTTGTGTCGTAAGCGTGGGGCATGCGAAAAAGTCGCTGCCCAGGCTCTTAACATAAACTTGAGAGGGGTTAATAAAAAAAAAAGCATATCTGCGATTCCTACGGGACCCTCCAGTTTTTGTGTCGTAAGCGTGGGGATTGCGAAAAAGTCGCTGCCCAGGCTCTTAACATACCCTTGAGAGGGGTTAATAAAAATAGGCAAATCTGCGATTCCTACGGGACCCTCCAGTTTTTGTGTCGTAAGCGTGGGGCATGCGAAAAAGTCGCTGCCCAGGCTCTTAACATACCCTTGAGAGGGGTTAATAAAAAAAGCAAATCTGCGATTCCTACGGGACCCTCCAGTTTTTAGCACATATAAATAAAAATTTTAAATAATATAAATATTTATAATTAATAATAAATATAATGCAATTTTTAGCGCTCCCCGAAAAAGGCGCTTCGCTGCGTATTGACCATTCGCAAGGTTTATTACTAAATACGATGCAACCGAAAAAGGTGGTACATAGCCCATCTCCACGTTCACCGGTATAAAGCGCGAATGGCGACATGTGGTGGAACACATGCTATATTGCGTTAAAATCTGCGATTCCTACGGGACCCTCCAGGTCTTACGGCAAAAATATTTATATTTTAAAAAAAATAATAAATAAAAAAATATATAAATATTTTTTAAAAAATAAAACTTTTAAAATTTTTAGAACTACCCAAAAGGCGTTGCACAGCTACACTACACGATCACCGCGATAAAACGCGAAGGGCGCTGTGTGGTAGCTAGCACATCCTTGGCACGTAGAGACCATCGAAAAAGACGGTACATGACTCGCCACGCTAAGGACTTCCACTGTGACAAGGGAAGAGCAGCCCCGGCCACGTTCCCTATATCACCCGATCCGTCAGAACTACAGATCCTTAGACATCCGGCAGTTCCCCTGGTGGTCTATAGCGAGGCCAAATTCAATCGAGAGGGTGAGGGGGTATTCGTGATCATTCAAGCCCTTCGCGAATTTGGTGGAAGTATATCGCATTACGCTTTCTGGCGGAATACTGTCACAAGCGCTTATTCTCTTTTCGCAGGTTCAAAAGGAATTCCTCGCCATTATCATGCCGTCCACTTGATCCGGAGCAAAGCAATGGTCGATTCAACAACACATGCTGAGGCCCAGGTAAAGGAGAAGGTCCGTCTCTGACTATCATGCCGAGATTCCAAAGTGGATCACCATTCTAACCAACCAGTATGACACGAGCAGTTCTGGTGACGCATCGCTGAAGAAAGTCCTGAATGAAGAGCACAGAAACCTGGCTTGGAGCGTATCAATTTCGAGGCTCAGCCAGCCCATGAGTTCATCGGATCTTTCCGCCCATTCACCGGATATGGTAGCATCCCTCGGAGCTAGAAACAAACTCAGCTATAGCCCACGTAGACTAGTAATGGAGGCGATGCGGGCCCCAGAGAACACACCCTCATTTAATTATAGCTTCAACCAGCAGCCTATACGGATGTACCAGCCCAAGCCAGCTCGACTAGTCATTGGTCGTCAAGGAACTGGTAACATCGCCCAGCCGAGAACTCCACCCCGATCGAATAAACCGTCTACGTTACGTGCCACCATAGAGGACTCCCCAGCAAACTGGTTTGGAGCTTCTACCAGCGCTCCTCATATGCGGGTCAACAATTTCAGGGAAGGGAACCAGATACAGAGAGCCTCCCTTTCAAAGAAAACGTCCTTGCAACCGTCTGAACTGCAGACAATGATCCAGTTTACGCCGATCATGTCGTTACCCCAAAGCCGCCACCGTATTCCTAAACAAGGAAATAAACAGCATCCCTGAGGGCGGGACGCCCGTCAGCCGAGGACGGCTGATCTTAAGGGGGGAGGAGTTAGCAACACACACGTGTCGGCCAAACGCAACCACTTAACCCCACAACAACAACAACATCAAATTCCAATTCTTATTAAGATTATTATTTAAGATATTTAATATTTCAATTCTTATGAAAATTTTCAAATTTATGTTTACTTGAATTCCCATGAAAATGATCCTATCATGTTGAGTTCAATTCTTATGAAAATCTTTAAATTCATATTAATTTGAATTCGCATTAAAAACATGCTTGCTTCATTTCTCATAAAATTCAGTACTAAAGTAGCGATATTTTAAGATAAAAATACATGTAAACTAAAATTTAGATTCATTCAAAAACAAATTGTGAAGTCGAATGGTGGCTCTCTTTTCCAATACATAACTCGCGCATATTATGTTATTAAGCAAACTGCTTGTATTTAAACTATTAACTGAAAATTAAAATAAACTTGTAATTCGCGCATATTGTGCTATTAAGCAAACTGCTTGCATTTAAGCTATTAACTGAAACCTTAAACATATCTCGCCATATTGTGTTATTAAGCAAACTGCTTGTATTTAACTATTAACTGAAAATTAAAATAAACTTGTAATTCGCGCATATTGTGCTATTAAGCAAACTGCTTGCATTTAAACTATTAACTGAAACCTTGAACATATCTCGCCATATTTTTTTATTAAGCAACATGGTTTGTATTTAAACTATTAACTAAAAACTGTGAAATAAAATACAACAACCTGTACTTCCTACGTGTCATTTATTTCAGAATTATCTAGCTGTGGAAGAATTGTTGTTGCTCTCCCGATCACCAGTTGCTGTCCTCCCAATCACCAGTTGCTGTATTGCTGCTGCGTTCTAGATAGCTGACCAACTATAATTGCCAACGACCATACCACGTTGAATACATCGGTTATCGCTGATCACCGACAAGCGGCGCTAGGCGGTTGGTTGCAGCAACAGTGTCGCGAAAGGTTCGCACTATAAAATCAGTGCGCTCTCTAATAGCACACCCTTCCCATAACGAAAGATCCCACATAGTGGCATCGAATTATAGGAACGAGGGTTGTGCCGTCCGTCCGACTTGTAACCGGCATATAGTGTCGATTCCATAAAATAAACATACCAAGTTAGTTGTAGCGTTTGGAGTACGGTACATCTGTATACCGAACCAAACAGGCTCCTAACGAAGTATTTAACTGGCGCCCGAGCAGAGACCACGAGAAAGGCGTGGTCTCTAGGAACCTACCCTTGGGGAGGTTTAGTTGTGCCCGAATAAGGCGGTGCACGAATTACCTTGATTGGTAATGAAAGTAGAAACAAAATTATAATAAATAAAAATAAATAACAAAATCTGCGATTCCTATGGGACCCTCCAGTTTTTATGTCGTAAGCGTGGGGCATGCGAAAAAGCCGCTGCCCAGGCTCTTAACATACGCTTCAGAGGGGTTAATAAAAAAAAGCAAATCTGCGATTCCTACGGGACCCTCCAGTTTTTGTGTCGTAAGCGTGGGGCATGCGAAAAAGTCGCTGCCCAGGCTCTTAACATAAACTTGAGAGGGGTTAATAAAAAAAAAAGCATATCTGCGATTCCTACGGGACCCTCCAGTTTTTGTGTCGTAAGCGTGGGGATTGCGAAAAAGTCGCTGCCCAGGCTCTTAACATACCCTTGAGAGGGGTTAATAAAAATAGGCAAATCTGCGATTCCTACGGGACCCTCGAGTTTTTGTGTCGTAAGCGTGGGGCATGCGAAAAAGTCGCTGCCCAGGCTCTTAACATACCCTTGAGAGGGGTTAATAAAAAAAGCAAATCTGCGATTCCTACGGGACCCTCCAGTTTTTAGCACATATAAATAAAAATTTTAAATAATATAAATATTTATAATTAATAATAAATATAATGCAATTTTTAGCGCTCCCCGAAAAAGGCGCTTCGCTGCGTATTGACTATTCGCAAGGTTTATTACTAAATACGATGCAACCGAAAAAGGTGGTACATAGCCCATCTCCACGTTCACCGGTATAAAGCGCGAATGGCGACATGTGGTGGAACACATGCTATATTGCGTTAAAATCTGCGATTCCTACGGGACCCTCCAGGTTTTACGGCAAAAATATTTATATTTTTAAAAAAATAATAAATAAAAAAATATATAAATATTTTTTTAAAAATAAAACTTTTAAAATTTTTAGAACTACCCAAAAGGCGTTGCACAGCTACACTACACGATCACCGCGATAAAACGCGAAGGGCGCTGTGTGGTAGCTAGCACATCCTTGGCACGTAGAGACCATCGAAAAAGACGGTACATGACTCGCCACGCTAAGGACTTCCACTGTGACAAGGGAAGAGCAGCCCCGGCCACGTTCCCTATATCACCCGATCCGTCAGAACTACAGATCCTTAGACATCCGGCAGTTCCCCTGGTGGTCTATAGCGAGGCCAAATTCAATCGAGAGGGTGAGGGGGTATTCGTGATCATTCAAGCCCTTCGCGAATTTGGTGGAAGTATATCGCATTACGCTTTCTGGCGGAATACTGTCACAAGCGCTTATTCTCTTTTCGCAGGTTCAAAAGGAATTCCTCGCCATTATCATGCCGTCCACTTGATCCGGAGCAAAGCAATGGTCGATTCAACAACACATGCTGAGGCCCAGGTAAAGGAGAAGGTCCGTCTCTGACTATCATGCCGAGATTCCAAAGTGGATCACCATTCTAACCAACCAGTATGACACGAGCAGTTCTGGTGACGCATCGCTGAAGAAAGTCCTGAATGAAGAGCACAGAAACCTGGCTTGGAGCGTATCAATTTCGAGGCTCAGCCAGCCCATGAGTTCATCGGATCTTTCCGCCCATTCACCGGATATGGTAGCATCCCTCGGAGCTAGAAACAAACTCAGCTATAGCCCACGTAGACTAGTAATGGAGGCGATGCGGGCCCCAGAGAACACACCCTCATTTAATTATAGCTTCAACCAGCAGTCTATACGGATGTACCAGCCCAAGCCAGCTCGACTAGTCATTGGTCGTCAAGGAACTGGTAACATCGCCCAGCCGAGAACTCCACCCCGATCGAATGAACCGTCTACGTTACGTGCCACCATAGAGGACTCCCCAGCAAACTGGTTTGGAGCTTCTACCAGCGCTCCTCATATGCGGGTCAACAATTTCAGGGAAGGGAATCAGATACAGAGAGCCTCCCTTTCAAAGAAAACGTCCTTGCAACCGTCTGAACTGCAGACAATGATCCAGTTTACGCCGATCATGTCGTTACCCCAAAGCCGCCACCGTATTCCTAAACAAGGAAATAAACAGCATCCCTGAGGGCGGGACGCCCGTCAGCCGAGGACGGCTGATCTTAAGGGGGGAGGAGTTAGCAACACACACGTGTCGGCCAAACGCAACCACTTAACCCCACAACAACAACAACATCAAATTCCAATTCTTATTAAGATTATTATTTAAGATATTTAATATTTCAATTCTTATGAAAATTTTCAAATTTATGTTTACTTGAATTCCCATGAAAATGATCCTATCATGTTGAGTTCAATTCTTATGAAAATCTTTAAATTCATATTAATTTGAATTCGCATTAAAAACATGCTTGCTTCATTTCTCATAAAATTCAGTACTAAAGTAGCGATATTTTAAGATAAAAATACATGTAAACTAAAATTTAGATTCATTCAAAAACAAATTGTGAAGTCGAATGGTGGCTCTCTTTTCCAATACATAACTCGCGCATATTATGTTATTAAGCAAACTGCTTGTATTTAAACTATTAACTGAAAATTAAAATAAACTTGTAATTCGCGCATATTGTGCTATTAAGCAAACTGCTTGCATTTAAGCTATTAACTGAAACCTTAAACATATCTCGCCATATTGTGTTATTAAGCAAACTGCTTGTATTTAACTATTAACTGAAAATTAAAATAAACTTGTAATTCGCGCATATTGTGCTATTAAGCAAACTGCTTGCATTTAAACTATTAACTGAAACCTTGAACATATCTCGCCATATTTTTTTATTAAGCAACATGGTTTGTATTTAAACTATTAACTAAAAACTGTGAAATAAAATACAACAACCTGTACTTCCTACGTGTCATTTATTTCAGAATTATCTAGCTGTGGAAGAATTGTTGTTGCTCTCCCGATCACCAGTTGCTGTCCTCCCAATCACCAGTTGCTGTATTGCTGCTGCGTTCTAGATAGCTGACCAACTATAATTGCCAACGAGCATACCACGTTGAATACATCGGTTATCGCTGATCACCGACAAGCGGCGCTAGGCGGTTGGTTGCAGCAACAGTGTCGCGAAAGGTTCGCACTATAAAATCAGTGCGCTCTCTAATAGCACACCCTTCCCATAACGAAAGATCCCACATAGTGGCATCGAATTATAGGAACGAGGGTTGTGCCGTCCGTCCGACTTGTAACCGGCATATAGTGTCGATTCCATAAAATAAACATACCAAGTTAGTTGTAGCGTTTGGAGTACGGTACATCTGTATACCGAACCAAACAGGCTCCTAACGAAGTATTTAACTGATATAATAATTTTAATTGCTATATTTGCATTTTCCACACCACCTAAGAGGTATGCAAAATGGAGCGTTACCGATTTTTTATTTGAGATGTTCGGTTCCCCTGTAGGCCCATTTTCACCCATAATAACACAAAAAAATATAAATGCGAAAATTTACTTAAATGTACAAAATGCCATTTTATGTGGTTAATTTTTGTAATTTTTTCGGCTTTTCTCGTCCGATATACTTTTATCCTTTGTTGATCATTTTTTATTAATTCCAGCGCTTGCTATTTGGTATTAAAGAGAAGGACTGTTATAAAAAATACAAGTAACTGAGGTCTATGTCTGGCGCATTCATTCTCTTCCGCAAACCAGTTATGAATTTCTCTTCGTTTTTTTTGCGTATACATGAGAATATTTCCTTTCTAATTTCTTCTTCATGCGCATACTTTTTAAATACAGTCTCGTACACAGTAAAATAATATTGGCATATTTCAAATACCATATCAACGGAATTAATCAGACATAACTCATTATTTTTATAATTTTTTTGACCGAAATTATTCTTCAGAAAATTTCGAATGCGTATTTTGGGACTTTCTCACGTCATCGTATCTACGCAATTCTGGCATTTCAATTTTCTTTACACTTTCTGGAAAATACCATATCCTGTAAAATATCGTTGTACTTGCATTTCTGCAGTTGGTTTCTTTGAGGTGGATGCCCATATTTCATCGGTCTTGGAATTCATGTCTATATCTTCCATGGTAATATCTAAAATTAATTGGGCTTGAATTTCTTTCTGAAATCCAATAGCATTTTCAGAAACCCAATCTAACATAATGTCTTGATCATCCTCACAATTGCTCGTTGTATTTTGCATTTTAAACCTCAATATTTTCATTGATATGAGGCGAGCGACTATCTATTGCAATTCATAGAGTGAAGGATGAGTATTCGGTCTCAACGCCGATCGGAACTTAGAAAAGAAATTTTTAAGCGCATCTTGGTTTATTTTGCCAAACATTATATATTCAATGTTCTCATGTGCTCCAAATAAATCACTGCACAGATTTAACATTGCTTGTATTGTTAATTTGAAGCCAACAATGTGTGCAATGTGTCAGACATCCTACCGGGACTGTACATAAGTCTAAGTACCTCATGTATTTGATGAATCGGCTTTGTTTTTCTACGGAATTCCTATACCTGGGTCTTTTTAGAACACAATTTGCAATCAAGATCGTCGAATAAATCGTTCATCATCTTGACAAATATCTGTGTTGGTCTTGCGCAATCTTTTACAACATTATTATTACGAAGGAGGTTTGTTGATATCACTATACCGTGCGATACAGAATTGCTTAAAATTTGAGTTGCTCGATAAACACTAATTTTTTCGAAACTTGTTAGATACACATGACTGTAAGTTAATTTTGGACACATTTTGAAGTGCACACTCGCATTGTCCACCTCATACAAGCAACGAATCACATCAAAACTTGCTTTGCCATCCGGTGTTGTGATGTGACCACTGATCAAAGTGCTTCGTTTGACTTGATTAAGTGGCAATAGTCACACATCGCATGAATCGTATTGCCATTGTGTACGAAGTAAGGTGCATCAGATGTATCTTTCAGAATTTTGTATGAATTCCTGTTATCTTGACTTTGGTCACACACCAGTGCCATTACTTTAAGACCAAGTTGTCCTGCAATGTCGATGCATTCAAAGACATTATTTTTCAGTTTGTCACCACATATCCCATTACTGGAAGCCTAGTAACTCAGCATGCATTTCCAGTTTCCCATAATGCACTTTAGCATAACAAATAAGCATTTGCTGCTAAGCTCCTGTGTTCGGTTTTCATTTCCAAGGTCTACGTATCCATTTATTATATCATCGCATTTATTGTAAACTAGATCTCTTCGAATATTTATTTCGTCTATCAATATTTCACAAATACGAGCATTTTTTAAATTTCTTTTACAAAATTTGCTAAATTTGTTAAAATGTTTGGATCCATTCCTGGTTTTACAACCCTAATGGGAATCCATCGATGCAATGAGCTCTATGTGGTAATATGAAATCAAAACTATCTCTCATTGATCGGTATGCCTTTGTTGATAGATAGTTTATATTCTGCGATAACATCCGCTCTTCTTCTGTGTGCGCTGTATTTATTGGACCACAGATCATATATCCACAGAAAATATCACAGCATGTTCAGTACCAGAAGTAGCTGGAACTATAGCATTTATTTTAATCGATTTCACCTCTTCTCTCAATTCTTCAATCTCTTTCTCTAATTCCATTATTCAAATTTTATCCTTGCGGTTTATATTTTTATAATTTTCAATTATTTTTACGTAGTCGTGATCAGACTTATTGTCAGTCAATTCTTCCGACTTTTCGATGGGCACCTCATATCTCATTGTCTTTTCCATCGCACCGCATAAATTATCTATTTCTTCTATATCTGTGTTCGGTTTGATCAGCTCGTAAGTACGTTTAATGGGAAGTTTCAAAACCCATTGTGACTCTTCATTGATTTTCTCGAAATATTGATGTTCATTTTCTGGTAAATCTTCTATGGAGAAGTTAAGATGATGTTGTGTTGGGAAAGCAGCAGCACAAAGTCTGTTACCCCGTATGTGCTCCTTATTAAAATGTCTTTGGAAAAAAGGTAACTTTTGCCAACACAGTCATTTATTCCGCATTCCATTCAAAGCTAAATTAACTGTATTTATCCCGCACTAGTGTTTGAGTTTAATATTAAATTTTACTAAAATATGTTCCCTTTAATTTTAATTCAATTTTAATTCATTTTAGTATCACATAGTAATTAATTATTAAGTCCAATCATTTAGGGCGTGTTGCTGTATTAATTCTAAGTAGATATTTTGCTAATGGATTAGAGCGCTTTTGTGGTTTTTCTTGTATCAGCTCGACGTTCGATGAATTAGCATTTCCCCAAAGCTCAGCTCCGTATGCCCAAATTGTTTTGATCGCTGCCTTGTATAATATAAGTTTATGTTCTAATCGAAGCCTTGACTTGGAGTTGAGTAGCCAATTTATTTTATGGGCCTTTAACTTTATATACAATATTTTTGCCTCAATATGGTTCCGCCAAGTTAGTCGTCTGACTAGATGGACTCCTAGGAATCGATTGAGGAATAGTAACATTGTTTAGTGTGGTCACAGGGCATGTTTCTTTCCCAAGTGTAAACGTAACATGAATGCTCTTGGTCTCATTTACCTTTATGCGCCAATTTGCAGCCATGCTTCTATTTTCTTTGAATGATCCTCAAGGCGATTCGAAGCCACTATTGGAGTGCTATGTATACTTAGAATAGCAGTATCGTTAGCGAATGTTGAAGTGACTAGATCAGTGATTCTCCATATTTTTTTTGTCGTGGGACACTTTTAACGATTTCAACATTTGGCGGCACACAAAGAAAAAGATAAGTTTAAAAGTTGTTTACCTATAATACACTATGTAACT
Organism: Clusia tigrina; assembly: GCA_920105625.2. NCBI lineage: Eukaryota > Metazoa > Arthropoda > Insecta > Diptera > Clusiidae > Clusia > Clusia tigrina. The sequence continues at coordinate 143,041,972 of OV050030.1, read as the reverse complement.
AGTTTATGATAATAATTTAAATGTAAAATAAAAGAATATGTTCTACAAAAACAACAGTACCTTTATTAAGCGATTAATTACAAGTTAATAAGAGTACTTTTAATATGAAATTTGAACTTGATGTTTTTTGATAATTTCATTTATATTTGGTTGAAAAATTGAGAATGCTACTCTTATATCGTCTTCTACATTTGACAGTCTCTATCTTTTTTCGTTTTTATGTTGGTTAATACTGAATATCCGAGTTCACAAAAATTAGATGAAGAAAATTGTAATAATATTTCTAAAGCTTTTTTTGGCTATCATGGGATAATCGCATCTAATATTAAATATTTTAAAATTAAACCTCAATTATTAGAAAGCGAAATTAGTTCTTCCTCTTTATTTAAAGTTAATTCAAATACAGAAGTATTAGGTATCACAAATGGATTACGAACCCAACCATTTTTTTGTATATCTAAATTTGGGAAATAATGAATAATTCTCTCCTCTAATGTTGTCAAATGGCCAATAACAATTTTATGAATAGTTTTATTAACATCTTTTGGGACTGACTCAAACTTTGCCTTACTGAGCTTTATTCTTCCATAAAGCTATCTGTTTTTGGAATCCTACCAGTTTATATTTTGAGTTTAATATATTTTCTTTCGTCCTTTGCATACTTGAATTTATGTTATTAAAAATAACAAAATTGTCTGATATGCAAGCTGCATATAATATTTTTACTTCCAACAAATGAACAAAGTCATAACTTTTATTTTGTTCAAAACGGAAGCCGAATTGGTATTGGGGAATTACACTGTTTTTATTTAAATACTGGAAGACCGGCCGATGAACTATTTTTTCGAAGAATTTAGATAAGTTGGGCAGTAGTCTAATGGGTCTATATGAACAAACCTTCATCATCGCCTTAAGCCCAAGGGCCATTATCTTTACGAAGTGGTGACTTATGTTGTATTGGTTCTTTGAACTTCCTAGTAGCACACTACAATGAATGCTCATTGTCGCCATGCATTTGATTCTGCGATGGATTGTGTCATTCGAAAGTGGTATTTTACAAATATAAATATCTGCTGATCCACCAATCATTATTTTTACAATTTTAAGACAAGCTGGTAGTATAATTTCTTCAGCCAAAGAGTGAGTTTTTAATTTAACTGCAATCAATTTAGCTATTTCATAACAAGCTATTTGAGCTTTTTCAGACACCGATTTGTTTTTCAGAAACCTCTACATGGTTCGATTTTGAAGATAAATACTTTTAAAAGTAGCTTTTATCTTTTGTTGAAAGCGAAGGATGGTTAGTCAGCAAGTGACGTTTAAGTTTGCTCGGAACCATAGCACTATTTGAAAATTTTCAACCACATACCACACGCTCGGAGACAACCATGTCATTTTCCTTTGTAGATGTAAACCCAAAATTAAAAAAATCCGCGTTATATATCCGATGAACAACATATTTTTTGGAGCAAGAAATATCTTTGCTTGTACCGGGCGTGGGCTCATTAGCCTAATCGCTAACTTCATCATTATTATCATTGTTGGACTTACTTCTTTTAACTATTTATCCATATTTGGAATGTTCTGTTAAAAAAAAAATAATATTGTCAAAACAAATATTACCTTTGAATACGTTTTATTCAAGTTTGAGAACACAATACTTCAAAGCAAATTTGCGCATATAATTTTATAAATTGACCAACACAGCTAGCAAATAAATAGTAAACTGAACAACATATGCCAATTTGAACGAGAGAAAATGCTACTACGCAACATGTTGGGAATCCCCACTGTCATTAAAGCAACCTCTTTTTGTACGTACTAGTGAGGCTAGCCGTCCTTTGAACGCGTTTTCATCCGAATACATTTCGTCAGAAAACGAACGAAAACTTTCGGCAGCATTCTCACATGTAACGCTGCATACACACAAGGCAACCGTCGAAGCAACGTGTTGATGGTACCAGTTTTTCTTATTCAATACACACGGGGCAACTGTTGCAACAACTTCATTACTGAGTGTACTGTGTAATCAAACGGACCTACGCGGAAGAAAGGCAAATTTTCGAAATGAGTGACGTACTAAGAGAATTATTATGCAATTATTGTTTTTGACAAACTGCTGTATAAAGATGAGGAAGAGGAGATGCAACCAAAAAAGAAAAAAAGAATGTAGTAAAAAAATTGGCCTTTGAAGAAAGAAGAATCTTCAAATTATATATTGTTGCAGGAATTAAAAGAAAATTACCCAAAAGACTAATTAAATGATATGACGATGGGCGAAGACACTTTCGAAAAATAGTTAGACATGATGAAATTTAACCAATTTTAATTTGTTTTCAATTGCTATTATTGTTTGCTGCACAATTCACTGTTTTCACTTTTTGCTTCGCACCGCGAAAAGCAAAAAAAACTTCTCAGCACGCTGGTTTTCAACGAACTAAACAAGTAAAAGTGGTAAACAACGATACACACGAGGCAACCGTTACGGCAACCATCACAAAATATCAAAATATTTTGATATTTCACGGTTGCTGCAACACGCATTCAACGAGCAACTAAGCTACACACCAGCACACACCAACCGTCGAAGCAACATCCCTTGGTTGCATCTACGGTTGGCTCGTGTGTATGCAGCATAATTTCTTCCACTAATCACGATCTTGCACAGTAAGGCCCAATACACACAATTCGAACCGGTGACGGTCAGTCAAGCATCCGTAAAATATTCTTTAATGCCTTTTAATAGGAAGTATTCACATTACCGGATACGTGCCAGTCACAGTCCAAGCAAGACCGCCGCGGTTTTTCCGAAAAGAATACTTGACCGAAGGTTGAACGGTAGTGTGGAATGCATCGCTTGCTTGAGGATTTCGTTCAGATGAAATTTTACGCGTTCTAGCGTATTGATCGACTTGATGTGCCAGCTTATATGTGAGTGTGGGTAAATACGATCGACGCTATCTACTTCGTTTAATTATACCCTTTACCTTTAAAAAAGGTAAATAGGGTATACTAACTTTGTGCTTTTGAGAGGGGCTGGAATTTCAAGAAGGAGGCGTGGTAGGTATGGACATATATATACAGATATGATCAGAATCACTTTCTAAGCAATTTTTATTTTGCTCGTCCGTCTGTGGCCACTTTTTTTCTACACTGTTAGAGCTTTCTTAATGAAATTTTGCAAAAGTGTGGCCTGCACAAAGATACAGAACCAGATAGCTATATGGGCCGATTTGGCCAATGACCACGCCTACCTCCCATATAAGGAACTTTTTTCACCTTTCTTAAAATGACTATAACTTCGGTCCCATCGACGGAATCGTTACATTGGCAGTTATGGAGATGTGGGTCCTACTAAACACTGTTCAAAAAGTTGGCGGTATATATTAACTGCCACGCCCACTATTAACAAATATTATTAACTTAAGATCTGGTAGAGATTTACGGACGAAATTTTGCGGGAAGGAAAATGTGGACATTATAAAGCTATCTGCAACAAATGGGGCTGATCAGAGAAGAGACACGCCCACTTTTTATATAGGGCACTTTCGGGTCTAAAATTAAAATTAGCCTGCCTATGCTCGTCTTGATGCCAGCAGAATAAAAGTTTGCAGAAATATACATGGGGTCCATAATAGTGTGTGTGCAGAATATGGAGATCATAATACAACTGCCACGCCCACAATTAGCCAAAAATCATTACTAGGTTCCTATTAAAAATTGTTCAACGAAATTTCACAGGAAGGTTGCGGGTACTAACATTGAACACCACACACAAAATGTGTGTGTTATTTCTACAGCCACGCCCACTATTGACATATTATTATAACTTGCGACTTATACAATATTTTTGGAGGAAATTTTATGTTAGCACGTATATGGATCCTATAAAGCCATATACAAGTTTCGGGGTCCATCAGAGGAAGGATGCGCCTCCCTCCTATATAATGAACTTTGGGGACCCCACTTAAAAGCAACTACCCTACCTATGCTTCTAGTGATGATATGTTAATGCAAATTGGTAGATGTATACACTGGATCTGTACTAGCATGCATTCCAAATATGGGCAGATTATTACTACTGCTACGCCCACAATCATCCAAAAACCATTACTAGGTTCCTATTGATTATTTATCAACGAAATTTCACAGAAATGTTGCGGGTACCAACATTAAACACCACACAAAAAATGGGCGTGTTCTTTTTTTTCAGCCACACCCACTATTAACATATTTTTATAACTTGCGAATTATACAATATTTTTGGGCGAAATTGGGAGCAGGTTGTATTAGTTATTAGAAAGCATGCATGCAAAATATGGGCAGATTTTTACTACTGTCACGCCCACAATTAATCAGTACTCATTTTTGGACCTTATGCAAGGCTCGTCAACGAAACTTCATATGAAGTTTCAGAGTGATCGTATAAAACACAAAACAAAAATAAGAAAATTAGAGATGCACTTTATGAGCTACGCTCTGTATAGATAGGATCTTAAAACTTTGGACCTATTCACAATTTTAAAAAAAAATTTATTGACTTTATAAAGTCATAGAAAAGAAATGAGGTGGTCCAGATAAAAGACGGTTTTTCGGTTTTTTTTCAAACATTTTTTAAGTACGCGTCAATTATTCTTATGTATAATTTTCTGATGGCGTTCAACGTATAGTGAAGTTGGTAATGTTTACAAAATGGCGGATTATAATATGAAATCAGTACAACATTCAGATTTTTTTAAATTTTTTCAACCAAACGGCCTTTATTCTTATGCATAATCTTCTGATTGCATTCAAAGGATATTATTTTATATGTCAAAATTGAGCTAGCAGATTCAGTTCAGTATTTATATAACTCGAAATTTCTACAAGATATATCAAGAAATGTCTCTATAGCATTATGAAATTCAACTATAAAACTTAGTGATCATTATAGGTATAACATTTCAACCGACAAGGAGAAAAATATGTGTTGATCGCCATGGTTTAACTCTCACGTACATTTTATTTGAATGAGCGTTGTTTTATAAACTATAAAGGTAAAGGGTATTTCGTAGTCGGTCTAACCCGACTTCAGACTTCTTTACTCGTTTTTATTTGTTTTTGTTGTTTTCTCTCCTATTAGTTTCAACTTAGGGCATTTATTAAAAGAATAGTTAGCATTGTACAACATACGTACATTCTGATTATTACTCCGTATTAATTTCATATAAGTACTTCGTATTAATTTTATATATGTATAAAATGTATGCATTTTATAAATTTCAGACGAGTAGTTGGTTGAGCTGGTGCGAAGCCATGAAAGTCTTTATGACATACAGTTGGCGCATTACAGCGACTTCAATAAAAAAATTTATTTGGAAAGTAGTTTCTCTTGCAATTAATTATATTCCACAAACACATAAAGCTGGCATTAGCATCCACATTTGAGAAGTTGTGACTGGCATGTGAATGGATAATGTGAATACATTGCGTTCCGTTTGAACGTGACTGGCATTTGACCGGCTCGAATAGTGTGTATTGGGCCTAATAATACATACGCTTAGTATGCATTGCATTGTGCGCTATCAATTTTAAATTGTTATTGTCACACAACCAAACAAGCTACAACATTTCTGATTACACCAGAAGAAAATTTGAAATTTTCTCCGCTTATGATGTCGATACACCACTAAGATATTTCTTGAAATAAGAATTTTTCTCGCTGGTGGAAAATTTCAAGTGTAAAATAAAAATCGAAAAATTTTTGTTTCTTAATTGTTGCTAAAATATCGCATTATTCTTATTTGTTTTTTAACAGTTGCTTTCCTCACAGGTTACAGAATGATTTGATGCCACACTTGTTCAAATCGGTTGAAAAATAAGGAAAAAATCGCAGTGTAAACAACTGCCTGCAATTTGTCAGATTCGTTCGAACAGATACCATTCAATTCGGATGTTTCGCAGATCGCAAGTTTTCGTCTGTATACGCAAGAATTATTGTGACTGCAGTGGAAGTCCTCCATGTCGTTTGAAAAGAAAATTTGTATGAAAACGGTTCCAAATGAAGGGCGGTCTGTAACATGTGAGCTGACTTGAGTCATAAAAATCAATTTATGATGCTAAGAAAGAACCCGTTACAAAACAAGTAATTAAAATTTTTTATGGTTTTCAATATCTATTCCTGTGAAAATAAGTTGTACATTTTAAAAAAATTATATTATTTAATAATGTTAACGTATTGATATATATATATATATGTGGCGACACCACTACCCCACCCAGTTGTCGGGTACGGCAACGCAAGCAGGCGCTAGTTCCGCGTGCCATCTATTAACACGCTGTCGCACAGCGTGTTTATGGGCAACCGGAACTAGCCTGTGTTGGCTGCTGAACAACATACTTCGTGTTTCCGGCCTTTCATTCAACCCTCTTTCTCTTTCTGTGCTGAAGCTGTGGTGACATGTTATAGAGCGCTTTGTGCAAATAAAGGTTATATTAATTACTGGACTTAACACAATCTCTAGAAATTTGCAGAAACGTATTCCATCCTATATTATATGTACGATATAACAAATAAATTCGCAGGAATGTATTTTATCACATATTATATATACGATATAACAAATATTTCTGTTTTCATTGGCAACGCAACGTTGAGCACGCGAGCAGCCAAATTGGTGACCCCGACGTGATCTACACCCAGAAGGGTACGATATAACCAGTACAGGACGCACATGTTGCTCCACTCGCCAACATCCTCAGGACCGGCGCCACCGGCACCACCGGAGCAGCCGCCGACTCAAGCAACGTACGCTCCGCACCAGCAGCCACAACCACCGCATGTGCATCCGCACGCACAGCTGGCTATGCCAACGCCATTGCTGCGCATACCGACACACCCGCCGCAACACCGTGCAGGGGAACCTGGACACGCCTCTTTTTCGTCGCCGCCTGCGATCGAGGCGGTGAACAGCTGCCGGCTCCCACCTTTCTGGAGGAGTAACCCCGATCTGTGGTTTTATCAGATCGAGGCCGCGTTCCAGGTCCACCATGTGCGCTACGACAACAGCCGCTACAATTTAGTAGTTGCGGCTCTCGACCCGGAGACCATTTCCCAGGTTGCGGATGTACACCGCACAGTGCCGCCCGTGGGGAAGTATGAGGCGCTGAAAGCAGCCATACTAAATCGCCTCACCGACACGGCGGATCGACAGCTGAAGTGGCTCGACTTGATGCCGCCGTCAACGCGACGGCTTCTGAAGATCCTGAAAGGTACCAGCCTGGAGGAGCTCGCAGAGGCAGCTGACGAGCTGGTCGACAATGGACCTACAGTGGCGGCTACGTCACCTCCACTCTCGTCTCCGAGATCCCGCTCTCCATTCGCGAACAGATCATCGCATGATTCAGCGGGTAACTCCGTGCACGCAGAGCTTGCCGCACTGCGCCAGTCAGTGGCACAGCTCGTGGCACTAACGCGGGAGAATCAGGAGCTGCTGCGTAAAATAACGCCCCCACTTCAGAGGGGTCGCGCTGATACCCGCAGTCCCAGCCGGCACCGAGATCGCTCTACAGCGCCTGGCCAATGTTGGTACCATAAAAAATACGGGGCGACAGCACAGCAGTGCCGACCACCGTGGATATTTGCCGCCGCCGTGGCCGCCGCCTCGACGCCGTCTGAAAACTAGCGCTGCCGACGCCGACTTGGGCGAACGACGCCGGCCGACCACCAACCGAAAAACGCCTACACGTAACGGATCGAACAACATCCACTCGCTTTCTCTTGGACTCGGGTTCAGTGGTCTCCTTACTGCCGAGGGGAACGGTCGCCCGCAAACTACAGTGAAACAGCCTCACGGGCAGCTCACGCTGAAGCTGAACCGCGCCCTGCGGCGGGATTTTACTTGGGCGTTCACTGTGGCCGATATGCAAACCGCCATTCTCGGGGCAGACTTTCTGGCATACTATGGGCTCCTGGTAGACTTGAGGGGACGACGCATCGTAGACCCCGTTACCAATATCGCGGCAGCGGGCCGCATGGACTCGGCTCGAATCTACGGCATCTCCACAGTGGCTCACATTGATGCACCTGTGGGATCACACGGCGACCGGTATAGAGAGCTCGTCCAGCGCTTCCTGCAACTCGCTTCACCAGCAGGGGTCATGGCCACTGTACCAGACTTGCCGGTACAACACTTCACCGTCACGGAGGGCCCTCCCGTTTTCGAGCGCCCCCGTAGACTCGTCGGTGAACGACTACTTGCTGCCAAAGCAGAGTTCGCTGACCTCCTCGATAAGGGGGTGGTATGCCCATCATCGAGCCCATAGGCTAGTCCGCTACACATGGTACCAAAGCCTAATGGAAGCTGGCGAGCCACTGGCGACTACCGCCGCCTCAACGCGTGTACATTGCCAGACCGATATCCTCTACCGATCATCGAGGACCTGATCCAGGAGAGCCGGGGAAAAGTCTTCTCTGTAATCGATCTGCAGAAAGCCTTCTACCAAATCCCGGTTGCCATAGCTGCATCCCGAAAACGGCAGTCACAACACCTTTCGGCCTCTTCGAGTTCGTGGGTATGCCATTTGGCCTGCGGAGCTCCGCACAAACGCTTCAACGGGTAATTAATCACCTACTGAGGAAACTCCCCATCGTGAAGGGCTACGTAGACGACCTGCTCATCGCATCCGAGACGCATGACGAGCATCTGCACCATTTGAGCAGCTGCAGATTCAGCTATCCTCTCGCCTACCGCGCCAATCGCTCTCTATACCCACGCATCGAGCACCGCCAACGGAGCGGCACTTAACCAAGAGGAACCCGATGGGACCTGGAAGCCTCTGGGGTTCTTCTATAGGAAGCTCAATCCTGCAGAAACTCGCTACAGCGCCTACGACAAGGAGTTGCTCGCGGTGTATGCCGCAGTCAGGCACTTCAGGAGGATCCTGGAGGCACACGTCTTTACAATCCACACGGACCACAAGCCGCTCGCCTTCGCCGCACAGCAACGCTCGGACGAGGCAAGGCCGAGGCAGAGCCGGCAGCTGGACTACGTCCTCCAGTTCAACGCATGATTTGTGTACGTTTCCGGGGGAGAAAACGTTGTGGCAGACGCACCTTCACGAACCTGTACGGTCTCGATGCCTTCCATCCTCGACGAAGCCACTATCAGCCTAGAGCAAGCCTCTGACATAGAGCTGCCTCACCTGCTGGAGAACCCGCGTATCCAACTGGATCGGCTCGCTTTGAACGACAGCGAGATCTACTGTCTGGTTACCGATGGGGCGACTCGGCCCTATTTGCCATCCAACCTGCGTCGAGCGGCGTTTGGCATCGTACACGGATCATCCCACCCGAGTGGTCGAGCAACGGCGAAACATCTGGTGGCCAAATACTTCTGGCCAAGCATGCGCAAGGACGCGCTCCGCTGGGCCCTTGAATGCCAACTATGCCAACGCGCGAAGGTCCATCGCCACAATCGCGCCGAACTGCAAAGCTTCGGGGAGACAGATGACAGGTTCTGCCACGTTCATATTGACCTGATCAAGATACCGCTAGTGAGAGGACTGTCGCACTGCCTGACCATCATCGACCGCTTTTCCCGATGGCCAGTGGCTGTCCCGCTCCCGGACGTTCGAGCTGTAACCGTCGCACGAGCGTTCTTTCACAGTTGGGTCTGCACTTTCGGCACACCACTCACCATCACCTCCGACCAGGGGCGTCAATTCGAGGGGGAGCTATTCACGGCTCTCGCGAAAATTACGGGACTAACCATGTTCACACAACGCCTTACCACAGTCAAACGGCATGGTGGAGAGACTACACCGCACAATAAAAGCGGCCTTGATGTGCAGTCCAGACACACCATGGCCAGACGCCTTGCCAACAGTGCTATTGGGGATGCGGACCGCGTACAAAGAGGACCTCAAAGCAACTCTAGCCGAGATGCTCTTAGGCACCCAACTCCGCCTGCCGGGGGAATTCTTCGGACAACAGAACGACGCTACCACCCAACCGGTTTTCGTCGAGCAGTTACGCAAGCTGCTAAAAGCAATCAGAACAGTACCAGCGTCCAACCACTCGAGACAGAAGCCGTTCGTCTTCAAAGAATTGCGCACCTGCACGCACGTATTCTGCAAGCTGGCCAAAATCCGGAGGCCACTCGAGTCGCCATATACGGGCCCCCACAAGGTAATACGCCGGGTCAACGACAAGAATTGTATCATCGACTTGAACGGCGTCGAGAAAGCCATCTCTACGGACTCCTTGAAGCCGGCCCACCTCGAGGTGAGTGACTCAACATCGTCGCCATCGCTGCAGGCATCCCGATCACCATCGCCAATCCGATCGCCATCGCCGCAATCGTCGTCATCGTCAGCGACAAATGACCCGCCAGCGATACATCCAAGGAGTCATCTGAGGAGTCAACCAAACCCCCGCTCAGGGGACCAACCCTCACCACAGCCGAGGAGTCGAGCGACGAAACGGATATCGTTCTCCTCGGCTCCTGCGCTGATCACTGTGGGAGGAGTACCTGTGGCGACACCAGTACCCGCACCCAGTTGTCGGGTACGCCAACGCAAGCAGGCGCTAGTTCCGCGCGCCATCTATTAACACGCTGTCGCTGTCGCACAGCGTGTTTATGGGCAACCGGAACTAGCCTGTGTTGGCTGCTGAACAACACACTTCGTGTTTCCGGCCTTTCATTCAATCGTTTTTCTCTTTCTGTGCTAAAGCTGTGGTGACGTGTTATAGAGCGTTTTGTGCAATTCAAGGTTATATTAATTACTGGACTTAACACAATCTCTAGAAATTTACAGAAACGGATTCCATCCTATATTATATATACGATATAACAAATAAATTCGCAGAAACGTATTTTATCACATATTATATATACGATATAACAAATAGTTCTGTTTTTATTGGCAACGCAACGTTGAGCACGCGAGCAGCCAAATATATATATATTTATATATACGAGGTGTGATCAAAAAATAACCGTTATTTTCATCTTTTCGTGAGTTACGTATGTTCGATGTTCGCATTTTTTTCTGTTATGTTGGCACACATGTCTGTTATATATGTTGGCAATACCAACCATTTTGGATTGTCAGTATGTTTTTGACAGATAAAAAGGTTAGTCTTGTTTTGGTGTGCTCTTCGATTTTGTACTATTCGAAAAAATGGATCAAAGAAACTGTATTCAGTTTTGTGTAAAAAATGAAATTAAATGCTCAAGGACATTTGAAATGTTGACTGTGGCCTTTGGCGAGTCTACTATGAGCAGAACACAAGTTCAAATGTGGTATAACCGGTTTAAGGAAGCCCGAGAAGATGTTAATGACGATGCTCGTCCTGGTCGCCCGAGCACGTCAACAACCGATGAAAACATTAACGCAGTGAAGAAAATTTTGGATAATCGTCGAATCACTATCAGAGAGGTTGCTGATGATGTTGGCATATCGTTCGGCTCATCCCAAGCAATTTTTACGAATCTTTTAGGCATGAAACGTGCGGCAGCGAAGATTGTTCCAAAATTGCTAAATTTTGAGCAAAAACAACGTCGCATGGACATCTCTCAGGAGCTGTTTTTGGCCAAAAACAAAACCGTTATCATGCCTCAACCACCGTATTCACCGGACTTGGCCCCCGCTGACTTTTTCCTCTTTCCAAAACTGAAGACACCGATGAAAGGACAGCGTTTTGCTACGATTGAGGAGATAAAAGAAAAATCGAAACAGGAGCTGTAGGCAATACCAAAAAAAGCGTTTCAGAAGTGTTTCGATGATTGGAAAAACGCTGGCATATGTGTATTATATCTGAGGGGAATTACTTTAAAGGGGACAAGATAGTTGTTGATGAATAAATAAATACTTTATTTTTTGATCACACCTCGTATATATATATATATATATATATATATATATATATATATATATATATATATATATATATATATATATATATATATATATATATATATAAATATATAAGTATATATATATATATATATATATATATATATATATATATATATATATATATATATATATATATATATATATAAATATATATAAGTAGCTTTTTTTAATTTAAACTTTACTCGTAATAAACAAAGCATAATTTTTATTATATACATTTCTAATATTTTGCGGCACACTTTACGAATTTGGCGGCAAACAAAAGTGCTGCTTCACATTCGTTGAAAACCACTGGACTAGATGATCATCAGTAGGGAGTTCTGGTGTGAATAATACATATAGAGCAGGACCTAGAACACTACCTTGTGGAACCCCAGCATTAATATCAAAGTCCTTTGTGGTGTATTCTCCATATTTTACTCTGAATTTTCGGTTATCTAAGTACGATTCCAGTAGCATGTGCACATTAACTGGTAACAGTTTTGAATTTTATATATTAATCCTTCATGCCAAACTCTGTCAACCACCTGTGCAATATCTAAAAATATAGCAGAGCATTATTTATTGTCTTCAAAAGTATTTCGAATTGCACTTGTAATGCGGTTAATTTGCTCTATGGTTCTGTGATTTTTGCGAAATCCAAATTGATGGTGGGGAATAATGTTTCATATACGAGTATGTGCGACTGCAGCTTTAGAAGAACCAGTTTCGCAAATAATTTAGAAATTACTGGGAGCAAGCTTATGTGCCGATAAGATGACGGTTGAGTTGCGTCTTTTCCGGGTTTTGGTAGCGTCGCAATTTGTGATATCTTTCAGGTTTGTGGAAAATATGCAATTAGTATTGCATTAAATGATTGTGTCTCTATTTTGATAGCTATTTCAGGCAATTCCACAATCTTTTTACGGTAATTAATTCAAATCCTTGTGCTTTTTTCGGGTTTAGTTGGGTTTTAATTGCATGTTGCACTTCCTTCATTTCAATCTTCATCGGGTTTAGTGGTACTTTAGGGTCCAGAAATGGAATTTCAAAACTGTTAGTTGGTTGGGAAGGTTGAAACACGGATTTGAGATGATTAGCAAACCAGAGGCTTTCTCTTCGTCATTTCTTGCCCAAGTCCATTATTTTGCCTGATTGGTGGATGACACTCTTTGGGAGTCTTCATATTTTTATAGGATTTCCATAAAGAGTAGTTAGTATTTTGTGGTGGAGTTAGCGTCTCAGTATACGTTTTCAAACTGTTCTCTAGTGCAGTGCTTCTCGGAGGCGTTTTTTAGCTAGTGCTAATTTCTGCTTGGCGTACGCCACTCTCTTCCTAAGCGCCTTTTCTCCTTAACGAGATTATCGATACCTACCGAAGTTGTACGAGTTGTTGTGGGTTAATGAGGCGTGGGATAATGAGGCTGCCGGAGATGAGTGTGTGGCTGCAGATGTAACAACTGAGTTAATGGCCAAAAGTGCCGAGGCAATATCGCTTGCACTCTTTAGTCGAGGACCAATGTTTATATGACTACCTACATATTGACGGTACCTGAGCCAGTTTGTTCTTTTATTAGTTAGGTGACCTGTTTTCTCACCGAGTTGAGCTTGTTTATGTAGGCATATAATCACTGATGAATGATCAGAAGCGAGCTCTAAATACGATTGTGCAGATAACAAGTCTCGATCAATACCACTGGTTATGCAAAAATCGATGAGGTCGGGCACTTTTTGGGGGTCAGATGGCCAGTATGTCGGTTGCCCTGAAGAGATGAAGTCTAGGTTAGAACACTGATTCAGTAGCGCAGACAATAGTTGTTTGCCTTTGGAATTTATTAACCTGGAGCCACAAAAGGTATGTTTCGCATTATAATCACCTGCAAAATCAACTGAGTAATTTGCAGGACAATAGACTGCGCTTAGTACAATTTTTCCGCTTGTCTACTTGAAGACATATTGATGTTGCCTGGAGATAGTCTTTTGCATACTCTTAAAGTGCATGATGCTGAAATCTATCTCTTATTAATATACCCGTACCACCATTAGCTTTATTATCGGGATGGTTTGTCTTGTAAAATGTATATCCTGATATTACAAAATAATTTTGTATTTGAAGTTCTTTTCTGATAAACGCATAATGTAAATTTGCCTAGTATGGAGGAAGTGTTGAATTTAGAGTTTATGTTGGCTGAACCCATTTGCATTCCAATGACATATCTTAATATAATTTATTTTTTAGAGATCAACAATTGCATAAGTTGGTTTTGAGTTTTCAACAACTCGTGGAACATGCTTTGGATTGATGTCATAAATTCTGTCATACAATTTGTTAATTTTGATTTCATAAATTCTACATTTTGCTTAGTATTTGCAAAGATAGGAATTTCTTCAGATCCAGACTTTACTACGTTGGGATATGACCTTGATGTAGAAACGTTGTCAGTGGTCAATTGCTTACGGGGTTGGATTGATTTGGCAATATCTGTGTAACGAAAAGCAGGTTGCTGTTTCTGATCTAATTGATTTTTGAGTGCTAAATACACTGGACAACCTCTGTGGTTTGCTGTATGGTTTTCCCCCTTTCCTGCATTTTTTCGCATTTAGGTTTGATTTGTCAGACAAACACTTGGAGGAATGGTGAAGGTCCCCACAGGCAACACAAACAGTGCGTAAGGTACAGTACAATTTTCTGTGCCCGTATTCTTGTCAATTGAAGCACTGGACAGGACCTTTTATTTTGTGCGGTTCTTCAAAGGTTATTCGTCTACGTAAAAGGTAGCGCTATGGTATATTGGCTGTGTTTCGCTACTTTTTAATTTTCTTCCATTCGGTTCAAGCTCTACTTAAAATAGTGGTTGTGGTAATTTGTCTCTATTTTTAATGTTGAATACCGCTTTGACTTTAAATTCGTCGATTTCGAGAGAATCGTTGATGTTATTAGTACTTACTTTATTCTCTCCTTTAATAACACCTAATAGACCTTTACTGCTCTTCAGTTGATATGTATTGTAGTTTTTACCATTTTTATCAAGATAAGGTACAATTGTGTAGTAATTGCTTTCATATGTCTGTAGTTTCGTTTCTTTTATATTCCCGTTTGTTATGGACGTTACGTGGAAATTGTTATTTCCTACAAGACTAGTTACAGTTGCAACTAAAGCATTTGAGCATCTCTCGGAAATAGCATGGTGATGGCTTAGAAGTTTTGTGATAATATTTCTAAAGCTTTTTTTTGGCTATCATGGGATAATCGCATCTAATATTAAATATTTTAAAATTAAACCTCAATTATTAGAAAGCGAAATTAGTTCTTCCTCTTTATTCAAAGTTAATTGAAATACAGAAGTATTAGGTATCACAAATGCATTACGAACCCAACCATTTTTTTGTATATTTAAATTTGGGAAATAATGAATAATTCTCTCCTCTAATGTTGTCAAATGGCCAATAACAATTTTATGAATAGTTTTATTAAAATCTTTTGGGACTGACTCAAACTTTGCCTTCCTGAGCTTTATTATTCCATAAAGTTATCTGTTTTTGGAATCCTACCAGTTTATATGTTGAGTTTAATATATTTTCTTTCGGCCTTTGCATACTTGAATTTATGTTATTAAAAATAAGAAAAATGTCTGATATGCAAGCTGCATATTATATTTTTACTTCCAACAAATGAACAAAGTCATAACTTTTATTTTGTTCAAAACGGAAGCCGAACTGGTATTGGGGAATTACACTGTTTTTATTTAAATACTGGAAGACCGGCCGATGAACTATTTTTTCGAAGAATTTAGATAATTTGGGCAGTAGACTAATGGGTCTATATGAACAAACTTTCATCGTCACTTTAAGCCCAAGAGCCATTATCTTTACGAAGTGGTGACTTATGTTGTATTGGTTCTTTGAACTTCCTAGTAGCACACTACAATGAATGCTCATTGTCGCCATGCATTTGATTCTGCGATGGATTGTGTCATTTGAAAGTGGTATTTTACAAATATAAATATCTGCTGATCCACCAATCATTATTTTTACAATTTTAAGACAAGCTGGTAGTATAATTTCTTCAGCCAAAGAGTGAGTTTTTAATTTAACTGCAATCAATTCATATATTTCATAACAAGCTATTTGAGCTTTTTCAGACACCGATTTGTTTTTCAAAAACATCTACTTGATTGGATTTTGAAGATAAAGACTTTTGAAAGTAGTTTTTATCTTTTGTTGAAAGCGAAGGATGGTTAGTCAGCAAGTGACGTTTAAGCTTGCTCGGAACCATAGCACTATTTGAAAATTTTCAACCACATACCACACGCTCGGAGACAACCATGTCATTTTCCTTTGTAGATGTAAACCCAAAATTAAAAAAATCCGCGTTATATATCCGATGAACAACATATTTTTTGGAGCAAGAAATATCTTTGCTTGTACCGGGCGTGGGCTCATTAGCCTAATCGCTAACTTCATCATTATTATCATTGTTGGACTTACTTCTTTTAACTATTTATCCATATTTGGAATGTTCTGTTAAAAAAAAAATAATATTGTCAAAACAAATATTACCTTTGAATACGTTTTATTCAAGTTTGAGAACACAATACTTCAAAGCAAATTTGCGCATATAATTTTATAAATTGACCAACACAGCTAGCAAATAAATAGTAAACTGAACAACATATGCCAATTTGAACGAGAGAAAATGCTACTACGCAACATGTTGGGAATCCCCACTGTCATTAAAGCAACCTCTTTTTGTACGTACTAGTGAGGCTAGCCGTCCTTTGAACGCGTTTTCATCCGAAAATATTTCGTCAGAAAACGAACGAAAACTTTCGGCAGCATTCTCACATGTAACGCTGCATACACACAAGGCAACCGTCGAAGCAACGTGTTGATGCAACCAGTTTTTCTTATTAAATACACACGGGGCAACTGTTGCAGCAACTTCATTACTGTGTGTACTGTGTAGTCAAACAGACCTACGCGGAAGAAAGGCAAATTTTCAAAATGATTGACGTACTAAGAGAATTATTATGCAATTATTGTTTTTGACAAACTGCTGTATAAAGATGAGGAAGAGGAGATGCAACCAAAAAAGAAAAAAAGAATGTAGTCAAAAAATTGGCCTTTGAAGAAAGAAGAATCTTCAAATTATATATTGTTGCAGGAATTAAAAGAAAATTACCCAAAAGACTAATGAAATGATATGACGTTGGGCGAAGAAACTTTCGAAAAATAGTTAGACATGATGAAATTTAACCAATTTTAATTTGTTTTCAATTGCTATTATATTACTATTGTTTGCTTCACAATTCACTGTTTTCACTTTTTGCTTCACTCCACGAAAAGCAAAAACAACTTCTCAGCACGCTGCTTTTCAACGAACTAAACAAGTAAAAGTGGTAAACAACGACACACACGAGGCAACCGTTACGGCAACCATCACAAAATATCAAAATATTTTGATATTTCATGGTTGCTGCAACACGCATTCAATGAGCAACTAAGCTACACACGAGGCAACCGTCGAAGCAACATCCCTTGGTTGCATCTACGGTTGGCTCGTGTGTATGCAGCATAATTTCTTCCACTAATCACGATCTTGCACAGTAAGGCCCAATACACACAATTCGAACTGGTGACGGTCAGTCAAGCATCCGTAAAATATTCTTTAATGCCTTTTAATAGGAAGTATTCACATTACCGATTACGTGCCAGTCACAGTCTAAGCAAGACCGCCGCGGTTTTTTCGAAAACAATACTTGACCGAAGGTTGAACGGTAGTGTGGAATGCATCGCTTGCTTGAGGATTTCGTTCAGATGAAATTTTACGCGTTCTAGCGTCATAGATTAATATACTCGTAGATACGAAACTCTTCTTCTTCCTCATCAGCTGTTGAAAAAAATCCATATTTTTCCCTATCCATGTGAAACAATAACAACACAATGTATAGTGGCCATGATATGGTGAGAAAGTAAAATTTGCCACAGCTGACGGTAAACATGGGAGTAGAATTTAGAGTTTCGTGGCTTAAGAATTAAAAAGTACTTTGAATGTGAAATCGGTTAGATACATATTATTTTGTAGGGTACTCTAATGTTTCATATGTAAGTTATATTTACATATATATGGCAGGCTGAATTAAATAGTGCATAAAATCTACGTCTAATTTTTGTATTTAATTGATAAATTGTACTGGTGGTTTAACATGGTTACACTTGTCATGCTGCTTTTCAAGTGTGTAAAGAAAGTCGTCAGAAATAATCTAATCTCCGAAATAAGGCAAGGGATGAACACAATTATGTAACTTATACATTTTTAAGTATAAATAACCGCAAACATACGAAACATACCTGTTTTAAGAAAGCTACCTTAACTACATTTACATATATTTGCGAACAGAATTTCCTAATTTGTCCGAAAAAATGCTCAATCACATCTTGACAAAGTTTGCTAGTCATTATGTGTGGAAAGCCTTCTTGTGTCAAACTGCTACATTTCCGTTAAACTATTTATATTCATAACCCAACCTTTTAGAAAATTAAAAGTGTTTGTCAGATCAAAATTCCTGACATCTTTTATACTAATGAACTATACTAATGGAATTATAATTACTGATATTAAAAATATTATTATTATTAAGTGCTCATTTAAGTCGATGTGAAATCCGAAGTAATGTGAAAGTTGGTATATGTTGCCACTCTGAACGCTGAATAATCAACTGTTTTGAAAATAAAGCACTTCGAGCCAATAAGAGATCAGGAAACACTAAGAAGGTAAAAGCCTTTTGACACACAATCTTTCTTTAGTAAACAGTTTCCATTTTAAGGGAAAAATAATGTAGCTCTTTTATTCAATCTTGGTTTTCGCCATTATTGACAAATTTTGAAATAAATACATATTAAAGATACTACCCTCTTAGTGTATCTTGGCTTTGGCTGTTTATAAGGCAATTCCCGTTTGTTTTTTAGAATTCGGCTATTTATAACCAATCAATGTTAGTGGTGAATACTTACAATTCTTCAGCGTTGGAAAATTCACAACTAAAAATGGATGAATTTATTTTTATAACCATGAATTTGTGTGTAACAAATAAAATTTATATCTTAAATAAACTTTATTAGCGTATTCATATTTCGAATTAAATAAAATATAACTAAAATGAAAATTATTAGTAAAATAGTGTGGTATGTTATTTATATTTACGAGAATTCAAAAGTGATTCAGATAATATTGCAAAAGAAGACTAGCTACTAAGGCCTTTGACTCAAAGAGAAAAACATTTACAAAAGAAGAATTTCGTATGAGGTCGTGACTGTAAGACAAAATTTTTTTTATTTTAAAACATGTTTCTTTATCACTCGTCCTAACATTTCCTATTTATTGTCTGAAGTAGTAAAAAAAACAATAATAAAATTGAAAACTTTATCTGCCTCAAGACACATTTTGCCTACGTAAAGACAATTTGATATGAAATCACATATCCTTCTCTTACAATTAACTTAAACTAGATATAAAAGTGTAACTGCAACATTTATTTAATATTTCGCAATATAAACGAACACCTTTGTCATAGTATAGAAAGATCTGGCATCACTCAAAAACATGATTTACAAAATGGAAGTGTGGCAATCACATGAATGAGACTAACGATTGCATCAGCCAAACTGAAGTAAAACCAACGTGTTTTTTCATAAAAAAATCTTGACTACCCTCTATTAAATAAACATCTCTATAAGTATACATTTAAATATATCCTTGTTTTATTAACACTATAACATGGTGTCAGATGTGGGAAAATTTTTAGAAAAATTTTAATACCTACTGTAAAAACAACAGTAAAATGAGTGAAGTAGCAGAATTAAAACAACAGATTGCGTCCTTACGGGCAGAAATTAATAAGGCATCAATTAGAAGTACACAGCCGACTCAAAGTGTTCTACCACAAATACCACTACCGGGACCACTAAATATAGGAGATGGGGACATAAGTGAAAATTTTAAATACTTCAAACAACAATGGGAAAACTATTTAACAGCAACAGGTTTAGTCTCACAATCTGAAGAGGCCAAAAAGGCAATTTTGTTAACAGCCATCGGTGATGACGCATTTAGAAGATATACCAATATGCCAATAAAAGATGAGGATAGACGAACCGTAAGTGGTCTATTAAACGAGCTAGAAAAAAATCTAACACCAACACTCAACAAAAGATATATTAGAGCTGTATTTAACAACTTATAAAGAATGCACAATATAGTCCACTAGACGAAGACCTCCTACTCGACAAGATAATATGTTCTATCAAAGACCCTGATCTAAAGCAAAAATTATGGCTCGACAACAACATAACTTTGACAAAGGCTATTGAAATATGCAGATCAAAGGAAACTACGGAACAATAGCTACGTGGTATAGAGAACAAACAATTTGATATAAACAAGCTACAACAGATACCACATAGAGCCAGAAATCAACAACAAAAACAAAATAGATTTGAACACAAATTATGCAAATTTTGTGGCAACGAATATCACAACACATTGGAACAGTGTCCGGCTAGAAAATTAACATGCCATAAATGTAATAGAAGAGGTCATTACGCTCGAGTTTGCATGTCAGCTTATAACAACAACAAACCAGGCCACAATGCAAGGGCAATCAAAGAGGTGGTAACATCAACCAATAGTGACGAGGAAACATCAGAAATAGACGAAGAATTTGTACTGAACACCGTATTAAACAACAACAGCAAAGGACTTTACTTGGAACTGAAGATTTACAACAACAACAACGTTGCGTATCACACAAAATGTCAGCTTGATACCGGCGCAACATGTAACATCATAGGAATCAACAATTTGAAGGAGATAGAAGCAAAACCAACAATTAACAAGACGCAAACGAAGCTTAGAACCATAGAAGGAACACAAATTACACCAATCGGAACAACACAGTTGAAAATTGAGAGGAACAGGGCTGAGTATATATTATTATTTTACATAATAGAAAATAATCACCGTCCTTTACTCTCATTACAAACATGTCAATCGTTGAAGCTCATAGAATTATGTAAAAAGGTTGAAAGTCACTCTGCCGAACAGGAACAAGCTTATAAAATCATTAACAGATATGACGATGTATTTCAAGGTCTAGGCAAACTGAAAGGCAACATAACATTGGAAATAGACAACAGCATAACACCCAAAAATGAGCCTCCAAGAAGAATACCTATAGCATTACGAGAACAGCTGAGGGAAACACTGAAAGAAATGGAGAACATGAAGGTCATAGTTAGAGAACCAGAACATACCAATTGGACGAGTAATATGGTACTAGTGAAGAAAAATGACAAACTAAGAGTATGCATCGATCCAAAGGGTTTAAACGAAGCTCTCAAAGATGTAAAGTACCAGGTTCCCACGGTAGAGGAAATTCTAACCGAATTAGCAGATGCCAAGATATTTTCCATACTGGATGCTAAACATGGTTTTTGGCAACTCGAATTGGATAAAGCAAGCAGTAAGTTAACATCATTTTGGACACCCTTTGGTAAATATCGATTTAACCGTGTACCCTTCGGAATAAAGCCAGCAATGGAAATATTCCAAATGCGGCAAAACCAGGTTATAGCTGGATTGAAAGGCGTAGTTTGTATAGCTGACGATATTTTAGTATTTGGAAAGGGTTATACCAAAAGTGAGGCAATTGAGAACCATAACGAAAATTTAGACAAATTATTACAACGTCTACGTGAAGAAAGCTTGAAAATTAACAAGACGAAGATGAGAGTATGTCAGGAGAAAGTAAAATTTTTTGGAGACGTCCTAACTAACGAGGGATTAAAACCCGATCCGGACAAAATAAGTGCCATAATAAACATGCCATCACCTAACGATAAAAAGGATACCCTACGATTCCTGGGACTTGTAACATACGTGAGTAAGTTTATACCTAATATGTCAGAAGTAACCGAACCCTTAAGAAGAGTTACACATGTAAAGACAAATTTTGAGTGGAGGGCAGAACAGGAGGAAGCATTTAAAAAGCTAAAAACACTAATAACGGAAACTCCTGTATTACAATACTACAATGCAAGGAAACCGGTTGTAATACAGACGGACGCATCATCGTTTGCGCTTGGTTGTACTTTATTACAAGATGATCATCCCATAATATATGCCTCAAAGACCCTGACACCAACACAACGAAACTATGCTCAGATAGAAAAAGAGATGTTAGCAGTGCTATTTGCGTGTAAACGATTTGACCAATGCATTTGTGGAAGGAAGAACGTAACAATAGAAACCGATCATTCTCCTTTGGTAAACATTTTTAGAAAACCATTACTCAAAACACCGAAAAGGTTACAGTCCATGATTTTGGCATTACAACGTTAGAATTTCAACATTAAATATACGAAGGGAAGCGAAATGTATATTGCCGATACTCTATCTCGAGCACCGTGTCAATTGGAGAAATCACTCGACATATACAACATTGAGATGGAATTAGAACAGCTAAATGAATGCAGTGACGTCGACGAAAAGCGAATATGTTTGACAACGATTAACAAAATTAAACAGGCAACATCTTGCGACAACATTATGAAAACCCTTATGGCAACAATAAGAGAAGGTTGGCCTGAAGACAAAAGTAATGTGAATGAAAATATAATGCAATACTGGAATATAAGAGACGAGCTCGTCATCAACAGCGATTTGATTTTTAAAGGAAACCGATTACTTATACCACAGCAAATGCGACGTGAAATATTAAGCAGATTACATCAACCCCATTTGGGCATTGAATCAACATTAAAATTGGCAAGGGAAACGGTGTACTGGCGAGGAATAACAGACGAAATTAAACAGATGATACAAGGATGTGATATATGCAACATATATGCAAGGAAACAACAAAGAGAAGCCCTAGTTATACCAGAAATTCCAACAACACCTTTCGAAATTATATCTATGGACGTATGTGAACTTCAAGTTAAAGGCAAAACTCGATATTTCCTGATAACAGTAGACCATTTCTCCGACTTTTTTGAAATCGACGAAATAAACAATTTATCAGCAAAGACAACTATAAACACATGTAGAAAAAACTTCAGCAGATACGGTATACCCATGAAGGTGATTACGGACAATGGAACAAATTTTGTCAACTCCGAGTTCAAAAATTTTACAATAGAGTGGGAGTTTGACCATCGAACATCTAGACCTCACCATCAACAGGCGAATGGCAAAGCTGAAGCGGCTGTAAAAATTGCAAAACATTTACTGAAAAAAGCAGTGGCTTCAAACACAGATTTTTACAAAGCATTGCTCTTATGGAGAAATACCCCAAACAAAATTGGTTCCAGCCCGGCTAAACGATTGTTTTGTAGATGGTTGCGATGTAACTTACCATCATCGAATTTAAATCTCGAAATAGTACAAAACATACCTAAACAAATTGAACAACAACGCCAATATAACAAGAAATATTTCGATCGTGGAACACGCAAGGACAGCAAATTGAAAGAAGGTGATCAGGTATTTATTAAACAAAATCCAAATGAAAACTGGGTAAAGGGCAGAATTGAACAAAAAGCTGCAGACCGATCATATATAGTGAGAGCTGACCAAGGAAGGTACAGGCGAAACACCACATAATGAAGCCGAAATCTATATCACCTAACTCGGAACAACGGGACATAAGAAAAGACTTGACTTCAGGATCAGAATACGAATCTGACATCATACAAAGTGAACTGTTACAACAGTTACCAGTTGAACCTCAAACCCATCAGTCAGATGAAACATCTATCGGAGATCACCGCGATTCGGAAAATGTGGATTCACAACACCAACAAAATCATCCCATACAAAGAGCTAGAAGAGAAACTAAACTACCACGACGATTGGACGATTATGAAGTTTACTAATATTTATAAAACAAAGGGGATGTCATAGTATAGAAAGAACTGGCATCACTCAAAAACATGAATTACAAAATGGAAGTGTGGCAATCACATGAATGAGACTAACGATTGCATCAGCCAAACTGAAGTAAAACCACCGTGCTTTTTCATAAAAAAATCTTGACTACCCTCTATTAAATAAACATCTCTATAAGTATACATTTAAATATATCCTTGTTTTATTAACACTATAAAAACCTTCAACACAGTTATAAATTAACAAAAACAAAAAGGGTTCTTAAAATTTTTTTTCCTATACATGGAAGTTCTTTCGCAACCATAAAGTAGTTTTAATTAATTAAAAAAGACAAATAATAAGCTGAATTCTGGAACTGAGTTCATTTAATGTTATATGTTTTCATTAATATTTCAGCAAATTGATAATAATATGAATTTACAACCTACTGCAAAATTATGTACTTCGGTAACACTCTTTTGTAATGGGAGTCAAAATGGTGTATAAGTAGTTTATTCACCGAGGCCACTTGTGCTAACTGACTTCGATGAAAAATGAGATTCTCGCTTTAATCCATTTTACATTGATTCTGTTGTTGGATTCGGCAAGCTGCGTATCTATTGGTAATCTATGCTAGCGTATTGATCGCCTTGATGTGCCAGCATATGTGTGAGGGAGTTCTGGTGTGAATAATACATATAAAGTAGGACCTAGAACACTACCTTGTGGAACCCCAGCATTAATATCAAAGTCCTTTGTGGTTTATTCTCCATATTTTACTCTGAACTTTCGGTTATCTAAGTACGATTCCAGTAGCATGTGCACATTAACTGGTAACAGTTTTGAATTTTATATATTAATCCTTCATGCCAAACTCTGTCAACCACCTGTGCAATATCTAAAAATATAGCAGAGCAGTATTTATTGTCTTTTAAAGTATTTCGAATTTCACTTTTAATGCGGTAAATTTGCTCTATGGTTGTGTGATTTTTGGAAATCCAAATTGATGGTGGGGAATAATGTTTCATATACGAGTATGTGCGACTGCAGCTTTAGAACAACCAGTTTCGCAAATAATTTAGAAATTACTGGGAGCAAGCTTATGTGCCGACGGTTGAGTTGCGTCTTTTCCGGGTTTTGGTATCGTCGCAATTTGTGATATCTTCCAGGTTTGTGGAAAATATGCAATTAGTCTTGCATTAAATGATTGCGTCACTATTTTGATAGCTATTTCAGGCAATTCCACAATCTTTTTACGGTAATTAATTCAAATCCTTGTGCTTTTTTCGGTTTTAGTTGGGTTTTAATTGCATATTGCACTTCCTTCATTTCAAGCTTCATCGGGTTTAGTGGTACTTTAGGGGCCAGAAATGGAATTTCAAAACTGTCAGTTGGTTGGGAAGGTTGAAACACGGATTTGAGATGATTAGCAGACCAGAGGCTTTCTCTTCGTCATTTCTTGCCCAAGTCCATTATTTTGCCTGATTGGTGGATGACACTCTTTAGGAGTCTTCATATTTTTATAGGCTTTCCATAAAGAGTAGTTAGTATTTTGTGGTGGAGTTAGCGTCTCAGTATACGTTTTCAAACTGTTCTCTAGTTCAGTGCTTCTCGGAGGCGTTTTTTTGCTAGTGCTAATTTCTGCTTGGCGTATGCCACTCTCTTCCTAAGGGCCTTTTCTCCTTAACGAGATTATCTATACCTACCGAAGTTGTACGAGTTATTGTGGGATAATGTGGCGTTGGATAATGAGGCTGCCGGAGATGAGTGTGTGGCTGCAGATGTAACAACTGAGTTGATGGCCAAAAGTTCCGAGTCAATATCGCTTGCACTCTTTAGTCGAGGACCAATGTTTATATGACTACCTACATATTGACGGTAGCTGAGCCAGTTTGTTCTTTTATTAGTTAGGTGACCTGTTTTCTCACCGAGAAGATGAAATTTGCCAACTGACAAATTTCACTCACACAAAAACCTGTAAAATCACTAGTATGCGAAAGAAAGCTATAAAGTCGATTAAACGCGCAGTAATGAGGGGATTGGCAAGAATAGAGAGGGGAAAATATAAAAAAACTCTCCACAATCGGTATTTTAAACGAAGACACCGAGCAAATTTAACTCACAGGATTTTATATTCATAATTTTTGTATGCGACCCCTGAAAGTTGCTGAGTTTTTCCCTCAGCTCTGGAAAGTGCGTTGCAGGACTAAATAATATCCAAGGATAATCCAAGGACTTGTTGCGAATAAGGACTAAATAATATCCAAGGATAATCCAAGTGCAGGACTAAATAATATCCAAGGATAATCCAAGGACTTGTTGCGATTAAGGACTTTCAAGGACCCAAGAAGAACTTCAAGGATACTTGAGGTTTCTGGTTCTAAATTCTGTATACGATACCTGGTTATCCGGCGAGCTTACCCCGGCGGAAAATTGAGTCGTTACAGTGGCGCTCGAGCAGGGACTAATAAAAAAAAAAAACCAGAAGTTCAACGCATCGGACTTTCAAAAGAAATTCAACGCATAGAAGTCCTACGTAATAAATCCAAAGAGTACCAGAGAACTACGCAGTCACACAGAGGAATGCCGATTTAGCACCTGCTGACAACACACATGCACACCCATTGTCTTCATCATCATCTAAGTGAAGCACAGGATGGTGAAAACAAGCTGGCTGTACTCGGTACGCAAGGAGGAGCTGGTGCTTTTCTGTGTGGAATTCAATGTAGAAGCTACAGGTACCGTTCAAGAACTCCGTAAGCGACTCTAAGAGTTCTTCACGGAGACAGAATTGACTCAAGAGCAACAAAACCGTTTAGAGAAGCTAAAATCCAGGTACGTCAGGAGTACCTCACCCAAGCTGGCTACGCCCATAGGTACCCGCGATACGCTGAGCGTGGACAGGCCAGGCCATATATTCACAGGTGAAATACCAACGGCATGGGAGGCAGAGTTTCGGAGGACCTCACTGCATCGCGCTGTGTCACCAACGGCCGTGGAACAGCCACGCCATGTAGCTGCACCACACGCCGTTATCATTGATCATGTAAGGAAATGGTCCATTAAGTATGATGGTGGCCGTGACCCCCTGGCGTTTCTGGAACGAGGGGCGGAGCTGTCGGAAGTGTACGGGCTCGACAAGAATCTACTCCGGGAATCTACTTAAGGTACAGAAAAAACAACAGATCGTGGAGCAACTGGGACTCGTTCAAGAAAGACTTCTTGAAATCCTTTCTACCAGCGAGGTACTTTGAAAAACTCGATGACGAGATTCGCCAGCGAAGACAAAAGCCCCGGGAACCATTCAAACTATATGTGGTAGAAATCCAGGACCTCATGCGACACGCTGGGTATTCAGAAGAACAGAAGCTAGAACGAATATTTAAGAACAGTCTGGAGGAGTACCAATAGTACGTGCGCCGAAAAGACTTTACTACGCTGTAGGAACTAGTGAGCATGGCGGAAGATTTGGAGGGCATACGGAGTGACCATGATGTACACAGAACATCCACGCCACAACCCAGAACACATATGCCACAACCAAGAGGACTTATTCCACAAATCAGAATCAAGCATACCACACAAAGGGAGACTCGGAGTCGGCAGGTCCTACCAACGACCGATACCATTGCTAACACCATGATAGACGTACGCACTGCGTTTCGGACAGTGCGTTTCGGACAGTGCGTTTCGGACAGAATGGACACGTCGCGTGCTACTGCCGTAATGCACAGATTCTATTCTGTTGGGACTGTGGCAAGCTTGGAACCAGGACTGTTGAGTGCTGCAGAGCCCAAACGGGAAACTGACAAGGCTGTCGTCAGTAACAAGGCCCGACACAGCCCACAAGCATCCGGCCTCACCAACAATAAGTGCGTTGCGCTGCGATGGGCAGCGCATCTGTGCCACTGTCTCCATTGGCACCTACACCACCAACGCCACCATTGATACAGGAGCCACTCGAAGTCTCATCAGCGAAAGCCTTAGCCGCCAGTTACGTGCAACCACTGGTAGGGTAATATCTACACACATACGTGCACGTATTGCCGACGGACGCACCCGAGAGGTCACGGGGGTGCTTCAAGTGAACATACAGTTAGGGGGGGCGAAACTGCGACCTCGAGCTACTCACAATGCCGGACGCCACAGACGACCTCCTTCTGGGACTCGATTTCATGTCGACAATGGGAACAAAAATCGAATGCGGTGACCAAGATATCATGCTGGGACCTCAGGTTGGGGGCGTGCAAAACAGCGACTTTACAGAGTGCACGACCATTCAAGAAGAGGCCATCACGGAGAAAAGACTATCGAAGCATTTCTGAAGACCGAGCTAGATAAATTTGAAGACAAACCTGGAGTAGCCAACATTACAGCACACGAAATTGTGATGCGCGATGACAGGCCAATAAAGCAACGTTATTACCTCAGGAACCCCGCACAGCAAGAAGTAATCAACGCCGAAGTGGACGAACTATTGAAAAACGGATGTATAGAGCCTTCACATAGCCCACATAGTGCACCAATTGTCCTCGTGCGCAAGAAAGATGGGAGGTGGAGATTATGCATAGATTACAGACAACTGAATGCCAGATCTATACCCGATGCATATCCGTTGCCCAGAATACAGCACATACTGGACCGCTTACGGGAGGCGAAATACATCAGCAGCCTCGATCTGAAGAATGGGTACTGGCAGATACCCATGGATGACCACAGCAAAGAGTATACCGCATTCAGGGTGCCAGGCCGCGGACTCTTCCAATGGAAGGTAATGCCATTCGGGCTACATTCAGCACCTGCGACCTATCAACGAGCGTTAGACCAGGTAATAGGTCCCGAAATGGAGTCGCACGCTTTCGCATACCTGGATGATATCATCATCACAGGGCGCACACTGGAAGAGCACCAACAGAATGTAGCCGAAGTATTCCGTCGCCTGCGAAAAGCCAACCTTAAATTGAATAAGGACAAATGCGTGTTCTTCCAGAAGAAATTGAAGTATTTGGTACGTGGTCAGTGACCAAGGCATCCACACTGACCCAGATAAAATCGCGGCCATCAGAGAGCTAAAACCACCCCAAAATATACGAGAGGTGCGACACTGCCTGGGAGTAGCGTCATGGTATCGGCGTTTTGTCCCAGACTTCGCCAAGACGGTACACCCGTTAACACTATTACTAAAAAAAGGTAAACACTTCAAGTGGGCTGGAGAGCAGTAAGACGCGTTCGAACAGTTGAAGCAGAAATTGTCAGAGGCACCAGTCTTGGCGTGTCCGGATTTCGCTAGGAAGTTTGTGCTCCAGACCGACGCAAGCGACTACGGAGTGGTCGCGGTGCTCACCCAAGAAGTCGACGGGGTGGAGCGCGTGATAGCCTACGCCAGCCGTCACTTAAATAATGCAGAGCGAAACTATTCAACCACAGAAAAAGAGTGCTTAGCCATCGTATGGGGTATCAGAAAGATGCGACCTTACCTTGAGGGATACCACTTCACGGTCATTACGGATCACCTGTCACTGAAGTGGCTGAATTCCATAGAAAGCCCTGCGGGTCGTATCGCAAGATGGGCCCTTGAACTACAACAGTACACATTCGACGTGCAATACCGGAAGGGAAAATAAAACGTGTTAGCCGACGCCTTGTCTAGACAGCCAACAGAAGCCGCCTGAACCATTACCATTGAGGACCGAACAGAACCAGACTGCCCCTGGTGGCAGAAACATAAAGCAGAGATCATCGCTAGGCCGAAGAAATATGCTGACTACCAGTTGGAAGGAGGACAATTATACAGGCACATCCCGAGTTATCGCGGCGACGAAGATTGCATCCCGTGGAAACTGTGTGTACCAAGAACGCTCAGGAACCGGGTCATACAGGAAAATCACGATGCACCTACGGCAGGACACTTAGGCATCAGAAAAACAATAGCACGGATAGCCAACCGATATTACTGGCCGGGGCTATTCCGCGATACAAGTCGATACGTGCGTCACTGCTCCTACTGCCAACGATATAAAAGCAGCCACCAACAACCAGCTGGGAAAATGATGAGCCATATCCCCACTGAGCCTTGGTCTGTTTTGTGCGCCGACTTTGTCGGACCTTTACCCCGTTCCACACATGGTAACACCATGCTAGACGTGTTCTTCGATAAATTCTCCAAATGGACCGAGATGGCCCCCCTCCGAAAAGCCACCACCGAGACAATGCAACGGGCTTTCTCTCATCCAGTCTCGTTTTGGAGTACCCAAAATCCTAGTGACGGACAATGGGTCTCAATTCAGTAGTCGAGCTTTCCGCCGGATTACCGAAGGCTATGGCATCAAACACCAGTTCACGGCGCCCTACACTCCGCAGGAAAATGCGGTGGATCGCACCAATCGCACCATCAAGACTATGGTGGCCCAATTTGCGAGTCAACGGCAGCAGAAGTGGGACGACTTGCTTCCCGAATTGACTCTTGCCATTAATACTAGTGTATCGGAGACAACGGGATACAGTCCGGCTTATCTGGTACAGGGGCGTGAACCGCGACTACCAAAGGCGCTGTACGATGAGACAACGTTGGGTACAGGGCTAACCCCACAGACTGCTAACGAACGAGTAGATCAACTACAAGAAGCTTATCGCATCGTGAGACAAAACTTGGAACGAGCAACAGAGGATCAAGGAGGGTATTGGGGAATTACACTGTTTTTATTTAAATACTGGAAGACCAGCCGATGAACTATTTCTTCGAAGAATTTAGATAAGTTGGGCAGTAGACTAATGGGACTATATGAACAAACTTTAATCATCGCTTTAAGCCCAAGAGCCATTATCTTTACGAAGTGGTGACTTATGTTGTATTGGTTCTTTGAACTTTCTAGTAGCACACTACAATGAATGCTCATTGTCGCCATGCATTTGATTCTGCGATGGATTGTGTCATTCGAAAGTGGTATTTTACAAATATAAATATCTGCTGATCCACCAATCTTTATTTTTACAATTTTACGACAAGCTGGTAGTATAATTTCTTCAGCCAAAAAGTGACGTTTTAATTTAACTGCAATCAATTCAGTTATTTCATAACAAGCTATTTGAGCTTTTTCAGACTCCGATTTGTTTTTCAAAAATCTCTACTTGATTGGATTTTGAAGATAAAGACTTTTGAAAGTAGCTTTTATCTTTTGTTGAAAGCGGAGGATGGTTAGCCACCAAGTGACGTTTAAGCTTGCTCGGAACCATAGCACTATTTGAAAATTTTCAACCACATACCACACACTCGGAGACAACCATGACATTTTCCATTGTAGATGTAAACCCAAAATTAAAAAAATCCGCGTTATATATCCGATGAACAACATATTTTTTGGAGCAAGAAATATCTTTGCTTGTACCGGGCGTGGGCTCATTAGCCTAAACGCTAACTTCATCATTATTATCATTATTGGACTTACTTCTTTTTAACTATTTCTCCATTTTCGGAATGTTCTGTTAAAAAAAAAAATAATATTGTCAAAACAAATATTACCTTTGAATACGTTTTATTCAAGTTTGAGAACACAATACTTCAAAGCAAATTTGTGCATATAATTTTATAAATTGACCAACACAGCAAGCAAAAAAGTAGTAAACTGAACAACATATGCCAATTTGAACGAGAGAAAATGCTACTACGCAACATGTTGGGAATCCCCACTGTCATTAAAACAACCTATTTTTGTACGTACTAGTGAGGCTAGCCCTCCTTTGAACGCGTTTTCATCCGAATACATTTCGTCAGAAAACGAAATAAAACTTTCGGCAGCATTCTCATATGTAACGCTGCATACACACAAGGCAACCGTCGAAGCAACGTGTGGATGCAACCAGTTTTTCTGATTCAATACACACGGGGCAACTGTTGCAGCAACTTCATTACTGTGTGTACTGTGTAATGAAACGGACCTACGTGGAAGAAAGGCAAATTTTCGAAATGAATGACGTACTAAGAGAATTATTATGCAATTATTGTTTTTGACAAACTGCTGTATAAAGATGAGGAAGAGGAGATGCAACCAAAAAAGAAAAAAAGAATGTAGTCAAAAAATTGGCCTTTGAAGAAAGAAGAATCTTCAAATTATATATTGTTGCAGGAATTAAAAGAAAATTACCCAAAAGACTAATGAAATGATATGACGATGGACAAAGAAACATTCGAAAAATAGTTAGACATGATGAAATTTAACCAATTTTAATTTGTTTTCAATTGCTATTATTGTTTGCTTCACAATTCACTGTTTTCACTTTTTGCTTCACTCCGCGAAAAGCAAAAACAACTTCTCAGCATGCTGGTTTTCAACGAACTAAGCCAGTAAAAGTGGTAAACAACGATACACACGAGGCAACCGTTACGGCAACCATCACAAAATATCAAAATATTTTGATATTTCACGGTTGCTGCAACACGCATTCAACGAGCAACTAAGCTACACACCAGCACACACCAACCGTCGAAGCAACATCCCTTGGTTGCATCTACGGTTGGCTCGTGTGTATGCAGCATAATTTCTTCCACTAATCACGATCTTGCACAGTAAGGCCCAATACACACAATTCGAACCGGTGACGGTCAGTCAAGCATCCGTAAAATATTCTTTAATGCCTTTTAATAGGAAGTATTCACATTACCGGTTACGTGCCAGTCACAGTCCAAGCAAGACCGCCGCGGTTTTTCCGAAAAGAATACTTGACCGAAGGTTGAACGGTAGTGTGGAATGCATCGCTTGCTTGAGGATTTCGTTCAGATGAAATTTTACGCGTTCTAGTGTCATAGATTAATATAGATACGCAACTCTTCTTCTTCCTCATCAGCTGTTGAAAAAAATCCATATTTTTCCCTATCCGTGTGAAACAATAACAACACAATGTATAGCGGCCATGATATGGTGAGAAAGTAAAATTTGCCACAGCGGTAAACATGGGAGTAGAATTTAGAGTTTCGTGGCTTAAGAATCAAAAAGTACTTTGAATGTGAAATCGGTTAGATACTTATTATTTTGTATTCTAATGTTTCATATGTAACTTATATTTACATATATATGGCAGGCTGAATTAAAAAGTGCCTAAAATCTGCTGTCGAATTTTTGTATTTAATTGATAAATTCTACTGGAGGTTTAACATGGTTAAATTGTCATGCTGCTTTTCAAGTGTGAAGAAATTTGTCCAAAAAATGCTCAATCACATCTTGACAAAGTTTGCTAG
The DNA here is from genome assembly GCA_920105625.2 of Clusia tigrina. Classification (NCBI taxonomy): domain Eukaryota; kingdom Metazoa; phylum Arthropoda; class Insecta; order Diptera; family Clusiidae; genus Clusia; species Clusia tigrina. The sequence continues at coordinate 143,008,934 of OV050030.1, read as the reverse complement.
TCATTATGTGTGGAAAGCCTTCTTGTGTCAAACTGCTACATTTCCGTTAAACTATTTTTATTCATAAAACAACCTTTCAGAAAATTAAAAGTGATTGTCAGATCAAAATTCCTGACATCTTTTATACTAATGAACTTCAAGAAAATGTCGGAGTCTTTCAAAAAAGCTAGTTGATCCGAAGATCCAGTAAACATGGAAATATAATTACTGATATTAAAAATATTATTATTATTAAGTGCTCATTAAAGTCGATGTGAAATCCGAAGTAATGTGAAAGTTGGTAAATGTTGCCACTCTGAACGCTGAATAATCAACTATTTTCAATATAAAGCACTTCGAGCCAATAAGAGATCAGGAAACACTAAGAAAGTAAAAGCCTCTTGACACACAATCTTTCTTTAGTAAACAGTTTCCATTTTGAGGGAAAAATAGTGTAGCTCTTTTATTCAATCTTGGTTTTCGTCATTGTTGCCAAATTTTGAAATAAATACATATTAAAGATACTACCCTCTTAGTGTATCTTGGCTTTGGCTGTTTATAAGGCAATTCCCGTTTGTTTTTTAGAATTCGGCAATTTATAACCAATCAATGTTAGTGGTGAATACTTACAATTATTCAGCGTTGGAAAATTCACAACAAAAAATGGATGAATTAATTTTTATAACTATGAACTTAATATATATAATATAATAAATAAAATTTATATCTTAAATAAACTTTATTAGCGTATTCATATTTCGAATTAAATAAAATATAACTAAAATGAAAATTATTAGTGAAATAGTGTGGTATGTTATTTATATTTACGAGAATTCAAAAGTGATTCAGATAATATTGCAAAAGAAGACTAGCAACTAAGGCCTTCCACTCAAAGAGAAAAACATTTACAAAAGAAAAATTTCGTGACTGTAAGACAAAATTTTTTTTATTTTAAAACATGTTTCTTTATCACTCGTCCTTAACACTTCCTATTTATTGTCTGAAGTTGTAAAAAAACAATAATAAAATTGAAAACTTTATGTGCCTCAAGACACATTTTGCCTACGTAAAGTCAATATGATATAAAATCACATATCCTTCTCTTACAATTAACTTAAACTAGATATAAATGTGTAACTGCAACATTTATTTAATATTTCGCAATATAAACGTACACCTTCAACACAGTTATAAATTAACAACAACAAAAAAGGTTCTTAAAATTTTTTTTCTATACATGGAAGTTCCTTCGCAACTATAAAGTAATTTTAATTGTTTAGAAAAGACAAATAATAAGCTGAATTCTAGTACTGAGTTCATTTAATGTTATATTTTTTCATTAATATTTCAGCAAATTGATAATAATCGGCCTATTCCCGTTGGCGTTGTCGTTTTAATAGTCGTTTCTCTTTCGTTGTCGTTTTTATCGTCGCTTCGTTCCTAAATTGGCATTCTTGAAATATATTGAAGCGAAGAAGAGAAGTTATCGAAAATAGAAATAAAAATGAAGAAAGGTCGGTAGCACTGCAATGAGTAATGTTGTTATTTTTTACATTATTGGAAATTCGTGAATATTTTTGTTATTTTAAACGAAAAATAAAAGAATGGCGAGTACAGAATTTTATTTTTCAAGTTCAAGTGAGGATAATGAAACAATGAAGATAAAGTTACAGCGGAAAATGTTACGACAGAACGTTAATATCTTTGCCATCCCAGATTCAATGTAAGTAACGTTATTTTTATAAAATCATTTCTAAATATACATATATTTTTCTTAAGATTTGTCAACACATTCAGACTCAATAAAACTTCTTTTCAATACGTCCTGGAACAAATCCGTCCAATACTAAAAAGCAACACGCGAAAGTCTGCAATTACGGCAACAATAAAACTGGCTTCTGCGCAAGGATCGTATCAACTAAGCGTAGGAAATGACTTTAATTTGTCGCTGGCTCAACCTACGGTTAGTAAAATTTTATGCGAAGTTTTGGACGCTATGAATACGACAATCTGCAAAACCTGGATTAAATTTGAAATGTCGGAGGATGAAACAATAGAGTGCAAACGATTTTTTTATGAACGAACAGGATTTCCTGGAGTCATAGGGTGTGTAGACGGTACCCATATTAAAATAGTTGGTCCCTACAAAAGTTCTCAAAATTTGTACTACAACAGAAAGGGCTTCTTCAGCATAAACGCAATGATTGTAAATAATAGCAATGAATGTAAATACCAACAGTGAATTGAGATGCTAACCCTTCATTCTTATTATTCTTAGATTTGTGATCATAAGATGCGTATAAGGTATGTAGATGCCAGACATCCAGGCTCTGGCCATGATTCCTTAATTTGGAATACGAGCCGAGTAAGGAGGTTTATACGAGAAAGGCATGCTGGTGGCGAACGTAATTCGTGGATTCTGGGTATACAATTTGAAATAAAATAAAATCAGTTTAACATTATAAGTTTTTAGGAGATGCTGGGTATCCGTTGGAACCATTTTTAATGACACCATACAGATCAGCGGCTTAACTCAGTGCAGAAAGCCGTTACAATTCGGTTCATGCAAAAGCCCGAAATATTGTAGAGCGAGTAATTGGTGTGCTGAAATCTCGATTTCAATGCCTCCTTGGAGCACGTGAATTGCACTATGATTCCGGACCCTTGTTGAAACGTTGGGTACATCGTCATTTACGTTAATTTCGGCGGAAGTAGTCGCTACATCTACGTTTTCACCACTTTCCGATAATAAGTTGCGTATTAACTCTTCCTCGATTGGCAGCGCCTCAACTTCATCTTGCTCGGCTAATCCTAGCGCATTTCCTCTTGGGTTTATTTGTTTTTCAAATTCTAATAAATTTGCCACCGCTTCCTCCAATGGTGACAAAGCAACCTGTTTATAAGCACCTCCTCCTGTTGCTCTGGCTTCTCTTTTGTTCTTCACAAGCTACTTCTTCACCTTGAATTTTAAGTCCTTCCATACCTTGTGCCAACCATCTCCGTCACGAACTGGAGGTCCAAACGGATCTATTTTTTCTGCTATGTTGTTCCAGAAACTTTCGAAATTTAGTAGTTTTATGCCCTTTCGAAAGCCCTTAACGTATGCGGGATATTTTTCCATTTCGGCAACTAACATTTCAAATTGCTCTACTGCCGTTATTTTCATTTTTAATTTATTTTGTTCTACTCGTTTCAACTTCGATGCTAACAATGGCGACGATAGAGAAAGAATGTTTCTTTGTAGTTGCTATCTTCGTTTCAAAATGGAGAATACGGATATATTTTCGATAACTGTCGATAACGGCAACGGTGATGCCATACTGTCGTTTTTATTTTGTTTTCAAACGACAACGCCAACGGGAATAGGCCCGAATATGAATTTACAACCTACTACAAAATTATGTACTTCGGTAACACTCTTTTGTAATAGGAGTAAAAATGGTGTATAAGTAGTTTATTCACCGAGGCCACTTGTGCTAACAGACCTCGGTGAAAAATGAGATTCTCGCATACTATTGCAATCCATTTTACATTGATGTTGTTGTTGGATTCGGCAAGCTGCGTATCTATTGGTAATCTATGCTAGCGTATTGAAAGACTTGATGTGCCAGCAAATGTGTGAGTGGGGAATAAATACGATCGACGCCATCCACTTCGTTTAATTTTTATTTGTTTTTGTTGTTTTCTCTCCTATTAGTTCAACTTAGGGCATTTATTAAAAGAATAGTTAGCATTGTACAACATACATACATTCTGATTATTACTTCGTATTAATTTTATATATGTACTTCGTATTAATTTTATATATGGATAAAATGTATGCATTTTACAAATTTCAGACGAGTAGTTGGTTGAGCTGGTGCGAAGCCATGAAAGTCTTTTTGACATACAGTCGGCGCATTACAGCGACTTCAATAAAAAAATTTATTTGAAAAGTAGTTTCTTTTGCAATTAATTATATTCCACAAACACATAAAGCTAGCATTAGCATCCACATTTGAGACGTTGTGACTGGCATGTGAATGGATAATGTGAATACATTGCGTTCCGTCTGAACGTGACTGGTATTTGATCGGCTCGAATAGTGTGTATTGGGCCTAATAATATATTCGCTTAGTATGCATTGCTTTGTGCGCTATCAATTTTAAATTGTTATTGTCACACAACCAAACAAGCTACAACATTTCTGATTGCAGAATGAATTGATACGACACTTGTTCAAATCGGTTGAAAAATAAGGAAAAAATCGCAGTGAAAGCAACTGCTTGCAATTGTCAGATTCGTTCGCACAGATACCATTCAATTCGGATGTTTCGCAGATCGCAAGTTTTCGTCTGTATACGGAAGAATTATTGCGACTGCGGTGGAAGTCCTCCATGTCGTTTCAAAAGAAAATTTTTATGAAAACGGTTCCAAATGAAGGGCGGTCTGAAAGGTGTGAGCTGACTTGAGGCATAAAAATAAATTTATGATTCTAAGAAAGAACCCGTTACAAAACAAGTAATTAAAATTTTTATGGATTTCAATATCTATTTCTGTGAAAATAAATTCTACATTGTAATGTTAACATATTGATATATATATATATATATATATATATATATATATATATATATATATATATATATATATATATATATATATATATATATATATATATATATATATATATATATATATATATATATATATATATATATATATATATATATATATATATATATATATATATATATATATATATATATATATATATATATATATATATATATATATATATATATATATATATATATATATATCGATATATACCTTCGATTCGTTCTCTTTTCTTTCGCAGCGCTGGAGCCGTGCACACGTACTAACATCTTTTTCGCCTTGATGCATCACAGTATATTTTGTGAATATCCATATAAATTTTATATCTTTCTTATATTCTTTCTTTCATATTAATAATTGTTTATTGATTGGCAGCGCTACACCGAGCAAAAAAGCCATATGTATATATATACACTGCGGCAAGCTCTGCGTGCATGGAGTTACCCGCTGAATCGTGCGATGATCTGTTCGCGAATGGAGGTGTATATATATATATATATATATATATATATATATATATATATATATATATATATATATAATGTTTCTGTCCTTCGTATGGGCAAAAGAAATGTCAAAAAAAAAATTCATAAATTAAAGAGTTGCCAGGACAGAAAAAATAGAAAATAGGGTAACCAAAATAATATTAGGTGACAGTTCGGCCAACCTGACGATAGCTCGTCCTCGAGTTATAGAGTCTCATCTTCATCTAGGCATTCACCATTAGGGTCACCTTCGTAGTCATCATCAATCTCTGGAAATAGTAAGCACCATGGTTTCAATTTATCGCTGCTGGCCACAGTACTAAACTTGCGTTGATTTCGTTGAGTACCTTCAATGTCCTCGATCACCTATCTGTCAAACCGCAAAACTTTCGTTATCTCATACGGACCTTTGTATTTAGCATCAAATTTTCGCGATTCACCAGTGCTTGGCATCGCACTTTCAATTATGACTAGATCGCCCTCATTATATTGATGTGGTGGTTTGTGTTTTAAATCGAATCTCGCCTTCCAGATTGCTCTAGCTGATGAAATATTCTTAACAGCGTCTTCTCGTCGTTTACTCGGCGTCGGAGTTTCGATGTCATCATGGATTGCTGACAACAATTTATTGACGCTGATATCTCGTAGTGGGAAGCCATAAATAAGATTATTAGGTGCATATATATTCGTAGTTGCGTTGACTGTTGTATTGATCTTCCACTGCCCGTTCCGTAGTTCGTTGTCCCAGTCTTTGGAGTTGGATGATGTTCTGAGATATGACAGCACAGACTGATTGACTCGTTCGGCAAGTCCGTTGGCTCTTGGTGTACGCACAGCGACCTTAATGTGCACTGACGATGTAAACGCTGAACCTCGATCGGTGACGATTCTTCTAGGCAGACCAAAGTTTAATGATAGTTGATTTAGAGCATCCAGTACTGGCTTTGTTTTCGTTGACCGGACAGGCACAATGACGGAATAGCGTGTCATTGCATCTACGATTACCAGGATATGCTCATAACCTCGACGACTTTTGATGAATGGTCCCAGGTGATCCATATGAATCAAATCAAAAGGTAATAGTGGGACTTCCATTCCGTACAGCTGACACTCTTTCCTTGCTGGTTCTCGGCTGTAGCAACACTCTACACATGACTTTATGTAGCCCTTAACAAAATTTCAGACTCGTCGAAACCAAAAATGTTGACTAATTCGCTTGACAGTACCATCTATTCCTGGATGTCCAACTTCATCATGGCAAAGTCTTACAATTCTCCATCTTAAGCCACGTGGAATAACAAGAAGTTCGCCTGTGTCATTGTTTTTCCTGTACAAGCGATGTGATTTGACTAGAAATTCTTTAGCGTAGTGTTTTCGTTGCGTTGAGTCACCTTCACCTTTCAATATAGCCACGATCTGCTTCAACTCGACATCTTGCTTTTGCATTGTAAAAATCCAGTCTTCGTCTGATATTTCGATTGCCATCAGTTTTGATGTTACATCTTCTGCTTCTGCAGGTTGCTCAACTGGAGCACGAGTCATTGCGTCGACATGAGCCATCATTTTTCCCGGACGATGACAAGCAGTAAAATCATATTCAAGCAACTTCAGGAGCCAGCGTGACACTCGTGATAGCTTTGGTGTCATGGTCTTCATACTTGAAATGGCGGCACAATCAGTGTAAATTACAAAATGTTTGCCCAGGAGATATAGTCGGAATCATTCACAAGCTTCAACTAATGCTAAGATCTCCAGTTCATAGGCATGGTATTTGCTCTCGGCGTCACTGCAAATACGACTAAAATATGCGATGGGCCTCTTTGTCCCATTATCTTCTCGTTGAATCAAAATTCCGGCAAGCCCATTGCTGCTTGCATCAGTGTGAAGTTCTTGGTCCTTTTTAACGTCGTAGATACCCATGAAAGGTTTGCTGGTTATAGCCTTTGTTAAAGTTTTAAAAGAGTCTTCACATTTGGCGCACCAGTTGAAAGAAATATCCTTTCTTGTCAATCTCGTCAGTAGAGAAGCAATATGACCATAATTCTCCACAAACTTACGGAAATAGCCAGTTAACCCCAAGAATCGTCTTATCTCAGTAACATTCATTGGTCTTGGAAACTCTTCAATAGCTATAGTCTTGATTTGTCCAGGACTTATTCCATTTTCATCCACTATGTGTCCCAAGAACGATACGCTGCTTTTCATGAAGAAACATTTCGAAGCCCTGAGTGTCAGATCTTCTTTTCGAATAATTTTAAGAAATTCTTCCAAGTTGCGTAAACCTTCCTCAAATGTATCTGAGGCAACAACAACCTCGTCGACGTAGCATACAACCTTTCCCTTTAACGGCTCTATTATCCTCGTCATCATCTTCTGAAACGTACATGGCGCATTCTTCAGCCCAAATGGCATACGGATAAATTTAAAATGGCCATTGTGCGTAATGAAAGCCGTAAACTTTTACGATTGTTCTTCTATCTCGATCTGCTAATAGCCAGACATCATATCAAGAGTGGTAAAATACTTCTTACCTGACAGAGTCGACAACACACCATTAACCGTAGGCATTGGCCATGGCAGTTTCCCGGTTATCGCATTTAACGCCCGATAATCTACACAGAGTCTGTCTTCGCCATTAGCCTTCGGAGCTAACACGATCGGAGATGCGTATAACGATGTCGACGGACGTATTATATTCAATTCCAACAATTCACTCACGATACGATCGACTACTTGTCTTTTTGGAATCGGTATTAAATATGGTTTTCTTGCGATTGGTGTGGGAGATGTAACCGATATCTCCATCTTCATCGCGCTGCGAGTTCTCTTAAATTGTCACCAAAACACGTTGAATATTCATTTAATAATTTTACAAGTTTGTCTTTTTCGCTCGATCTTAAATTTTCACCGCACTGAATATTATTCTCAGTTATAGCGTACACTTTGCAATTTCCATTTTCAAGTACTACCCGACCATTTGATAGAATTTCCAGACCGATTACAATATCATATGTCATTTCATTGTCATCGATTATAAGTAATTCCGAGTCATAACACTGTTTGTCGATTGTCACTTTAACTTCATTTATTTTTTCCACGCATTTATATTCACCTCCTGCGAAGCCTTGTAGAGATTTGTGACATTCTTTCACGTTTCGATTTAATTTTCTCGCAACGGATTGTTTGACGAGAGACACAGCACTCCCCGAGTCTATTAATGCACTACAATGTTCTTCGTCCAGTTTAATATTTTTCATTATAATCTTCGGATTTACTATCGAGTTCACTGGATCTTTAGCCTTTCGCAACGGTTGAGGACAATTTCTTGATATATGTCCTACTTCCCGGCAATTATAACACATTGGACCCGATTTCGATATCGATTTAGCACTATGGTCATCTCTATCTTTTTTCTCAATATTCTTTTTCATAACAAAATTTTGTTTTCCATGCATTTGTGGACCATACATTTGTTTTCCCGAACTTGCACTAACATTTTGCAACGATTTCAGTAGATCGGAACACTTTATAAATGACATGGCAGAGAGGGTTTCACGTACACTTTCGTCTTCTAATCCATTTATCATGTATCTTATTATAGCGTTATCGTTTAGTTGGCCGCGGCGACCGATTGCCAACATATTGTAATAATATTCAATTAAATTTTCATCTCTCTTTTGACGCGTTGTCATCATTTGAATATGAATGTCCGCACTGTTTATCACACACGGGAAATCGTCTGTAAACACTGTAATAAAGTCAGACCAGTTCTTGAACAATGGGTGAGCGTCAACCCACAATCTCGCGGCACCTAATAATTTACTCCGAATCGCGAATAACAATAATCCATCATTCCACCGATACGCGTCTTTCAATTCCTCAACCCTTTCAAAGAATTGAACCGAAGTGATGACGTCACTATTAGGGTCGAACGTAGGCAAAGCTTCAACAACTTCACGCACACTACATTGATTATTGAAAACAAACGGCGATTGGTAATTATTTGCACTATTATCAGCTAGTACATTTTCATTTGGCACATACGATGTCTGAGTAGGGTTGAAATATTTCGTCTCTGGTATATTCATCATGTTTCTCCGACCATTTGACGACGTTACAATTGTTGTTTGCGGCAATACACACGAATGTATTGATGACGTATTTAACGGCCAATTCGTTCTATGCATCAAATTGCCATGATTTTGCATGCTCACATTTTGCAAAGGTATTGTGTATTGAAAATGGTGGTTGTTTTCGACATTCCTCTTGTTACGCTGAGATGCTGCTCGCATGATGCTCTACCAAATTCTCTGCACCCGAAGTGGCAGTTACAACATTTTCAAATTTATCTGCAACAGAATTCTGCAGCAGCAACACATTCGTACCCATCGTCGACGTCGTCGTAGAATATGTTTATAATTGTTGAGTGAGCGACTCCATAGTTCGCTGGAGACGCAATACGTCACCCCGCAACCCCTCCATTATATTCTCCGTTGTCGTTGGTACTACTTCGATGTTCTGCAAACTCTGTTGTTTCTCCTCCATGTCGTTGTCATGCACTCGCCCTTTCGCTTCTCTCAGACGTTTAATGAGCTCTAATTTATTTCCCGATGTTTTCAAACCGACTTCGCGTAGCTTTTCTTTGATACGCACTCCATACGATACGCACTTGATTTCGCAATAGTTTTTTTTTTCGTCTCTACCCTTTTCTATCCGAACACATACACTCAATACCAAACCGATACATATATCCCATTTCTGAAATTTGTCAAGCGGATGGTAGTAAGGGAGGGTGAAAACTTACCTTGATTTGCCTTCGGTATTGAGACACTAACACAATTACGTTTAAAAGGTTTATTTAATGTTTATATAAAAGAGTTTGTTTAAATTCGTATGGGCAAAAGAAATGTCAAAAAAAAGGAATTCATAAATTAAAGAGTTGCCAGGACAGAAACAATAGAAAATAGGGTAACCAAAATAATATTAGGTGACATATATATATATATATATAAATATATATATATATATATATATATATATATATATATATGTATATATATATATATATATATATATATATATATATATATATATATATATATATATATATATATATATATATATATATATATATATATATATATATATACAGGGTTGCCCAAATTCGACGGACCCATGTTTTTGTTAAAAAAATCAAAGAAAAAAATAAAAATTTGGCGGTTGGCAATCTTAATCATTTAATTTGTTCCAAGTAGATTTGTTTACATCAATTTTTGAATATGATATCTCTCAAATGGCCGCCTCTGCCTTTGATGGCGTATTGTGCCCTTTTTGCAGCATTTTCCATCGTTTTCGCCAACATTTCGGCCGGAATAGCGGCTATTTCTTCACGAATGTTGTCCTTGAGCTCTTCTACGGTCCTTGGCTTGTTAACGTAAACCTTTGACTTCAAATATCCCCACAAGAAGAAGTCAGGCGGCGTCAAATCGGGCGAACGCGGTGGCCAGTCTAAATCACCACTTTTCGACATCAAACGGCCCGGAAACAAATTCTTCAGAAAATCGATTGTTATGCGACTTGTGTGCGGTGGAGCGCCGTCTTGTTGAAACCAGAACTGCCTCATACGCTTTCGACGAATAATTGGCATCACAAAATTGGTCATCATGTCGCGATAACGCTCCTGGTTGATGGTAACAGCATGGCCATTTTCATTTTGGAAGAAAAACGGCCCAATGACTGTTTTCGCACTAACGCCGCACCAAATTGTGACTTTTTCGTCATGAATAGGCACTTCTTGAATCTCTTGAGGATTTTCAGTGGCGTAAATACGGCAATTTTGCTTATTTACGGTCCCATTCAATGTGAAATGGGCTTCATCGGACATGCTAATTTTGTTCCAAAATTACTCGTCATCTTCGGCCATTTCGATGACTCTTTGGGCCCATTCGAATCGACGAGGCTTGTCCGCAGGCAACAATCTTTGCGTCAATTGAATTTTGTACGGGAACAAATGCAAATCAACGCGAATAATCCGTTGTAAAGTGGACCGAGCCATGCCCAACTGCTGAGAACGGCGTTTTTGGGATGTTCTTGGGGACCTCTCAACACTGGCTCGTACGGCAGCGATATTCTCGGCCGATCGCCTTGGTCGACTTTTATTTGGCCTCTTCGGATTAGAAAGAGCCTCACCAGTCGAAAATTTTTCGTATAAACGCTTAATGGTGTTCTTAGAAGGCGCACTTCTCACATTTTTTAAGTTTTTAAAAGCACGTTGAGTTTTCACAATTGACTTCTTCTGTTGAATGTAAATTTCAACTATTTCAGAGCGCTCGCGTGGCGTGTATTGTTCCATGGTAAAAATCTGCTTGGACTGACGCTTCAAACGCGGTATGTCATTAAGCGATCTGACATCTCTGTCAAAAGTTATGGCGTTGCCAGTTGGGTCCGTCGACCCTGTATATATATATATATATATATATATATATATATATATATATATATATATATATATATATATATATAAAGGGTCCGCCAAATAACTTTTTTTTTTTTTGAAACTTCTATAAAAAAAACTACTGGATATGTTCTCAAATTTCTTTTTTTTAGTTGAAAGTGCAATCTTTCCGGTTAATAATGACAAATAATTTCATTCAAATGGCTGCCTCGGCTGGCCATGCAGTCGCCTACACGATCGGTCCAATTTTTAAGCACATTATCGATTGTGTGCAGCTGTATTTCACCAATGGCTTCACGAATATTGTCCTTTAAAGCGTCAATTGTCTCTAAGGGCACCCCACAAATAATAGTCCAACGGTGTCAAATCGCAGCTCCGAGGTGGCCAAATGACATCAACTCTGCGGCTGATAATGCGATCTTCAAAAACAGGGCGCAAAACATCGAGCGTAGCTTCGGCTGTGTGGCACGTAGCGCCGTCCTGTTGAAGCCAAATGTTGCCAATATCCTCCTCTTCAATTTTTGTGAACAAAAATTCGTTCAACATGGCCCGATAACGATCGCCATTGACTTTAACGGCCACTCCTTGCTCATTTTCGAAGAAAAATTTCCCAATTATGCTTCTGGACCAAAATCCGCACCAAACAGTGACTCGTTTTGGGTGCATCGGCTTTTCAATATATGCGTACGGGTTTTCTGTGCCTCAAATGCGACAATTTTGCTTGTTTACATACCCGCCAAGGTCACAATGAGCTTCATCTGAAAAGATGATTTTTTTGGCAAATGATTTTTTTGGCATTCTGCAACATTACCATGATTTTCAAAGTAATGTCGCAATATGTCCCAGCGTTGTTCAAGCATATACACAACCATATTCGTTCAGCGGAAGGATAAAACTAATTATCTGTCGAATCAGACATGAGCTAAGAATTACCATTCACGAAATAAGCACTAGTTGACAAAAAAAAAAGTTAGATGGCGGACCCGTTATATATATATATATATATATATATATATATATATGTATAAGTACCTTTTTTTAATTGAAACTTTACTCGTAATAAACAAAGCATAATTTTTATTATATACATTTCTAATATTTGGCGGCACACTTTACGAATTTGGCGGCACACAAAAGTGCTACTTCACATTCGTTGAAAACCACTGGACTAGATGATCATCAGTAGGGAGTTCTGGTGTGAATAATACATATAGAGCAGGACCTAGAACACTACCTTGTGGAACCCCAGCATTAATATCAAAGTCCTTTGTGGTGTATTCTCCATATTTTACTCTGAACTTCCGGTTATCTAAGTACGATTCCAGTAGCATGTGCACATTAACTGGTAACAGTTTTTAATTTTATATATTAATCCTTCATGCCAAACTCTGGCAAACACCTGTGCAATATCTAAAAATATAGCAGAGCAGTATTTATTGTCTTCAAAAGTATTTCGAATTGCACTTGTAATGCGGTTAATTTGCTCTATGCTTCTGTGATTTTTGCGAAATCCAAATTGATGGTGGGGAATAATGTTGCATATACGAGTATGTGCGACTGCAGCTTTAGAAGAACCAGTTTCGCAAATAATTTAGAAATTACTGGGAGCAAGCTTATATGCCGATAAGATGACGGTTGAGTTGCGTCTTTTCCGGGTTTTGGTATCGTCGCAATTTGTGATAAATTCCAGGTTTGTGGAAAATATGCAATTAGTATTGCATTAAATGATTGCGTCACTATTTTGATAGCTATTTCAGGCAATTCCACAACCTTTTTACGGTAATTAATTCAAATCCTTGTGCTTTTTTCGGGTTTAGTTGGGTTTTAATTGCATGTTGCACTTCCTTCATTTCAAGCTTCATCGGGTTTAGTGGTACTTTAGGGGCCAGAAATGGAATTTCTAAACTGTTAGTTGGTTGGGAAGGTTGAAACACGGATTTGAGATGCTCAGCAAACCAGAGGCTTTCTCTTCGGCATTTCTTGCCCAAGTCCATTATTTTGCCTGATTGGTGGATGACACTCTTTAGGAGTCTTCATATTTTTATAGGCTTTCCATAAAGAGTAGTTAGAATTTTGTGGTGGAGTTAGCATCTCAGTATACGTTTTCAAACTGTTCTCTAGTTCAGTGCTTCTCGGAGGCGTTTGTTTGCTAGTGCTAATTTTTATCACCGAGTTGAACTTGTTTATGTATACATATAATCACTGATGAATGATCAGAAGCGAGCTCTAAATACGATTGTGCAGATAACAAGTCTCGATCAATACCACTGGTTATGTAAAAATCGATGAGCTCGGGCACTATTTGAGGGTCAGATGGCCAGTATGTCGGTTGCCCTGAAGAGATGAAGTCTAGGTTAGAACACTGATTCAGTAGCGCAGACAATAGTTGTTTGCCTTTGGGATTTATTAACCTAGAGCCACAAAAGGTATGTTTCGCATTATAATCACCTGCAAAAATTTGGTCCCTAATGTTGTGAAGAATTGTGTGGATTGTTAATCAGTCACTGAGTATCTTGGAGGACAATAGACTGCGCTTAGTACAATTTTTTTCTCGTGTCTCCTTGAAGACATATGGATATTGAGATAGTCTTTTGCATACTCTTAAAGTGCATGATGCTTAAATTTATCTCTTATTAATATACCCGTAGCACCATTAGCTGTAAATTTGCCTAGTATGGAGGAAGTGTTGAATTTAGAGTTTATGTTGGCTGATCCCATTTGCATTCCAATGACATACCTTAATATAATTTATTTTTTAGAGATCAACAATTGCATAAGTTGGTTTTGAGATTTCAACAACTCGTGGAACATGCTTTGGATTGATGTCATAAATTCTGTCATACAATTTGTTAATTTTGATTTCATAAATTCTACATTTTGCTTAGTATTTGCAAAGATAGGAATTTCTTCAGATCCAGACTTTACTACGTTGGGATATGACCTTGATGTAGAAACGTTGTCAGTGGTCAATTGTTTACGGGGTTGGATTGATTTGGCAATATCTGTGTAACGAAAAGCAGGTTGCTGTTTCTGATCTAATTGCTTTTTGAGTGCTAAATACACTGGACAACCTCTGTGGTTTGCTGTATGGTTTTCCCCCCTTTCCTGCATTTTTTCGCATTTAGGTTCGATTTGTCAGACAAACACTTGGAGGAATGGTGAACGTCCCCACAGGCAGCACAAACAGTGCATAAGGTACAGTACAATTTTGTGTGCCCGTATTCTTGGCAATTGAAGCACTGGACAGGACCTTTTATTTTGTGCGGTTCTTCAAAGGTTATTCGTCTACGTAAAAGGTAGCGCTATGGTATATTGGCTGTGTTTCGCTACTTTTTAATTTTCTTCCATTCGGTTCAAGCTCTACTTAAAATAGTGGTTGTGGTAATTTGTCTCTATTTTTAATGTTGAATACCGCTTTGACTTTAAATTCGTCGATTTCGAGAGAATCGTTGATGTTATTAGTACTTACTTTATTCTCTCCTTTAATAACACCTAATAGACCTTTACTGCTCTTCAGTTGATATGTATTGTAGTTTTTACCATTTTTATCAAGATAAGGTACAATTGTGTAGTAATTGCTTTCATATGTCTGTAGTTTCGCTTCTTTTATATTCGCTGGACAACCTCTGTGGTTTGCTGTATGGTTTTCCCCCTTTCCTGCATTTTTTCGCTTTTAGGTTTGATTTGTCAGAGGAATGGTGAAGGTCCCCACAGGCAACACAAACGGTGCGTAAGGTACAGTACAATTTTGTGTACCCGTATTCTTGGCAATTGAAGCACTGGTCAGGACCTTTTATTTTGTGCGGTTCTTCAAAGGTTATTCGTCTACGTAAAAGGTAGCGCTATGGTATATTGGCTGTGTTTCGCTACTTTTTAATTTTCTTCCATTCGGTTCAAGCTCTACTTGAAATAGTGGTTGTGGTAATTTGTCTCTTTTTTTAATGTTGAATACCGCTTTGACTTTAAATCCGTCGATTATGAGAGAATCGTTGATGTTATTAGTACTTACTTTATTCTCTCCTTTAATAACACCTAATAGACCTTTACTGCTCTTCAGTTGATCTGTATTGTAGTTTTTACCATTTTTATCAAGATAAGATACAATTGTGTAGTAATTGCTTTCATATGTCTGTTGTTTCGTTTCTTTTATATTCCCGTTTGTTATGGACGTTACGTGGAAATTGTTATTTCCCACAAGACTAGCTACAGTTGCAACTAAAGCATTTGAGCATCTCTCAGAAGTAGAATGGTGATGGCTTAGAACTTTGGCAATGGAATTGTATGCTGGAGTTGAGTCAACGTTTTCATTTTTTAATAGTGGAAATCTGTTCGGACCCAAAGTGCTACCAGTTATTTGTTTTAGCAGAGGCAGATATATTTGCCGGTTGAGGAGTTAATCTCGGATTTTTGCCTGTCTTTTGGTTGCGTTTTTTGGGTACTTTACTTGCGCTTTACCTCTATATACCGATCTACGCCAGTCTGTATAGTTGCAACATTGCTTGTTACATTACTTTTCCCCACCACCTTGAATTTTTCCACCACCCGTTCTTACACCATGGTTTGTTTCATTTTCTAAAGAAAGAGAGGCGTTTTCTGCTAAATTTGCGGTTGAGTAATTTATCAGAGCTGGAGCTGTAGTGACTGTGCTCGTACATATTGTTTGGCTGTATAAAAAGTTATTATAGTGACTGCATTATATGAGGCAACAGTTGTATGCATTTTTACGCGTTGTGTTTTTATGTTCTCTTTTAATTTGGTTGGCTCACTCGGAACGTTAAGCACAGACTGAAATTTTTGTTGTTCGTGAGCGACCGTTATATTATGTGACAGTTCTGCACAGCCGCTGCGTTTCGTTTGATCTTACGGAGAGAGTGCACTGGAGGTAAAGAGCGCTCTTTGATTTGATATGCCTGTTGCTGGTTCTTCAAATGTTTGAATATTCATACGCCCGCGGTATGGCGAGCACAAAATATATAAATATAAATTTATTAGTTTTGACGTTTTACTTTAGTGCAATTTTATTTTAAATGTTTATAACTTTATGTATTAATTAACACAAAAATCATAGATGCACCTTATCCCTGCTGACAAAAAGTGCCAATGGGACGTCCTGTCGTGTTGAATACTTTTTATATTGAAATTTATTCAACTTACAAACAGAGAGACAATAATTCATGCCGCACTTTACTAGAGTACAAATTTGAATTTTGGAAGATAAAAGCAAAAATAACCAGCAACACAAACCCTCAAAGACAAGGGGCAATACTAAACCCAGTTTATGACCCCAATGCAATACATGTTGAAAGAGGATATAAGAACAAAAACAAAATATAAAAACAAAAAAGAAAAATGAATTTCATATCTATTCGTCACTAAAATGCTGCGTCAACATTTTTTATAAAGAAAAAACTGTCTATCCTCACATAAATTAGGGGCAATGCTTATGACCGAACTTTATTAAACTAATAAAATTAATTTTCCCATTCCAGGATAAAAATTGCATAGATGAATCGAATTGTTAAGAAAGCCCATTGTGATGCTGGTATATTAATTAGAGAACGGATGAAACACAATGTTGTTTTAGGCTAAACAAATGACTACTTTCAAGCTACTGATATAGGAATTGAATATTTTGAGAGAAACATTACTTTACTTGTGATTGAATCAAACTTTCCTGCAACTCTTTCAACATCACTGTCGTCATCAAAAATATTCGGAAAACTATATGTGAAATTTTATATCCCATCAATAAAAAAAATTCGTAGGACACGAATGGCAAAAACACAGATTACCCATGACCTAACATAACTACTGATTATCGAAAGAAGCCTTAGTGAGAGATTCCACGAAGAGCTAGCAAAAACAACATGCTATCTCTTATAGAAATGCTTACTATTCAATGTGGAAAGTTTGCAAACATATCAAAGTTCCAAAGGAGTCCGAGGCAGCACCTAGATTGAGAAATTGGAGCTGGGCGAGCACTGACGAAGAAAATGTTTGTAATTTACTCCTAGCTTGGAGAAAGTGTCTCAACCGAATCGTTCGACCAGAAATGCTATAAATCCACATCTGTTCACCTAATAATCGATAACACTAATTCAAGTGAAGAGAAAGGAAATCAACTACGATGTACCTTATGTTCCTAAAGTTCCCGGAATTTGTCAATAAAACGAATCGCACTTTAGATATTGGTAGAATATTTTCTAGTTTTGTACATCTGTCAGTTATTTACAAGTAAATTTTGAGCCGTCAGATAGTGCATGAGTAATAGCAAAGAATATCAACGTAATAAGAAGTCCTATAAAGAAGAAGAGCAAAATATTTGATTTCCTCTTCACGTTACGAGTTAAGTGGGCGACAAATCTTGAGAACTACAGAATCATGAAAACTACAGAATTTTTAATTCATACATATATGTATGGTTGTTTGTATACAGAAAAATAAAAAGAAAGAAAACAAACCCAAAAAATGAATACATACATACATACTCGCAGGTAGCGATGGAATAAAATTGTATGAAAAGAGAACAAAGCGCCTTTATGTCTAGAATCATTTATATTTGCACATTATTGGAGTTATTTTTTTTGTGTGGTCTGGCTCAATTAAAAAAATAAAATCCATAAAAATTCAATTTGTTATGAAATTTCTGTCAATATGCTCAAAATAGGCACACATACATACATATGTACATATGTATGAACATATAGCAGCAAAATTAACTCTTTCCTTTTTATCAGTATTTAATCACAAATATGTAAATACAATATTAATTAAAAATTGCAAGAATTTCACATTTATTTTATTAAATATAGGAAAATGCATGTTTTGTTAACCATCTTATAATATACATAAATAAATATTTTTATCTATGCCTATTCAATTTTAACATTTATGTATATAAAATATTTCTAAATGATATACACACATACATATGTATGCGCGCTTAACCAAATCTACTTGCTTTAAAGTTTTTTCCCAATAGCCGTTCGAAATACTACAAACGATGTGCTCAATGCATGACTCCTCATGACTTGGAGATTTGGGCAATGGAAACTAATTGCAAGAAATTCTTAGAGCTTCGTTCATATTGTCTCTGGGTACGTATGCACTTATGTATATGGGAAATACTTTGAATCTGATTATATATTTTGACCTACATTCGTATTTAATATTTGGGCCCTTTTTGATTTTCCTCTTTTTATTTTTACCTTATCACTACTTCTTCTATGCATGTATGTATTATTATATATTAATATATTTGCATAATTTATTATATAATTAGTTAATGGATATGAGAGTATATATATATATATATAATGTATATAATAAATGCCTTATATATGTAATATATAAAATATGTAATTTATTTTTAAGATAAGTTGCATACATATTCCATATGTATATAAAAAACAATTTTTCTTCCATCTTGAGCAATTGTATGAAGTTAAAAGTGATTTTTATTTTAAATATTTTATTGAACAAAATTCATGAGAGTAAGCATTTTTACATTTTTTCCTTAAAGAAATTTAATGTTCATGATATAATAATTTTTTATTGCTATATTTGCATTTTCCACACCACCTAAGAGGTATGCAAAATGGAGCGTTACCGATTTTTTGTTTGAGGTTTTCGGTTCCCCTGTAGGCCTATTTTCAACTATAATTCATTCTAAAAAGATGTTTGACCTCAAATGCAATTCCAACTTTATTATTAGGTATGTTTTAAGTAGTCATATGTGTTCTTTGTTTGTTCGTAAAATAAAGCAGTCGTAATGTCTATTTATGTATAGTTACAATTTTTAGGTGCGGAAATATATCTTGTGTCTGTTTTTCCCCCTCCCGATGTATTTGTGAAATGTCTAAATCTATGTTGCTTACAGTGTTTTCGTGTAAGTCCCATTTATGTTCGTGTTACAGTCAATCACATTAATTCTACTAATGTAACTTTTTAAAATATTAATTTAATTTATTAATAAAACTAAATTACTATAAAAAAGGCTATGAAGATGCACCACCGCATGACAATCTTCAATCTAATGAAAAGTTTAGCAGCCCCTGTAGGCATATTTTCACCTATAATAACACAAAAAAATAATAAATACAAAAATGTACCAAATGCCATTTCATGTGGTTATTTTTTGTAATTTTTTTTCGGCTTTTCTCGTCCGATTTACTTTTATCCTTTGTTGGTAATTTTTTATTAATTCCCGCGCTTGCCATTTGGCATTCTTAAGGAAGAGAGTCTATGTCTGGTGCATTAATTTTCTTCGGCAAACCAGTTATTAAATTTCTCTTCGGGTTTTTGCGTATACATGAGAATATTTTCTTTCTAATTTCTTCTTCATGCGCATACTTTTTAAATACAGTCTCGTACACAGAAAAATGATATTGTCATATTTCAAATACCATATCAACGGGATTAATCAGACATATCTCATCATTTTTATAATTCTTTGACCGAATTAATTCTTCAGAAAATTTCGAAAGCGTATTTTGGGACTTTGTCATCGTATCTACGCAATTTTGGCATTTCAATTTTCTTTACACTTTCTGGAAAATACCATATCCTCTAAAATACAGTTGTACTTGTATTTCTGCAAATGGTTTCTTTGAGGTGGATGCCCATATTTCATCGGTCTTGGAATTCATGTCTATATCTTCCATGGTAATATCTAACATTGATTGGGCTTGAATTTCTTTCTGAAATTCAATAGTATTTTCAGAGACCCAATCTAACATAATGTCTTCATCATCCTCAATATTTTCATTGATATGAGGCGGGCGACTATGTATTGCAATTCATAGAGTGAAGGATGAGTATTCGGTCCTAACGCCGATCGGAACTTAGAAAAGAAATTTTCAAGAGCATCTTGGTTTATTTTGCCAAACATTATATATTCAATGTTCTCATGTGCTCTCCAAATAAATCACTGCACAGATTTAACATTGCTTGTATTGTTAATTTGAAGCCAACAATGTGTCCAATGTGTCAGACATCCTACCGGGACTGTACATAAGTCTAAGTACCTCATGTATTTGATCAATCGGCTTTGTTTTTCTACGGAATTCCTATACCTGGGTCTTTTTAGAAAATTTTTAGCCCTACACAATTTGCAATCAAGATCGTCGAATAAATCGTTCATCATCTTGACAAATATCTGTGTTGGTCTTGCGCAATCTTTTACAACATTATTATTACGAAGGAGGTTTGTTGATATCACTATACCGTGCGATACAGAATTGCTTAAAATTTGAGTTGCTCGATAAACACTAATTTTTTCGAAACTTGTTAGATACACATGACTGTAAGTTAATTTTGGACACATTTTGAAGTGCACACTCGCATTGTCCACCTCATACAAGCAACGAATCACATCAAAACTTGCTTTGCCATCCGGTGTTGTGATGTGACCACTGATCAAAGTGCTTCGTTTGACTTGATTAAATGGCAATAGTCACACATCGCATGAATCGTATTGCCATTGTGTACGAAGTTAGGTGCATCAGATGTATCTTTCAGAATTTTGTATGAATTCCTGTTATCTTGACTTTGGTCACACACCAGTGCCATTACTTTAAGACCAAGTTGTCCTGCAATGTCGATGCATTCAAAGACATTATTTTTCAGTTTGTCACCACATATCCCATTACTGGAAGCCTAGTAACTCAGCATGCATTTCCAGTTTCCCATAATGCACTTTAGCATAACAAATAAGCATTTGCTGCTAAGCTCCTGTGTTCGGTTTTCATTTCCAAGGTCTACGTATCCATTTATTATATCATCGCATTTATTGTAAACTAGATCTCTTCGAATATTTATTTCGTCTATCAATATTTCACAAATACGAGCATTTTTTAAATTTCTTTTACAAAATTTGCTAAATTTGTTAAAACGTTTGGATCCATTCCTGGTTTTACAACCCTAATGGGAATCCATCGATGCAATGAGCTCTATGTGGTAATATGAAATCAAAACTATCTCTCATTGATCGGTATGCCTTTGTTGATAGATAGTTTATATTCTGCGATAACATCCGCTCTTCTTCTGTGTGCGCTGTATTTATTGGACCACAGATCATATATCCACAGAAAATATCACAGCATGTTCAGTACCAGAAGTAGCTGGAACTATAGCATTTATTTTAATCGATTTCACCTCTTCTCTCAATTCTTCAATCTCTTTCTCTAATTCCATTATTCAAATTTTATCCTTGCGGTTTATATTTTTATAATTTTCAATTATTTTTACGTAGTCGTGATCAGACTTATTGTCAGTCAATTCTTCCGACTTTTCGATGGGCACCTCATATCTCTATGTCTTTTCCATCGCACCGCATAAATTATCTATTTCTTCTATATCTGTGTTCGGTTTGATCAGCTCGTAAGTACGTTTAATGGGAAGTTTCAAAACCCATTGTGACTCTTCATTGATTTTCTCGAAATTTTGTTGTTAATTTTTTGGTAAATCTTCTATGGACAAGTTAAGATGATGTTGTGGGAGAGCAGCTGCACAAAGTCTGTATGTGCTCCTTATTAAAATGTCTTTGGCAAAAAAGGTAGCTTGTGCCAACACAATAATTTATTCCACATTCAATCAATCAGCGTCTTCTTCTAATAGGGTCCTTCGGGATTTCAAATAGGGAACATCCCGAAAAGCTTCTGCAGCTTGGAATACAGCATTTTCACCTGCTAAACTTTTCATTAGATTGAAGATTGTCATGCGGTGGTGCATCTTCATAGCCTTTTTTATAGTAATTTAGTTTTATTAATAAATTAAATTAATATTTTAAAAAGTTACATTAGTAGAATTAATGTGATTGACTGTAACACGAACATAAATGGGACTTACACGAAAACACTGTAAGCAACATAGATTTAGACATTTCACAAATACATCGGGAGGGGGAAAAACAGACACAAGATATATTTCCGCACCTAAAAATTGTAACTATACATAAATAGACATTACGACTGCTTTATTTTACGAACAAACAAAGAACACATATGACTACTTAAAACATACCTAATAATAAAGTTGGAATTGCATTTGAGGTCAAACATCTTTTTAGAATGAATTATAGTTGAAAATAGGCCTACAGGGGAACCGAAAACCTCAAACAAAAAATCGGTAACGCTCCATTTTGCATACCTCTTAGGTGGTGTGGAAAATGCAAATATAGCAATAAAAAATTATTATATCATGAACATTAAATTTCTTTAAGGAAAAAATGTAAAAATGCTTACTCTCATGAATTTTGTTCAATAAAATATTTAAAATAAAAATCACTTTTAACTTCATACAATTGCTCAAGATGGAAGAAAAATTGTTTTTTATATACATATGGAATATGTATGCAACTTATCTTAAAAATAAATTACATATTTTATATATTACATATATAAGGCATTTATTATATACATTATATATATATATATACTCTCATATCCATTAACTAATTATATAATAAATTATGCAAATATATTAATATATAATAATACATACATGCATAGAAGAAGTAGTGATAAGGTAAAAATAAAAAGAGGAAAATCAAAAAGGGCCCAAATATTAAATACGAATGTAGGTCAAAATATATAATCAGATTCAAAGTATTTCCCATATACATAAGTGCATACGTACCCAGAGACAATATGAACGAAGCTCTAAGAATTTCTTGCAATTAGTTTCCATTGCCCAAATCTCCAAGTCATGAGGAGTCATGCATTGAGCAAATCGTTTGTAGTATTTCGAACGGCTATTGGGAAAAAACTTTAAAGCAAGTAGATTTGGTTAAGCGCGCATACATATGTATGTGTGTATATCATTTAGAAATATTTTATATACATAAATGTTAAAATTGAATAGGCATAGATAAAAATATTTATTTATGTATATTATAAGATGGTTAACAAAACATGCATTTTCCTATATTTAATAAAATAAATGTGAAATTCTTGCAATTTTTAATTAATATTGTATTTACATATTTGTGATTAAATACTGATAAAAAGGAAAGAGTTAATTTTGCTGCTATATGTTCATACATATGTACATATGTATGTATGTGTGCCTATTTTGAGCATATTGACAGAAATTTCATAACAAATTGAATTTTTATGGATTTTATTTTTTTAATTGAGCCAGACCACACAAAAAAAATAACTCCAATAATGTGCAAATATAAATGATTCTAGACATAAAGGCGCTTTGTTCTCTTTTCATACAATTTTATTCCATCGCTACCTGCGAGTATGTATGTATGTATTCATTTTTTGGGTTTGTTTTCTTTCTTTTTATTTTTCTTATAAGTATACAAACAACCATACATATATGTATGAATTAAAAATTCTGTAGTTTTCATGATTCTGTAGTTCTCAAGATTTGTCGCCCACTTAACTCGTAACGTGAAGAGCAATTCAAATATTTTGCTCTTCTTCTTTATAGGACTTCTTATTACGTTGATATTCTTTTGTAGTAGCCTTGTAAACAAGTCGTTGTATGGTGTTTTCTGCGAATTTCGCTATGACTATTTTAGTTGAGTAAAGAGGCGCACTGACTTTTGTGAGAACAGGAGAAAGTCACCAGGGGCCATTTCAGGTGAATACGGAGGTTGTGGAACGGCATTAATGTTGTAATTAGTAAAATAGTCCCATAAAAGGTGGGATGTGTGAGACGGTGTATTGTTGTGGTGAATAGGCGCTGCAAATTCGCATGTATACAACTGATAGATGTACTAAACTAGAAATCAAATATTTTTACAATCTCTCAAGGGCGTTTGGTTTTATTGCCAAATTTCGTGTACTTTTTGAACATAATTAAACAATAGCTATGATACCAGAATTCACTGGTATAAATTTAATATTCTAACACATCTATTAAATTTAATAATTCGAATTGGCTATTTGCGTTAAGTTTTAAAGGTATCACAGGTCATGGTTCCGAAGCCAGGAAAAAATTAAATTAAATCCATCCCGTATTAGTCTGCCTTCTATGTGGCAAAATTAGTCGAAAAAGAAGTGTAAGTGCAAGAAAAATCGTCAATTTGAATTTCGTTCCAACTAATGATATAAGGAATGCTTTCCAGGAAAAAAAGTATTACTCAGCAATTTTGCCAGATATTGCACAGATATTTCACTGGGGCTGATATATTGATACAACTTGTAAACTAATGTTAACTAATTCTAAGAATTACTGCCTGATGATTGAATTGAGTTACAATTAAGGTTCTAACATATTTGCATATTACATATATGCTTTCACATCGCAAGGTGGTGCAAAACTAAGTATGTATATGAATCCCTAACATCTTAAACCTGTTTGTAATTAAAAATAAATGCTTCTATTTTTCGTATTTATCCATTTTCCATAAATCTATTTGGACATTGATACCATCTTTAGATAAAGGTATGAATTTGAAGCTTAATTTATATACAGATTGCATATTAAATTATTATTTTTTTTAAATAATTCCCAATTTATTGGTCTATTTTTTCAAAAATAAGAATAACTATTTATACAATTTGGTTATACTATATACTCTGGCCACTGCTAGAGCAAATATTATTTAATCAGGAAAATGTATTATTTATTTATACCTAAACATGGAAAACAAAACATCAAAAGACAATCTGAAAACCTATGTGGAAGTTCGGTGGGTGTGATTCGCTTTAGTCTTCTTTGTGGGAAATTTTCCATTCCCGATAGTGGCCGCATATGCGGATTTTCATGGGTCCTTAGACGCTCCGTGAATTTTCTGCTACATTTTTTTATGGTCTCCTCCACCGTCTCAACGTGTCAATGGTCAAGTCATTGTGAATGTCTTCGGTCGCCACGTACCAGTCAGCCTTCGTTATTGCACGGAGATTTTTTGATTGTGCTCTTTGGATCAGCTGTATGTTACTTTTGCTTCCAGTCCCCAAAATTTCTATGCCGTATTTCCATATTGGTATGATCAATGTTTAGATATTTTTTGTTTAGTGATAGTTTGGACCTTTTTCCCAATAGCCAACTTAATTGTCTGAATTTGTTTCTTATTTCGTATTGTTTACTTTTTATGTGTTGCCTCCAAGTAAGTTTGGCGTCGATTATTATCCCAAGCTATTTTGCGCTGGGTTGAATTTTAATTATTTCGTCTTTACTTATTAGAGGACGTTTCTCCGATTTACTGTTACAACTGGCTTAGATTTCTCTTTGTTTGTCTCTATAGCCCATTTTTTTAACAAACAGGACTGTATTTTTGACAATTCTTTGCAGCGTATAGAGATTTTTTCATCGTGGTTTGATGCTAGGAGTACAGTATCATCCTCAACTCTTTGCTATCATGTTTCCAGGTGTTGTGGGGGTTGAAATGTCGGCAGTATATATTAAATATAGAAGTGGTCCTAGTACACTATCTTGGGGCACTACCGCTGTCATTTGCAATATATCTGAACATTCATCGTCATGTTTTATGTAATGGTGTCTGTTGGTTATATAATATTTTAAGAATTAAAAATAGTTTCGAGGTTGTGCACAATTTATTTTATGTAAAAGTCCTTTTTGCCAAACTTTATCAAACGCTTTAGCAATGTCCAAAAATATCGCCACGCAATACTTTTTTTTATCCATGTCGTCCAAAATTTTATTTTCAACTCTATGGACTTGTTGCACGGTTGAATGATGCCTTCTAAATCCGAACTGGTGGTCTGTAAGAACTTTTTGTTGTGTCAAGATAGGTTCAATTCTATCATATAGTATTTTCTCAAATACCTTTGAAAGAATTGGCAAGAGGCTGATGGGTCGATAAGAGCTGGTACTTGTTGGGTCTTTGTTTGGTGTCGGGATTGCTACTATTTGAGCTACCTTCCACAAGACTGGAAAATGGTTTAGGCTAAATATGGGATTAAATATATTTCTAATGTTTTAATATTTTAATTAGATCACCTTTTTCACTTTCGAGGTTTGTGTCATCGAGGTTCCAGCTCTTGCCATCGTTTTGGTTTTGTTATAGCGGACATTGGGTAGGTTATTAAATTGGATATTTTGAGTGTCAATGAAAATGTTTGTGAAGTATTTTGAGAGAGTAGTTGCTCTCTGAACGATCGCTTTTGCAAAGGTATTATTTTCTGTTTTTATGGGTGGTTTATGTATTATTGCACTTTTTAGTTTTTTAGTAGCCTTCCAAAGGGAATAATTTGTAGTGGCCGTTGTCCCTAAATTATTCAGATAATTTTTTAGTTTGCAATCCTCATACTGTTTTATCGTTGCCTTCAGTTCTTTTGCCGCTTTAATGAACTTATCTTTGTCTTCAGGGTGTCTAGTAATTTGCCATTTTTTCCTGAGCTTTTTCTTTTTTCCTTTTTTATACTTAATGTGAGCTGCGAGTAGTAATTTGTGATGGGCTTAGAATTGGTGTTGACTGAATTGCTGCTTTGACGATGTTTTCATTTAAGTTCCTGCTTTTCACGATATTGAGGGGGCTTTTGACAACACTCCTCACGAATGTGTGATTAGGGCTCATAACAATAGAGGAATAGATAATACCACTTCCAACTTTCGAGCTTTACTCAACAGTCGACTGACTGAAGCTAAAGCAGGTGACAAAATTGTTAAAGTCAAAGTCAATAAAAGATGTCCGCAGGGCGGGGTATTATCATCAATTTTGGGGAGCATAGTAGTTGATGATCTTCTGGTAAAACTCAGAAAACTAGGCATATCATGTCCATGATATGCGGACGATATTGTGATAATAGCTAGAGGAAAATCTGAATCCACTCTTTGTGATATTATCCAGAGGGGCTTGCTAGTAGCCAGTAAATGGTGAAGGGGAACAGGATTGAAAATCAATGCCTCGAAGCCACCACTGTGCCATTCACTAGAAAAAGATCTTTACCATATATGAAACCAATACGTCTAAATGGTATACAGGTCGATATTAGCTCTGAGACCAAATACCTCGGAAAATACCTCATTTTCGACAAAACTTATTGTGGAAGGCTCACTTGACAGCAACCACGAAGAAAGCTACTGCTTCCTTAATGATATGTAGACGGCTTGCGGGAAAATCTTGGGGATGTAAACCAAAAATCGTTCCCTGGATGTATACCATGATGGTGAGACCAATCATCACCTATGGTTCTGTAGCCTGGTCAAATAGAGTCAGACTTAAGACAACGAAATCTGCATTAAGTAAAGTACAACGCCATGCCTTCCTTGTTATGACTTCCAGTCCAACGGCTGTAATGGAAGTTATACTAGATCTAACACCCTTACATCTAGTAATTCAAGACTCTGCTAGGAAATTTTTTACCAGAATTCAAGAAATTATTTCGAGAGAATCAAATTACACCCAAAATATATAGGGTAAAAATTCAACTCATCAATATGGTATGCTAAAATCTAACAAGGATTTTATGCCAAGAAAATTCAATTTTGCACACAAATACTGTACAACGATGAGTTGCAAAACGGAATGGTAAGGCTAACTGAGACGTATAAAATTTGAGAAAATTCCCTCTTATGGTGTACTGACGGTTCTAAGACAATGGACGGAACTGGGGCAGGAGTTTTTGGGCCTAGAACCAACTACTGGGAACTAATGTGTTCTATCCCAAGCATTTTTCAAAGCGGAAATTCACGCTATTGAAAGATTTGCCCAGATCAACATTGACAGGAAATATCGGGGAAAAATATAGTGATACTATCTGATAGTCAAGCAGCACTCAAGTGTCTGAGCTCACCCTTAGTGAAGTCTAAACTTGTGTGGGACTGTATTGGGAAGCTAAACTCCCTAGGCAGTATGAACAAGTTATCT
Organism: Clusia tigrina; assembly: GCA_920105625.2. NCBI lineage: Eukaryota > Metazoa > Arthropoda > Insecta > Diptera > Clusiidae > Clusia > Clusia tigrina. The sequence goes on along the minus strand of OV050030.1, from coordinate 142,980,628 downwards.
CTAATGTTAGTATCAGGTCACATAGGAGTAGAGGGAAATGAGAAGGCTGATAGCTTAGCTACGAAGGCTGCGGCCTCTGAACTCTTCTGTGGACTCACATCCAATACCTATGGATGTTTGCTGAATAAGTGTACAGATGCAAAAAGAAGTCAAACCTGGAAAACTCTTCCGGGATTAAGACACTCCAAAGCTCTTCTGGGAGATTTTAATCCTAAAAGAGCTAAGGAGTTAATAAATATGCCACGGAGTAAATTAAGAATCATCACAGGCATTTTAAGCGGACATTGTAGACTCAACTACCATTTGAACATGTTGTGTATATCTTGAGATGCCATCTGTCGATTCTGTGGAGAAAGTGACGAAACCTCACTGCACCTGATCACAGACTGCGGCCAATTGGCACACAATAGACTCTGGTGTTTTCGAGATTATATCTTAGATATGAGCAAGATCCCTCATATTGATTCCTCCAAAATATATCAATTCCTGTCGAAAATTAACATGGCAGCAAATTTATAGATGAGACTATCCTCATCTTTCAAATAAATAGGGGCAATAGACTTTTCAGGTTTCAGGTAGATCTTTCAGGTCGCAGTGTATAACACCCTTAAATCCTATTCCTGTGGCAATTTCTTTATTTGATTTTAATGAAATATTTGTTGTAATGTTTTTTTCTATCAATTGGCGAAATTTGTTCCAATCAGTTTTGTAATTATATAAGCCTCCAAATATTTTTGTATCCGGCTTGCTTTGAAGGGTCAATGTGCAATATGTTCTTTTGTACTGCAGAAGTCAATTAAGTCAGGTAATTTTTTAATGTCTGATGGCCAGTAAGTTGGCTCACCCGTACTAATAAAGCGACTGTTATTTTCTTTTATGGCGTCTAGTAGTTGGCGTCATCTCGCGTTTGTCAGTCTAGAGCCCCATATGGAGTTTTTTTCATTATAATCTCCTCCAGCTATGTAACGGCTTCCTAATGATTTTAAATAGGACAGTACACGCTGACACGGTAATGGATCCTCTCAAGTCACTTATTTTTCTAGTTCTAGATATTTAAAGGATTTCTTTATGATAAATGCTGCTCCCCCGTGTACTCAATTGTCAGGGTGATTTGTATAACAAATATTATAGGTGGGTATGTTATTATAGCATATTATATGAAACGCTTTGTTGAAGATCGCTACAATCAAAAAGCGACACAGAAGGATTTGTAACCAGTAAATGTAACTCGTGGCTAATATGAATATTGCAAACTCTTGACGAAGATTTAAAATTGAAGTGAATGATACAATAAAGTTTACTGAATATGTTTTTTTTTTTACTAATACGGTACAAACTGTCCGTGAGGGCCGTTACAGTTAATGAGGGCCGTGAAAAATTCATGGAAAAAAAAAAATATATATATATATATATATATATATATATATATATATATATATATATATATATATATATATATGGTAGCAGCTAATTAAAAAAAATTGTAGGAAATGCAATTTAAGTATTTTATTGTACGAGTATTTTGGGAGGTTGTATTTTTCGCATTTGATGATGGAGAAAAATATCAAATGATTCATATTTTATTGGTGTTATTTCTAGATGCTAAATAAACTTTAGTATTAGAAACTACAATTGAAATAGATATTATAATATATTATCTTGGAAATACGAATAAATAAATGTCAAAAGTATAGATCTCGTAGAAAATTGCTAGATAAAGTCTATAATTTCGGACATGCTGAAACCTTTTGAAATGCTTCAATACCGACTTTCCGAAACATACAAAAAGGTTTCATAATTTATGAGCTGTTTTTGAGCTATTTTATGGACAAGAGCGATGATGAACAAGTACCAGATGGAATCTCGTTTTGAACAATGGCATATCTATGAAAATAAGTGAAACACAGAAGTTAGTAATAATAAAGTATAGTGTGTGGATGTATTTTTGTTTGCTCCTCATTTTGTTGGTGTATTGCACTCAAATATTTAAATATAAAACTAGCGAAGATACGCATAAAAATGATTAAAAGAATCAGTTCGAGCGAAATAAGTGTAAAAAAAGCATATACATTTTAAAGTCGATTTAAACTTATTTTGTGCTAGAAGCGAGTTCACAGCGTACAAAGAACGAGGCGCGTTCCCCAACGCGGCGCATGCGATCACAAAGTGTAACATATCTGGGGCGAGGGCCGTCAACTTTATCTGCGTCGCTCTCTGAGCAGCGCCCCGAGATCAAGTATGTAAGTGACTTAAGCATCTCGCGCCCCTTCCGAGAGCAGCCAGTTGTGACCAAATACAGTAAATAGAGAATATGCGACAATCACCCCTCGTGTACTAAAACGTGTTGCGGACTAAAAGGAATATCTTGTTGCAAGAAATCAACCATCAAAGCATCATTCAACCCGTTGACCATGACGGAGTGGTTATTCCACCATATGGCCATGATGATATTCGAGTTGCTATTCAGCAACTAAAGAACAACAAAGCAGCTGGTACCAATGGACTGCCTGGATATTCAAGGGTGCCGCCGACGAGCTGATAGGGCGCATTCAATAACTCATCAGTAAAATATGGCTAGAAGAAAGCATGCCCGATAATTGGGATCTCAGTTTCCTCTATCCTGTATTGAAGAAAGGTGACCTAGCGATTTGCGCCAACTACCGGGAAATCAGTCTTATTGCCATATCCTATAAGGTTGCCTGGCATACTAAAACCATATGCCAACACACTGATTGGACCTTATCAGTGCGGTGTTAGACCTAAAAAGTCCACCATTGATCAGATTTCTACGCTACGCTAAATTCGGGAAAACCCACAAGAAACAAATCAATACCTAACATCTCTTTGTCGACTATAAGATTGATTTCAATAGAGTGATAAGGGGTTGCTTCTACGTCACCATGTTCGTAGAACATTTGGTATTTCTGCAGAGCTAATACGGCAGTGGCATTGAGCAGTACCTCCAGCTCTGTCAAGGTAGGAAGTGGCCTCTCCGAACCATTTAGTAGCGTGCGAAGTTTCAGACAAGACCACCAAGATCCACTATCCTGTAACGTCTTAATTTTTGTCACGTGAGAGGTACTGTGGAAATCCGGTGTAAACTGGAATGCCACTATTCGACTATACGACAATGAACAAGGGCAAGACAAAGTATATGCTATCTATTAGCAGGGACACTCGACTTGGTACATTTGAAGTTGTCAAGGAATGCGTGTACCTTGGCCCCGCCATTAGCACCGAAAACGACACTAGCTTGAAAATTAAACTAGGTTTCAGGATGGGCTCAGTATGCAAATGTGTAGAAGCCCTCTCTCGACCGATAAAATCGAGACTCTACAAGACGCTCATCTTACCCGTGGCGCAGAAATATGGGGATGTTGCAGACTGATGCAGACGCAGTTGGGGTGTTCGAGAGGAAAATAAAGGCTATCAGTTAATTACTGGCAAAATATAAGCTGATATTCTGAGTAGACTATTTCCCTTCACATTGGATGATAATAGTGATATCTAAACGAGGAAAAGATAAAACTCAACCGGTGTCATATAGACCTATCAGCCTCGTCCCAAAGCTCAAAAAAAATATTTAGATGCTACTGATGTTGAAAAGTTTACTAGATTTTTAAGAAAGTAGTATATTTCCACATCATCAATTTGGATTTCGCCCAAATCACGGTACAGTAAAGGAAGTAAATAAATAAATAATGGGTTAAGAAAAGTTTTCAAAGATAAAAACTATTGCTCGTCAATTTTCATTGCCAAGCATTTGATAGGGTTCGGGACGCCGGATTAGTATACAAAATTTGCAAACTTTTACCGGCAAGAGTGTACCACATATTATATATATCTTATTTGCACAATCGGAAGATTCGGGTCCAGTACAATGAGTTTGTTAAACCTGAATTCGACATTAAAGCTGGAGTTGTACAAGGAGTTTGGAACTCCAGCTTTTATGAAGTGTACTTGGGCAAATGATATACTTAGTGTACAATTCAGATCTACCTGCGACGTCAACATTTGTTGATGATACCGGATCTTCAACGTTTATAAAAATGCTAGGATGGCATCAAGATATTTGAGTAATCTCGTAAAAGTAGTAGAGTCCCGGCTAGTCAATTGGCGCATTCGTGTCAACGGAAAAAAATCACTGACACCACATTCACCTTCCGAAAGTATAGTTGTCCTAAAATTGCATTAAACGGCATATATATTCCTCAAACTAACTAACCTACTTAGGGGTCCATCTCGACCGTAGACTGACTTGGAGCAGGCACATTGAAGGAAAACGCAAATGAAACTGAAGGCACAAAGCATCAATTGGTTACTGAACAAGAAATCGAGACGGTGCCTAGAGCACAAAGTTCTAATTTCTAACAGTTTTATTAAACCAATATGGACGTATGGAGTACCGTACAATAGAAAAATTCTTCGAACGATTGTAAGTTGCCCCTGGTACATAAAAATGCCAACATCCAGAGCAATCTGGATGTTAAGATTCAATTAAATAAAATTAAATGCAAATATAAAATCATCATCACCGAGATCGTCCCAATTACTTGGCCAGACTATTACTGCAAACAAATTCAAATACACGTTTATATAGAAGACTTAGTATCACATTAAATTGAATTATTTACATTACCCCGGCCCCACACGTGCCAGCGCAAGTTCGAAAAAGTTAAAAAAAACAATTGCAAAACGGGTTTCAACTACTAAAAACCCTAGTTCAGGGAGGGAACTTGATACTTTCAGCAAAATTTCTAACTTTCGAAAATAATATACATACATATATTCTCAACTGGCAGCTAATTAATGGCACGTGTGGGTGCAGGGTTATATATAAAGCCTATGCATATTTAAATTCCTTAGTTAAGTTACTTGACTAAAATATATTAATATACTAATATTCTTGACTACAATATATTAATATAGGTTAATTGGACTTAAATATTCGTATTATATTTAAGATTTCTACAATTATTATAATTCTTATTTTAAAAGAATTCAAAAACTTAAATAAATATATTTAAAAAAAAGGTAGTTGAGGTTGAAATAATTATTGGAATAATCAAATATCGAAGTTTGAAAGTGTATGGGTCGAGAAATACATTTTTATGTCAAAGTCATAATTCACAGAATTTGAAATCATGTAAAAGTGTCATGGGCACAAATTCAGATGACGAACCTTACAAAGTCCGAAAAAGGCAATATATAGTTTTATAAAATCTCCACTATTCCAAAATAAAGAAAAAGTTGTTGCATACACGAGGTGAACATTTTGCGTTGAGACAGAATAATACTAGAAAGACCATAAAATTGGGTATACAAATATTTTGGCTCTGCTGTTAAAACAACAATATTAACAATATAAAAAATATAAAGGAAATATTAATGAGGGCCCTTGAAACAATAGCAATACAGGATAGTACAAATTTCAAAGTTTAAATTATAATAATTTGAGTAACATAAATTGTGTATATATTTGAAACAAAATAGAATATGAAACATGATTTAGAAAAGCGCACAGAGGATCTGAGAAACAATTTATACAATTTATCGAGGGAAGTTTGCTCTTCGCTTTGCAAAAACTGTATTCTTTTATATTGAGATTGCTGGCAAATTTTTAATCAGCCTCAGCAATTTATAGTGTAAAAAAGAACACTAAGAATAATATCAATATTTTGTAGAAAGGAAATTGAAATTTCACAACCCAATATTGAGAATCTATACACAATGATTTAAGGAAGGAATTGACCATATGACTTTCTGTTTTCATATTTCTGGAACTGAATCTGGTATGATATTTTATCTTTGTTTATTTGAGGTTCTATTGTCGATCTATTTTTGGTATAATTTGAAGAATTAAATTCTTCCCCTTGGTATAACTTGCAGCACAGCAGTATGACAATAGGTGTAGCAATTATAATATTTGTATTTTTGAAATATATTTTATAATATTTGTATTTTTGAAAGAAGACCCGGACTTTGCAGCAAATCTTAATGAGAGCATAGCAATTCTGGCAAAAATATATAACGATACTGTTGTAGCTATGTAAGAGTGCATAGAGTAGCCTAGCTATGTACAAAGTACCACCTGCAAGTATCATGTTGCCATCTACGACTACCCCATCCTTTGCATATATGCTGGTGACACAAACCACAGAGGGCTTTCTCGCATATCGCTTTCGTCGAAAAGTCCAAACATAACCATCATTTAACGACAGCAATCTAAAATTCTCAAGACAATAGTTAATGCACATTGGTAATTATCGTACTCGGGATAAAAACGAGCATTTTGTCAACATCATACATTGGTGCGCAGAGAAAACGTTAGCAATTGTCGTCTAAGAAGATTTAACAGATTTGATTACAGGTGGGAGGTTAGGGTTGAACTAAGACCGTTGAGTCACCAATAATGATGATGCCGCACAGGTACCAAAAGAGTTGATATTGTATGTGCCACGATGATCCATCTCCATTTATCTAATAAATGAGTAATGCAATTTTATGTATTTTTGACTTCACCATTCCCCTTTCAATCACCGACTGGCAATTCATTCTTCTTCCATGCCGCTCTGTCGTTCGGCCTTTCCATGGTGATATGACCCCACTCTTTCTATCACCCACGGTTTCGAGACACATCCGGAAGATCTTCCACGATGTGTCTATCCAAGTCCAGCACCTTGCTCATCATAATGGCACTTTGTATACCTATTCAAACTTATGCGACTAACTATAGCCTCCGGTATATTGTTTTGGTCGTTGATGATTAGTGGCGTATAGTAACTGCATTTATGTTTCTACTCTTTAATATTTTCTACAACTACGAGCTGACGAAAATTCTCATTCGTCCTGAATTGCCTGAATATATGGCCTGACTTACATTCATTCAATTACTCGTAGAACTTACAACAATATACTTGTTGAAAGAAAATACCATTACAGTAATGTACGCATTACCATTTTTACTGCGGGGAAACGGCCCCAAATGGGACGTATATATCAACTAAATGAAGTTCCGCTTCGGGCTTACTCCACTTGGCTTTATTTCAACAGCAAAAGGGATATATACCGCTTCATGGGTGCAAAATCGCTTGTGATTCGTTCTAGGTCGTCTTCAACAATATACGAGAATGTATGTACATTCCATTTTCGACTTTCAAAAATAAAAAAAATTCATTTAAATGTGTTCACCTATCATGTTGAGTTCAATAGCACCTTAACTCTTGAAAACGAAGCTCTTAAGTTTGTAAACGTAACATAAAAGGTGGCACCACATTCCAGCAAGTTGTCAGTTGAGATACGAGCGTGCGACGGCCTACGAACGCGTGTGAACGTGAATAGTTATTTTTAATTATTATTAATCTTCAATTCAATTATTTATATTGTAATAAACCATCCTAAAAACTTATGTGGCAGATTCGAACTTATTTACATTTTCAGAAGTGGGATAATTAGCACATAAATGCGCAGATAACGGGGAATGAACTTATGTGTGACGCCGCGAATAAAAGGAATCGAACGGTTATTCTTATGTACTAAAAACTAAATGAACGTGTATAAATATAAGTACGATTTTATTAAGTGGTGGATGGTATAAAAATAACGTCACACGAAATGAAATTTGGCATACAAAAGACAAGAAAACCAATAAATAAATAAGAGAACGAGTTAATGTAAACGTAACGTAAAATAAATCTAAAGAATGCAATATAGCATTAACATATAATTAACTAGAAAAACTTCGATACCGCAACACATAAGCAACGACAAACGAAACGGTTCTTTTGAAGCGAAATTCCAAGACATAACGTCATAACGTCTAACGATTTATGTACATATGTATGTAAGTATATAAATATAAATTGTATATATAGCGCTCACACGAAGGCAGTTGGCAACGCGATCAACAGGGCTACTACGATATTTAATTTGAGCAACACGGATAATCTGGATATCAGCAACGTAACAGGGCTACTACGATATTTAACTTGAGCAACACGGATAATCTGGATGTCAACAAAGCCACAGGGCTACTACGATATTTAACTTGAGCAACACGGATAATCTGGATATCAACAACGCAACAGGGTTACTACGATATTTAACTTGAGCAACACGGATAATCTGGATATCAACAACGCAACAGGGTTACATGATACTTAACTACTACCAGTGGGTGATCGAGACAATATGGATACGGGAAATCTACGGCACAACCCTTAAAAAAAAAACCAACACAATATTAAGTGCATTCAAAACGTAAGCATCGAAACGTAAATAAACGTAGGAAACGAAGACGATATAAAGAAATTAGTTATAACTCAACGAAAACGAAATCATTTATTAACTACTATTGAAATATAAATTTCACCATGGTGAACATCAACGAGTTGAAAGTGGATCAGGTGAAAAATGCGCTTCGCAGGCGCCAGCTAGCAATAGGAGGGAGTCGAGCTGAACTCATTTCGCGATTGCAGGAACATTTGGGCACCACAGAAATTGAATTACCAGAATTGAATGAGTATCAAACTCAAATCAACGAACTGCGCGAAATGATGCAGCAGCTAATGACAATAACAACGGCAAACGTACAACAAAGAAATCAAAACACCGACAATCATATCAACGACAATGAAAGTAATAACGAAACAAGTGTTAATGAATGCCGAGCATATTCCATAAAGGATATCGCAGAAGTTTTGCCAGAGTGTAACCCAACGGATGTACAATCAATATCGGTGGAACAATTCTTGGAAAGAGTAAACGTAGCAAGAGCAGTGCATGGTTGGGGTGACAAAAGTTTGCTTTTAGCTGTATACGGACGATTGAAAGGTGTGGCTAGATCGTGGCTGGATTCTTGTCAAGAGATGCATACTATGTGGTAAAAATTCTCGCAATATATCTTAATTGAATTCGGATGCAGTTATGAGAAGCGCAAATACATCAATTCATGACACGTACTACTCGAAAACCAAACGAAAGAGTATCAGAGTTTTGTTTTCGCATCAACGCTGTCGGTAAAAGATTTAACTTGAGTGAAACCGCAAACGTTAAGTACGCGCGCGATGGACTAAAACACCGCGAATTGCAAATGGCTATCTCAGCGATTAAAATAGAAAATATGAAACAAATGCGTGAAAAGTGTGAACATTATTAGCAAAATCATATCAAAACGACCGAAAATAAGTCTCGTGAATACAGGCATAGTGCACAAAAATCGAAAACGGAAGAAAAGCCTAAAGATATAACGTGCTACAACTGTGGCGAACACCGACAATTTCAGCCAAGTGTAGTAAGCCTCAGAAACTAAATCGATGTAAAGATTGTAATAAGATGTATTCAAAACATAAACCTGAAAATTGTGGCAAAACAAACGCGACGTCGCGAAAACTAAAATTTCGGATGACAATTTCGTTAAAACTATTGAAATCTGTGAAACCTCGGCAAATGCATTTATAGATATTAGCAGTGAGTGCGATTTGATTCGAGAAACTGTGGCACAACAAATTCCAGGAAAACGGTTGAATATTCCATTTTCGGTTAGTGGAATCGGTGGCGGTATAATACGCTCAAACGAACAAATTGAAACGAATATAAAAATTTAGATCGAAAAGAAAACAATTCTTCCTGTTGTCAACGATGAAAATTTAGATTTTGACGTAATGTTAGGTCAAGCACTTTTTGATACGGAAAATATGCTCATTGAATTCGACGGAAATTTTGTATTTCAATCAAATATTCAAAATATATATATATCACTAAAGGAGTAGAATTATAAACAAAAACGTTTGAAACTGAACAAAAACTAAATAAATTACTTAACAAATATTCAATGACTTTTGCGAAAAATATTAACGAAATCGGCAAAACCAACGACACCGAATTAAAAATCGAACTAACCACGGATAAAATTATCGCTCAAAAACCATACCCCGTACCGGAACCAAAAAAGGAAGTTGTAAGAAATATGATAAGGGAACTTCTCGACAATGACATCATTCAACCATGAGATTCAGGATACGGCAGCCTCATGTTACTAGTTCGCAAGAAGAACGGTGAGGATAGACTTTGCACTGACTATCGCGAATTAAATAAAATTACGGTGAAGGAAAGTTTTCCAATGCCAAATGTAGAAGAATGTATACAAGAAGCAACAAAATATAATATTTTCTCTACATTGGACCTGAACAGCGGGTACTATAAGATTCCGATAGAAACGTCGAGTCGGAAGTTTACAGCAGTAATAGTACCGGACGGATTGTATGAATTCATAAGAATGCCATTCGGGCTAAAGATTGCTCCAATTGTCTTTATGCGTTTGATGGCTAAAATCAAAAGTAGACTAAAAATAAACGGTATGATACACTTCATGGATGACATGCTCATAGGAGCTGAAAACGAAAAGAGAATGATCGAAAAACTCAACAACGTTTTGCAGGTTCTGTCTGGGTTTGGACTCACATTGAATGTGGCAAAGTTAGAGTTATTTAAACGCGAAATAAACTTCTTGGGTCATCGAATTGGAATAAACGGTACTACCTGGTCAACGAAAAACGGATGCAACAAGATTCCTTGGACTAGCAGGCTATTTTCGAAAATTTGTTCCCGCTATTGGGTAAGCTTCTTCGACAAAACCAATCTCACGTATGGAACGAAATACAAAATGAAGCATTCGAGAAACTGAAAAACGCCCTTTCCACTTCACCTGTTTTAATTGGATATCGAGCAGATGCAGAGCATCAATTGCATACGGACGCAAGTGGCGTGGGTTTGACAGGAGTACTACTGCAGAGCGACGGAAATGATTTGAAGTCAGTAGCGTATTACAGCCGGGCGACGAGTGAACTCGAAACTAAGTACCACAGTTATGAGCACGAAACACTAGCGGTGGTAGAATCAATTGAACGTTTAAAGTATTATATTTTCGGAAAGATAATCAAAGTGGTGACTGATTGCAGTGCAGTGCAAATGACCTTTAAGAAGAAAGAATTAGTTCCACGAATAGCAAGATGGTGGTTATGTATACAACACTTTGATATCGAAATGGAGTATCGCACCGAAAAACGAATGGCTCACGTTGACGCCTTGAGCAGAGCACCATACGAAGAATGCAGAGAACTAGAAGTGGCGACGTTAAACGTTATGAAAATAAGCGTTAGTACTAAAGATTATCTGTTCGGTATACAGTTACAGGATCCGAAATTACAACAATTCGTAGATAAGGTCAACAAGAAGTATAAGGAGGATAGAGTTTATTCGATAAATAGAGAACGGTAATACAAAAAAATTAACGATAAGGTGTTATTTGTAGTACCAAAGGCATTACGATGGAGAATACTATACGCTGCGCACGTAAAAACGGGACATCTTAGTGTCGGACGGACAATAGAGTGGTTCCAGCAAAACTATCATTTTCCACGGATGCGGAATTTCGTTAAATCGTTCATAAATTCCTGCGTCGAATGCGCATTTAATAAACGACCAGCTGGAAGAAAAGAGGGTGAATTGCACTATAGCAAAGCCGAGGCAGTACCATTCAAAATATTACCTATCGACCATTTAGGTCCGTTTCCCCTAAGTAGAAGGCAGAACGAACATATCTTTGTCAGAGTAGATAGTTTCACGAAATTTGTACTAATACGAGCCATAAGAAACAAAAGTACGAAGTACTTAATAACAATATTGAAAGAACTAACTAGCTATTTTGGAACACCCCAAATCATCGTCAGCGACAAGGGAATGTCATTCACGTCCAAAGAGTTCGAACGTTATTGTGAGGAAAGCGGAATAAAGCATAGACTTACTGCAGTTCAAACACCTCGTGCGAATGGACAGGTGGAAAGATTAAATCAAACCATTCTTTCCATGCTGTTACCCTCAACCGAAGAAGATAAAAACTGGGACGACCACTTGAGAACCATTCAATGGACTTTAAATACATCCAAATCGCAGACAACTCAAAGAACACCACACGATCTATTATTCGGATTCAAACCCCGTGACATACTTTCTAATAAAATTATTCAAATATTACATGACGACGAAATTCAAGAAAATCGTGTTAAAGAGGAAATGATACAGAAACGAGACGATGCAGCAAACAAAATTACGCAACAACGGCATAAGGCCAAAATACGATTTGACCAACATCATTCAAAACCCAAAATGTATAAAAAGGAAGACATAGTCCTGATACCAAACGACGCAACTAGCACCGGAAATTCGCGTAAACTCGAACCACGATATAAGGGACAATTTATTGTTACTGAAGTTTTGAGCAACGATAGATATGTCGTTGAAGATTTACCAGGAACAACAAGGAAACAACGCCACTACAAATCCGTACATGCGTCAGATCGAATGAAACCATGGTGCAAATTACCAGAAGGCGATGACAACGAAGAGAGCAGCGAATCCGAACACGAGGACGCTTGAAGTCAGGAAGGGCCGACTATAAACGTAACATAAAAGATGGCAACCACATTCCAGCAAGTTGTCAGTTGCGTTACGAGCGTGCGTCGAGCAACAGCGCTACCCGGCCTACGAACGCGTGTGAACGTGAATAGTTATTTTTAATTATTATTAATCTTCAATTCAATTATTTATATTGTAATAAACCATCCTAAAAACTTATTTGGTAGATTCGAACTTTTTTACAAGTTAAATAAGATAGTTCAACAGGCAGCATGGAATAGCACACCAACATATAGCACAATTGTAAAATGACATAAATATCCTAAATTTATAAGAGATCCAATAAAAAAAAAACAAAAAATTCGTCGAAGGTGGTACCAGACGAGGTCCCCTTCTGATAAAGTAACTTTAAATAAAAAAACCAAAGAACTGAGTTTGGTAATAAAGCAAACAAAGAATGATGAATTGAACAGATATATAATTCAATTCTCTAACGAAAGAAGTTCAAACTATTCCCTCTGGAAATGTACACGTAATTGAAAAAGACCAGTTGCACAAAATCCATCAATCCAAAATAACAACATATGTGCCAGAAGTGATGCGGAGAAAGTTGAAGTATTCGCTGATCACCTTGCAAGTATATTTACAATAAACGAAGAACTAAGCGACACCTTCATCAATCAAAAAGAACGGACTGACCTAGAGGCAGAAATCCCATGTACGTGTGACGAGGAAGTTTACGAAATCATTAACAAGGGCCTAAATTCAAAAAAATCGTTATGTTCTGATTTAATAAATACAGAATTGCTGAAACAGATCCCACAACAATGTACTTTCAAGATTACGCAAATAATAAATGCCGCATTTAAATTTAAATGCATTTGTTATGAATGGAAATAATCAGAATTTATAATCAAACCGGGCAAACCCACATGTAATGTAGCCTCATACTATCCAATATCTCGCCGATTATCCCAAAAGTTTTTGAAAAACTGCTAATTAATCGCTGAATGCCTATAATTGAACAAAAATGTAGTATTCCTAAACACCAGTTCGAGTTCAGGACAAATCACTCAACAATCGACCAAGTCCATCGGATTACAAACAACAGCCAAAACAGAGAAGGAGTCCGCTGTGATATTGCAACCACAAATAAATAAAGTCATAAGATGAACTAAAATATGGAAAATTAAACTAAATAACACTAAATCGGTCCACACAAACTTTACAATGAAGAATACCCAAAATACTCTTATCTCTTTCGATGCTATACAGATCCCATATATATTGCCGCTAAGCTTCGCTGGAAAGAACAAATTAAAAAGGGAAGGGAAGAGTTGGACCTGAAATTTAACTCGATTAAAATAAAATTTGATTACACAAATAACTGTGGTCATATGGCGTCCAACTCTGGGGCTAGTCAGAACAACATAACTACCATTGAGTGATTTCAAAACAAGGTCTTGAGATGTATTACCAATGCCCCCTGATACATCATAAATTGTGACCTCCACCGTGACCTTGAAGTCGGAACAGTGAAAGACGAGGTAAAACGGTTTGCTGAAGCTCATGCAATCAGAAAAAGTTACCATGCTAACGAAGAAGCATCTAACCTGCTAATTACAAATAGTATAGAACGCAGATTAAAAGGTGCTAAACCTGTGACCTGATAAATCAAACCTAAGCTACCCTTCATACAAGCTTTTTTTAACAAACTCAGCTGCATGAACCAAGGGTTTTATATATAAATCGTGTTTTTTTTAGACGTGTGGTTTTCAAGCAGAAATAAAATGCATACAATTTAATTTTATGGCCCAGAATTTAGCTTTATTATAAAGATAAGGGTTTGCCATTATGTCTGAAAAATGATTTCGGGCAAGTGGCGACCGCGGCTGCCTCGAATAAATTCCAGCCTAGAGGCCCAATTTTCGACCCTTTTTTGCAACAATTGGGGCCGTAAGTCAACAATAACGCGCCGAATATTCTCTTCCAAGGCGTCAATCGTCTCGGGCTTATCTGCGTGAGACAAGCGACTTCACATAACCCCACAACAAATTGTCCAGCGGTGTTTAATCGCACGATCAAAGTTTCCTCATCAAAAGTTTCCTTCAATAAATTGATTGTTTCGTTGGCCCTATGGCCATCTCGTTTTGGGCCCATTCATGGAACGTGCGACACGCTTGATGGTCGTTCGGCTTCAATTTTTGCACGAGTTTGATTTTGTAAGCCCGCAAACCAAGATGCTTCCGCAAAATCTTCCAGAAAGTGGATGGGGACAGCTCCAATTGTTGCGCGCGATGGCGAATGGACTCATTCGGGTCTTTTTCGATACTCTGCTCCACAGCAGCATTAGCGTCTTCGGTGCGCACTGTACGGCATCTCTGAGGATGCGCATTATCCACTAGAGTAAACATGGTGCGAAACCGATCCATGGTTGCTTGAATTACCGACTCTGCTAGGCGATAATGTCGATCGAATATTGGCACGAAGTGAAGCGCGAACCGAACCATTATTTTGGTAATAAATTTGCACGATTTGCAAACGTTGTTCAGGAGTAAGTCTATTCATTATGAAATAGCAAACCAAACTGAGAATAAATCAAGTGACAGCTGTCAAAAAGACCCACTCCGAAAAAAGTATTGCCAGATTGAAAACCACATAGCTAAAAAAAAACACCCTTTATATTATATTAAATTAATTTGGAAGCAGGCACACCAAATACAGATATATGTATATGTAAACATACATATGCTAGCAAACATAGAAATATTTGTACTTCAGCTACACAAGTTCAAGTTGGCCTTTGGCATTGCACTGTGGTCTTATTTCACTTGTTGGAGTGACTTCGGCAAAATGCTAATAATGCAATTATGCTAACATTTGTATATATATTTTGCTGTCAGTGCAATTGCTCATATGTATATTTATGTTTATAGTTATATTTATATCAATAACTCATCAATTTATTACTATATAAGGCAAACATTTATTAATAAAATTGCAATCTACTAAAACAATTCTAGCGTTGTTATTTTTCATTAACCTAATGAGACCATAATATGCACTAATATCTTGAGCGTTTAAAACGCTTAAAGTGCATTTTGAAGCCAAGTTAAATCCAGCGTAGCCATTAGTTCAAGTACTGATTGCTCCCTAATTTACATGGGTGTGACAACTGGCACAAGTGCTAGTTTATCTATTTGCATCTTAAAACATTGGCGTGAATTATTCACATAAGGCCGGTACATCTCAACATTTGGTGGAACATCCCTTCGAAGGACGTCAGTAGAGTGGTATTTGGATCCGCATAGCTCATAAGCTCTCCTCTGCACCAAAAGGACATCCAGCCTACGCCCAATCAAAACAAGTTTGCAAGGGCAAACCATTACGATATTTTTAGCGACTGGTAATTCGTTTAAGTTCGAGCGTTCCAATACTAATGCACTAGAAGATCATCACGATTCCATCATGATGAGTTTTAAGGAGCGTATCCATTGGATCAACAATGCTTGAGAAAACTTCAAGCAAAACGATTCAACTTTGAAGTTAAGAGACGTTAGCCCAAAACAACACGAATATTTTTCGCCGACTACTATGCACAAATCGCTGTTTTAGTCAAAAATATCGATCTGAGTTTGAAGAGGGACTCCAGAAGTTTGAGATTAAAAACTCAACTGAGGTAGACATTCCACAAAAATCTAAAATGGCCACTGAATCGAAGACTGAAGACAATAGAGCAACGAGTCAAGGTGGTTATCAAGGTGGTCTTATCCGGAAGATTGAAGTAAGGATGGCAGCGTTGCGAAGACAATTATCGCGAGTGGAAACATGTGAGCAGTCTTCTCATTACTATGCAATCATGCTCATGAGCATAAAATAATCAAGGCAATAAATTGAAGTAATTAACGATTGCATATGGGAGCAATTTGAAGATCCGTTGCTGGCGGGATACAACTTGCAAAAATACATCAAGATGGAAGAAGCAGTTCAACTTCAGGCTATAATGTCTGGGTTGTCAAAAAATTCAAAAACCAATAGCCAAATAACTACTCCAATTCTCGAGGACGCCCATCAAAAACTTGGTTGCCATTACCCAAGGTAACGATTCCGAAGTTTGATGGTGAATAATTGATGGTGAATAATTGAAATTGCGCCAGTTTTTCTTATAAGCTTTCACAAATAGTGGTCCAACATCCACTACCAGAAGCGCATAAGAAGTGGTGTTTAAAAACTAATGTAATAGTGGAGGTAGAAAAACTTTTACGACATTTCACATTATCTCAGGAATCTTACAATGCCGCCTGGAGTATGTTACAAGAACGTTATAATAACAAAAGAATTTTAGTCTCTACATTAACTCAACGAATATTTGACCAACATACTACCAACTCAACAATAGTTTCAATTGAAAACCTGCATGACACAACCCAGGAGAGTATGTTGGAGCTTAACAATCTAAACATAGACACTAAAACATGAGATCCAAACTTATTACATGTGCTGATCAAGAATTATGCACTACGAGCTGTCCATTTTGAAGCCCAAGGAATTACAAAACTTAATAGACTTGCCCTTCTTGGAGAACTTATTCCAATCCATGGAAGCAATCGGTCATAGAGAAAAAGTATCATCCCTGGCTCCATCCAAGACATGTTCAGCCATGACCACCCTCAGGGACATTAGAAATGCAATTTCTGCAATAACGAGAGTCATCATTTGTACTACTGTAACTGCAGTGGGTGCAAAAACAGAAGCTATGTGTGAATTGTTTTAAGCAGGATCATAGTGCAAGCACCTGCAGTTCACGGTCATGCTCTAAGTGCGACTAAAACACAATTTACTTGTGCATTTAGAAGGTCTAAACCAAGCTTCAAAAATTTCACTGAAAGCTTAAAAAATTTCACACAAAAAATGGGCGTGTTATTTTTCCAGCCACGCCAATTATTGACATATTATTAATATTCCGGCCTATTCAATATTTTTGGGCGAAATTTGATATTAGTATGTATAAGGAGTGTAGTGTAGATCGCCTCCTCGTGGTGCACTCTGGATAGCGCTAAATGGTATATATCCCCCCCCCGGCATCCTGTGCAACCTCCCTGTGGAGAGCATCTGATGTCAGACGGCACGACCCTATTCGTCCACGGACTACCCCCCAACAATCTTTTTATTTGATTCCTCCTGGGCTGGCGGGTGTGGCTTCTGGACCAATTACCACTGGGGTGAAACCCAGTGCGAACGGCTCCAGTTTAAGGTCACATCCGTCTCCGTCCCGTTAAAATCTTGGCAGGCCTCAAATTACGTTCGATGTACGTCGTCATTTGGTTGACGATGTAGGTTTGGTTGAGACTAGCTCCCAATTAGCACTGGTCTGGCTCTGAGCACTCGCACCCATAAGGACTTGTGCCAACCCTCGCATGGCCTCCCTGCATTTGCATAGATAACCATGGGATCAATAAGGTGACTACATATTCGTATTGAGATAGCGGCTTTGATTGGGGACCCTTTTTGCATGGACACCTTCTTAAGAAAATCCAACAAAAATCCAACGGCCAACCCACAAGGGGAGCCATCAACGAGCTTAGTTAGGCAAAAAACAGCCTTAAGCGCAGCAGCAACTTCGTCTTGGACATTTGTCGCCAGACCAAGGATGTCGTCGGGTGCTACGGCCAAAAGGCCAGCCCCGCTCCCAGCCACAAGCGCATCCTCACAGGGTCATAAAAACCCTGCTTCGGACCACCCCAGCACCAGGGCTGCTAGGCCGGGTGCTAGGGTCGCCCCTCCGTCCGCTCCTCGGACTGGTACAGGGAGAGCTTCGGCAAATAAGCCGACCTCCTCCAGCACGGGCCGCAGCACCAAACTCCCTTCAGTTGCTCGCACGCATGTGAATGCGTCTACACGGGCGTACAGAACCCGGAGGTCCGCCTTCAGGATTCTGCAAAGGTTGGAATCTGCCGACCTCGCTTCAATGTCTGATAAAGACAAGGGAGCGCTGGCATGGGCTCACCAAAATGTTGGTGCTCGTCCGCAGCCACCCCCTGAAGGTGCTCAGAAACGGCAACGGTCGACTGAGCACCCCTCCCAATCAGTCGTGCGGGAAACTAAACGCCCACGACTGGCTTCCAAGCCGAGACTTACTCGGCCATTTAATGAGGTAGCCAAAGAGGGCCTCATCTGGGCAATCGTTGACACTGGAAACAGTGACGGTACCATTTCCCCAGCGAACTGGAAAATGGTGGAGAAGGCCCTTTTCAGGATCTACAGGGACATCCTGAGGGCCAATCCTGGCCCATCACCTGTATGCCGGGACGCGGGATGGTATCAGGGGCACGTGAAGCTCATCGCGTGCTCAGATGAGCGCTCGGCTGAACTCTATAAGATGGCCATCTGAATGGTTGGCGAAATCTGGCCGGGGGCCAAGCTCTTAGCTGTTTCTAGAGACCAGATCCCCCACCGCCCGCGTTCTAGGGCCTGGGTTCCGGCAGAGCACTCCTCGCCGGAAGAAATTCTGGAGTTGCTTAGGCTCAGCAATTACGACCTCCCCACGGATGACTGGAAGGTCGCAAAAATAAGCGAGCCCAAGGGCAACTCTCGAGAGATCATCATTATTCTTAATGAGGACTCTCTAGCCCCTATTAATGCCAAAAAGGGAGAGATCAACTATGGCTTTAGTTCGATCTCACTCAAGGTCTATAGGAGCGACAACCAGGGTGCATACAAGCCCCCCGTTCAGGCCGAACCGGATCTCACCTTCGATGATGGGGAGAGATACGCTTCGGCCTCAGAATCGGTAGGCAGTTTCTGCGGAGTCCGATAACTAATATCGACGACGTTGGTGATTCTCCTCTGTCAGAAGAGGAGGCAGCCAGCATGATGATGATGGCCACCTCCGGGAATGGTGAGGGTATTACAGATTAACATTCACCATTCCATGGCTGCCTCAGCAGCCCTGATCCTCCACCTGACTCAAAAAGGAGAGGAACTCATACTGGTCCACGAACCTTGGGTCGTAGATGATCAGGTTCGCGTAGTCACTACAAGCGGATACCGCACAGTATTCGTGCAGGATCGAGGTAAACCCAGAGCCTGTATTCTTGTTAAGAACAATATTAACGCTCTTCTTCTTCACAGGTTCAGCGACAAGGATAATGTAGCCATGGTTATTTCCACCAACATCATGGATCGTCAGCAGCTACATGGCGCACGACCAGGGGCTGACGCCGCCTCCGGATGCTTTAAGGCTGCTGGTAGAGGAGGCTAATAGAAAGCGCATCCCGGTAGTCATCGGGGCCGATGCCAATGCCCATCACGAGGTGTGGGGCAGCACGGATACCAATGAGCGGGGTGAGTCACTCTTTGATTTTATTCTTACTAACGACATAGTCATTGCTAATAGGGGGAGAGAGCCAACCTTCATTGCCTCAAATAGAAGGGAGGTTCTCGATCTAACTCTTGGCAAGAATCACTCGTCTCACCTTATTTCGAGCTGGCGCGTTTTGCAGGAATGCTCCTTCTCGGACCACTGTTACATCTGTTTTAGAATTAAGATCTCAGATACGTTAGATACGGCAGAGCGCAAAAGACACACTAACAGGAAAAACTGACTGGACAAGATTCCAGACCATTATGGAGTCGGGCCTGCAGTCGACTCCTCCCACGATCAATAATCACCTCGATATAGATCGACCGGTTGAAACCATTACAGCACTATTTAACTCTGCTGCCAAATCAGCCTGCAACTTCCCGAAGCCAAGAGGAAAACCAAAACCCCCTTGGTGGAATTTGGAAATTGCTGAGCTACGAAAAGTATGCCGCAAGCTCTTCAACAGAGCCAAAGCTACAAATGACTGGCTCCCTTTCAAAGACAAACAAAGGGAACTCAAGTATATGGTTAGGAGATCCAAACGAGCGTCTTGGCGAGACTTCTGTGGCAACATAGAAAGCTCGTCCGAGACAAGTAGACTCCGGAGGATTCTCAATACCACCCCTCGGGCTCTGGAATGTATTCAGAGATCGGACGGTACCTGGACCGACTCTGAAACCGACACTCTAGACGCCCTAATAGAAGCACACTTCCCGGGGAATGAAATCTTTGTGGATTGCAGGTCTCTTAACACCAACCACTCTTTAAGTCACTCAACCCAATTCCAAATGACCAACACGCATATTCAGTGGGCCATCAACAGCTTTAAGCCTTTTAAATCTCCCGGGCCTGATGGTATCATTCCCGCGGACATTCAGCACACTGCATGTGCGGTTGCGCCTTGGCTACTGCATATTTATAATGCATGCCTAAGATGGTCGTACATTCCCAAAAGCTGGAGAGAAGCTCGAGTAGTATTCATCCCTAAAGCGGGAAAGTCGACCCACACCAAGCCTAAGGACAATAGGCCAATTAGTTTGTCCTCCTTTCTTTTGAAAACACTGGAAAGAGTCCTTGATATACAAATCAGGAGCTCTATTAGTTCCACGTGCCTTTCCAAATCACAGCATGCCTATACTAAAGGCAAGTCTGTGGAAACAGCGCTTCACGTGCTCATTGAGCAAGTAGAGAAGTCTCTTGCCAACAAAGAATATACTCTTGCAATATTTCTCGATATAGAAGGGGCATTCAACAATATTTGTCCCTCCGCCATTACTAAATCCTTAGTAAATCTGAACCTGGACCCCAGCTTGGTTAGGTTCATCGAACAGCTACTGAAAACACGCGTCATTAGCTCCTCAATAGGAAACGTACATGCTAAAAGGACTGTCAAGAGAGGTACTCCACAAGGCGGTGTGCTCTCACCCCTCATATGGAATCTGACGGTGAACACACTACTTAGGAGATTAGATCAGACCGGCTGCAACACTATAGCTTATGCGGACGACATTGCTATCTCTGTTTCCGGTAAATATCTGTCAACACTATCAGAAAAGCTAAGCTACACTCTTAGCATTCTGTCCCAATGGTGTCTTGAAGTTGGCCTAGATGTCAACCCTTCCAAAACTGAGGTCATGCTCTTCACCAGGAAGCACAAAATACCAAGTTTTGACTTACCCACACTTAATGGGAATACGCTTAGCCTAAGCAATAGCGTCAAGTATCTAGGTCTGATCCTGGACCCTAAGCTCCATTGGAAAGCAAATTTGGCGGAGAGGGTACGGAAAGCCACGTGTGCTCTGTACTGCTGCAAGAGGGCCGTGGGTACAACATGGGGCGTCCAACCTCGAACCATGTCCTGGCTCTATGCGGCGGTAGTTGAACCGTACTTTCTCTACGGCGCTGTCTTCTGGTGGCCCGCAACTGACAAGGCGGCGAACATAAAACCTCTTGACAAGGTCAGAAGAACAGCAGCGGTTATGATAACAGGGGCTCTGCGTACCACCTCTACCAAAGCTCTATTTGCATTCCTACATTGGTTGCCCACTAGGCTTCTGGTCAGGCAACAAGCAAAATGCTCGGCAACCAGACTCAATGCTATATCGCGCTGGACTAGACTGAACCTGGGCCACGCCAATATTCTGATGCAGGACACGCCCGTACAGGCGGACGTTGACTATACGTGCTCTACACCTAATCTAAACCACGGGTTCGACACTTACATTCCTAGTAGAGAGGAATGGTCCAACAATTTAGTGGTCACTGGCAGTTCCATTGACATATATACGGATGGCTCCAAACTGGAGAATAAGGTCGGTTGCGGCATCTTCTCCAGAAAACTTGGCATCAAGCTCTCCTATCGTCTCCCTGACCATTGCAGCGTCTTTCAGGCGGAAGTAATGGCAATATTCCAAGCGTCCACGTGGCTTATTCTCAATGAAGTATGCGGTGTGATGATACGCATCTTCACGGACAGTCAGGCGGCAGTCAAGTCACTGGCTGGTGTATTCACTACCTCTAAGCTTGTACTCGATTGCCGCTCCTCCCTG
Organism: Clusia tigrina; assembly: GCA_920105625.2. Lineage (NCBI taxonomy): Eukaryota > Metazoa > Arthropoda > Insecta > Diptera > Clusiidae > Clusia > Clusia tigrina. Next base: position 142,958,302 of record OV050030.1, on the reverse strand, counting down.
AACGTCGTCTCAGGTAACTCACAAGTTCACATATGCTGGGTGCCTGGACATAGCGACATTCTAGGAAACTGCGAGGCCGATGAATTGGCCAAAATAGGTACGCTGCTCCCTGGCATCTCCCCCTCCTTTGATGTAGGTGTCCCACTGGCCACCGTCAAATGGGCCATAAAACATGACTACCTTGAGGCAGCTAAAAAAGCCTGGGTAAATGAACATACCTGTAGTGTTGCCAGACAAACCTGGAGCACTATCGACATTAGGCGTACTAGTCAGCTACTCGATATTAGCAGGAACTCCATCGGCACTATAATAAATGTGCTCACGGGACACTGTCTGATCGGGAAACAGGCTGAAAGATTAGCACTGCCCCATAATGACTTCTGTCGCAGCTGTGGCTCTGAGGAGGAGAAAGAAACAGTACTTCATCTCATGTGTCAGTGCCCAGCTCTGGCCAGGCGTAGATTAAAATTCCTAGGCTCACCTTTCTTCACTTCCTTAACCGAACTATCTTCCATCAACATCAAGGACATAGCCAGGTTCATTTCGGAATCACTATGGTTCCCAAAATTCTAGACGGTGGTACCACAGCGAGCCATTCTATGTGCTTAAGTGTGCTTTTTGCTGCCACTCCTACCTACCTACCATGTATATGGACCCTAAAAAGCCGCCTACAAGATTCGGGGTCGATCAGAGAAAGAATACGCCTCTCTCCCATATAATGAACTTTGGGGACCCTACTTAAAAGCAATTACCCTATCTATGCTTCTAGTCATGATATATGAATACATATTAGTAGCTGTATACATTGAGTCTGTACTAACATTCATTCCAAATATGGGGAGATTATTACTCTTTCCATGCTCACAATTAACCAAAAATCGTTACTAGGATCCTACTAAAGATGTATGAACGAAATTTCACAGGAAGGTTGCGGTTACCAACATTAAACACCACAAAAAAACTGGGCGCGATATTTTTACAGCCACGCCCATTATTGACATATTATTATAACTTACGACCTAGGCAAAATTTCATATTAGTAGTTATATTGACACTACAAAGCCATACGCAAGAAATGGGGTCGATAATATCAATTCAAGGTACCCGACTGAAAATTACTGGAGATAATTTCTTAATAATAAATTATGAAGAAAACATCCCCATTGTTTAACTCGCCCGCACAAGGAAATCTAAACGGTATTTCGAAGTCGGTCTAGCCCGACTTCAGACTTCTTTACTCGTTACTTCTTATTTAGTAAAGCTTTTAATTTATACGTATCCTTTGAAGTAGTAACATAAAAGAAGTTCATATATCGTAAACATTGTTTATACATTGGACGAGATTCTAGTATCTTTTAAACCGATTTTTGTTCCACGTCGTTTTGGGGCAAGCTTAGCGGTTTCTATATTTTTATTGTTTTGAATTGTTTTCTTCTTTCTGTTTGTTTGCTGCTATATGGAGACGAACTTTGTAAATATTTTTTCTGAAAAATACTGTTATTATAACATGATTAGGTAGGCAGGTTGCGATTTTGACAAAGCTTTATTCAGTTGACAATATTTTGGTATTTCAAGTCAAATATAATATCTTTTTTAATTTTTTTTTAATAATAATAAAATATATATATTTATACGAGTATATGTACATTCAAATGTATGTGCATAGTCATATTTATACGTATATGGATATGTATATGTATGTACAAATACATATACATATAGATTTGTATTTGTATATGAATCTATATATATATATATATATATATATATATATATATATATATATATATATATATATATATATAAATATATATGTATATATATATATATATATATATATATATATATATATATATTTATATATATATATATATATATATATATATATATATATATATATATATATATATATATATATATGTATATATATATTTTATTAATTTTTTTGTTTCAATTCAGTTTTCTATTGTATATTCTCAAGAGATTGACAATTTTATTCAATATATATATATGTATAGGGTGTTTTTTTTAGAAGTGTGGTTTTCAATCTGGCAATACTTTTTTCGGAGTTGGTCTTTTTGACAGCTGATTTATGCTCAGTTTGGTTTGCCATTTCATAAATTCATGGCCGAACGACCATCAAGCGCGTCGTACGTTCGGTGAATCGGCCCAAAACGAGATGGCCACCGATCCTGATTTTCACAAGAAAATTTTGTTCCGCTATGAAGCTCACTTTTGATTGAATAGGTACGTTAATAAGCAAAATTGTCGCATTTGGAGTGACGATAATCCACAAGCCATTGTTGAGACGCCGTTACATCCTCAAAAATTCACTGTTTGGTGTGCTCTATGTGCAGAGGGAATCACTGGTCCATATTTCATCAAAAATGAAGCCGGCCATACTGTTACAGTCAATGGAGAACGCTATAGAGCCATGATTAATGACTTTTTCGTGCCTGAATTGGAGGATGGTTATATGGACGACCTTTGGTTCCAACAAGACGGCGCTACATGCCATACAGCCAACGAAACAATCAAGTTATTGAAGGAAACTTTTGGTGAGCGCATTATCTCGCGTCGTGGGCCTGTGGCGTGGCCTCCAAGATCGTGCGATTTAGCACCGCTGGACAGTTTTTTGTGGGGTTATGTGAAGTCGCTTGTCTACGCAGATAAGCCCGAGACGATTGACGCCTTGGAAGAGAATATTCGGCGCGTTGTTGCTGACATACGGTCCCAATTGCTGCAAAAAGTGGTCGAAAATTAGGTCTCTCGGCTGGAATTTATTCGAGGCAGCCGCAGCGGCCACTTGCCGGAAATCATTTTTAAAACATAATGGCAAATCCTTATCTTTATAATAAAGCTGAATTCTTGGCCATAACATTAAATTATACGCGCTTTATTTCTGCTTGAAAACCACACGTCTAAAATAACCCCTTTATGTATATACCTATGTGTTATGCAAGCATGATGCGGTGGTTCATAACTGTACATGGTAACTTACTAGTTAACGATAATGTTATGTAAGAGGGTATTTAACATAAGAAGCAATGCAGGTGGTAGAATTTACCTATTTAAATCTAGACGCAAAGTGGTACCGTCATAAATTTCAACAATAAATTGCATTGCTATCAGATGAATGTATCATCAGCGAACTGCTTATTAATTGTCAATTGGAAGAATTAAATAATATTAAAACCGAAATATCGGATGAATTCTTTCTATTTTCTTAAAGAAATTCAGTATATCCATGCTATACTGTTTAATCACTGTGGTAAGGAAAGTTTCAGGGCTTTGGCTATTTGATTGGTAAGAGGATTTCAAATAAAATGTTTTCACAGTAATTGTAAACGATGAACGAAACTGATTATCAGTCGCTAATTTATGCACTTTTCTTTTTGGCAATAACCCGAATAAATGAAGCTATATTATTGCAGGACTGAGCAGCCTGTATAATGCTTTCAGATTCTCAGGGATATGATACACACTGGCCAAACTACCACATACTGAAAGTTTATCACAGGTTACGCATTCGTTGGATCACTGAGTATTTTTTTCGTGGAAATCGAAACAGAACACTATAGCACTATATCGCACTATCAAGGGCAGCAAGAGAAGAGGTGTATATTAGAAGCTGGTTAATGTTATGGGATACTCGAATTCACCTCCAATAGTTCTACATTGGGACAACCAGTGACCATTAACCATCAAAGCAGATTGACAGAAAGATTCTTTATATTCGTAATCTATATAAAAATAAAGAAATTATTTTAAATTATATTTTTAATAATGATGTCACATGTATTTTCCAAACATTTTCAAAACATTAAGGATTGCAATTTTACAAAGCAAATGGGATTGAATTAGATTTGTATTTAACTTTTTATTTATTAAATATATTTTGTTGATGAGTGTTCAAGTTATATATTCTGGCAACATTGCAACATAATATTCTTCTTATTGTCACATTCTCTTAAGAGAAATACGATATTCCAAAAACATTGGAAACAGGGGTGATTTTCGTATATTCCTTATAGAGAGTTAGAACTAAGTACGATTAAGTATCTTGGTAGCGAATACACATACAATTTTTTTATTAAAGCAAAAAATATAAGAATGTGGTTTGTAGCTCATAGTAAGGAAGAGAGAGACAGCACGACCAGCAACATATTATTAATTATAAATACTATTATAGAGAACAAAGATTTCGATAGCAACGAATATTGAACGGTCATTCATGTTTACTTATTTGTCACAGTTCATATGAATATTATAGTGTATAGTGTTTTCTTTTATATATGTATGTGTTTATGTCTAATTGTGAAAGCAGCTCTACACATAAAATCGGTACCAACACATATTGGGTCCAAAAATACTTTTAATTTTTGATATTGTAAAAGCGTCTTGGATCTTTTAAATTCTTATATTCTATACCAAAGGTGCCCAAGCCCTATATATTTTTTTGCACATTTGTTTTTGTAAATACACTTAGGCAAATTTACTTACATGGTGACCGCAACGTGAATTTCATACCTCCGGAATTGTAAGCAATGTGTAATTAGCTACTCCTGAAAATAAAGGAAATTGAGAGGAATGGTGAAATGCATAAGAGCTGCTTAAAGTGGCAAAACTCTATTTGCAATTGTTTGCATATTTGTTTTGATCGCATTTTTCTATAAATTCAATTTAGACAGCTATGTCGGGAAAATTGCTTCAAGAAAATTTGTTATTGCAGTCACCATATAAGTAAATTCACCTTGCTCTGCTCTGGGCAACACGACATACACAAACAATTTTGTCTTTTTAGCTTCTTATCCTCCTTGCCTATACCAAAGTGGGAAGCAACAACACTTTCGAATGCTTTGTTGGTACACATTGACGACAGTGAAACTCATCATAATTTTGGTGTTGTCTAACACTTGATTTCGTTAAAAACAAGAGTTTGCAGCTTTGGATTCAGAAGCACTTAGAAAAACCGATCTTTTAATTTTTTTAAGGTTTCAAATTTAAACTATTCTATCTTAGCAAAATGAATAATATATCTTTGAAAGAAAGGTTTTCTACTCGTAATTTTAAGGCTGGAGCACAATGCATAATATGGTTTCAAAAAATTCAGACGTACAGGAAGTACAACATTGTAAGGCATTTTAAAACATTTCATGCAGATTACGTTGCTGATAAGATAGCACGTATACCAAATAAATATCCTTTGCTTCACAAAGACATTTTAATTTTATTTCATGTTTGGTAGCATATGTATTTGTGAAAGTGCTTTTTCAAATTTAAAATTAATAAAAAGCAGGCACAGAAGTAGAATTAGCAACGATGATTTGGAGGCCTTATTAAAATTATCTACAACTGACGATGACATAAATTTGGATGATTTATAGGAAGGAACGTGGAGGATTTATAGGAAATTTGTGATTAGTTGGTTTCTTCATTACAGATAAGTGTTCAGAAAATGTGATTTTCCAGTGTACGTATTCAAATGATTTGTTTTCCTTTTAAATACCAAACTTTATATGGATTGGTGTTTGCACTTCCATAAGAAACTTTTGGGCATCCCTCCTCCATATAAGGAGTTGTAATAAACATATAACACACATCGAAAGGAAAAATTAAATTATATATTTTTGGTGATTCTGTCCAGAACTCTTTAATTAATGTTGAATTTTTTGCATTGGTTTTAAATATACTTTTGTCATCTTCGCTACAAACGTACATTTAAAACGAATGCAAAAAACTGAATATATTAGAACAATTTTGAATTCCTTTATCTATGTCTCGTATATACTTCGCAGAAAAAGTGTACGCACAAGAAGTAAACATTTTTTCCTGCACTAAATACCAATAAGGAAACAACTTTTTCCAAAAGAAATTATTTTCAATTTAAACGTTAGTGTATTATGTTTAATTTAAGACTAAATACATCAAATTATAATTTACATTAAAAAATGAAAAATAAAAGAATCCAAAATCAACAATAAATATGCAACAACGTCTACGTACAAAAACGAAAATGGGACTTCCCCGCTTATTTGCTCCACCACGAGTTCCAACAAAAGCTGAATTTCACAAGTTCTACATTAAATCGTATCGTGGTTCAATTGTGTGCTTAGATTAATCTGTTTCAGGGAGTTTAATAACCATGAATTTTAAAACAGAGGAAATTGGAGTTGACGAAAGGATAATTATAATTAAATTATGGAAAGAAGGCAACATTTTTCTTTAAATTGCTAAAACTGTTGAGAGAGCACACTCCTCAATTCAAACGGTAGTAAATAATTTCAAAAAAACTGGTACTTTCGTGACTCAACCTCGTACAGGTCGACCTCCTATACTCACTTAACGAAAAAAACGGTTTGTTTGCGGCTTGTTGAGCACAATTCTCAACATACCGCTATGAAAATTGCGGAATATGTTAAGGAACAGTTTGACAAAACAATGTGCAGTGACACAGTGCGCAGAATTAAAAAAAAGGTAACTGATGAAAATAATTTCTTTTGGAAAAAGTTGTTTGCTTTTTGGTATTTAGTGCAGGGAAGAAATGTTTACTTCTTGTACGTACAATTTTTCTACTAAGTGTATACTCTGGTTACCTTGATTTTATTTTTATGGACGAATCCTTAAAAAACTTGTCAATTTATATCATATAATTTTTTTAATTATTTTATTATTAACAAATCTTTTATTTACTTATTTTTTCATGTACGGATACCGAATAATATAAATAAACATACATATGTATGTAGGAATTTACATATTATGTCGAATTGATTTATGTACGTACATATGACAAAAAAGTTATAAGAATTTAATTATTATTACATTCAGGTTTTAATAATTTATTTATTATTTTAATAATTTTATTAGCTGCTCTTTAATATTAATTTTGTTTATTTGTAAAAATTCAAAACGAATTCATGAATCGTCTGAAATAAGAAATGATTACATAAACAATCATCGCAGGTTGGTTCGAATTGGCTTCAAAACAAAATATTATACAACTGCATACATGTATATTTTGTTAAGAGCGAAATGAGAACTTCTAATTTAATACTCTTTGAAGATACTAGCCCACGCTTTGTTTGGTAAATAATAAAAATACGATCTCAATTAGTAGCTCATAAGAAAATATATTATTGGGTAATATAACCTTAAAATTCGAGAGGATTCATATCATTAGATGAAAGCCTGCAATGCTATTAAGGATTTGTGTACTTAGCAGATCAATTGCAAACAATTTTTTTTTTAAATAATAGAAAATTCGGTTAATTAATAATAAGAATAAAACAAGTAATTTAACGAGAATGGCAATTATTACCCGAGCTCAAAGTAAAAAAAGTATGTAATTATACAATTGCGATGAGACAACTTTTATACAAATGTGATGTATCGATTGAGCAATAGGTAAGGAAATGTTTAGTGATTTATTTCTTTTCTGATATTGTTTTATTTAGCTTCGCTAGTTCCATTCTCCTAAAACAATATGCTCGAATGTATTGGTAGATTTTGTATTCGTTGTATCTGTGTCGTCTTTATTCGGTTCTCTTTGAGTCAGTTGCATTTTCTCTCAAAATTACAAATAAAAATAGTAACTCGCGACCTATTATCGTCTATTAGCTGTCTTTATTCAAATGTGTATCGAATATGCATATATACATACATATATATATTTATTCAGTTTTTCACCTCAGTAATATTGTTGGGCATGTGCTAAGTTTTGATTGACTGGTTATAATATTAATTGAATTTATTTTCAAACTTGGAGTATCACAAACTAATGTGATACTTGAGAACTGAAACATAATGGAGTTAATGTAAATATTACTTACTCGGATTTTGCCAATATAATTATTTAGAATTTGTACAAATGTATTTATGTGTATATAAATTTTTCAAACCACATGGAATATCTCAAGTCATCGAAAAAACCTTTTACAAAATATTCTAATAACGTGTTTACTTCCAATACAAAGTTTCACAGCCAAATAAGATGTGTGGGTATACATATATAAAAAAAATAACAGTTGGTATAATGCTAGGTGCGCACTGAATGTTATTTTATTTTTTTGTTAATAAAATTTCTATTGAATGGCTCACTATTTAATGCCAAAACTTAAATGATTGCAAATTATCATACGACAATTACAATTTGAGCTCGTAAGTTAGTAGGTGACAATTGGAACTGACTCAACACTTTGTTTAACGTCCATTACGTTAGCAATGATTTATGTAGTGGTACTTTAGCGCTTCGCATTAAAAACCATTTTAATTAAATATTATTGCATTTGATGAATTTTAGTTTTTAATGGGACTAGATAATAAACATATTTATTAAAAATACAATCTACTTTGATATTATCAAAAATACTAAAGTACTATTAAATCAATGATGCGAAGCTAAGTATTGCAAAGTAAACTGGAAGTCAATATAATTGGAAAAACGAAGAACTGTGGATCATCTGTTTTGATTTATTCCCATGCTAACATTTTTTGAAATCATCGTTGTTTAATCTTTTGATCAGTTTCTTTGGTTGTTAAAAAATTGGCGATGTGTAACAATTGTGAATCACAATTGTATATCAATTTGTGAATCACTGGAAACAGTAATTTTTTTAGGACCTATATTTTCGTTGTCGATTATTTCCCCTCTGATTCCCAATTCTTTTTGTTTTCCATTTCGGAATATAGGAAGCAAGAGGTATTAGTTATATGGTAAAAAGAAGTATATATCGAATGGAAGTCTCCTCCAGCTTCGGAAGGTGCCTGCAAAAGTGCTTTTCCATATAGTGGAAGCGTCTCTTTGCCAGCTCTACATAAAAGGTGGTTCTCAGTTTCTTCTTCCTCCTCGTAGCCTTTACAGAAATCGTGTGTTCTAATAAGGCTAACATCTCTTGTTCTGTGCTTGGGTTTTTAAGTGTGGATGTGCAATTAGTAGCGCTTATATCGGGTAGTGGCTATCACTGTAAATAATGATCTCCTTATAGGGTATTGTATTCTCTTTAAGGCAGGCCGCTAGCGAACTTATTGCATTTAATTCAGCTTGAAAGACACTGCAATGCAGCCATGCAATAAACGCCGCTCCCGACTTTGTCGTTCATTATTGAGTCATACGTGTAGAAAATTGATGCTTTGTTCCGCATTCTCCAGAACCGTGTGCTCTTCTCATTCCCATCTTTCAGGAATACTTGCACTAGAGCAGTTCCTCGATAGTGGTTTGGGAATCGTGTAGTCTAATTCTTTCATTTTGAAGGGGAAGTTGTCGAAAAGTCTGGCAAGACCGATCACTCTATTTATGTACGAATAACGAAGCTAAGCGTAACTGCTGCAATTTTAAACACGGACGCCAAAAGTCGATTTGCATGTCACTTTGATATATAGTGACAAAAGCAATGTTGTGTTATATATATATATATATATATATATATATATATATATATATATATATATATATATATATATATATATATATATATATATATATATATATATATATATATATATATATATATATATATATATATATATATATATATATATATATATATATATATATATATATATATATATATATATATATATATATATATATATATATATATATATATATATATATATATATATATATATATATATATATATATATCATCAAAAAATATATATGATCAAAAAATAAAGTATTTATTTATTCATCAACAACTATCTTGTCCCCTTCAAAGTAATTCCCCTCAGATATAATACACTTATGCCAGCGTTTTTTCCAATCCTCGAAACACTTCTGAAACGCTTTTTTTGGTATCGCCAACAGCTCCTGCTTCGATTTTTCTTTTATCTCCTCAATCGTAGCAAAACGTTTTCCTTTCATCGGTGTCTTCAGTTTTGGAAAGAGGAAAAAGTCGGCGGGGGCCAAGTCCGGTGAATACGGTGGTTGAGGCATGATAACGGTTTTGTTTTTGGCCAAAAACAGCTCCTGAGCGATGTCCATGCGACGTTGTTTTTGCTCAAAATTTAGCAATTTTGGAACAATCTTCGCTGCCGCACGTTTCATGCCTAAAACATCCGTAAAAATTGCTTGGCATGAGCCGAACGATATGCCAACATAATCAGCAACCTCTCTGATAGTCATTCGTCGATTATCCAAAATCATTTTCTTCACTGCGTCAATGTTTTCATCGGTTGTTGACGTGCTCGGGCGACCAAGCCGAGCATCGTCATTGACATCTTCTCGGCCTTCCTTAAACCGGTTATACCACAATTGAACTTGTGTTCTGCTCATAGTAGACTCGCCAAAGGCCACAGTCAACATTTCAAATGTCCTTGCGCATTTAATTTCATTTTTTACACAAAACTGAATACAGTTTCTTTGATCCATTTTTTCGAATAGTACAAAATCGAAGAGCACACCAAAACACGACTAACATTTTTATCTGTCAAAAACAAACTGACAATCCAAAATGGTTGGTATTGCCAACATATATAACAGACATGTGTACCAACATAACAGAAAAAAAATGCGAACATCGAACATACGTAACTCACGAAAAGATGAAAATAACGGTTATTTTTTGATCACATTTATATATATATATATATATATATATATATATATATATATATATATATATATACATATATATATATATATATATATATATATATATATGTATATATATATATATATATATATATATATATATATATATATATATATATATATGTATATATATATATATATATATATATATATATTTATATATATATATATATATATATATATATATATATATATATATATATATATATATATATATATATATATACAGTTCGTCAAGAAAGTGTTTTGACAAGGTAAAAAAATCGTCAATTAGAGTTTCTCCGTACATAATATAGTACTTCTTTATTGTTTTGATTAATTTTTTTAATTCATTTAATTTAATTAATGAGCAGTAACAACAGAAAACTAATATTAATATTAAGAAAAAAAAACATAACAAAAACCAAAAGTAGTCACAAAACTTCCTGTCAGGGAAGTATTTTTACAAATCAGAACTTATTTATAAAAATGGAAGAAATAAAAGAAAATGAGCAATATAAAGAGTTTTTATATTTTGTGCGGCCCTCTTTAGCATATATAACGACTTGTAGTATTCTCCTCAATGATTAAATCAACTTTTGCACATCGTATTCGCTTGGGATTTTATTTCATTCCTGTAGTATTGCAGTTTTGAGCTCTGCTCCACATTTTGGTTGCCTCTCGGGCGCCTTTCTTCTTAAAAGTTCCCACAAATTTACAATTGGGTTCAAGTGTGGACTCTGGGCTGCCGTATCTAACACTTTTTTGGAATTATAAACAACCCACATCCTTACCATATGCGCGTTATATTTTGGGTCATTATCTTGGTAAAATTATAATTTGCGGATTGTTATCAATATTGAACCCACAATGATCTCCGCTGTTAACCAAATAACGTTTGAAAATATTGTTTTGCATACATTTTATTCTCTTTGAAATGTACTTCTCCTACCCCTTTACTGGATATGCACGCCGATACCATGGCAGAAAGTTTGTCGAATTTAAATAATTGAATATAACATAATGTTTCGATTTTCCAATGCGTTTAACGGTTGTCGCCACATTCTATTAATCCCACCATTATAATAAAGCATGTTTCTGGTGTCTTCGCAAAATATAGCGTCATCCCAATATTCATTCGGTTTGACAAAGTACTTCCTAGCGAAAGACAATCGCTCTTCAATGTATTGTGTTGAAAGCATTGTTTTTTTCGAAGAACTCTTGACATATACTGGTACTTTATCAGGAGCTGCCTTACTGTCTCATAGGTAACCGCAAGATCACATTCTTCTTTGAGTTGACTTGAAAGGGTTCTCGTAGAAATCGGGGAATTTTCGACTACTTTCCTTAACACTACTTTCCTTTCGTTCTGCTCTATCTGATATTTTGTGCGAACGGAAATGCGAACGTTTCGGTACCAGATTATCTACCTTTTTTACGCGATTTAAAATATTATAAATAGTTTGTCTGGTCAAGGGAAACATCTCGGATAATTCTTACACATTTTTCGGATACGATGGTTATACTAAACCAATATCAACCAGTCATATCAAATGACGTTCTTTTACCAGGTGTCTTAAACTCACAATAATTTTGCTAAAAATGCTGCATTCGATGAACAAAGAACAACTATTTTTGATTAATTTGCGTCTAATATGCACACAAAGCATAATGAGTAATGAATCTTATAACGGTAAATGTATTGCGCAGCTAAATTAGTTCCAAATTAGTTCCAAAGAGAATTGTAAAAACACTTTCTTGACAGCAAAATTTTTGACTATTTTTGTTTTTGTTATGTTTTTTGTATCTTAAGTTTAATATTTCTCTTTTTTTTTGTTACTGTTCATTACATTGATTAAAAAAAATGAATCAAAAAAAATCATCAAACAATAAAAAAGTACTATATTATCAAAATCACGATTTTTTTACCTTTTGAAAACACTTTATATATATACGAGTATATATATAATATATATATATATATATATATATATATATATATATATATATATATATATATATATATATATATATATATATATATATATATATATATATATATATATATATATATATATATATATATATATATATATGTATATATATATATATATATATATATATATATATATATATATATATCTATATATATATATATATATATATATATATATATATATATATATATATATATATACGAGTATATATTTGGCTGCTCGCGTGCTCAAGCGTAGCGTTACCAATAAAAAACAGTAATATTTCTTATATCGTATATATAATATATAATAAAATACGTTCCTGCAAATTTATTTGTTACATCTATATATAATATATGATAAAATACGTTTCTGCAAATTTTTAGAGATTGTGTTAAGTCCAGTAATTAATATAACTTTTAATTGCACAAAACGCTCTATAACACGTCACCATAGCTTCAGTACAGAAAGAGAAAAAGGGTTGAATGAAAGGCCGGAAATACGAAGTGTGTTGTTCAGCAGCCAATACAGGCAAGTTCCGGTTGCCCATAAACACGCTGTGCGGCAGCGACAGCGGGTTAATAGATGGCGCGCGGAACTAGTGCCTTCTTCCGTTGGCGTACCCGACAACTGGGTGGGGGTAGTGGTGTCGCCCCAGGTACTCCTCCCCCAGTGATCGGTGCAAGAGGCGCGGAGAGCGATACCCGTTTCGTCGCTCGACTCCCAGGCTGGGGTGAGGGTTGGTCCCCTGAGCGGGGCGGTGGTTGACTCCTCAGACTTGGATGGATCGCTGGCGGGTCATTTGTCGCTGACGATGACGAAGATTGCGGCGATGGCGATCGGGTTGGCGATGGTGATCGGGATGCCTGCAGCGATGGCGACGATGTAGAGTCACTCACCTCGAGGTGGGCCGGCTTCAGGCAGTCCGTGGAGATGCCATTCTCGACGCCGCTCAAGTCGATGATGAAACTCTTGTCGTTGACCCGGCGGATTACCTTATGGGGCGGATTACCGTATATGGCGGCTCGAGTGGCCTCCGGATTTTGTCCAGCTTGCAGAATACGTGCGTGCAGGTGCGCAATTCTTTGAAGACGAACGGCTTCTGTCTCGAGTGGTTGGACGCTGGTACTGGCCGGATCGCTTTTACCAGCTTGCGCAATTGCTCGACGAAAACCGAGCTCCCCCTCCAATTGACCCCCCTAGTCGGAGGTGATGCGTAACTGCTCGACGAAACCCGGTTGGGTGGTAGGGTCGTTCTGTTGTAAGAAGAATTCCCCCGGCAGGCGGAGTTGGGTGCCTAAGAGCATCTCGGCTAGAGTTGCTTTGAGGTCCTCTTTGTACGCGGTCCGCATCCCCAATAGCACTGTTGGCAAGGCGTCTGGCCATGGTGTGTCTGGACTGCACATCAAGGCCGCTTTTATTGTGCGGTGTAGTCTCTCAACCATGCCGTTTGACTGTGGGTGGTAAGGCGTTGTGTGAACATGGTTAGCACCCGTCATTTTCGCGAGAGCGAATAGCTCCCCCTCGAATTTACCCCCCTGGTCGGAGGTGATGGTGAGTGGCGTGCGGAAAGTGCAGACCCAACTGTGGAAGAACGCTCGTGCGACGGTTACAGCTGGAATGTCCGGGAGCGGGACAGCCACCGGCCATCGGGAAAAGCGTCGATGATGGTCAGGCAGTGCGACAGTCCTCTCACCATCGATAGCTTGATCAGGTCAACATGAACGCAGCAGAACCTGCCATCTGTCTCCCCGAAGCTTTGCAACTCAGCGCGATTGTGGCGATTGACCTTCGCGCGTTGGCATGGTTGGTATTCACGGGCCCAGCGGAGCGCGTCCTTGCGCATGCTTGGCCAGAAGTATTTCGCCACCAGACGTTTCGCCGTTGCTCGACCACTCGGGTAGGATGATCCGTGTACGATGCCAAACGCCGCTCGACGCAGGTTGGGTTGCAAATAGGGCCGTGTTGCCCCATCGGTAACCAGACAGTAGATCTCGCTGTCGTTGAAAGCGAGGCGATCCAGTTGGATACGCGGGTTCTCCAGCAGCTGAGGCAGCTCTACGTCAGAGGCTTGACACAGGCTGATAGTGGCTTCGTCGAGGATGAAAGGCATCGAGACCGTATAGGTTCGCGAAAGTGCGTCTGCTACAAAGTTTTCTCCCCCGGGAACGTACACAAATCGTGCGTTGAACTGGAGGACGTAGTCCAGGTGCCGGCTCTGCCTCGGCGTTGCCTTGTCCGAGCGTTGGTGTGCGGCCAAGGCGAGCGGCGTGTGGTCCGTGTGGATTGTAAAGACGTGTGCCTCCAGGATCCTCCTGAAGTGCCTGACTGCGGCATACACCGCGAGCAACTCCTTGTCGTAGGCGCTGTAGCGAGTTTCTGGAGGATTGAGCTTCCTAGAGAAGAACCCCAGAGGCTTCCAGGTCCCATCGGGTTCCTCTTGGTTAAGTGCCGCTCCGTTGGCGGTGCTCGATGCGTGGGTATAGAGAGCGATTGGCGCGGTAGGGGAGAGGAAAGCTGAATCTGTGGCCGCTGCAATACTCGCCTTGCACTGCTGGAATGCCTGCTCCGTTTGCGTCGTCCAGCTGTTCGCCGCCTTGTTTTTCGTGAGGTTCCTCAGAAGTTCGTTAAGCGGGGCCTGTAGTTCCGCTGCGTGCGGTATACACCTGCGGTAATAATTAAGCATACCCAGGAGACGTCTCAGCTGGGTAGAGTCTGTCGGGCTTGGAAATGCATCGATCGCCTCGATCTTTGGGCGCGGGGGCCTAAACCCCAGCGAATGTAACCTCCTGAGCACCGAGTTGGCATTTGTCCACGTTGATGCATAGATTCGCCGCTTTCAGTGTCTCCAACAATTTGCTCAAATGGTGCAGGTGCTCGTCATGCGTCTCGGATGCGATAAGCAGGTCGTCTACGTAGCCCTTCACTAAGGGGAGTTTCCTCAGTAGGTGCTTAATTTCCCGCTGAAGCGTTTTCGCGGTGCGACGCAGGCCTGATACCCACGAACTCGAAGAGGCCGAAAGGTGTTGTGACTGCCGTTTTCGGGATGTCAGCTTTGGCAACCGGGAGTTGGTAGAAGGCTTTCTGCAGATCGATTCCAGAGAAGACTTTTCCCTGGCTCTCCTGGATCAGGTCCTCGATGATCGGTAGAGGATATCGGTCTGGCAAGGTACACGTGTTGAGGTGGCCAGTGGCTCGCCAGCTTCCATTAGGCTTTGGTACCATTTGTAGCGGACTAGCCCATGGGCTCGATGATGGGCGTACCACCCCCTTGTCGAGGAGGTCAGCGCACTCTTCTTTGGCAGCAGCGAGTCGTTCACCGACGAGTCTACGGGGGCGCTCGAAAACGGGAGGGCCCTCCGTGACGGTGAAGTGTTGTACCGGCAAGTCTGGTACAGTGGCCATGACCCCTGCTGGTGAAGCGAGTTGCAGGAAGCGCTGGACGAGCTCTCTATACCGGTCGCCGTGTGGTCCCACAGGTGCATCAATGCGAGCCACTGTGGAGATGCCGTAGATGCGAGCCGACTTCATGCGGCCCGTTGCCGCGATATTGGTAAGGGGGTCTACAATGCGTCGCCCCCTCAGGTCTACCAGGAGCCCATAGTATGCCAGGAAGTCCGCCCCGAGAATGGCAGTTTGCACATCGGCCACAGTGAACGCCCAAGTAAAATCCCGACGCAGGGCGAGGTTCAACTTCAGCGTGAGCTGCCCGTATGTGGCTATCGGCGACGAGTTGGCGGCGTACAGCGTGAGGCTGTTTCGCTGTAGTTTGCGGGCGACTGTTCCCCTCGGCAGTAAGGAGACCACTGAACCCGAGTCCATGAGAAAGCGAGTGGATGTTGTCCGATCCGTTACGTGTAGGCGTTTTTCGGTTGGTGGTCGGCCGGCGTCGTTCGCCCAAGTCGGCGTCGGCAGCGCTAATTTCCCGACGGCGTCGAGGTGGCGGCCACGGCGGCGGCAAAGATACACGGTGGTCGGCACTGCTGTGCTGTGCCCCGTACTTCAGGTTGTACCAACATTGGCCAGGCGCTTTAGAGCGATCTCGGTGCCGGCTGGGGCTGCGCATATCAACGCGACCCCTCTGAAGTGGGGGCGCTATCTTATGCAGCAGCTCCTGATTCTCCCGCGTTAGTGCCCCGAGATTTGCCACTGACTGGCGCAGCGCAGCAAGTTCTGCGTGCACGGAGTTACCCGTCGAATCGTGCGACGATCTGTTCGCGAATGGAGAGCGGGGTCTCGGAGACGAGAGTGGAGGTGACATAGCCGCCACTGCAGGCCCATTGTCGACCAGCTCGTCAGCTGCCTCTGCGAGCTCCTCCAGGCTGGTACCCTTCAGAATCTTGAGAAGCCGTCACGTTGACGGCGGCATCAAATCGAGCCACCTCACTCGGATGACGTCATCCGTGGCCCTGTCACCTGCCAAGGCGCGCATCTGCTGCAGGAATTGAGACGGCTTCCTGTCACCCAGCTTGAGTTGGGTGAGTAGCTTGTGGAGCTGTCGATCTGCCGAGTCGGTGAGGCGATTTAGTATGGCTGCCTTCAGCGCCTCATACTTCCCCACGGGCGGCACTGTGCGGAGTACATCCGCAACCTCGGAAATGGTCTCCGGGTCGAGCGCCGCAACGACCAAATTGTAGCGGCTGTTGTCGTTGCGCACATGGTGGACCTGGAACGCGGCCTCGATCTGATAAAACCACAGATCGGGGTTACTCCTCCAGAAAGGTTGGAGCCGGCAGCTGTTTATCGCCTCGATCGCAGGCGGCGACGAAAAGGAGGCGTGTCCCCCAGGCTCCCCTGCACGGTGTGGCGGCGGGTGTGTCGGTAGCAGCAATGGCGTTGGCATAGCCAGCTATGCGTGCGCATGCACCTGCGGTGGTTGTGGCTGCTGCAGGGCCGCGTACGAGGCTAGATTTGGCGGCTGCTCCGGTGGTGCCGGCGACGCCGGTCCTGAGGCCGTTGGCGAGAGGAGCATCGTGTGCGTCGTGTTCTGGTTATATAATATACCCATCTGGGTGGGGCGAATACGTGTATCACGTCGGGGTCAACAATTTGGCTGCTCGCGTGCTCAACGTAGCGTTGCCAATAAAAAACAGTAATATTTTTTATATCGTATATATAATATATGATAAAATACGTTCCTGCAAATTTATTTGTTATATCGTATATACAATATATGATAAAATACGTTTCTGCAAATTTCTAGAGATTGTGTTAAGTCCAGTAACTAATATAACTTTTAATTGCACAAAACGCTCTATAACACGTCACCACAGCTTCAGCACAGAAAAAGAAAAAAGGGTTGAATGAAAGGCCGGAAACACGAAGTGTGTTGTTCAGCAGCCAATACAGGCTAGTTCTGGTTGACCATAAACACGCTGTGCGACAGCGACAGCGTGTTAATAGATGGCGCGCGGAACTAGTGCCTGCTTGCATTGGCGTAGTTCATTGGACAATGCCAAAATTATGCGAAATGATGTAAACTTAGCAACAGGAGTAAAAGCTTCCTCGTAGTCAGTGCCGAATATTTGTGTGAAACCGCGCGCCCCTAATCGCGCTATAAATCTACTAATCGCCTCTCTCATTTCGCTTTACTTTGTAAACCTATTTATTTGAAATAGCCGTCTTGTTGTGCGGTAAACTCACCAAGTCCCAAGTTACGTTACTAATTAGTGACTTAATCTCTTCGTTCATGGCACGCTTCCACTGCACATTTAAATCTGGAGACATCGCGTGTGGAAAGGTTGCATGCAAATCAGTGTCAGCTAGGAATGCATAATGGAGAACTGCGTCAGCTGCCACTCTACTCTTAGATTGTGTGTTGTATCGCCACACTGCTTGCTCATCATTCTCCTTCGCATCATTGGAGCCAGTATCTTCAACTTTATCACTTGAATTATCTTTGGAGTTCGGTTCTCATTTTTGAATTTCGATTTTAGGTGTTTCATAATAGGGCGCGGCATCCGCTTCATGTTGGTGAGTAAAAATTGTGTCATCATTTACCTCACTGATAACGACGTCTCTAGAGATTTCAATCTTTCTCTCTTGGGGCAGCCAAAGCCGATAGCCATTACAGTTCTCCTCGTATCCTACGAACACACTCTCTTTGACTTTACATTCAATTTTTTTCGTTTTTCCTGTGGGATATGTACGTACGCAACAGAGCCGAAAACATATCAGGTTTTTTTTAAACCACAACTCAAACGGCGTAAGATTTTCTTTTCCTAGTTCGATTCAGAGTAAACACCACGTTTTTAACCGCCTCGCTCCAGTATTTTAAACTTAGGCCTTTCGCATGTATCATCGATCTTGCAGCTTCTACGACAGTCCTCATGTCAATTTTGGCTCGTCCACTATGCTCTGGAGTGTACGGCGTAGATTTTTGATGTGTGATCCGATGATTACGAAATATTTCAATCATATCTTTACTCTAGCCCATTATCCGATCTGATGCACAACACACTTTTTCCAGTTTCAGCTTCAACTCGATCCAGAAAACGTTTCAGCATTGTCGTAACATCTGTTTTAGATTTGATGCAGTAAGCAATACGGTAATTTGAAGAGTCAGCACGAAACAAAAGAATATTACGAACACTTCCGTGTGAAGTCTCCTGCATAGGGCCGCACAAGTCTGTATGGATAAGCTCTACTGGCATACTTTCTCTGTTTTTGCTTTCGTTGAATGGGAGTCTATGATGCTTACCCATAACGCATGGTTCACAGAAGAAATCGTTACCATTCAATGGTACTTTTTATTGACGAAGAAGATTTTTCACATGCTCCTTATTTTGATGGCCCAACCGCTCATGCCACAATTGAAGCGCCTCTTCTTTCACCACTTTGATCCTTCTGCTGTAATCTTGACCCTCAAAAGCAGTTTAAACAGTTTTGTTTCTCCATGAGTACCTTGCCGCCACTCTTTTCCACTTTTCTCAAAACTACAATTGCTTCCATGTGCCGTTAATGCATATCCTTTATCTAAACAAGCTTAGAAGAGAATAGATTTAATTTTATTGCGGTCACATAAAGGGTTTTCCAACAAGAGGTAGTATTTTGAATCAGCCAGTATTTCGGTAGCTGTTACTTATGAAGCTTTATTCTTTGACATTTGACAAGTAGAAACTACGCCATTACTAAAAATGGATCGATACTCGCTTCAACAGTGCATTGAAATTATTAAAATTCACAACAAAAATGGTGAAAATCTTGCAGTCACAGTTCGCAAAACTAAAGCATTTTTGCGTCGTCGTGAAGCACCTTGTCGGACCGCAATACAGAAATTGGTGGAAAAATTGGAGCTGATGGGACAAGTTAGTGATGTGAAGAATAAAACCCGTGCACGTCGCTCAAGAACAACTGAGAATATTGCTGCCGTAGCCCAAAGTGTTGAAGAAAACCCAGGTTTGTCCATTCCTCGTCGTTCTTTGGAATTGGCCATTCCACAAACGTCATTACACCGTATTTTGCATAACGATTTGGGTTTTAAGGCTTACAAATTTCAGTTAAAACAAGAACTCAAGCCGGCCGATCATCAACAACGTGGTATCTTGCTGATTGGGTCCTTGAAATGCATGAAATTGATCCGGAATTCCATTGAAAAATCATCTTGACTGATGAGGCCCATTTCCACCATGGTGGCTACGTCAAGAAACAAAATTGTTGCATCTGGGGCTCGGAAAACCCAAGAGTTATTGTTGAGAAGCCTCTCCATCCTCAACGTGTGACTGTTTGGTGCGGTTTATGGTCTGGCGGGGTCATTGGACCTTACTTTTTCGAAAATGAGGTTGGATCAACAGTTACGGTGAATGGATTGCGCTATCGAGAGGTGATTAATGATTTTTTATGGTCGGAGTTGGATGGTATTGATCTGGACAACGTTTACTTTCAACAAGACGGCGCAACGTGCCACACAAGCAACGAAACCATTGCTCTTTTACGGGAATAGTTTCCGGACCGTGTTATCTCTCGAAGAGGTGATCACAATTGGTCACCGAGATCTTGTGATTTAACACCTTGCGACTTCTTCCTTTGGGGCCACGTAAAAGATAAGGTCTACGCGAACAGCCCAGCGTTGATTCAAGACCTCAAAGATAGAATTCGTGTTTCTATCTAGGACATAGGGCAGCCACTTTGCGATTTGGTTATGGAAAATTTCATGAAAAGGATATGGTCCTGTAAGCGTGGTCGTGGTAGCCATTTGGCTGATGTTGTTTTTCATTATTAACGGCATACCTTGCTCTTTATTATGAAATAAACCGATAATTTTTCTCAAAAAATGGCATTTTTCTTTGAATACCAAAATAACACCTCTTAACGGAAAACCGTTTATAATACATCAGCTAAATACTTCACGCTGCACACATTACCATCATAAGCTTCTACTATAATGTCGCCCCTACCGTATGCTTGCACCATGGAACCATCAGCAATTCTGATATTTTTAGGTTTTTCTAACTTAACAAAACTTTTTTAACTTAACATAATTTTCAAACCATTCTTTGCGATATGTCCTGTGCTCGCTCGCACCCAAATCCATGTACCATGTGTTTCTTGGGTTATACTCGACTGTGAAAACATAACCTCACTTACGAACGCGTCTTCATGTGATGATTTCTCGCCGCCCATTTAGTTTGGATAATCACTCTTCCAATGCCCGAATTTTTTTCAAATAAAGCATTTGCCCTTTACATTTTCTTTAAATGCGTTACCTACCCGCTTTGCCACAAATGCTTCTTGTTTGCTAGGCTGCAAACCCACCCGGGATTCTTCCATACATAGCCTCGAAGTAAGCGTTTTCAACGTTCTTTCCTTTGTTGATGTCGCCTCCCAATGAAGCAAAGAAGTGATTATATTGTTCCGGTAACGTCATCAAAATTTTAGTTATAAGCATATTATTAGAAATCTGCTCACCAAGATCCTCAAGTTGTTTAGCAATTTTCTGTAACTTCGCAATGTGCATTGCGATACTGTCTCCTGTGTCTTCTACATTTTCAAAAAATTGTTGTTGCAGCAGATTAATTGACGTCTCCGACTTCTGCTCATAGACACTTTCCAACGCCGAGTACATATCAGCCTCTGTATCACAGTTGATGATGTGCATCAGCGGCTCTTGAGAGCCCACCAAAATTGTTTGCGCTTTAGCATCTTTCGCCATCCATACAATCAAATCCGTTCCTTCCACGACAGGCCTTACATCAGCTCCATTAGCAATGTCCCAAAAACCGCTTACCTTCAACATCACCTTCGATTGAAACTTCCAAAGTGTCCAGCCCTCATCGCCGACTAGTTTGCTAATCTTGATTACTTCCATTCCGTTAAAAAATTTTTATTTTTAACTTCTAACTTCCTTTTTTTTAACTATAATCGTGCTGGGCCCATAACCTATTAAGTTTTAAATAAAAAAGAAGCTTCTGTTCTCAATGAAGTAACAATTTTGAGTGCAACCTTTATTGAAAGTTGTGTATAACAAAAGCAAAAAAACATTGTGTATACGCATATGAATATATGTATGTATATATAAATATGTAAGAACAAGAGAGCAAATAAACTGATGCAAATAAACAGTAGGCAACAAAATTTTTCGTACTGTTAACAAGACATTTTCAAAATTGTTGTGCAGCGTAGCTAGAGTAGTGTGCTTATTATCCCAAAGTTTTTCCATTAAGAATGCTGCGCTTGAAAAGTCTTGTGTTCTCATGCACGTGCAGAGAGGTGATAAATCCCAATGCCAACAATGTGGAGAGCAATATAAAATTCTGTACCACAAGGAGTACACTCATTCTGATCTGATGAACCGCTGGATAACTGTCAAAAAAAGTCAGCATGTCTAGATAAGGGCTATAATTTGTCCAAATGTTACTACGTCAATCCAGAGTGCGAAAAAAATTAATGAGAAATTAAAAGAGCGTGTTGTCGGTTCGAAAGTACAGTTATTAATTATCCGTTTTTTTCATTCTAAAATCAGCTTCAACTATTTTAAAATTTCTTCCTTCCATTATGCGACTCTATCTCTCTGTTGTTGTTGGACTTTATCCCTGTCCGAAATTATTACCACTTTCTTGTGATGTTTACATTATGAACCGAAATTTATTACAGGGCAATCGAAATGAAATTAATAGTCAATTATTAATGAGCGACATTGTTGCGCTATTACAAATCTGATACGTATAAATATGTTAATGCGTCAGGTTGAAACAAAGTATGTTAAACTCTATAGCGAAAGTATGTTGAAGCCGGGTCAGCTAACATTGGTGGAGGCTCCGATGTAACTTCTCCCCCCTTTTGATTTAAGACTCTCCTGAGTCGTTGTATTTGTAATCTTAATTTTGTTAGTAATTCTTTTACAGAGAACAAGTGCTACAGTGAGAAGAATGTAGACAAATATACATAACGTTTCTTTGTAAAAGTATATCATCAAATATTAATTTTTCATTTTCTCTTTTTATATTATTGACATAATTTGTATTTTCTATATTTTGCTTAAATATTATATTGTTATTTTTCTAAATCTTATTTTATACTATAATTAAACAGTTAGCATATATGTGCTGTTTAATTCAACATTATCGTAATTTTTGAAAATTAAAACTCCTATTTCTACAATCTCCGATACATTGTTAAATATCTGTATACGAGTACAATTATTTCTTATCAAGCAATTTTTCATTGTTAGCAATTATTTTAGATATGATCTTCCTCATATACTAACCTTAATATTATTATATCTAACAGTTTTTAGTGGTTCAAACATTTGTTCCCTATGTGTACTATCTCCTAAAGGAATAATCTTTGAAATTGATGAATTATTACCTTATTTGGAACTCTAATTACAAATACAATGCATTCATTACTTTCGATAAGTTAACGAGTTTTATATTTTGCAACTATTTCAAGTCTATGTCGTAAGAATCAATTTCTTCGTTTGTTAATATGTTACTGTGAAAGGTTCCCATTCTTGAAATTGCAATATTGTTGTGTATTGTAAGATTTGTATTTTGTCGGAAAATCGATCTGAAAAATTTGTGCCTGTATCTCATCATGAGTTGTTATGCTATTCAATTTTCCAATTATCAATTCCCTGTTGTGTTTTATTATTGTCTTCAATTTGGAAAGGATTCGTTGAAGTGAGTTTTTATAGCAATTTGTTGGTTAAGATTTTCAATTTCTCTATGATCATTCGTTTCAATTACTTCAAATGTTCCTTAACCTCTTGTCTGTCGCTATCATCCATCGTTCCGAATAACCACTTTTCCGCTGTGCCTCTTCTGTATCTATGTGGTATGAATGTTGTTCCTTTCTTCCTGATAATTTCTAGTAGCATTTCCAAAGGTTTAGCTTTCGTGAAGTCCTGACTGCTGTATGTTGATGTGTAAGTCATCTATTATACTAAAAACAACTCTGGGATTCGTAATATGAAAAATATTGCCATATGTTTCCACAAAAGCTGTTAGTGATTTCGAAGTACACGGTCTGACTTGAAATTTTCCGCACATTCAACAACCCGCAAAAGTTACCAATATCAATTAAATCTGCAAATTTCGTAGGCTGCTTAATATTTGCAGGATGTATATTTTCAAGTCGCATTTTCCTATATCTAGGATGATATTTCTGTTTGACTGCTTTTTAATTTCTAACATAACCCTCCTGTTTAGTATTTGGAACGTTTCTTTATTTTTATTCAAATTATGGGTTATTCGATTCTTCCTAATCATTCGGTTATATCCTTTGTTTTTGTCCTCCTTTCCTCCCATTACGTCTATTGGTTTTGCTCCTATAGTAGAATGTATGGAGTTATTATACCACTCTATACTTTGGAATACTTTTTCTTGCATTGACATATTAGCTTTTTCTCTCTCCAGCACCCTTATTTTCTAACTTACGGCTCTTGGTTTATGTCTTTTGGAGTATCTGCTGTGTGAAATTTTGGTTTCAACGGGTTCCTTCCATATTTTGCACGATATATTAGAATTATTATATATTTTGGTTTCAACTGGTGGAAGTGAATGAGTTTTCTAAGTTCTTCATAGCACCCATTAATTCCTGTGTGACCCGTTTCATTCTTATGATATTTTTCTATCTGATTAAGAGTTTCATCCTCACTGCTCATATCCTTCGCTCGATAAGTACATTTAACGAATTTGACCTTCATTCTACAATGCCAACAATTCTCAATTGTAACAAACTGTATTGATGATCATCCAATTCCTACCTTTCCTGATTTGATATGTCTTCTCAAAATTTCCGACAAGTTTTCATTAAAATCATCGGGGGTTAGGTAGGTAGGTAGGAGTGGCCGCTCAGTTTGCCAAAAGCACACTTGAGCACACATAATGGCCCATTGTGATACCACGGTGTGGCGCCGTTCAAGCACTGACTAAAAAAGTTCCCATACTTGGGATGGTGATAGGCAGTGCAAGGACAGCGCCTGGAAAGGCACGACTCCCCCGTCATGTTTCAGGAAACCATCCTGATACTTTGATGAACCTGGCTATGTCCCTAATATTAATGGATAACAGGTCTGTCAGGCTTGTATGAAATGGGACACCAAGGGTGCGAATTCTTCTTCTGCTCAAGGATGGGCAGTGGCATAAGAGGTGGAAAACCGTCTCGTCCTCCTCTTCGAAGCCACAGCCTCGGCAATAGTTATTTGAGGGTAGGCCCAGTCTTTCTGCGTGCTGTCCCATTATGCAGTGGCCGGTCAAAACCGACACAGTTGTCGACAGTGATACGCGATCAGGTCGACGAAGTTGATTGGTTCTGTTTTTGTCCATGCTTGCCCAAGTCAGTCTAGCCGTGTGGCAGGATTCCTCTTTAGTCCAGGATTTGTAAGCGTCAGCCAGATATTTCCGTTTGATTTCGAGCTTAGCTGTTGCCAGTGGAATGCCGATGTTTACAAAGGGGTGAATGTCGTGCATTAGCGTGCCTGCCTTGGCAAGCTCGTCCGCCTCGCAGTTTCCCGGGATTTCGCCGTGTCCGGGAACCCAGACTAGGTGCACCCGAGAGTAAGTTGCGAGCTCATTTAAAGATGTTCGACATTCATGAACTAGTCTTGATGTGGCCGTGGAGCCAAAAAGAGATTTAATGGCGGCCTGGCTGTCTGAGAAGATAGATACGTCAACTGCGCCAATATCACCACTCAGCATCCATTTGGCTGCGTGGTAAATGGCCATGGCCTCAGCTTGAAAAACGCTGCAATGGTCTGGGAGACGTAGGGAGATGTTTAAGTCCAGCTTGTCGGAATAAATACCGTTGCCGACTCTACCTCCAAGCTTGGAACCGTCGGTGTAGATTTCGACTGTTTCACCGACGATTCGGTTTTCTGAGGTCCAGTCGCTTCGACTTGGAATAGTGAGGTCGAATTCCCTGTTCAAATCGGGATAGACCGACATATAATAGATAAAGTTGGGGACAGGTGGGTCCTGATTCAGAATTGAAGCGTGGCCTGTCAGGGTTATGCGCCAGTGCGAAAGAGCATTAAGTCTAATCGCTGTCAGCTTGGCTTGTTGCTTAACCAGGATCCCCGAGGGGAGCCAGTGCAGCATGGCAAAAAGGGCTTTCGTAGGTGTGCTACGAAGAGCGCCAGTGATCAGTAGAGCAATGGATCTTCTGATTTTATCAAGGGGTTTGATATTACAGGCTTTTTCGAGAGCTTGCCACCAGAAGACCGACCCGTATAACAGGTTAGGTTCATCGATGGCCGTGTAGAGCCAGATCACGACTCGAGGACGAAGTCCCCATCGTGCACCAACTGCTCTTTTACAGCAGTATATAGCGCATGTTGCCTTACGTGCCCTCTCAGCTAGATTGGCTTTCCAATTAAGCTTTGGGTCGAGAATTAGGCCTAAGTACTTCACGTGTGTGCTCAAAGAGAGCGGAGTGCCGTTTCGACTAGGCATTGTAAACTTTGGAATTTTGTACTTCCTAGTGAAAAGCTTAGTCTCGGTTTTGGATGGGTTAACCCCAAGTTCGAATTCGCGACACCAGTTCGACACAATAGAGAGTGAATAGTTAAGTTTTTCGGAAAGTGTTTGGGGGAATTTGCCGGATGCGGCGATTGCTATGTCGTCCGCATAGGCTATCACTTTGCATCCAGTAGATTCCAATCTCACCAGTAGTGTGTTAACTGCCAGGTTCCAGAGGAGGGCTGATAAAACACCCCCTTTTGGCGTGCCCCTGTTAACCACCCTCCTGGATTAGGCACTGCCGATCGTGGAAGTGATAATCCTAGATTTTAGTAGAAGCTCTATAAATTTAAGAAGACCTGAATTCAGGTTAAGATTATAGAGTGCGGAAATGACAGCGTTGGGGCATACATTGTTGAATGCTCCCTCGATGTCTAGAAATATAGCAAGTGTGAATTCCTTGTACGCCAAGGATTTGTCAACTTGAGAAATGAGAGAATTAAGTGCTGTTTCAACCGATTTGCCTTTAGAGTAAGCGTGTTGAGATACAGAGAGAAGAGAAGGATTGATCGATGTCCTGATATGTGGTGTGCGAGGCCTTCCCAACTTTGGGTATGAAGACGACCCGAGTCGTGCGCTAGCGTAAGGGAATATATTGCAATCTGAGGCTTGCATTATATATTTGTAGCAGCCATGGAAGGATAATCTCTTCCCCATTTTGGATATCGGCAGGAATGATGCCGTCCGGTCCGGGGGACTTGTATGGCTTAAAGGTTTGAATGGACCACTCAAGGTGACTTTTTGTCACTTGGAATGTGGGGAGGCTATCATGGGAAACCTGCTCCACCTGGTAGAGTGCATGATCCGCTGAGGCTAAACTCCCTGGGAAGTGGGTGTCTAGCAGGATATCAAGGGTTTCGGCGCTTGAGTGAGTCCAGCTGCCATCTGGTTTTTGGATACAGTCAAGGGCTTTGTTAGAGGAGTGGAGAATTTTACGAAGCCGGCTAGCCTCGGACGTCGATTCAATGCTTTCGCAAAATTCCCTCCATGACGCTCGTTTCCCTCGCCAAATGGCGTATTTCAACTCTTTTTGTTTCCTTTTGAAAGGGGCCCAATCAGCTGTAACTTTAGCTTTGTTGAAAAGCATTCTACAAGTCTTGCGAAGACTTGCAATTTCCGAGTTCCACCACGGACGTTTAGGTTTGCCCCGTGGTGCGGGAGTGATGCAAGAAATATGAGTGCCTTTTTTAAAAGCTGTGGTCAGATCGTCGACCGCCCGATCAATGTCGGGACAGTTGTGGATAATAGGGGGAGTCATTGCTAAGCACGACCCCAGTTTGAGCCGGAAAAGAGGCCAGTTCGTGTTTTCTCTATAGACTGGTTTAAGAGATTCTGTATTGCCTGTAGTCTCCCTCGAGTCAATGTCAAAGGTGATATAGCTGTGGTCCGAAAAGGAGCATTCCTTAGAGACGAACCCATTGCTTATCATGTTGGAGTCGTTATCGCTGACGAGGGTGATGTCAAGCACTTCCTTCCTGACGGATGTAAGGAAGGTCGGCTCATTTCCCCGGTTAGCAATGCCTAAGTTATTTGAAATGATAAAGTCGCAAAGACACTCACCTCGATCATTTGTGCCGGAGCTGCCCCATATCTCGTGATGGGCATTGGCATCGGCGCCGATAATTACCGGAATCTGTTTCTGGTGGGCTGTCGCCATAGTCATGAGCTATGTAGTTCGAGGAGATCCAGAAGGTCCGTGGACCCATTTCAATGACCATGGCAACATTGTCTTTGTCACTGAATCTAGGGAGTAAAAGAGCGTTAACGCTGTTTTTTTACCAGCATGCAGGAGCTTGGTTTACCTTGATCCTCGATATATACCATACGATATCCGTATGCATTGAGTCCAGAAACCCGGTCATTTACGACCCAAGGTTCTTGGACGAGAATGAGCTCCTCCCCTATTTCCGAGAGGCGGAGAAGCAGGGCTGCCGAGGCGGTTTTCGAATGCTGAAAGTTAATCTGTAGTACCTTCAGCTCTGTCTGGAAGAGTGATTATTGTGGAATTCAACTCCTCCTCTTCGGAAATTGGAGATATGTATCCACCAGCCGCATCCGTTCCCATGTGGTCGAAGAATTCTCCGACCAGTTCGAAAGTTGAGAAGCGGCTGCTTCTGGTTTTAACGGAGCACATACATCATCGGGGGTTATATGTATAATACTATTGCCTAGCTTTATTTCAGATTCCGTAGACTTATTTCGAACCAAGATTATTTGTGTTTTAAAGCGATTAACTCTTGTGTCATATATATAATTATTCGAATTTTCCCTTTGTGAATGTACTCTATTTACACATCCTTCATCTACATTATTTTGCAAAGACCATTCGCTATCTAGATTTGTGTTATCTTCATCTTCAATTGTATTTATCTCATTTGTGTTTGAATTTATCCGCCTTAAGAATTCTGCCTACCTTGTTCTCTTTACCCTGTATATAC
The DNA here is from genome assembly GCA_920105625.2 of Clusia tigrina. Lineage (NCBI taxonomy): Eukaryota > Metazoa > Arthropoda > Insecta > Diptera > Clusiidae > Clusia > Clusia tigrina. The sequence continues at coordinate 142,929,357 of OV050030.1, read as the reverse complement.
TGTAAATTCATATCATATCAGAGGCGGAGAAAAACCTAAATTTGATGTGGGCAAGATAAATTTTGAGACTGTACAGATTCAACATTGCTTTCATAATTACAATTTTTTTTTTTAAACCCTTTTATTTTTAAAGTCTTTTGGCAGATCATAACTGCTCTTTTCAATAAATTGACGAGCGTCAGACAAGCTTTGTTCAAACCCAGTTCGTAGATATTCTTTAATACAGTCACAAAATGTACGCAAATATTTCAGAGTAATGCTTAAATGAATTTGTACGGAGTGCCATAATTTGCTTATGATATTGACCCGTGATAATATCGCATACCATAAATGTATTGATATGATAAATTCAAATGTATTGATATGATAAATTCAAATGTGTCTGATGCCTCAGCTTCGATTTTGAATTTTTTCAACAACATCTTTAAATTGCAATAATATGGTCTTTACTGTCCCGTTTCTGCTTTCCCACCTTGTGTCTGATAAAGACTTTATAGTAAGCTTTAATTTGCTTTTGATTATATCCCAGCGTTTGCTAGAATATCAAATACATTTTCTGGATAAAGCCAACAAATTTGTTTGCTACCGCAACAGCAAATTCCAACTATGACAGCCGCAACGTGTTGAAACTGCTCTGTGATTAATATTAAATATTCGAGTTTTACATCCGCAATTTATGCCTACCATTTTAGCGCCATTTGCCGTATCCTTTGTCACGACAGTTTTGAATATCCAATCCCTTTCTTTCTAACTCTTCTGGAATGGCATTTGTAAGATGTTCTCCAGTCGTATCAGCGACAGCAAGAAATCCAATAAAGTTTCCTTCTATTGTATCTGTTGATATATTACAACATCTTAAGGTCATTGAAATTCGCTCTACTCGACTGTAATCTCTAGTGCAGTCGAGCAAAATAGAGTAGTATTTTGCCTCTTTTACCCTATGTATCGCTTCATCGGTAGTTGTTTTTGCCATCAATGAGATAAATTCATTTTGAATACTGTGGCTTAAATTATGATGTGCAAGTTGTTTGTAGTTAATGCGTTTCATATGTTCTAGTACTTATCAATTTAAACAAGTCTATGAAGTTACCAAAAATTCCCTACGATCCTCGTCTTTGTGATAATCTTCATCAGTTCTATTTAACTGCTGTGTTGGGCCGGTTTGAACTATATCATGACGTTGAGAATCCATTTTGGGAAGTGTCACCATTCCCGGACCTGAACTAACAAATGTTTGTTTAAGTACATCACTGACATCGCTTCTAGCTCTCGTTGAATTTCTTTGATCTTCATAAATTTCCCAAATTCAACCAGGCTTCGGACGTGACTATATCTTTTTGGGAAGTTAAAGGAATCGATTCTATACTATCAGGCGCAGGTTTTTTTGAGAAATTTCATCTGAACTTAACGTTCGATGCAGCTCTTTTAGATATTCTTCTTCTTTTTGTCGAATCAGATTCCTCTTTTCTTCCAATATCTCTATCTCCCCTGGAGCCTGACATGAAGATTGAACGTTTAAAAAAAGCTTATGGCTAAGCTTTTAGGAATTCTGCAAATCTAAGGTAAATTGTAAAACGCCATTCGGAATGTTTGCTTGAATTGTTGTGTAACAGTGAGAAGTAAAATCGTGACAAGTTTGCAGTAAACTGTATGTTAATGCTGTAATATGTGTTCTAACTATTTTTTAATGAGGGTCTATAAACGAAGAACAAGAACAATAACCAAATTTCACGAAAACAACGGAACTTTTGCCACTATGAAACTCAATGGTGTAAAAGTGTGAAAATGAGGTATACATAAACTGATTTTGTTCTATATTTTCAGGAAAAAATTTAAAAAAAATGTTTTGGTTTTATTTAAATCTATATATAACAGGTCCTTTAACTTTTTTTTTTTGAAAATTCTGTAAAAAAAAACTACTGGATATTGTCTCAAATTTCTTTTTTTATTTGAAAGTACAATCCTTCCGGTTAATAATGGAAAATAATTTCATTCACATGGCTGCCTTGGCTGGCCATGCAGTAGCCTACACAATCGGTCCAATTTTTAAGCACATTATCGATTGTGTGCAGCTGTATTTCACCAATGGCTTCACTAATATTGTCCTTTAAAGCGTCAATTGTCTCTGGCTTGTCGGCGTAACACTTATCTTTGAGGGAATCCCACAAATAATAGTCCAACGGTGTCAAATCGCAGCTCCGAGGTGGCCAAACGACATCAGCTCTGCAGCTGATAATGTGATCTTCAAAAACAGGGCGCAAAACATCGAGTGTAGCTTCGGCTGTGTGGCACGTAGCGCCATCCTGTTGAAACCAAATGTTGCCAATATCCTCCTCTTCAATTTTTGTGAACAAAAATTCGTTCAACATGGCCCGATAACGATCGCCATTGACTGTAACGGCCACTCCTTGCTCATTTTTGAAGAAAAATGGCCCAATTATGCCTCTGGACCAAAATCCGCACCAAACAGTGACTCGTTTTGGGTGCATCGGCTTTTCAATGTATGCGTGCGGGTTTTCTGTGCCCCAAATGCGACAATTTTGCTTGTTTACATACCCGCCAAGATCAAAATGAGTACGCAATTTTCCATTCCAAACTCCGTACGCAATTTTCGCACACATTCTGCAACATTACCATGATTTTCAAAGTAATGTCGCAATATTTCCCAGCGTTGTTCAAGCGTCTCCACAAACATATTCGTTTAGCGGAAGGATAAAACTAATTATCTGTCAAATCAGACATGAGCTAAGTGTTACCATTCACGAAATAAGCACTAGTTGAAAAAAAAAGTTAGATGGCGGACCCGTTATAAAAATGAATGTTTGTTTGTTAGTGACGCTAAGGCTCGAGAACAGCTGGACCAATCTTGATGGAATTTTCAGATGTTGTTCGTTGTGGATCTGGGAATGTTTAGAAATAAAAAACCTTATACTCTTCCTGAAGAAAAGTCGGAAAATTTAAAAATTCCAAAAAGGACTTTTTACCATAGAAAATTTTTTTTCTTTCAAATTTTTTCTCCAATTGTTTCTTGCAAGTCTATCGATCTCAAAAGATTCGTAAAAGTCGGAAAATTCGGAAAATTCGAAAATTAGAAAAACCTAATCTCACTTTTTGTTCTCATTTTTTTTCTATGTGCGTGGGTAAGCACTGACTGATACTCCAATAACTCAACAGATGGAGCTGTAGACGCTTATTTATTTTGACAGCTGCGTATATTGTTTGTTCTTTCTGATTTGTTTATTCGAACAGTGCGGACACGGTCAATTGACTTTCTGACATTTTTCCAAATTTTAAATCATTTCTCGAGTTAAATTCATTACATTAAATTGTTAAAGTGTTTACATTCACGAAATATTTGATTTTAAATCTGTGGATCATCAGTTTTTGAGTAAAATTATTGACATTTCAAACAAAAAAAGTGAGTTCATTATTTTCGTTTGTTGGTGAATACCTAACCTCATTTCCATTGGAATTTATTTGTGTTATTTCTTCCGCTGATTTGTAAATTGTTTGAATCGTTCAATTTCGGACGTTTGCTTTCTTTATTTCGGCTATTCAAAAGGTAAATTACTGAAAATTATTCCGTGAAAACTTCATGTGTGTTTCATACAAAGTGATCAATTACAGATTGAAATTTGTTACGATGCCACAAAGAGGTCGTGCTAATATCGGTCGGCGTTCCCGACGTAGAACGGACCAACGTAATTATACAGCACGTCGTACGGAAGAGGAAAATGCTACTGCAAGGGAATCTGCTCGAATGGGAATGATGGAACATCGTGCGCGACAATCACAAGAGGCTCTCGAAGCTTACATGAGCAAGAACGATTTATAAGAAGACAAGTTCGTGCTCAGGAAATTCATGAAGCAAAAGAACAACGTTTGGCTACTCACCGACAACGCCAGCAACAACAACGATTGCCTAATTTGAATATCGAACGTGCAGCCTTTCGATATGAGCCGGACATTGAATACGGTGCGCACGCATCAGTTCGATTTGGTTCGATGTCTGTCGTTTGCCCGCATTGCGATGCACTGAAATTTCCAAAAGAACCGGCTGGATTGTGTTGCGCAAGCGGAAAAGTTAAATTACCAGAGTTACTTCCTCCACCAGAGCCATTGCGGTCGTTGCTTTACGGTGAATCACCAAATTCGAATAATTTTTTACAAAATTCCAAGATTTATAACGATTGTTTTCAAATGACGTCGTTTGGTGGGGAAATTGTGAATGAAGATAACTACAATCCCACATTCAAGGTTAGTTCACCAACAATCTAACACTTATTATCTCGCCAATAAAATACAGAAATTAACATATTTGTCTGCAACTATACAGATTCACGGGCAAATTTATCATCTTGCTGTATCGCTGTTGCCGCATCTTGATCAAGATCACAAATATCTCCAAATATATTTCCTTGGAGATTCAAATGAAGAAGTGAATCGACGTTGTGCAATTTTCAATGCGACGAAAAGAGAAATTGTGCAGCAATTGCAAGAAATGTTGCATGAACACAACGAACTAATTCGATTATTCAAAACTTCGTTAGAAAGGATGCCATTTGATGATCACAGAATCCTCATAAAAGCGGACAAACGACCAGCAGGCACTCATGAACGGCAATATATTGCACCGACGGCCGATGAAATATCAATTGTTGTTGTTGGCGATAATTTAGAATCCCGTGATATTGTTATTAAACGTCGAGGTGGAGATGCATTAGAGCGAATCAGTGAAACTCATCGATCGTATGACTCACTACAATATCCGCTTATGTTCTGCCGTGGTGAAGATGGATATCACTTGAGATACAACATGATCAATCCTGCCAATGGTTCGTAAAAGAAAAGCAAACACTCTTGATTGTAACTGAATTTTTTGTCAACTTTTAAGTGTCGATACAAATAATAAGGTCAGTGCAATGAACTTTTACGCGTATCGATTGATGATTCGCGAAGGAATTGACAACCATCTCTGGAGATATCGCGATTATTTCAACAGTATTCAGTTGATGTGTACGTGACGATGGAGACAGAACGACTCAATTTTATTCGCTTTAATCACACCAAGCTTCGATCTGAAGAGTATATTCACTTGCGAGATGCGGTCAATAGGATGAAGATGTGACAAACCTTGGCCGACTCACGATTTTGCCATCAACACACATTAGCAGCCCAAGGCATATGCACGAGTACTCGTAGGATGCGATGACATACGTGCGGAATTATGGACGGCCGGATTTGTTTGTTACATTCACTTGCAATCCAAAATGCCCACAGATAACGGAATTATTGAATCGCGATCAATAAGCTAGCGATCGTCACGATGTCACAGCACGAGTTTTCAAACAACAGCTACGATATTTGATGGACTTTATCGTGAAGCAACGTATATATGGTGCTGTTAGATGCTGGATGTACTCTGTTGAGTGGCAAAAAAGAGGTTTGCCGCACGCACAAATTCTTCTTTGGATGGTGGACAAGATTACACCAGATCAAATTAATGACTTCATTTCTGCGGAAATTCCTGATCCAGAGATAGATCCAGAATTATACGAAGTGGTGAAAACCAATATGGTTCATGGACCTTGCGGACACTACAATCCCACTTCGGTTTGTATATCTGACAAAAAATGCACGAAACACTATCCACGTGCTTTTATTTCGGAAACGCAAACTGGAAATGATGTATATCCACTCTATCGGCGTCGTTCATCAGACAACAATGGCAGAACATTCAGCATTCAATTTAGAGGAGTGAATATCGAAGTTGACAACACATGGATCGTACCATATTCGCCAATATTGTCTAAGACATTCAAAACTCATATCAATGTTGAGTATTGCAGTTCTGTGAAATCGATCAAATACGTTTGCAAGTACGTCACCAAAGGAAGCGACATAGCGGTTATTGGCCTTGAACGAGATGAGATCAGCAAGTATCAAATGGGGCAATACGTGAACTGCAATGAAGCGCTTTGGAGAATATTTTCTTTTGTAATTCATGAGCTGACTGTTGTGTATCTCGCAGTTCATTTGGAGAATGGCCAAAGAGTGTATTTCAACCCAGAGAATGCAGTGCAGCGAGCTGAAACACCACCAGCAACAACATTGACGAGTTTTTTCTCAACTTGCGCCAGTGATCCGTTTGCGAGAACATTGCTTTATTCGGAAATGCCTCGATATTATACATGGAATGCATCGTCGAAGAAATGGTTACGCAGAAAGCAAGGCCAACCAGTAGATGGACATCCAGGTGTGTTCTCAAATAATGCAATAGGACGAATTTACACAATCCCCTCGAAAAACGACGATTGCTTCTACCTTCGGTTGCTATTGATTAATGTACGCGGTTCAACTTCATTTGAGTCATTGCGTACTGTGAATGGTACGGTGTGTGCAACTTTTCGAGAAGCAATTACAATTGTTGGAACATGATAATCACCGGAATCAAACGATGGACGATGAGATAGCTACTTCGCATGCCACTGAAGTTCGCACACTTTTCAGCCTTCAAATCCGCGTCAATTATGGGATACGTACAAAAATTACATTGCGGAAGACATTTTACATCGTATTCGAGTGGCAACATGATATTCAGAATTGCAAATGAACGATGACATCTACAATGAAGCTTTGGTGTTGCTTGAAGATTTGTGTTTGCTTATGAGTGGCAAACTATTGACTGAAATTCATATGCAAGCGCCAAATCGTCAAATCAGAGATGTACTGAATCTTGAATTGGAACGTGAGGGGGCATACGACAGAATAACTTTGGAACAACAAGTACAAAGAAATGTTCCATTATTGAATGAGCAGCAAAAGAGTGCGTATGATGAATTGATGAAGGCTGTCAATGATGGAAACGGTGGACTATTTTTTCTTGATGCGCCCGGCGGAACTGGGAAAACGTTCCTGATATCATTGATTTTGGCAACAATACGATCTCAAAATGGCATTGCGTTGGCTCTCGCATCTAGTGGGATTACTGCAACTCTACTAGAAGGTGGAAGAATGGCACATTCGGGACTTAAGCTTCCGTTAAGCATGCAAATCAATGAAACACCTGTTTGAAACATTTCAAAGCAATCAGCTATGGCAAAAGTGTTGAAGAATTGTAAACTGATAGTATGGGATGAGTGCACAATGGCTCACAAACGGTCTCTAGAAGCACTTGACAGAACAATGAAAGATCTGCGGAATAATAATCGTCGCTTTAGTGGCGCAATGATACTATTAGCAGGCGATTTTCGACAAACACTTCCTGTTATTCCGAAATCAACAGCGGCGGATGCATTGAACGCATGTCTCAAGTCATCGTATTTGTGGCGGTACGTGAAAACCATACGATTGACTATGAATATACGAGTGTTCCTGCAACAGGATAGCACCGCAGAAGTTTTCTCTAAAGAACTGCTAAGAATTGGAAATGTGCAAATTCCGGTTGATACTTCCAGTGGTTTGATATCAATTCCACCTGCCATTTGTCAATTCACTTCAACGAAAGCTGAACTCATCACGAATGTTTATCTGAACATTGGCCAAAATGATCGTAACTACGATTGGTTGAGTGCACGCGCAATTTTAGCTGCCAAAAATACCGATGTTAATGACTTAAACTGGACGATTCAAAGTCAAATTCCGGGAGATTTGCGCTCATACAAATCGATCGATCGTGTTGAAAATGAAGACGAAGCCGTGAATTATCCAGTGGAATTTCTAAATTCTTTGGATTTGCCTGGCATGCCGCCGCATCATTTGCGTCTCAAAGTTGGATCTGTCATTATTATGCTTCGCAATCTTCATGCGCCGAAACTGTGTAATGGAACCCGACTGATTGTGACGCAGCTATCGAATAATGTGATAGTTGCAAGAATTTTGAACGGGACTTACAAGGGGGCAGAATGCTTGATTCCACGAATTCCTTTGGCAGCTGTACGTGGCGGGGTCACGAGTTGGAAAACCATCTTCTCTGTACATTTACGCACCGGAACAGAAAAAAAAATGTTGTTTATCAAGCTGCGTTACATTGAAAAAAATGTAGAAAAATCGCAAATAAATGATTTTCAACACAATATAAATTCAACTTTCTTTTCTTTTCAAAACACATAATTTGACGCAGGGCAACGCCTGCTGGGTCAGCTAGTACCTAAATATATATGTACTTTTGAATGAAGGGAAATCTGCCTTTTTTTTTGGTACATAATTGTTGTTGTTTTTGTAATTGTAGATAGTCTGTTTTTACAGCTGGAGTACACAAAATTGAAATTACCGTTTGCTTTCGATTTCACTTAACGACTGACTCTTTATTGTTTCGGCCTTTCTTCAAGGTTCGTGAAATATATATACACAAGAAAAGAAAAAGGCAGGAGACACATTAACTTATGCGTTAGAATATAGACAATGATTATAAGATTATGGTAGAGAATTGAGGATAAGAAACACTAAACTTAAAGTAACAGATATCATTCAAATTAACTCTGTATTCTCTTAACTTACTTGTATGAACTAAGGCAAAGACAGGTACATCGAGGTACACAATGTGTTGACTTGCTACAATATGTGTGTAGGTGTACCGTTGTTTTTCATTCACAAATAAAACTGTTGAAACACAACATAAAATAGTTTTTTTTTCCTCTTGTATACATGCATGTATTTTAGTTCAATACACCGGACCGATTAACAATTGCTATGACTTATTTGTTCAGTACATTTGGTAATGATTGAATATAGTAGTAAAGCCATGAGTTTGGTATTAAATTTTTGGGCACCACTGAATAATAGTGCTTGTATTTGAATTAAAAAATAAAAAAAAATGTATTGTCTGCGTCGTACTTCTTTCATAAGCAACTCTTTCCTTGGAATATCGTTTAAATAGGAATGGTATCTTATGTGTGTGTGTGTGTGTGTTTTTGGATTATAAGTTCGCACTCCCTATACTCAAGCACAAAACAAAAACAAAAAGATCACCTGGCGCATATAAACTGAAATATTGCCGTGAATTGCCGTGATATGCAAACCCGCACCGTTGCCGTTGCCGTCGAGTGTGAAACGAGGCTTATAGTGAAAAAAGAGCAACGAAACTTGTAAACAAATTTCCGCATTTCTTTATCACATCTTCCAGACACAGCAGAGCTTTTTGCTATCGCATGTAACAATGCTTTGCTTAATATTGAAATTTAGAAAACTTAACACACAAATATTTTAAGAACGACTAATATTAATTTACTGTACTAATGGGAAGAAAGCTGCATAAACTCCCAAGGCGCTCGCCTACGTCGGCCCCGCCTTACGCCGCCTCTGTGTCATACTCCCCAACTTTAGCATCCATCTTTGCAACCTCTGATTTAAATCCTTGCATTGAGATTTTTCATGCAGCCACTTAAGTGGTTGGTGATCAGCTTGCAAATTAAGCTACACACCATATAAGTATAGGCGAAAATAATTTGTTGCCCAAACAATGGCCAAAAGTTATTTTTCAGTTGTGGAGGGAGTAATTTCTGTCATGACCGTTCAAGGTCCAACTGGCGTAACAAACGGGTTGATTATCTTGCTGTAGTACTGCACCAATTGCAAAATCCAGCGTCAGTAATTAGCTTGAAACACCTCTTCAAATCTGGGTACTTTAAAACTGGTTAGCATTCTTTTAATTTTTTCAAAGGAGGCAATATAAGTAGAATCCTTAGTATTAACTTTTCTGTCCTTTTTTAAAAATGAGATCATTGGTTGGGCCACCTTTTCATAATCCTTTATAAATTTCCTATAATATCCATTTGCCCCCAAAAAGGATTTTATCTGCTTTGCGTTCAGGCATAGAGGAAGCTTCAGCTCCTGAATGTTCTTTAACTTGTTTAGGTTTTCCGTGACACCTTCAGATGTCAATACGTGACCCAAGAATCTCAGTCTCTCTTGCACAAAAGTTGCACTTATCCAACTGAATTTTAAGGTTATGTTTTCTTAAAGCTTTGCAAATTTTCTTAAGGTTCTGTTTATGTTCCTCCAACGCAGTACTAAAGTCCAAAGACCATTGTATCATCATTAAATCTTCTATAATCAATTAAAAATCTCCATTCCTTTCTTCCAGATTTATCTGCTTTTTTTGGAACTATCCAAAGAGGATTATTGTGTGGTGAAAAGCTTGCCTTAATTACTCTCTGCTTTAACATGTCCCAAATTTGTCCCGTTATTTCCTGTTCATGTACCTGAGGATATCTGTATATCCTTGAGTGTAAACTGGCTTATTTGTTTTTGTAATAATTTCGTATTGAATACTTTCTGTTGCGGTTAATTCGCCACCATCACGATCAAATGAACTATCATATTTTTTTATTATTCCTAAAATAGCATTCCTTTCCTCTATAATCAAATTTTGCAAAAGTTTCCCAATTTCATACTTACTTAACTCATAAAATTCCAATTCACAGATTTCGTTCTCGTAATGTGGGCAAGCATTTATAAATTTAATTACTTTATTATTTATTGTAACGGTATTATCCTCCATATTTATTCTCGCTCCTAGAGGTTTTAATGGGGAAAATGAGGTTAATGGGTTTCATGAGCGAAATTGAAAAACGTGAATCTATTATACATTTAATTTTTTCCTTGTTAACTGTTAACAGTGCTATCGGTAAATGTTAAGACTATGTGCCATGTTAAAATTTACTTCTTCAGTGTGGTATACGAGTATCTCCATCCAATGCTCCACATGACTAGAGACCGTCCTGTATTCGACCCATATGTGTTGTTAGTCCGACTTGACTGTTTTCCAAAATTCCATGTTTGTCCAGACTTACGACTGCTATCAAACTGCCTCTGACCTTGTGGCTGTTGTGTGTTTGTATCATTTAGTAAAGGGTCAGGCAGTGGTTGTTGTTAATATTGCCCAAATGTTCGCTGTGTATTGTTACGTTGATTCATGTGTCTATAACTTTGACTCTGCTCCCACATCAACCTTTTACCTTCTAATATATCAAATGTCTCTCTAATGCTCTGCATTTCTCTTCATAAAACTGAATCTAAATTGGTACTAATATATGTAACAAATGTTCTGAAAACCACTTTCTCATTATTTTGTGGTGTAAATTCTGTTGGTTTTTGCACATCGTATTGATATTCCATATTTATTTTGGACAATACATCTCTTAATTTAATATAATATTCCCTTACATAACTTGTTTCCGAAAATATTCTCTGGTACAATGAATAGTAGGTTTCTTTATTTCAAAAATTATCCAGCAGAGCTGCCATGATAGTATCCCATAAAGGTTCGCCTTCCACCGTCTTCATAACGTCCACCGCTGGTCCTTGTATTTTATTTACGATTATTCTTCGGAACACATAGTTCAAGGCATCAGTATTGACCAATAGGGGAAGTAGGGTGTCCACATCTCTCACAAACGCCTTCACGCCGTGAACCTTTCCCTAAAGGTGGCTGCGACCCGGTGGTCGCGGCACCATGGCGTCTCTCATTTCAAAGTGAGGCATGTTTTGGGAGAGAGTTCCCTCTTTCATGTCTCACCAAGAAACGAGTGAAAAGCATGAGTGTACGTGTATCCGGGCCGTAGCCATATTTTTACTCAATGCGGCAAATTCGGCTGAGCACGCCAACGTGGCGAGTCGGCCGTCGAATTTCGTAAATCGACCAGTCTCTTCAGCATCGTGGCCGTGGACGCATACAATAATTCCAATCCAACAAAAATAAGCAACAACTACTAAATAACAAAAGCGTTCAGGTTTATGTTTAGCTTTATAATAAAATTGAAGTAAAATATAGTTGCAGTGCTGTTGCAAATCCCTTTAGATACATAATATATAAATTGTAGGATAAGAATAAGAAATATATACGGTAAATCAATCGTAAAACAAACAACAATCAACATGAAGTAACGGCTCTAGTCCCATCTCCTCGGAATTCATGGATACGCTGAGCATCCTTCATTAAGTTCTGGAGCGATGGTACAAAGCCATGGCTAAAATTTCTTCTATTCTACCCTCAGATGCTGTAGTGAAAATTTCCAGATTGTCGTCAATCTCACAATTATTTGCATATATCTAATAAGGGCTTTGCTGCACTTTTCTCTTATCTGTCTTTTCATTTTTGATTTGAATTTAATAGTTTAGTTATATAACTTTGCCACCGTTATACAAGAAATCTGCATTTAATTGTTATTCTCGTTCAATTTCTATTTCAAATGTGTCTTCAGACACTATTCCATTTTTACGATTACTTCACTTTTATATGCCCTTTTTCATAGAATAGAAGTTGACTTTCATAAATCCTCTTACACGCGTTAGAAGTTCACTTTCAAAATCTTCAGACTTTGAGGTTCTTATACTGGCGTCTTCAGACGAAGCTCCGCGACTGCGCCAATATCGGATAAATTAACATACCGTGTTGTCGGTGTGATAGTATATTTATTAATGCTCCGTTTTTTTCAGGTCACAATCAACTTAAGCTATTTTAAAATTTCTTACTTCTAGTTCTTACACATTCTTCCTTCCAATTATTATGGAGCGACATTGTTGCAATTATTATGGAGCGACATTGTTGCGCTGTTAGAAATCTACGTATAAATATGTTAATGGGTCGACTTGCAACAAAGTATGTTAAATTCTATAGCGAGTCAGCCGACGTAACTCACGCACCATGAGAGCCTCCACGAAAATAGGGAAAGGTTGGAACCAATTAAAGTGAGGCTTTTTAGGCAACATTTATTTAGAATGGGAACAGTCTTTAAAAGACTAATATCAGCCACTCACAGTGCTATGGCTAGGAGGCAACGCCTTAACCGAAAAATTCCGCGGAGATTCACTTGAAATTTCTAAGAAATATTTCAAGCAATGGTATGCATTTGAAATATTTACTCAGTGAAAAATATAAATTTGCCAAAACAGCCATCAGCCGACCTTTCTGACTAAAGGCAAAAGTCGCATGCCGCAATGCCCAAAGTTTTCGCCTGTCGCCAAGTTTGATTGGTCGTCTATTTGTCTGGACCCCAAAAACAATTGGCAGAGGAAATCTATGTCGTTCTACTGTCCTAAGCAAGTAGCCGTCTAATAAATAAAAGTTTTCAACATTAACTTAAATGTAGCTCAAGCGTTTATTGGTATGGATGCTGCGTGAAGTAAAAAAAAAAACAAACTAGAGGAAAGCGCTCGTATACCACTGAACTTATTGACGCCAGCTGGGCTGCTCGCTGCTGAGCAAAATATTTGTCTGTCTTTACAGCGGCAGTGCTTTGCCAAGGACTTGTTCTCTCTACCAAATGGAGCAACAATAGTCAAAAACAGTGACATTCGCAAGCTTTCGTTGTATTTGAACGTCTCTGGATTGTTGTGAATGTACCGCAGAATCGATGAAGCCACGTGTCTAAAGCACGCTGCCCTATGTGGATGTTCCGACACCACGTGGTGACCAGATTGATTGTAGGTCACATCTACTAAAAACGGCGCCATAAGTACGCCGCAATTGTGATGAATGAAGTTCACCACCGTTTTTGGGTACCTCAAATACATATTAAATTGGTTGAAAACCTATCAACTGACTGTTTTATTCTGAGTCTACGAAACGTTGTTAACCGCCTTTGTAAGCCAATGCAAATGCGGTGCGATAATGGCATAAATTAAGGAGGGGTCGAAAGCAGTTAAAAACACCAGCTGAGGCTACCAATTTTAACCTTGAATGGGTACTTAGCTGTCCTGGAAATCCGAGCTCAGGTGGGAGCTGCAAGTGCCTGATAAGAGTAGTCACACGCTTATTAGGATACACTCTTAGAGAATCCGCACCTAAGTTCGAGACGTTACACACCCTCCTCATTGGGGCAGAAAATGGGGACCTTTGACTGAAATCCAGTTAAAATCGGAGGAAACTTACCTATTCATGCTAAATCATTTTTTATATGGGTGCCCCAATTCTACGCAAACGCTGCACGACTTCGATGAAAGCTATTCCTTAATAATCAGTGGCTTGTCGCTCAAACCCAAAGAACCAAATCTGGGAGCAATGGGTGGTGGAGTATTCGCCTCAGTTATTACACCGTCCAAAGTGGTACACGAAGACGCACAATTTGTATCAATGACAATGGATCATATATGATCTAGGCCAAACACGCATCCAATGACAAATGGGGCGATTAATAGACGTCGTTCTAGCTAAAAATGGTCTAAACGCCAACAGGACAGTTCCGCTGGTCAGAATATAGACTCGACATTTTGTCATTAGAAATTTTCATAGCATTAGTGTCCTCGAAGTGACATAGAGGCATTAGTTAGAGAGAGAGAAAGCAGCTTAGAAGGGCATGGCAGAAGTTGAGGTCTCCACCAATTAAACAGCAGCTGGCCTCGTGTTCTCACAAATGAAGGAATGTTCTCGTGAATGACAAAAAACGCCTCTTTTCTCTGATTTTCATCTTGTTTAATTGTAAACTTTTAGTACGTGAGATAGTTTTCAACAAATTTATGGAATTATGGAGGCAGTAAAAATTTCAATTTGTATACGGGCCCCTACATTGTCGAAGGCTTCGGTTATGTTCAAGTTCACAGCAGAAAATTTTGGTTATTTGCAAAGGTAGACAAGAATGTGAGAGTTCTTTTAAAGAGCTCTTTATCTTTTTCCCGTTAAATAGATCATATGCTGGAAGATTTTTCAGATTAAGGTTTTTAGGAATGATATATAGTTTTTAGTTATAGTTTTTCTCTTTATTACTACGTAGCTGTTACATTCAATGGAGTTTATAACTAGTGTCTGGAATTGAATTGATTACGGATTCGGTTGAAACACATTTTTATGTGTGTTACATAACACAGCTTTCCTTAGCAAATGCTTCGATGTATCATTTGGCTTTGAATTTAAATAATTAAATTTCCGAAAAGTGTGGTTTTTTCTTATTTATTTGCAAGTAGATGAGGCCAGATGCTTTTTAGTATGCGGATGCCTCTACTTCTGCCAGGTCTTTAAGTGCAGTTTAAGCACATTTTATGAATGCAACTTAAGCTCATTTTATTTATTTATTATTTAAGCACTCTGCCGGAAGTGTTCTGTTTTGCTACTACTTTAAAGTAGTAAAACCCGATCGGACACGATAGCTGGGCTCTAAGCTACCGGAGGGGTTGGCAGGTCGCGGATAGCCGGAATATGTAGTAGCAGGTTAGTTGTGAACAAGTCTCTGACAAATAAGCAATCCCCGACGAGGAGCGGCAGGAATCTGAGGACGCGGTAAAGAAGCTGTGACAGTGGCGAGTTGACACCGCCTCTTTTGAAGCATGTGTCCCCTTCACTTTGCTCTCGCATTGTGAACTTAAAAATTCAAGAGCAACGGACGCAAAATGAGCGGTTTCACTGGTCAGCGTATGTTCTCCATATTAGTACCGCCTGTTTAAAACACGAGTGCCGGCCTTCGGGCCATCAGGATTGAATCCATTAAGATTCTGATTATGGTATACTGGAAAGGAAGCAGACGACACTGGGCTGGAGTAGTGGATACCTGTTACCTCTGTAGACGGAGTGAAATCTTGCTTCTTCCGTCCTTTTAAAACCTGGCAGGTCTCACAATATGTTCGAATATCGAAGCCACAGCGGTGTGCATGTAGGTTGGGCCTGAACACTGTTCCCCATAAGGGACAATGTCAACAATCGCATGGACACTCCCTGCATTTATAGATAACAATGGGACTTACGGAAACTACTTGCACGAGAGGAGACAGCGGCTGTGAGTTTGAGCCCATATTACATGGAGAAGCATACAAACTAAAAACATAAATAACGATAATAATAAGCATACGAGTATATATACCCCAACTACAGGCGTAGCGGAGGTCTTCAATAGAAGCTCTCTCATAAAAAAATTACCGCCACATAGCAAAGTATACGGCTTATCAGGTTTACAAAATGAAAATGGTGTAACATGCGTTACCCAAAGTACACACACTGGCATAATTGGGACATCAATATCTCACTACACGGGCTCCCCTAGCACTACATATTGTAGCCAACAGAAGGTGTGCAAAATGAAAACAGTGAATAAAGCGGACGAAAAACTACCAGGCGCCCTGCCTATATCCACTCTGGGTACTGGAGCAGCAAAGGAACGAACAGAAGTTGCGGTAACACCCCTCAATGTCCAAATAACAGCTCTAAGGAAGGCCATAAACGATTTACTGCAGTTTTGCAAGGTTAAGCCAAATGTGCATAATGAGGTAAAACGACTAGCAACGGCTATGAAGGGAAAACATGTCGAGATCGAGATGCAATTAAAGAGCATGCGTACCATTAAAAACACCCCACAGGTGAGCATGATTACAGTTGGAGTACAAACGGGATCTGCGAAAAAGCAAGGGCCAACGCCAGTCCGACAGGTAAAATAAAAACGAACTGTGAAACAGCAATGGGATCCGTGAAATGGGTGCGAACAAACAACGATCCTTCCGCGACGCTGGAAATTCCACCTGCGCATGTCACCTGTCTCAAGGCACCAGTCCGGAAAGAGGTTGTCACGCTGGCACAATGCCCCCAAACATGAGATGATGTCCCAAAATCGCAAGAGAACGGTTTACAAAGATGGAAAAAACCAAGGAAAATGCAACCAAACTCTAAAACCAACGAGATAAAGCTTAGACCTGATGCCATCATAATTACGGCAGCGGTTAAATCCAGTAGTTTGTTTAAAGAACTAGGGGCAGATGCTAGGCGCATATATCAGGGTAACAAAGGATACCTGTTAATCAAGCTTAAGAGTGTTCCTGAAAACAAAATGGCAAAATATAAGGCGGCGGTGGAGGAAGTTCTCAGAGATGCAGCAAAAGTAGTGGCAAAAACGCACACCTTCAGAATACAATGTAGAGATGTGGACATGATCACAACCCCCTAGAAGATTTGCGAGGCCTTGAAGGAAAAGGGCCCAGGATGTCCTGAACCAAACTATGTTCGACCAAAAATTATACTTTGGGCTACTGTGTGAACAACATCGAAATTTGAATTTTCGCAACTGGGTACAGGATGCCTACGGTAAAGCTGCTATATTGGCACTTAACGATTCCGCAATTCAGCAGAAGATGACAATGGCGGAAAATGGTTTCACATGGGCGAAAATAAAAAACGTGTACTTTTTTCGTGCTATGCTGCCTCAGTACTCTAGATAACTTAGAGCTGATGACGTTTGTGACAGAAGCACGAAGTAAAAGGCTGGTCGTAGAAGCAAGAGATTTCAATGCCTGATCCACAGCAAGGGGAATTACACGCATAGATCAGCGAGGAAGAATTCTACTGGAATGCCTAGCTCCATTATCGCTAGACCTTTTAAACACGGTAGTAAAAATACATTCGAAACAGGCAGGAGGGGTTCTGAGATAGACCTCACCTTAGCCCACAAAGATATAACTCGCAACGCACAGTGGCAAGTCAGCAGCATATACACATACAGTGATCACCGGGCTATTGAAATTTATATAACTGCGTAGAAAAAACAACGAAATCGAAAAGTGCAAACCAAACGGTTGAAATGGCAGGTTTTTGACATGGAAGCATTTTATGCCGCCTGGAAAGATGAGGAAATCCCCCTGAACATGGCAGAAAGATGGCAGTCTGCATAACGGACAAACTCAGCATTGCCTGTGACGTGGCAATCACAAGAGTATCTAACAGAATTGTGGGGAAACCAGCCTAATGGCGGAATGACGAAATCCCAAATGCGAGGAAAAGATGTAAAGCGCAGAAGGGCAAAACGAGCTCGCAATATTCCCATTTGGGAAACGCTGCATCAAGTTCATAAGTGCAAATAAAACGGTCGTGTAACTAAACGGACGTGTAATCACACGAGCTCCGCCCTTGTGACATTTATCGTTGTTTAAAACCAAATAACTAATTTTACAAAACCCGCGAAAGAGACGCTAAACGAAAGTGCAATGTTCAAGAAAGTGTCTAGTTCTGTTTAATTAATCTAAATACTTATAATAACTAATTTGAAATTTATTAAAAGTGTTAAATAAACAATCAAACAAACAAAGGAACAATTATATACATATATGAGTTAAAAATTGAAAGAGACAACAAATAAAATAATCCCGGTTGTGTGTGGTGTTGCCACAGTGGACTCTGTCCATAATAAGTGATTAGAGTTACCACACCAAAATTTTGTTTTTCGTGATATTTTACATACATACATAAATAAGATTAAAATATAGGAAAAATAATTATCAATAAAATTTTTAAAAAACTAATAAACAAAGTATAGTCGGTAATAGCCATGAGTGTGCAGCGCTCTCCCCCGTGGGAGAGAACGAGATCTATGAGCGAGTCACTCCACTCTACGTGGAGTGCACATGGCAAACCTCCAAGAATGGCCTGCTCCAGTATAGCAGTGGATTGTGCGACAACTACAACAAATTCGTCAGCAACAACAACATCTGCCTTCTCTACGTACGGTACAACAACTACATTCTCGACTACAACTACGACATCAACATGTTCTTTTGCCTGTGTGCAAATTCAACCAAAAGGCGTGCAGGTAAGTCAACTGCAATCGCTACCAAAGAGAGCACGAACCTCACCCACAACAGATAAAGCGAAAAGAACGCCCAACACTAACAAAAAGCAAAAAATTGCAAAAAACCCAAGCCAAAGTAAGTTATCAAACTACTGGTTGAGCGATACTACTTCAGAAAGAAAAAACAGATTTGCTGCTTTGACCGTTGATGATGACGAACTTGCTGAACCCTCGCACATTGGACAAGTTGATCAAAATGAGTCCGAAAAAGAAAAAACAACTAGTCCGAAAAAAAAAGTTTAAACAAACCACCCCCTATATACGTACAAGGCGTAGAATTCATAAAGACGTTAAAAAATGCGCTTACCACTGTTGCAGACAGTAACTTCATATTTAAAATATTAACAAACAATGAAGTACGAGTTCAATCGAATGACTCGGAAACATACAAAAAAATATTCCAAATGCTTAAGCAAAAAGGTACGAAGCTGTACACATTTAAACCCAAAAATGAAAGAGGTTTCAACGAAATTCTTTGCAATATGCACCCCTCCGCAGACCAAGAAGAAATTAGAAATGAGCTTGGTGAAAACGGTCACAAAGTTTTAAACATAACTAACATAACTCAACGGACAACAAAATAAACTGCTACCACTGTTTAGCATAGAACTGGAAGCAAATACTAACAATAAAGATATTTATAGCATTAACAAATTAATGCATTGCATAGTAGTTTTTGAGTCACCTCATCATAAAAGAGAAGTTGCGCAATGCACTAACTGCCAAAAATACGGACATACAAAAAACTACTGTATAAGGGATCCAGTATGTGTGAAATGCGCTGGAAAGCATCTAACAAGTGAATGTAAAAAAAAATAACCAACGCTGCTGAAATTAAATGTGCCCTATGTGGCGGAAATCATACTGCAAACTACAAAGGCTGTGAAATACACAAAGCCATAAAAATTCAAAGGTTTCCATCTTTACGCAGAGAGGATCCATTATTACTTCAGACAAAAAATATGGATGGATCAGTAGGCAGGCGTACGCTATGCTGAAATTGTAGGGTCATCAAATCCAAATAAAACTGAAGAAAATACAAAAAATTCAACGATAGTGATATTAATGAACTTAAAGACATGGTGAAATCCTTAATCACTCAAATGAATAATATGATGAATATCATTACAATTACAACAAGCTTAAATGCACGAAAATAATAGTTTAATAATTGTGGCCTGGAATGGAAATGGCCTAACAAAACATTAACTTGAGTTGAAGCAATTTTTGTCTGAAAAGAAAATTGATATAGCTCTAGTTTCAGAAACACACTTCACGAACAAAAGCTATTTAGTATTTCCTGGATATAAAATTTATGTGACAAATCATCCTGATGGTAAATATCGTGGTGGGACAGCTATCATAATATATTCACTATTAAAACATACTGAACGGCAACCACATGCAACACCTCATATTCAATCCACTACTGTGCAAATTGAGGATACAAGTGGGACAATACTCATTTCCTCAGTTTACTGTGCCCCCAGACACCTAATAACGACGGATCAATATGATGACTACATAAAGACGTCTGGCGTAAGATTCATTGCAGCTGGAGATCTGAATGCAAAACACACTGACGGGGGATCTAGGCTAACCAATAAAAAAGGACGAAATCTAATTAATGCTACAAACAAAAATAACTGCAGATTTTTAGGCTCAGGTGAACCCACATACTGGCCAACAGATAGGAAAAAGATACCAGATCTAATCGACTTCAGCAAACCAAAAAACATAAAGTGTAACCAATTAAAAATTAAAGCTTTTTTTGAACTTTCTTCAGACCACTCTCCGATAGTACTTGACGACACAACTGACATCAAACCCATAGAACCAATATCTAAGATTTTTAACCACAAAACAAACTGGAATGAGTATAGACAGCATATTGAAAATCAACTGAGAATGTCTATCACACTGAAAACACAATTAGACATTGAACGTGCCATTATTCACTTCAACGATGTGGTCCTAGACGCAGGAATCAAATCAAGCCAACAGCATAAATTTAGAAGAAATAAACCTACAACGGATATTTTCATCAGAAAGCAAATTATTGAGAAGAGAAAGGTGAGAAAGAGGTGGCAGTTAACTAGATCGCCTGAGGATAAACACAATTTAAATATAGCCTGCAAAAAACTCAAGAAAATATTAACTAAAAGACAAAATATAGAAGATGAAATTACCTAAAAAACTTGACGCCTACCCAGGATACGAACTACTCATTGTGGAAATGCACAAAGAAATTAAAAACTCAGATAAGGTAACAGCCGCCACTACGGAAAGATGACAACTCATGGGCTACTATCAATGAAGAAAAAGCAACTAAATACTTTGAAAAAGTCCTATCAAATGACGAAGATAAATATATTGAAACACAAAATGACTTAAATATAGACATTACAACCAAAATTAAGAAAACAAACACAACAGAAATAATTAATTGCACTAAAAAACGAATAATCCACAAAAAAGCACCAGGATACGATATGTTGACAGGATAAGCTCTCGCTGACCTACCTACTATAGGTTATAACTACTTAAGGAATGTTATCAACTCCATGTTCCGACTACAATTTTTTCCCAAAGTATGGAAAGTTGCTGAAATTATTGCACTACCGAAGCAGGGAAAAGATGCTACAACTGCTTCGTCATGTAGACCAATTAGCC
Organism: Clusia tigrina; assembly: GCA_920105625.2. Classification (NCBI taxonomy): domain Eukaryota; kingdom Metazoa; phylum Arthropoda; class Insecta; order Diptera; family Clusiidae; genus Clusia; species Clusia tigrina. Next base: position 142,908,145 of record OV050030.1, on the reverse strand, counting down.
TACTTCCCATAATCTCTAAAGTTGCTGAAAAAATATTACATGACAGACTTAGCCAGATCCTTGACAATAAAAACATTATACCAAATTATCAATTCGGCTTCAGAAAACGACATTCAACAATTCAACAGATACACCGTATAACAAACAAAATTGAAACAGACATAGAATATAAGCGGTACTGCGTTGCTGTATTCTTAGACGTTGCAAAAGCATTTGACAAAGTATGGCATAAAGGACTGCTGCATAAACTGAAGACGATGCTGCCACTTGACTACTATTTGATTGTTGAAAGTTTTCTTAGTGATCGTTACGTCAAATATAATGAAGAGTGTTCGTCTATTCATCTTACAACAGCTGGAGTTCCTCAAGGGAGTGTTTTAGGACCACTGCTATATGTCATATTTACCTCAGATATACCATTTCCAAAAGAACTGAATACCACAATTGCTACCTTTGGTGACGACACAATCCTCTTAGCATCTGACAAAAATCTAAATACTGCGACTGCAAATCTGCAGATATACACAGAGAATGTTAAGGAATGGTTTGATAAATGGTGCTTGAAAATTAATGAAGATAAGACTATACAAATAATTTTTACAACTAAAACAAAATTTAACCCAATACCTATTAAAATAAACAATAAAGATATAAAAATAGGGAATACAACTAAATACCTTGGTATACACATGGACTCAAAGCTAAATTGGCACTAGCACATCAAATAAAACTCGAAACAAATAAAATAAAAATTTAGGCAACTATATTGGTTAATGGGTAAGCAATCTAAACTCACAATTAACAACAAGTAGCTGCTATACAAGTGTAGTATAAAGCCAATTTGGATGTACGGACTCCAAGTATGGGGAACGGCAAAGCGGTCACACATAGAAAAAATTCAAAGACAGCAATCTAGAATATTAAGAGTTGCCATAAAGTCTGGCTGGTACAAAACAAATGACCGCAAACTAAATGTGACAAGAATTGACGAAGAAATAAGAAAGATATCCACAAAAAACTACGATACACTGCATGGGCATAATAACGAAGAAATAAACGAGTTGCTACATCTAGAAGAAACCACCATGCGCCGTTTAAAGAGAACTCGACCAAACGACCTACTGAACTAGGAAATCCAGACTACACATATTAGCAATAGTACTATAAATGTAAATGTAAATAATTATCATAAATATAATTTTGATCAATAAATTGTTATAATATAATTATAGTGAACTTAATGTAAATAATTTTTGTTGTATCACTTCTTGGCACTGGCCAAAATGTGTTTTTAATATTAATTTCCAAACAAATTGCCAAATCATGTACTAGGTGTCAATATAAATGGTGACAGATGTTTGAAATAATGGCAAATAAAAAACAAAAAAAAAAGTGCATAAAGAGTGTATTGAAGTACTGAAAGTAGCCTTTAAAAACAGAAAAAAGTATATTTTAAGGAGCTCTACGATAGTTCTCGGTCCAAGTGGTAACTCATATACGCTGGGTAAAATCTTCGAGAGAATTATCTGCGATAGACTGCAAGAATTACTTGAAAAGCTAGGAGGATTGGCCGCAACTCAATTTGGATTTCGGAGATTGCGATCCACCGTAGATCCAGTCCAAGCAGTGATGGATATTGCAAGAGAAGCTCTCAGCGGGAAGAGATGGGTAAATGGAAGCAAAAAATACTGCGGAGGAATTACATTAGATGTGAAGAAAGCCTTCAATTCGGCGATTTGGCCCTTAATCATAAGCGCACTCCAGAAATTCGCTGTCCCATAGTACTTGTTGCGAATTTTAGCTAGTTATTTTGACAACCGAGTACTACTGTACGATACGGACGAAGGTGCAGAGCAATATAAGATCACGGGGGGAGTACCTCATGGTTCTATGCTCGGCCCTACATTATGGAATGGTATGTACAAGGACATACTCCAACTGGATCTAATCCAACTGAAGATACTATGGTGGTAGGCTATGCGGACGACATTGCTGTGGTAGCAGTAGCAAAACAGCTGGATATGCTCCAAACGCTATGCAATGATGCGATCGTCAGAATAAGAAGCTGGCTTGATGACTCAAAACTGGAGTTGGCGGCCCAGAAAACAGAGGTGGTCCTGCTGAGCTCCAGAGAGCAAATAACAATAATGGTGGGCGAACACAAAATTACATCGCAGCTATATTTTCGGTACTTGGGAGTGATCATATAAGATAAACTCACCTTCAAGGAACACCTTAGGACAGTATGCGAAAAAGCTGCTCGCGTCAACGGTGCGCTGACAAAGATGATGCCAAACTTGGGAGGGCCCAGATCAAGTTGAAGGCAGCTCCTATAGAGGGTGACAAGCTCGATCATCCTATATGCGGCTCCAATTTGGGCAGAAGTCGCGCGTACAGAGAGTATCTCAAAATGAATCCGATCTGTACACAGGCTCACCGCGTTAAGGGTTGCTAGCGCCTTTCGGACAGTTTCGGATGAAGCCATTTGTGAGTTTTCAAGTAATCTACCATACTTACATATGAAATGCAGGATTTGTATAGGAGAGCGGCAAGACCAACGACTGCAGATAGGGTACTCGCGCACACACGGGGAACTTCTATTCCTGCACAAATACAAATACTATGATGACCCGCTTTATCCAAGTTACCAGTTGTTCATCCAGCAAAATTACAACAATCACGGGATATATTTACCCCCTGGATTGTGGCTACAATTAGAAGTTGTCTTAACCTAGCCTGTTTTCCGCTAAGATGGAGGTTTCCTTCATACCCACAGGGGGAAGGTCCTCACATGTAATCCTAAAGACTTCAGACAAATCAGTCTCACGTCTTTCCTCCTAAAAACATTTGAGAGGTTGCTGGATGCACACTTACGGGAAGTTACAGAAACGCCGTTATACTCATTGGTATTGTGGATTTTTCAATGGCGGCTTTTAATAATATTACGGCGAATGGTATTGCGGGAGTGTTAGAGGCTCTGGGCGTTGATCCTATTGTGGTTGCACTGATTTAGACTATACTCGTCAGAAGAGAGGTAAGTGTCAGCTAAGTAACCTGCAATTTAAACAGACAAGTGTGCACAGGTAATCCTGAAGAAGGAGTTCTCTCTCCCCTGCTCTGGAATTTGTCCATAAATACCTTACTGCTAGCCCTAGAGAAATTTATGTCATCGCCTATGCTGACGATTTGGTAATTGTTACTAGAGGGAAGTATCCAAACACTTTTATGTAAATTTTTACGCCCTAAGATGGCCACGTTTACTTGTTGAACATAAACAAGAGGACTAGGAATAAACCCCGATAAAATGGAATTAATGCTCTTTTCTAATTAATCCTACGATCTCTCCGCTAAAACAAAGGTGTGGAAATTCCGATGAAGGAGACAGTCAAATATTTGGGACTAATACAAGACAGGCTCCAAGGAACTGCTTTTCTGTGTATTTCCGGTGCTTTAAGGACCACCCCAACTAAAGCAACCTACCTACATTAGATCTGGTAGGGAAACAAGTGGACGCCGCATCAGCGCTAAGACTGAAATGCACTACGTTATGGAATGATCGCCAGATTGGGCACTCGGCTATCGTGCATACCTGGATTAGTTTTATCCAACACATTGACCACTATATATCTAATCTGAAATTTGATAGGCACTTACAGACACATATTGCGTTTAGAAGAGAGTGGCAACACTCATGCCATGGAGAAGAGGGGAACTGAATTTCTCCACCGACGAATCCAAACTTGACGATGGAGTCGGCTTTGGAGTTTTCTGAAAAGAGCTGGGACTGGCGCTTTCCTTCCGCCTCCCCGACCACTGCAGTGTTTATCAAGCGGAGGTCCTAGCCATAGAGGAGCTAGCCGTCTACTTAAGTAGACACGCCGTAACAAAAACTTGAAAAATATTTACTCGGTTAGCCAGGCGGCCATCAAGCCAATGAATTCGGTGGCAATGCAATCAGAGGCTGCTCAGGGCCACCTGGCAGCGCTAAATTATATCAGCACCGTTTTGAGGGTACGCCTAAAATAGGTTCTGGGACATAGGGCTATTGAGGGCAACTTTAGGGCTGATGAGCTAAGATCCTTTGAGTACGGACAGATGCGAGCCTGGAATATCAGATGCTACATGTTAATTGATGTTAAAGGATAGCGTCGTCTGTGAGGCCAATGGGTCTTGGGCACACGAGGGTACTTGCTTAGCGACTAGGCTAATATGGCGCCAGCTTGATAGAAGGAAATCCAGAGACTTGCTTGCCCTATCGAGAGAAGATATCTCTAAGGTCGTGGCTTGTATAATCGGTCATTAGCTGTTCTGCAGGTATGTGCTTAGGGTAGGAGTATTCTCTCATGAATTCAGCAGAAGCTGTGGCGATGAGAAGGAAGAGGAAACTGTGGAATATCCCTTCTGTAGGTGCCCGGCTCTAGCCAGAAGCAGAGCGGGCTCTATAGGCAAATTCGCTTTTAGCTCTCTTATGTAAGAGGTCCGGCACGAATGTCCAAGAAATCCTGCGCTTTATTAGGGCTTCAAAATAGTTTGACGGGCAAAGTAGAGGTGCGTTATTACGCGATAGGAGTGAGTGGGGTTGAAGACCGGCTGCTACGATAACCAAAGCTAATCTAACCAGGAAAATATTTTCTTTGTTCAACTGTCCTTTGTGTGGGAGTACTATGCCGGTATACATGTTCAATGTGCTGTGTGAACCGAAGCACCCCATCTTACAATTTTTCAATGCTCAGAATGCGTATAATATGTATAAGCGATCTTCGAGTTCCGATTGGAAATACTTAGTAGTAACCTGAAAGAATTTTGATTTAGAGCTGGATTTTCAGAGATTACTAACAGTACATTCGAATGGTCAGAGCTTAAATCAGCATTTTCGGCATTGGTGAAAAGGTTCACAGGCATCTTTTTCAATATTCAAAACTCAATCAAATAATGGAATATTGGAACATGTGGGCTTCCCGGTTTATATTGCGTCGCTTCATGTGTACTGTATGGCATAATACATTTTTGTGTTTCTTGTATTTCGCATTGAAATCACCATATATAATATAGCAACCTTTTTACGGCCAAATGAAGTGTGAAGGTGAAATTCGGCCACTGGCAAATTTCACCCACACAAAATCTTGTTTATTCAAAAAGAATGAATCAAAGTAGGCGATTCAGATTTTGAGCCGTTTGTTTATTTCTTTTGTATGAAACCAATTCTCAGTCACATTAAACTTTCACTGGGTTAAATAGTGATTGAGAATCTTTCACGAAGCAGAGTAAAGCAGAGTAAGGAACAAGGCAGAGTGAGAAACAAGGCAGATTAAGAAACAAAGCAGAGCAACAAACAAAGTAGAGTAACAAACAAAGTAGAGTAACAAGGAAAGGAGAGTAAAAAAGTCTAAAGGATCTATGCAAGTTGGACTAAACCAGAGAACTACTGTGAACCAGGAAGTTTTTATTTAGTTGACGCACCCTGGAATGGCTGAGTTTCACCCCGGCCCCGAAAAGTTTCATGACAGATGACAAGTAGTGCTCGAATTTTAATTGTTGTCTTGGCGTACTATTAAATACCTACATTGCAAATTTATTCTTATGCACAGGGAACACCCACTTATTATGCACGTTTCGTTATTCCATAGAAACATATATTAGACATGCATTGACAACAACAATTTATATACTAATTCAAAAATCCTAACCATCAGACTCAGCCACATTAATATAGTCAATACTCATCAAATTTAAGTAACTTTATCACTATTTTGGCCTAGCAGGTTCTCCAGCTTCATAGGATGAATACATCTCGACTTAAAAGGCCACTTTTTTAAAAAAATAGTTTCTTTATATTAATATTTTTATATGCTCTAAGCACTGGCGCGGAGCATCAATTTATTTATTAGTTGTAAGCTTTGTAATATTATTGTTGGTTTCGATTCAAAAGATGCTATAAATAAATCCATGTTGAATTAAAAAAAAAAAAAAAGGTTCTCCAGACAGAATTATCTTTGGTAAATCCTTTTATCGGAACTTTTATTATTGGTTCTTCGATGGCTGATTCGAGAAATTCTACGGCAATTTTCGGTCGGGTACCTTGAATTGATTATATTAGTAGCAGGTGTGGCCTTTATCTGAGCGACAACATTTCCTGTAAATGGCTTTGTATCAATCAATCAATATATCTACTAATATAAAATATCGTCCAGAAATATTGTGTTGGTCGAAAGTTACAATAATATGTCAATAGTGGCCAATTTGTATTCATATATCATCAATGGGAGCATAGGTAGGGTAATTGTTTTTAGGTGGGGGTCCCTAAAGTTCATTATATGGGAGGGAGGCATATCCTTCGTCTGATAGACCCCAATTTTTGTATGTGGTTTGGTAGGGTCCATACTCGTATACATACTAAAGTAATTCCGTCCTCAAATATTGTGTAGGTCCTAGTTATAAGAATATGTCAATAGTGGGCCTAGCTGCAAAAACCACACGACCATTTTTGTGTGTTTAGAGTTAACACTGGCAACCTTCCTGTGAAATTTCGTTGACAAATATTTAATTGGAACCTAGTACTGATTTTTGGTTAATTGTGAGCATGGCAGTAGTATTATGATCTCCATATTCTGCACACACAATATTTTCAACCCCATGTATATTTCTGCCAATTTTTATTCGGATGCCATCAATACGAGCATAGGTAGGCTAATTGTAATTTTAGACCCGAAAGTTCGTTATATCAAAATCTTTTTCCTGACCAACTTTTTTTACTGCCTATAGTTTTATAATGTCCACATGTTCCTTCCCGTAAAATTTCGTCCATAAATCTGTACCAGATCTTAAGTTGTGAAAATTTGTTAAAAGTGGGCATGGCAGTTAGTATATACCGCCCTCTTTTGGCATGGTGTTTAGTAGGACTCACATCTCCATAACTGGCAAATTGCGTCAATATTCCATAAATTGGACTAAAGTGATACTCATTTTAAAAAAGGTGAGAAAAGTTCCTTATATGGGAGTTTGGCGTGGTCTTTGTGCAAATTGGCCAATATAGAATTCTGGTTCTGTATCTTTGTCCAGACTATACTTTTGCAAAATTTCATAAATAAAGCTCTATCGGAGTAGACAAAAGTGGCCACAGACGGACAGCCGGATAGACAGACGGAGAAAGTAAAAATGGCTTAGAAAGTGATTCTGATCATTATTATGAAAGTGTTTATCAATTACATTATTTTATTATTGCATAATAGTTGCTGTAATGTGTTATTTTAATTGTGTCTTATTGTTATAATTACATTGTAGGGTTTTTAATTATATTGTTAAATTACGTTGTAGGGTGTTAATGATATTGTTAAATTACATTGCGGGGTTTTTGTAACTGTAATGTAATGTAATGTATTTTCTTACGTGTACCATTATAACCTATTAGTAAATTACTTAGTAACTTATCTAGGATCTTATAAGGTCCTTTGTATGGATTAGTATTGTTTTTTCTATTTTATACTTTTAATAAAACTAAGAATCCTATTTCTACTTTAAGTGTTCTGTTATTATTTTTAAATCAGTTAGTACACGTTTTTGTTTTTCTTCAATGAGCATTTCTTTTGCCTTTCAATTGGCATATCTTAATCTTGCTTTCAATTCATTTGCATAATTTTCAAAGCTATATATTTAGTTTTGTTATGTTGTCATTGAGTAGACATGGGAGAGTCAAACTTGATTATGGTACATTTTTGCTGATTCCTCTGTTGATGTGATTTGTGTGTCTGAAACTTGGTTTGGGGGTGGAGCTAGTGACCTATATTTCAATATACCCACTTACAAGCTTTTTAGGAATGATAGAGTCGCCCGAAAAGGAGGTGTTGCTATTTTTGTTAAAACTTTTCTAAATGTAAAAATCGTAAATAGGCCTGATGGCACCGCAGTTGAATTCTTAAATCTGGAAATATCTGACAATAATTCTAAAGTCATGGTTTCATGTGTGTAGAACCCTAATAAATGTCACAGTGTTGAGCCGTTTTTCTCTGATTTGTCTTTGCGTTTAATTGACTATGACTACTATATTGTGTGTGGTGATTTTAATGTAAATCTGCTCTCTGCTGATGCTGTTTCGTATAAAGTTCGTGACCTTGTTAGTGCGTCTGGCCTCTGTGTTGTGGACTCAATCATACGTACTAGATTTGCAAATAATGCTGGTCCTAGCTTACTTGACCTCTTTATTATATCTGACATATCAATGCTACTTATCTTTGATCAGCTCACTTTTATTTCTGATCATGACTTGATATTCTGTACATGAAAATATATGTCGTAAAATTATTACTACCTCTATCTCGTAACGTGATTATAAGTCCATTGAATTGACTTCTTTGCTTAGGGAGCTTTCCCAACTAAGATGGGATGACTGCTGATTTTCTAGCGGCATTGATCAGAAGTTGAATGGTTTCGTGAGTCGGATCTGTGATGTTTTCAACACATATGTCCTGATTCGCGCTATTCAAGTAAAAAATAATGCATGTCCTTGGTTTTACGCGATAGTAAAGCAGCATCTTAAGAAAAGGAACAGGTTGCAGGTTAGATGGAGAAAATTTCCAACCGATTAGAATTAGGATTCTTACAGGCTGGCTCGTAATGAGGCTGTAGCTGCTGTGAGGCTAGCAAAGAAAAATTATTTCTCCTCTATGCCTGATGCATGTCTCCCATCTAAGGAATTATGGAAGAATTTTAAACGGTTTGGTGTTCATGGCAAGGATAGTACTGATTGTGTAGTTGAACCGAATGAATTAAATAATCATTTCCTGAATGGATTTCCCCCTGAGAATTCTAGTGAGTGTGAGCTGTCTGTTGTTGACGGACTTGTCTGTTTGAGTTTCATGCAGTTGGTGAGTGTGATGTACACAGAGGGATTATGTGGATAAAATCTAACGCTGTAGGTCCTGATGGAGTCTTTATTAGGTTTATAAAATTAATTATTCCATTTGTCTTGAGTCCATTAACTCACATTATAAATCACTGCTTTACCACATCGTGCTTCCCAAGTCTATGGAAATTAGCGACTGTTGTGCCGGTTGCAAAAAAGGCATCTGCCGCTGCTCCTGGTGATTTTCGGCCCATTAGTTTGCTCTCATGTTTTTCTAAGGTGTGTGAGTCGCTTATGGCTGATCAGATATCTCGACACCTGAATGAGTTTAAGCTGCTGTCACCAGTACAGTCTGGTTTTCGTAAGGGACATAGCTTCTCGACTGTTATGCTGAAAGTTGTTGATGATATTCAGATATCATTTGATGATGACCAAGTAACTCTGCTCTGTTTATTGGACTTTTCCAAGGCTTTCGATAGTGTCAACCATAGACTATTATATTTTAAGTTAAAGACTTATTTTGGTTTTTCTGGCAATGCCTTGATGCTTATGACGAGCAATTTGAGTGGTAGATCTCAGCGAGTGAAGATTGGTGATATCTTCTCTGATTGCAGGCCAATGTTTTCTGGGGTTGCACAGGGTTCAATTCTTGGACCACTGCTTTTCAGTATGTTCATCAACGACATTTTTTCACTTGATTGTAATGGAGTGATGCATGCTTATGCCAATGACATTTAGTTATATCTGTCACGCAGAGTAGGCCTTATGTGTGATCTGGTTTGTAGACTTAATGAGGTCCTTGATCTTCTTAGTGGTTGGGCTCGTAGCAATGATCTGTGTCTAAATCCGGCGAAATCTTTTGTTCTGTCTATTCACAAAGACAATATACTTTTTACTGAGATCCCTCCGATGTTTATTGCTGGTTGCCGCCTTACACTTGTTAACAAGACTGATGTGCTTGGGTTTCATTTAAACACGTCATTGACTTGCTCGGATCATATCAACCATGTGGTTTGCAGAATGTATATGACTCTGCGCTGTTTGAGGATGTCTGCTCGATTTACTCCCGTTAAAACTAGGCGCAGGTTGGTTGTGCAATTGCTTGTGCCTATTATAACCTACTCTGAGGTGGTGTATAGTGCTTTGGACTCTCGGTCTTTACATAAGCTGCGAGTGGCATGCAATATTGCTACTCGTTATGTGTATGGCTTGCGCAAATTTGACCATATCTCATCTTGGAGTAAAATGGTTCTGGGTTGCGATGTTGAGAGCTATTTAAAGGCAAGAAATTGTATATTTATGCATAAATTAATATACTCTAAGTATCCAATTTACCTTTATGACAAGTTGCGCTTCAGCCTGTCGAATCATTGCAATAATCTCATTATGCCGAGCTTTACGTCCCGAAACTCGGCTAGTATGATTTTCGTTGGCACCACTAGACTATGGAACTCTTTACCTAATAATTTAAAAAATATTGTGAGTCACAACAATTTCAAGCATCTTATTTATCTTTATTTTCGTAGTAACACTTGACGCTTTATTTCTTCTATTTTCCTTCCTAGTTCTACTACCCTCTTTCTTTTTTATTTTTTTATTTTTTATCTGTTTTTTTTATTATATATTTTTTTTTGTTTTTTGTTATATTTGTTTGTTGTTTTCTAATGATTAATTTTAGCTTTAAGTTTTTAATTTAAGATACAATTGTGGCTAAGTTCAATGTACACCATAAGTTTTCATAAGTTCTTGTATGATTAAAATAAATTAAATTAAATTATTCAAATATGTAGCGTTGTATTAAATGCGAAAGTGAAATAAGGAATCCACTTATCCCATTCGTCATCAGTCGTCGATGTCAGAAGGAATTCGTTTAGAAATCTGTGGTTGTTTTCTAGTGAGCCTATTGTTTGGTGGTGGTATCGAAAATTTTTGTTGTATGTTGAGTAATGTGCATATGCTTGACATTAGCTCGTTTATATATTCTGTCTCTTTGTCAGATTTCAATACTTTCAAATGTCCGTATTTGAGAATGAATTGTGCAACTAGTGACTTAGCTGTTGTGTGTGCATCTTTTGTTATCATTGGGTGTGCGATTACAAATTTTGTCAGCTCGCACTGCATGGTCAGTATGTAGCGGCATTCGTTTGAAAATTTTAGTGGACCTCCGATGGATATTATGTCTGTTGTTGTAAGTGGTTCTTTAAATTTCTCTTTTCCATATCGCTTGAATATTTCATCATGATTTGCTATGGCCAATTCTTTTATATTTTCTTTCTTAGTTTTGGATATCAATTTCCTCAGAATCGAGTCTAGTCTCGTCGAGATATTATTGATTCCTGCATGCTTTAAATTTTCATTTGTATTCTTAATTTTAGGACGAAGGTTCTTCAGTGTCGAATCTTGATTCGCCTATATGCACAGTATTATTTTCAATATAAATATTAATTTTTTTTAAATCGTTGATTTTTATTGTCGACATTGAATTTATATTTTTTAATATTCTTGACGTCATTTAAAGATGTACATTTCCATATTTGAAGGCGATCAGTCTTCTGATATATACAATTTCTCAATTTCTTATTTTCATTTTTTTTGCTTCATTATTTTTGTTTCTTTATTTACCATGTTTTTTAAAGCCTCTTGAAATTAGTATATTCGAGTCAATTTGTATTCTCAATAGTGCATCCACGTTTGTTTTCATCTTATTTTTCTTGTCAACTATGTCGAAATCTTAGTCGCTGAGATCTAATCTAATTCTAGTCATTTTAGATGAAAGGCTTTTATGGGAAAATAGTGATATTAGTGGTCGATGGTCAGTTACTACTGTAAACTTCCACCCTGTAGGTAGGTAGGTAGGTAGGAGTGGCCGCCCAGTTTGCCAAAAGCACACTTGAGCACACATAATGGCCCATTGTGATACCACGGTGTGGCGCCGTTCAAGCACTGACTAAAAAAGTTCCCATACTTGGGATGGTGATAGGCAGTGCAAGGACAGCGCCTGGAAAGGCACGACTCCCCCGTCATGTTTCAGGAAACCATTCTGATACTTTGATGAACCTGGCTATGTCCCTAATATTAATGGATGACAGCTCTGTCAGGCTTGTAAGAAATGGGGCACCAAAGGTGCGAATTCTTCTTCTGCTCAAGGATGGGCAGTGGCATAAGAGGTGGAAAACCGTCTCGTCCTCCTCCTCGAAGCCACAGCCTCGGCAAAAGTCATTTGAGGGTAGGCCCAGTATTTTTGCGTGCTGTCCCATTATGCAGTGGCCGGTCAAAACCGACACAGTTGTCGACAGTGTAAACCAAGTTTAAAAAAATTTATGTCCCAATGTATTGCTAGTAGTTCTTTTTCTATTACAGGTTTGTTTAAATCATAATTATCACTATTCTCCTTGTGATACGGTGCCTAGTGCATAATTTGATGCATCTGTAGTTAGTATGAAAGTTTTCTCGAAATTTGGATATCGTAACAGGGGTGGACTAATTAGTTTTTGTTTTAGTGTATCAAAAGCTGTTTGGCGTTCTTCTGTCCAAATGAATTTTTTTGATTTCTGTAGTAAGGAGTTCAAACTTTTCGCAATATCTGCAAATTCTGGTATGAATCTTCTATAGTAATTGCAGAATGCAACGAATCTTCTTAATTCATCGGTGTTTTTTGGTTGTGGGTAATTCTTGATGGTTTCATATTTTGCTGGGTCAGTTTTTACTCCGTCTTGTGTTATTCAATGTCCTAGGTATACCACTTCTGGTCTCAGAAAATTGCATATAGCTGCGTTCAGCTTTAAATTGTGCTCTTTCAATCTGCCTAGTACTTTGATTATGGCGGTTTAGACTGCACCCGTAGATGTTTATTTCATCTACATAAATGACTGCATCTGAATCAAGTGCTGAGAGTGCTATTGCGTTCAGTTTCCAAAAGTCCACTACAAGTCTCTTTTTGTCATTTGTGTTCTTTTTGGGAACCAAAAGTAGTGTATTTGCTTACCAATTGGAAAGGGTGGTTACAAGTTTCCTCTCCTGTCTTTACCATCGGTTCTCCCACAAACAACCACGTTTTTACTTTTGTATGTTGAGTAATGTGCATATGCTTGACATTAGCTCGTTTATATATTCTGTCTCTTTGTCAGATTTCAATACTTTCAAATGTCCGTATTTGAGAATGAATTGTGCAACTAGTGACTTAGCTGTTGTGTGTGCATCTTTTGTTATCATTGGGTGTGCGATTACAAATTTTGTCAGCTCGCACTGCATGGTCAGTATGTAGCGGCATTCGTTTGAAAATTTTAGTGGACCTCCGATGGATATTATGTCTGTTGTTGTAAGTGGTTCTTTAAATTTCTCTTTTCCATATCGCTTGAATATTTCATCATGATTTGCTATGGCCAATTCTTTTATATTTTCTTTCTTAGTTTTGGATATCAATTTCCTCAGAATCGAGTCTAGTCTCGTCGAGATATTATTGATTCCTGCATGCTTTAAATTTTCATTTGTATTCTTAATTTTAGGACGAAGGTTCTTCAGTGTCGAATCTTGATTCGCCTATATGCACAGTATTATTTTCAATATAAATATTAATTTTTTTTAAATCGTTGATTTTTATTGTCGACATTGAATTTATATTTTTTAATATTCTTGACGTCATTTAAAGATGTACATTTCCATATTTGAAGGCGATCAGTCTTCTGATATATACAATTTCTCAATTTCTTATTTTCATTTTTTTTGCTTCATTATTTTTGTTTCTTTATTTACCATGTTTTTTAAAGCCTCTTGAAATTAGTATATTCGAGTCAATTTGTATTCTCAATAGTGCATCCACGTTTGTTTTCATCTTATTTTTCTTGTCAACTATGTCGAAATCTTAGTCGCTGAGATCTAATCTAATTCTAGTCATTTTAGATGAAAGGCTTTTATGGGAAAATAGTGATATTAGTGGTCGATGGTCAGTTACTACTGTAAACTTCCACCCTGTAGGTAGGTAGGTAGGTAGGAGTGGCCGCCCAGTTTGCCAAAAGCACACTTGAGCACACATAATGGCCCATTGTGATACCACGGTGTGGCGCCGTTCAAGCACTGACTAAAAAAGTTCCCATACTTGGGATGGTGATAGGCAGTGCAAGGACAGCGCCTGGAAAGGCACGACTCCCCCGTCATGTTTCAGGAAACCATTCTGATACTTTGATGAACCTGGCTATGTCCCTAATATTAATGGATGACAGCTCTGTCAGGCTTGTAAGAAATGGGGCACCAAAGGTGCGAATTCTTCTTCTGCTCAAGGATGGGCAGTGGCATAAGAGGTGGAAAACCGTCTCGTCCTCCTCCTCGAAGCCACAGCCTCGGCAAAAGTCATTTGAGGGTAGGCCCAGTATTTTTGCGTGCTGTCCCATTATGCAGTGGCCGGTCAAAACCGACACAGTTGTCGACAGTGTAAACCAAGTTTAAAAAAATTTATGTCCCAATGTATTGCTAGTAGTTCTTTTTCTATTACAGGTTTGTTTAAATCATAATTATCACTATTCTCCTTGTGATACGGTGCCTAGTGCATAATTTGATGCATCTGTAGTTAGTATGAAAGTTTTCTCGAAATTTGGATATCGTAACAGGGGTGGACTAATTAGTTTTTGTTTTAGTGTATCAAAAGCTGTTTGGCGTTCTTCTGTCCAAATGAATTTTTTTGATTTCTGTAGTAAGGAGTTCAAACTTTTCGCAATATCTGCAAATTCTGGTATGAATCTTCTATAGTAATTGCAGAATGCAACGAATCTTCTTAATTCATCGGTGTTTTTTGGTTGTGGGTAATTCTTGATGGTTTCATATTTTGCTGGGTCAGTTTTTACTCCGTCTTGTGTTATTCAATGTCCTAGGTATACCACTTCTGGTCTCAGAAAATTGCATATAGCTGCGTTCAGCTTTAAATTGTGCTCTTTCAATCTGCCTAGTACTTTGATTATGGCGGTTTAGACTGCACCCGTAGATGTTTATTTCATCTACATAAATGACTGCATCTGAATCAAGTGCTGAGAGTGCTATTGCGTTCAGTTTCCAAAAGTCCACTACAAGTCTCTTTTTGTCATTTGTGTTCTTTTTGGGAACCAAAAGTAGTGTATTTGCTTACCAATTGGAAAGGGTGGTTACAAGTTTCCTCTCCTGTCTTTACCATCGGTTCTCCCACAAACAACCACGTTTTTACTTTTGATATGATGATATGATACTTCCCGATATGGGTGGTAGGAGGGAAATCAAATTCCTCCCGGGGACCACATAGGCCAGAGATGAAACCTCCGTACCAAACAGAAGATGGGGGAAAAAACCCAGGCGCTACTGCTCATATTGTATGGCTATAGGCAGACTCCCAGACAGAAGTATCAAACATGCAGAGTTCAGATGGAAATAAATTTAAGGTGCAGGGTGTGGAAAGCCCAGTGCCGGCGGGAATAGGGAGTGAGCAAGCGGGCTCCCACTCCCAGCGACCGCAGTGATATAGAAGTGGACAACTTGGCTACCATATCATCGAATGCTTCAAGTTTTAGAACAAGTCACAAAGCAAGTAAATATACGGTTCCATAGAATTGCAATGATTGAACCCCGGAAGAGCTATCATTATTGTCCTGTAAGCGCAACTTTGTCCACCTTCCCGGCTGGCATTGAAAAATTTGTGTCGACAATGTACGTACTTACTTAGCGTCATTGACGCGAAAGTGGATCAAAGTCCCAATCCACTCGCTGTCGCAAGGCAGCGCTAAAAAAAAAATTGTTTAGGGCCACAAGAATACTGAAGGGAATCCACAAACAAATCGTGTGCAGACTGGTATAGATCGGTATATAACCGTCACAAAAAGAAATATAAGCCACAAATCGGCTTTTGGAGGTACCCCACCAAAGAATATCGGCAATACCAACAGGAAACTACCGAGCCAAAATCGATTTGATATACTATCTGATTCCGTAAACTATGTTGTGGACAAGCGGCCAATTGAACTTTCAACTTCGAATACGACCAACGAGAAACAATCAAGTCTCCAAAACATCCACCAGTCTATATAAGGGAGAAGATTTCTTCAATTTTGGTAAATGAATTTGCGCAAGTGGTTTCCGACTTTCATACGTTCGGAATAAGGAAGGGCAATATTCAAGAGAGAAAAGTTCAAACATACGAAGGGCACAGTAACGGAAACAAATTTAAATCTTCAAATCTACGAAAAATAACTTTTACAAATACCGGCTCAGAAGCGCCAAAGGCCTCGTAGTCATTATCAGAGCAACCCTTCGGTTGCTTTCGAAGAGGTAATAGAAGCACTAGAATCCCATGAGATATGCATATTTTTGCATATTTAAAGGTAATTTTTTGCTTTCTGTATGTCAGTGTGACGAAATTTGTGTGGTTATCTGATATCTTATACACATTTAGTTTTGGTATTCCATCATGGTTATGCATTCTGGGCCTTGATCGTTTCCCTCATTGAGTATCATGTTTATGCGGCGGTTTCTCTTTGCGTTAAAAGTGCTGTTGTTGTTCTGCTGTCTGCCTGGTTAGTTGTAGCTGTTGTTGTGTCTGTAGTTGTTGTTGTTTCGTTTATTGGGATGTGTGCTGTTGTAGTTATTGTTTCTGTTACTGAAACTTATATTGCTGGTTGATTCTGTTGTTTCCAGAGTTAGTGTTGTTGTAATTGTTTTTGTTTCTGTTCTCATGGCGTGTGCTGAAATTTTGTCTTGAATAATCTACGTGTTGCGCTAAAATTAGACCTTGAACTGTGTGAGTTGAATAAATTGTGCCTTACTTGCATCAGCTGCGATGCATTGGACATTGTTCTGGATTCGCTCTCGAGTTCAAATGCCAATTCGGTTGCTTCTGCTAGATCTTTCGGTTTTGCAGCAAAAATTGTTGCTTTATAAATTTCATTCAGTCCTTTATTAAATATGTCCAGTGCTAATTTATTATTTAATTTAACTATAACATTCTATTCTGACTCTGTAGCTTTCCCTCCAAGGTCATTTATACTTAGTCTGTTTAAGCTTTCTCTACTTGTTAGAATTTTTTCTTTATAGGAGTTTATGCCTGAATGGTTTTGTTGTAGATTTCCTAACCCAGCTTGCAGTTGCGGTATTGTCGTCGCGTCTTTGTATCTTTTTTGTAAGAGTGTGGTTGGTTGGTTTCGTTGGTTTCAGTGGCTGATCCATGTCAGTCCTCACATGGATCACAATTATCGCCTTAGCGACGTTTTGATACCACAACCTTTCCTAACGCCGGAGAAAACGATGGATTGTTCACCAAATCCACTTTGTGGAGATTAGGTATCTTAAAAGATCTTTCGGTTTTACACCCGAGCGACCAGATAAACTCGCTAGGAAATAGTTTCCTAGTGTTCTATTTCTTGCGGCCGCCAGAGCCGGGTATTCGCAAAGAAAATGGATTAAGGTTTCCTTCTCTTCTGAATTTCCACAACTTTATTTATTAGGTTTCCTTCTCTTCTGAATTTACATTCATTCATCTGGTCTACAATGGGTATTGTACGGTCTCTGCAATTTCTCTGCATGAGTACCCACGAGCCAGTGACCCGTAAAGGCCGCCGTGAGGCGGCTGGTGTCCGTGCGGTCCCTGTTTATGAGATCCCTAGATCTCGCTGTGTTAAAGACTGGCCAGGTCGCCCGGGATGTATTACATGTTGTAAGTGTCCTCCATCTATTGCCCACTAAGGTAAGACAGTGCATGTAGATGCCCCTCTTAATCGCACCCATGGAAACAGGTACTAGTTCCACATGGGTTAGATCGAGAGAGGCTCCTCTGCGCGCCACTCCATCAGCCTTCTCATTTCCATCTATATTCCTGTGTCCGGGGACCCAGATGATTGTGATGTCAGCATGGTGACCTAGCGCCCTAAGTTCCTCCCTGCACTGTCTGACCAGTCTGGAGTTGATGGTGTTTGATTGTAGGGCTTTTATGGCAGCCTGGCTGTCCACAAAAATAGCAACCGTGCTCCTCTGCCCTTCTCTAATGTGGTGCGTGATCTGTCGACATGCCTCTCTGATCGCGAGTACTTCCGCCTGAAAAACTGTAGGTGTATCGGGTAGGCGTGTCAGTAGTTAATGTTAGCGTGCGGAGAAAAGACCCCCGCTCCCACGCCCAGGTCCATTTTTGACCCGTCCGTATAAATGGGTATATCGTACTCCATGTGGAGTTTCCTTTTCGACCACAATTTTCTTGAGGGAAATCTAACCTTGAAGTCCTTTTTGAAGTTCGGTTGTGGTACTATGTAATCTGTCGTCATTTGTGTTAAACCGCTCGGCACAATATATAGCATCTTACTATGACGTACGTTTGCTCAGACCAGCAGTTTGTCGCTTTTAACCTTAGCGCACTGTTGCAGGCTACGTTCTTAATGTACAGGTCGATAGGGAGGATGTGTAGCAATTCGTTGAGTGCCTCCGCTGGACATGTTCTCAGGCTCCCTACAATGCCAGCGGCAGCTGTTCTTTTAACTCTACTAAGTCTCTGAACATTATAGCCCTTATGTAGAGCTGGCCACCAGACTATTGAACCGTAAGTTAGTACTGGACGCACGATTACTTCGTACATCCAGTGAGTGATATGGGGGCGTAGGCCCCAATTTTTCCCAAACATTTTCTTGCATGCGTAGAAGTGTCGGAAGCTTAAAGATCGGAATCTTGGTCTTGTTAGTGAAAAGTATCAGTTATGTCTTTTCTGGATTCACATCTAGTCCAAATCCTGTGGCCCAGGAATTCAGTTTCTTCAGCCCCTTTTGCATAATATCACTTATCATGGAACATGCCTGATACAGCTATCACTACATCGTCCGCGTATGCTACGGTCTTAACCCCCATTGAATCTAGTATGCCGAGGATGTTGTCAATTACCAATAGCCACAATAAGGGTGAAATAACTCCACCTTGTGGTGTTCCTCTACTGACGTGTTTGACGAGAACCGTGTTACCCAGCTAAGACTGAATGACCTCCAAAGCATTGTAACTATCCACTCCCTAAGAACTTCCTCAACCCCTACCCTGGTGAGAGAGTCCAGAATTGCTTTGTTACTAACGTTGTTAAAAGCCCCCTCTATGTCCAGAAAGGCCGCCAACGTGTACTGCTTATGGTGGATTGTCTTTTCTACTGATCGAATTACCTCATGTAAAGCTGTTTCCGTAGATTTACCCCTGAGATATGCGTGTTGCGACTTCGAGAGGGGAAACTGATCCACTGTATGCCTACGGTGGATTTCCAGAGCCCTCTCCATTGTTTTAAGAAGAAACGACGTAACACTAATGGGTCTAAAATAGTTTGCCGACTCATACCCAATCTTCCCCGCTTTTGGGATGAAAACTACCTTTACCTTCCTCCAACTGAGGGGATGTAGTTGAAGCGTATACATGCCTTATACGAGGGCGGATTGATATTGAAGCTACCTAAGTACGAAAAAAAAATTTTTTTTTTTCAAAAACCATCTCACATAGTCTCCTTTTACTTCGACACACTTTGTAAGACGATATTCCAACTTTTTTATACCATCTGAATAATACGATTTCGGAAACCCCTCAAAATACGCATTAGTTTCGGTAATCACTTCTTCGTTTGAGATGAATCTTTTTCCTGCGAGCCATTTTTTCAAGTTTGGAAACAAGAAAAAGTTACTACTAGCTAAATCTGGACTATAAGGTGGACCAACCAATTCGAAGTGTATTTCACGTAATTTTAGCATCGTATCTAAAGCTGTGTGAACCGGTGCGTTGTCTTGAAGAAAAAGCATTTTTTTGTTCTTTAAATGTGGTCGTTTTTCCTTGATTGCATCAATCAATTGATCCAATAATGCACGATAATACTTTCTTGTGATTGTGGATCCTTTTTCAAGATAATCGATGAGCAACATTCCATGTGCATCCCAAAGTACAGTGGCCATAACCTTGCCAGCCGATTTCACTGCCTTCGCCTTCTTCGGACCACTTCCACCAGCTTCCACCCATTGTTTCGATTGATTTTTGGTTTCAGGTGTGTAGTGGTGGACCCACGTTTCATCAACAGTTATTAATCGACGCCAAACATCAAGAGGATTACACTTTATCATGTCCAAACATCGCTGTGAAGTGGTCTGTCGAACTCGTTTTTGTTCGACACTGAGCAAACGCGGCACCCATCTTGCCGATAGGTTTTTCATATACAATCATAACGATCATTCATAACGATATCGAGGATTTTCTTGATATTTTCTTCAGTAACCACCTCTTTTGGCCTTCCTGTTGATGGTATTGTTGCAGTGCTTATTCGGCCGCGTTTAAATTCAGCAATCCAATATTTTACCATGTAATCTGACGGAGCAGACTCACCGTAATGTTTATCGAGCTTTTCTTTTGTATCTTTCGCCGTTTTCCCTTTCAAATAATAGTGTTAAATCACTGCACGAAATTCGCTTTTTTCCATTTTTCCAGAAACACAAAAGTTGCTTACTTCAAACGACTACAACAAATAAACTAATCGATGAATTTGGGTGAAATTTTAACAGCTGACGTTTGACATATCGCAATTTATAAAAAAAAGTTTTTGTGTTTGTGCTGCTATCTACCGCTAGGTAGCTTCAATATCAATCCGCACTCGTATATATATATATATATATATATATATATATATATATATATATATATATATATATATATATATATATATATACGAGTGCGGATTGATATTGAAGCTACCTAGCGGTAGATGGCAGCACAAACACAAAAACTTTTTTTTATAAATTGCGATATGTCAAACGTCAGCTGTTAAAATTTCACCCAAATTCATCGATTAGTTTATTACGATATATATATATATATATATATATATATATATATATATATATATATATATATATATATATATATATATATATATATATATATATATATATATATGTATATATATATATATATATATATATATATATATATATATATATATATATATATATATATATAAATTATATATATATGAGGTTTGTTAAAAAAATAACCGTTATTTTCAATTTTTTCAAAAAGTATTTATTTATTCATCAACAACTATTTTGTCCTCTTCAAAGTAATTCCCCTTAGATATAATACACTTATTCCAGCGTTTTTTCAATCCTCGAAACACTTCTTTTGGTATCGCTCCTGTTTCGATTTTTCTTTTATCTCCTCAATCGTAGCAAAACGCTTTCCTTTCATCGGTGTCTTCAGTTTTGGAAAGAGGAAAAAGTCAGCGGGGGCCAAGTCCGGTGAATACGGTGGTTGAGGCATGATGATTGTTTTTGGCCAAAAAATTACGCACAAGCATCGATGTGTGAGCTGGTGCGTTATCATGGTGCAAAATCCATGATTGGTTTTTCCACAATTCTGGGCGTTTCTGAAGAATTGCTTCTCGCAAACGGCGCATAACTTCAAGGTAGTATTCCTTGTTGACCGTACGACCTTGTGGCAAGAATTCATGATGCACCACGCCATTGCACTCAAAGAAAACTGTCAGCAAAACCTTTACGTTCGACCGAACTTGACGTGCTTTTTTCGGTCTTGGCTCATCTGGACGTTTCCATTGGGATGATTGGGCTTTGGTTTCAATGTCATAGCCATACACCCACGATTCGTCACCAGTTATGATCTTTTTGAGGAAATCGGGATCGTCGTTGACGATGTTCAACAGCTCCTGAGCGATGTCCATGCGACGTTGTTTTTGCTCAAAATTTAGCAATTTTGGAACAATCTTCGCTGCCGCACGTTTTATGCCTAAAACATCCGTAAAAATTGCTTGGCATGAGCCGAACGATATGCCAACATCATCAGCAACCTCTCTGATAGTGATTCGACGATTATCCAAAATCATTTTCTTCACTGCGTCAATGTTTTCATCGGTTGTTGACGTGCTCGGGCGACCAGGGCGACCAGGACGAGCATCGTCATTGACATCTTCTCGGCCTTCCTTAAACCGGTTATACCACAATTGAACTTGTGTTCTGCTCATAGTAGACTCGCCAAAGGCCACAGTCAACATTTCAAATGTCCTTGCGCATTTAATTTCATTTTTTACACAAAACTGAATACAGTTTCTTTGATCCATTTTTTCGAATAGTACGAAATCGAGGAGCACACCAAAACACGACTAACCTTTTTATCTGTCAAAAACAAACTGACAATCCAAAATGGTTGGTATTGCCAACATATATAACAGACATGTGTACCAACATAACAGAAAAAAAATGCGAACATCGAACAGACGTAACTCACGAAATTTGAAAATAACGGATCACAACTCGTATATATACGAGTATATATATATATTATTTTTTTTGTGTTTTGTCTACTTAAACCTGTTAAACGCTGTAATAGCGTTGCTATTAGCGTCATTCTTATGCTTGTGGACAAAATTTTTAAAATATTTGTCTAATTTAAAAGCTATTGTTAATAAAATTAATACTAGAAAATTTACGATATATGCCTCATAAATAGATGGATACGTGATTTCCGTGGTGAGTTGGTTGTTGTTCACTACCGTCTCCTGTTTCTGCGATTTGCTGTGGCTTTTTCCCCATGTTGTAGAGCTCCTATCATGCGTACAGTTTCGTCTTCGATTGTATATTTACTCTCGTAGTCTTGTATGTTGCCAGTTTTTCCAATCATACACCAGTTTTCCAATCATACGCAAGGTTGCTTTTTTCTGTTCTTGATTTGCAATTTAAATCAATTTCTTCCCAGATTCGTGTTGCTTCATTCCACGGAGGTGGGTTACTTTAGTATTTTACGATAGATAGGAAATGGCAGGTTGGCGTTTATGTTTCGTTAGTTGTCCTCCTCGTTTCTTCAAGGACTTCTGTGCGCTCTGTGGGATTATCGTTTCTTGTGTTCTTTGTGTTGTTTCTGGCGTCTGTAGTATTTATGGATAGTGAGTGGTAGTGGTCCGACTTTCAAAGCTGGTTTCGGTATGTATACCGATGCAGGAACGGTTGGTTTTGTTGTACTTTCGGGCACGTATTCTTCCATGTGTTGTCGTTGAGTAGAGCTGGTTCTATTTGCTTCAGATTAGCGGCTTCCTGCGTTGTACATTTTTATTTCAGGAACGTATGTGGTCAGGTCTTCTTGGTTGCTATTTTTGACTGCTTGTCAGGTTTCAGATCAGTAGCAGGATCGCCATATGATGTAAGTATGCCGGATCGTCATATTGTGAACGTATGCAGGATCGTCATATGATGAATGCAAGATTTCATACGGAATATAAATGCAAGATCGACTGTAGATTAGCTAGATACCTGAGCAAAGCGGAATATCGCCTTCAGCAGAGATTATGACTGGCAAAGTGTGCCGTTGGCCAAGCTATTGGTTGTGCTGATCTAAGTCGTTCCTGACTTAGGGCACGGAGAGAAAATAGAATACGGTAATGCGTGTGGCAGTTTTAGATTCTTCAGATTAACTCTGGTTTATTTAGTGGCTTGCTGGATCTTTTATATCATTCAAAATATCTATCTTACGTCTACCAGCTACAAATCATATCTCCAAAATTAGTCTCAAGTATCGAGATACCGATATTATTCTTTGACGAATCATAATCTTTGTTTATGTTATTATAATTGAGTGCAAGTGCAAGGGCAAGCTACTGCACTGTCAATGCACCTCCAAATGTGCGTATTTAGCGTATTTGGAATTGAGTACAAGTGCATGGCGTTGAGCTATTGTCAGCTCGTTAGCCTAGGTGAATTACTGGAGTGCTTGTGATGATACGTGGCCGTCAGTGTACACTAGTGAGTTACACTACAGTAAAATTATTTGTACAATTTGCGTATACTATATATTCTGGCCGTATACTATATATATATGATTTAATCAAAAAAATATATTATTTAATTATACCTACATACATATTAATATATATGGAAAACAAAATATCAAAAGACAATGCTAAATCATACCTGGGAGTTCGGTGGGTTAGATTCGCTTTAGTCTTCTTTGTGGGCAATTTTCCATTCCCGATAGTGGTCGCATATGAGGATTTTCATGTTTCTTTAGTCGCTCCGTGTATTTTAGCGTTGAATAACGCTTTTCGCCACGGCATTCATGCAATTTCAAAATGAGAGTTTCATATTTTGAGAAAAGAAAGTGTAAAGTGGTGAGGGCGGGTATGTTACACAGCAAAAGTTTAGGCCAAAAGAGCAGTGAGGCAAGGGTATATTTGAGTAAGCTGGTTGCTTTTTAGTTACTTTACCTTAGGGACTTTCAAAAAAGCCACGTTCGTGCCCCACACGAATAAGATCGTGTTTCACACCGATACTGCCGAACGCCACTAGCAAAGTGCTGAGTGCCGCTAGTAAAAGCATTCAGTAGGCAATCAGACTTAAATAAAGCCGCAATGTATCGCTTTTTTATAATTTATTATATGGCAATGTCCTTTACAGCATTAAATGAATTCTAGCTTTATTAATTTTTTAAAAAATTAGTGTTCCAATTATAATTTGTAGTTTTAGTAAATATGCGTACTCAGACATGAAATTAATGACATTAAATTAACTATTAGCGCTATCTGTGGTAAATATGCAATTATATTTGTAGCAAGTAGACATGTTTTTAACATATTGTATATATTATTATGTACTTATAGCCAAAGTCTCTGAATAAATAAATTTCAAAATTTATTTTCTTCTTTTATAAATTATTTATCTCATCCATCAGTTATTTTATATAAAAAAAACGTTATTCAACGTACGACGTTACGATACATCGAAACTGCCTCCTTTTTTTTGCTACATTTTTTTATGGTTTCCTCCACCATGTCAATGTTCCAGTCATTGTGAATGTCTGCATTTACCACGCTCCAGTCAGCCTTCGTTATTGCCCAGGAATTTTTGATTGTGCTCTTTGGATCAGTTGTATGTTGGTTTTGCTGACAGTCCCCCAAATTTCTATCCCGTATTTGCATATTGTGTTGTATATTTTTTGTTTATTATGTAGTGATCATGTGGAACTTTTTCCTTTTACTGAGGGCGTCTTTCCGCTTCGTGTTAGGCATTTCTTCTTTATAGTGCTCTTTTGCATCTATACATTGTATATAATCTGCAAATGAATTGAATGCCGATCCAGCCTAACTTCTCAACATATCCTACATGGCGATCCTGCAACTGACCTGGGACTTGAAAGGTAGCCAATAATCCTGCAACCGTTCCTGCAACTGACCTGGGACCTGAAAGGCAGCCAATAATCCTGTAACCGTTCCTGCAACTGACCTGGGACCTGAAAGGCAGCCAATAATCCTGCACCCGTTCCTGCAACTGACCTGGGACCTGAAAGGCAGCCTATAATCCTGCAACCGTTCCTGCAACTGACTTGGGATCTGAAAGGCAGCCAATAATCCTGCAACAGATCCACAACCTGAAAAGCAAAAAAAAAAAAAACAACAATAGCCCAAGTAATGGAAGAATACGTGCCACAATTTGCATGCAAACCAACCGTTCCTGCACCAACATACATTGCACAACCGCCACTAAAAGTCGGACCATTGCCACTCACGATAAAGGAGTACCAACAACGACAGATACTCCAGAAAGAGCTGAAGAAAACATCAATCCCACCGTGCGAAAATA
Organism: Clusia tigrina; assembly: GCA_920105625.2. Classification (NCBI taxonomy): domain Eukaryota; kingdom Metazoa; phylum Arthropoda; class Insecta; order Diptera; family Clusiidae; genus Clusia; species Clusia tigrina. The sequence continues at coordinate 142,882,720 of OV050030.1, read as the reverse complement.
AACCTTTGAAGAAACGAGGAGGACTGTTAACCAAACAGAAACACAAACTATCGCACCTACTTTCAATCGTTAGAGACGAAACCAACCCACCTCCGTGGAATGAGGCCACACGAATCTGGGAGGAAATTGAAAATCTCAAACTCCAAATTAAAAACCGAAGAAAGTCACCAGATCGCATGCATGCGAATAACTTGGCGTATGATCAGAAAAACTGGCACTCCAACTATCGAGGACTATAACGACAAAACAACAATCGAAGACGAGACAATACGGATGATCGAGACGCTCGAAAAATGGGAAAAAGCCAGGGCAAGCCGCAGCACCAAGATACAACGGTAAATAACAACCAGCTATCAACAGAGATTACCTACCCATCGATTCCAGAATCCTACGTAGTTATAATTATCATTATAATAGCGTACAAACTAGATAAATATTTTAAAAACTATGTTCTTAAGTATAAGAATGACGCTAATGGCAACGCTACTACAGCAGTCTAATAAACAAAAATTAATATATTAAACATTTAAATAAAAATGTCAAATTTTATATAGTATAAAAATAAATAAAATTTCTTAAAACAAATTTCTTACTGTAATCCTAAATGGATTTGAAATTCAATGCCTTAAAAGATATACTAGCTACACTTAGGAAAAATCCCAGCAGAATACATACAAACAAAACAGTGACAGCAAAACTTAGACAAATTGACACATTAAGAGAGGAATTTAATAACATAATAGAGACCGACACTGACAATAAAGATCTAACTGGAATAAAAATTAGCTTCGCCAATACTTATTCTACAATAAAAACTATTTTATTAAAACAATTAACCGAAGAGACTGAACCAATAGACAACATTGCATCTTTTAGCAGAGAAACGGCATCAAAATCTCTACCCACATTTACGGGCAACTTCAGAGAATTAGATAGTTTCATAATCACCGCTGAGCTGATAAACAAATCATTCAACGAGTCAGGACAGACAGATTTACTAGAGTATATCTACCATTCCAAATTATCTGCCAATGTAAGAACAGCAATAGGAGGTTACACAAAACCAGAAGACTTAAATACACTTACCACTCTACTACAACAGAGGTACAAAGACGCGACAACAATACCACAGCTACAAGCTAGACTAACTAATCTACAACAAAGGAATTCAGGGATCAACTCGTACAAAGAAAAAATTCTGACAATAATAGGAAGTTTAAACAGAATTAACATACACAATTTAGGAGAGACAGCTACACAAGCAGAAAAGAACGTAATAACAAAACAAACAACAAGTTAGCATTGGACACTTTCAAGAAAGGACTGAATGAGAATTACAAAGCGACAATTTTTGCTGCAAGACCGAAATATCTAGCAGAAGCAACAGAATTGGCACTTGAACTTGAGAGCGAATCTAGAATAATGCCGAACACATCACAGCTGATGCAAGTAAGACATAATTCATTCAACTCACAAGGTACAAGGTCCAATTTCAACGCTCCGCGCAAATATAATTCATTCAACCCTTCTCCACAATACACAAACAACACACGACATAATTTCAGCATACGCTATGATAAAAATAACTACAACAACACTAACCATGCAAACAACAGAAACAATAACCGTAGCAATACAAATTACAGTCAAAGAAACAATAACTACAACAACACATACCCCAATAATCAAAATAACAACAACTTCAGACACAACAACCGCTACAACTCACAAGGCAGACAGCAGAACAACAACAACAATTACAACTCAAACAGAAACCGCCGCGTAAACATGATACACGATGCGGGAAACGAACAAGGCCCAGAATGCATAACCATTCTGGACAGCCAAAATTAAATGTGTATAATATCTCGGATAACCACACAAATTTCGTCACGCTGACACACAAAAAGCAAAAAATGACATTTTTGATAGACACAGGTGCCGACATCTCATTCTGCAAAATAAGTAGCAAATTAGAAAACCACGAATACTTTCTTGATGACAAATGCAAATTAACAGGCATAACAAACGAAGAGGTATATTCTGAAGGTCAAAAAGAATTACAACTAGATATTGGAAAATAATCTTGCAACCACCCTTTCCAATTAGAAAACAAAACATTTCCAATAGAAACAGATGGCATTCTAGGTAGGGATTTTTTTGAAAAATATATATGTTAAATCGGTTATGAAACGTTTACAATTTCCGCGTACGTAAACAAACCCATGCAAGAACGGAAATAATACAAGCCTTAAAAATAAACATAAATGAAGACAAAATAATTCCAAATAAAGAATTAAAAGAAGGCATATTTCTAAGCAACTCAATAGCACCCAAAAGTGGTATAACCCACATAAAAATTCTAAATACAACAAACAAAGAGGTAGTTTTAGACGGCATACAATTTGAAACTGACTCACTAAAAAATTATGACATACTAAAGTACAGTACGCAAGATAATTACAATGAAAATAGACTACAGAAAATCATTGAAACTTTAAATTTGAACTGCACAGACGAAATTACAAAAACCCAACTCATACACATCCTAAGACAATACCAAGAAGTTTTTCATCTTGAAGACGAACCACTTTCGACAAACAATTGTTACACACAAAACATAACGACACATGACAACACCCCCGTTTACATTAAAAACTACAGACTGCCACACACACATACACAGAAATTGTGAATGAAAAGGTAAAGAAAATGCTACAGGAGGATATCATTGAACCTTCAGTCAGCCCATACAATGCTCCACTCCTTTTGGTTCCTAAAAAGAACACTATTGACAAAAAGAAATGGAGACTTGTAGTGGATTTTAGAAAACTGAATGACAAAATAGTAAATGATAAATTCCCGCTAACTCGCCTAGAAGACATTCCAGATAAGTTAGGCAGAGCAAAATGGTTTTCAACCTTAGACATGACCAGTTCATTTCATCAAATAAAATTAGAAAAACAATCACGACCATTAACAGCTTTTTCCACATCCAATGGACATTATCAATTTCGGACTACAAATTTCATCCAACAGCTTTCAGAGAATGTTAACAATAGCACTCTCAGGACTTGACTCAGAAGCATTCCTTTATGTGGATGACATAATCATCTATGGATGCAGTCTAAACCACCATAACCAAAATTTAATCAAAGTACTAGACAGACTAAAACAACATAACTTAAAATTAAACGCAGCAAAATGCAACTTTCTGAGACCAGAAGTCGTATATTTAGGACATTTGATTACACAAGACGGAGTTAAAACTGACCCAGCAAAATACGAGACTGTAAAAAATTACCCTCAACCGAAAAACGCAGACGAAGTAAGAAGATTCGTTGCATTCTGCAACTACTATAGAAAATTCATACCAGAATTTGCAGATATTGCAAAATGTTTAAACACCTTACTAAAGAAATCAGACAAATTTTGTATGGACAGATGAATGCCAAAAATCTTTTGAAACTCTTAAACTAAAATTAATAAACCCACCACTATTGCAATACCCAAATTTTGATAAACCCTTCATATTAACTACAGATGCATCGAATTATGCATTAGGCGCCGTACTATCATAAGCCGAAATAGGACAAGATTTACCAATATCATATGCTAGCAAATCATTACAAAAACACGATTTGAATAAGCCAGTAATAGAAAAAGAGCTACTAGCAATACATTGGAGTATTAACTTTTTCAAACCCTATCTATATGGTCAAAAGTTCACGGTAGTAACTGACCATCGACCACTGATATCACTATTCTCTCATAAAAACCCTTCATCTAAAATGACCAGAATTAGATTAGACCTCAGTGACTATGATTTCAACATGGTATATAAAACAGGAAAGATGAATACAAATGCAGATGCATTGTAAAGAATACAAATTGACTCGGACATTCTAAAATAAATGATACCGAAAGAAATTGATGAAAAAGCCAAAAGGACCCTAGTAATAACGAGAGGGATGGCAAATAAAAATAAAACAAATGAAGAGGCAAATAAAAATGAAATAAATGACGAGACAAATAAAAATGAAAATAAGAAATTGAGAAATTGTATATCTCAGGAAACTGATCACCTTCAAATATGGGAATGTACATCAATAAATGACGTCAAGAATATAAAAAAATTAAAATTTAATGTCGACAAGAAAAATCAAAGCTTTGAAAAAATGAATATATATATAAAAAATGATATCGTGCACATAGGCCAAAGCGATAATTCACCGAATCAAGATTCGACTCTGAAGAAGCTCCGACCTAAAAATAAAAATATAAATGAAAATATAAAGCATGCAGGAATCAATGATAAATCAGCGAGACTAGACTCGATTCTGAGGAAATTGATATCCAAAACGAAGAAAGAAAAAATTAAAGAATTAGCAATTGCAAATAATGATGAAATATTCAAAATATATATAAAAGAAGAATTTAAAGAAGCGTACGCAAAAATGAATAGCAAAAGTCCTCAGCTAAAAATATAAATTTATATACCTCCAAAGATAATAACGGAGGACATTTTAAAATACAAACTAATAGATGAATGTCACAAAACAGGACACCCCGGAGTAAGAAAAACTCTACTCAAATTAAAACAAAGATACATTTGGAAAAATATGAACCAAATGGTAAAGAAATTCGTATCCAACTGTGACACATGCGTGAAGTGTAAACAAACAAGACACATCAAAGAACCACAAACCATAACAGACACCCCTAACACAAGTTTCGAAGTCATATCAATTGACACCGTAGGACCACTAAAAATTTCAAACGAATACCGCTACATACTGACCATGCAATGCGAGCTGACAAAGTTCGTAATCGCACATCCAATGATAACAAAAGACGCACTCACAACAGCCAAAACATTAGTTGAACAATTTATACTCAAATACGGACACTTCAAAATTCTTAAATCTGACAACGGGACAGAATTTACAAACGAGCTAATGGCAAACATATGTGCACTGCTCAAAATACAACACAAATTTTCGACACCGTACCACCACCAAACGATAGGCTGACTAGAACGCAACCACAGAGTTTTGAATGAATTCCTACTAACAACGACAAACGACGACGAATGGGATAAGTGGATTCCCTACTTCACTTTTACTTACAACACAATGCCACATGTTGACACGGGCTACATGCCATATGAATTAATATATGGGAAACTCCCAGGTTTACCCAATGAAGTAATAGATTGTAACACAAAAATTTACAACTTTGAAAATTACGCCAACGAGCTAAAAGCGAGATTACGTTATGCCCACGAAAAGGCAAAACAAATGCTAATGAAAGCAAAACAAAAATGTACACTAACTGACTCAAAAACTAATATGAATACACTTAATGTAGAAATAGGAGATTTAGTCCTATTAAAAGTAGAAAATAGGAAAAAGAATATGAATCCATATAAAGGACCATATATAATACTAGATAAGTTAGGAGTAAATTCATTAATAGAATATAATGGTACACCTGAGAACATAATAATCAATTAAAGCCATACAATGTAATTTAAATTTATACAATAAGATCTATGATTAAAACTATCACAATATGTAATCAAAACAATGTAATTAGTAAATATAAGTAAATGTAATTATATCAAAACTACATAATTTGTAATTTTAACTATATAATTAAAAACGCTACAATGTAACTTTAATAATAAAAAACAATTTATAAACAAACAATACCAATTATTAGAAAATATGAAAATCATCTAACAAATCAATAACATAAGACAATTGTAATACAACACAAACCATATTTTCAGAAAAATTATTCGCTAACACCCCTAATTTTTCTCTTAAGGGTGAGGGTGTAGTGTACCACACAAGTGTACACTGACGACCACACATCGTCATAAGCACAGCAGCAAGTCGCATATGCAAACAAACTGACAATAGCGCAACGTACGCAATTGCACTCAATACCCAAATACGCTAGACTAGCATTTTGGTGGTGCAATAACACACGCTGCCTATATTGCAGCGAATGCATATTAGACAGTGCAGTGACTTTAGCCCTGAACTTGCACTCAAAATTATTAATATAAACAAAGACGATGATTCGTCAATGAATAATATCGGTAATCCGATACTTGAGACTAATTTCGGGAATATGATTTGTAACTAGTAGAAATAAGATAGATATATTTTATGTTAGTTAGAATAAGAAAATAATAAGAATTCAATAATATAAAAGGGCCAGCGAGCCACCAAATAAACCAGAGTTAATCTGAAGACAACTGAAACTGCTACTCGCATTAGTTTATTCTTTTATCTCTCGTGCTCTAAGTCAGGAAAGACTTAGAACAGCACAAACAATAGCTTGGCCAACGGCACACTCTGCCGGTCAAAACCTTTACTGAGGGCGTCTTTCCGCTTCGTGTCAGGCATTTCTTCTTTATAGTGCTCTTTTGCATCTATACATTGTATAGAATCTGCAAATGAATTGAATGCCGATCCAGCCTAACTTCTCAACATATCCTACAAGCCAACTTAATTGTTTCAATTTGTTTCTTATTTTGAATTGTTTACTTTTTATGTGTTGCCTCCAAGTAAGTTTGGCGTCGATTATTATCCCACTGTATTTTGCGCTGGGTTGAATTTTTATTATTTCGTCTTTAATTGTTAGAGGATGTTTCATGGATTCGCTGTAAGTATATACAAGTTGAACAGATTTCTCATTGTCTATCTCTATACCCCATTTTTTGAACCAGAGAACTGTATTTTTGATAATTCTTTGCAGCATATCTGTAGCGATTTTTTCGTCGTGGTCTGAGGCTAGGAGTACAGAATTATCCGCAAATTTGCTATCATGCTTCCTGGTGTTATGGGGGTACTAATAAATCGATTATTTTTTGCTTTAATGGCGTCTAGTAGTTGGCGGCCTTTCTGGTTTGTCAGTCTAGAGCCCCAAGTGGAGTTTTTGCATTATAATCTCCTCCAGCTATGTAACGGCTTTCTAATGATTTTAAATAGTCTATGTATTGAGCCTTTGTGTTATTATGTTTGTGTGGACAGTACTCAGCTGACACGTTAATTGATCCTCTCAAGTCGCTATCTCTATAGAGGTTGCTTGAATGTGATGTGATTTATATTTTTTTAGTTCTAGAAATCTAAAGAATTTGTTTATGAAAATTGCTGTTCCCCCATGTGCTCGATTGTCAGGGTGATTGGTAGAATAATTCGGGGTTTTTCGATGTTAGGAAATTAAATGGTAGCTTGTTTTCCCTCTAGTTTGTTCCCAAAGTTTAGCAATCCACTGCAAGCAATTTCTCTTTACAAAACACCTCCAATTCTTTTTCCACACTTTTAAATAAGCGTAATGATAAAATGTTTTATTGTCCTCGCAACAAACGAAATACAATTTTTAATAATTCCTTGTGAACTGTGCTTCTACATCTGTGTTTTTTTCTGTTCTATTTGGTTGCACGAACATCGCAGACAGAAATATAATCTACTACATAAATTAATATTTTCAGTTCTGTTTTTTTACTGTGTCTGGTTTACTTCACTTTGCACCTTAGAGTGGATGTAGGTTGATTCAATATAGTCGTTGTAGTCGCAAGCGAAGAAAGAGATTCTTACTCGGTTCATATGCATTGCGCGGTGCGAGTGAGACAGTCCGTGTGTGGAAACCGTTGTCCGTTCTGACGTCCGTTGCGTCTCACTGTCAACTCCGCTTGTTGCTGTTCCTCAAATTGTTTTTGTGACAATAAATTGCCCTTGGGCGACCTTCAACGCTTTCCTTCACTACCTCTGTTATTTAGTGTCTGGCGTTGCTGGTGTTTGCTTCACTAGTTATTGTGTTTAGCCTATGTTCTTGGTCCACCTGCATTGTTACTGTTCTTTAGTGGTTTTTTAGTGAATGATTTTAAATATTGAAATATCATCAAACTGTTTTTAATTATTTGCAGTTTTCAATTGTTTTTATTGTGCTACCTACATGCTGGTTCTATGTGCAGCGATATTTCTCTCATTGTTTCGTGCTTCACATTCAAGTGATAATATTTTTATTATTATATTTGGCCAACAAATGTGTTCGTTAAATTCTGCGGCGATTTATTGCTGTGATCCTATGCAAGCTATTGGTTCGATTGTGTTAACGACAGCAGTAGCAAAAAGCGTTGATCAAGTAGGCGTTGTAACTGTAGCTAGTCATAGCAATTTAGATAATTGTTTATGTAATAGTGGGTGTCGGTGTTTCCAAGTCTGCCGTTTTCTACTTTTTGAGAAGATGTGTGAGATCTGATGTTGTTATTTCTGTAATATAACATGACTTTGCTCATTGGCCGTGACTAATGATACTTTATATAGATGGGCTCCGAAAGTTATTTAATACGCCCATAAGATCCGGTAGTACCGAACACTAGAATGCTTACAAAGAATTATTCAGGAAATACGCGTAGTTTAAAAATGCTACGGGTATATGTCTGTTGCAGCATCGAATGTGTACCCAAGACCTCGAGGCTCAAGCGAAGGATCTTATACTTCATCGGCGTATTCAGTTTGTAAGTGTGTTGGATAGTCTTGTAATATCACGGGTGAGTGGTCAAACAGAAAGCATATCTTGATTCCTGATCATATAATATCTGTTATTATTAATCAATAATTCCCATAGTTGCATTCATTTTGGAGATATCAGTCACGACCCCCAATAAGAAGGGTTAAAGAACCAACGTTGATATGTGTAAAAACTTTGTTAAATCTTTAACCATTTTGTGAAAGTTTCTTTCATCATAAATTTGACTCTTTGTTTCGACACTGTTGTTTCGCTAAGGCCACTGTAATTAAATTCAGTCAGTTATAAAAAGTAAATACTCGTATATGGAATTTTATCAGAGTGGCCCTATGCTCCTGCGAATGCGCTTGTGAGTGGGAAAACTAATTAGAACATTTAAAGCGCGAGTTACATATTTACATATATGTAAATCAAGTATCATTACTTCATTAAACATACATACATACATTCATTAAACATACATACATACATATCATTTCGTTGTATTCAATTTATCACTCTCTTTACATTTTCTTATAACTTACTTATTTTGTACTCACTCATTGTTGAAATTTCTTTTAGTAATAGTTTATCAAATATTTTACTTTCTAGTTTTATTTCGTTACTCGATATGTAAATAGTAATCCCTCAATTGTGGATCATCAGATATTACTGTAAATATGTTGTAAGAATATTTGATACATAACAATTGTGTAAAAACTTGTTTCACTTTAGTTAAGTTTTGTCGATTCAAAAGATCGGTAGTAACCGCTCCTAATAAAGAAAGTCATATAAAAAAATAAATAAACAATGTGTTTTTAAATTACATAACTGGCGCAGTCGAGTGAAGAACCTACTTTATAAGAAATACGTATATGTTTTTGATTAATCATAAACTTAAGTTTAAAAACAAATTAAGAAAAAAGAAATAAAATAAAAAACAATCACAAAGAACTGTAAATTGTAATTAAATGCATACATCAGATTTAGAGTTAAAAATATAAACTTTGAATACTGTACCAACATCAAATTTAAAATACACACCTAGTGATATATTAGAAAGAAAAAGCCAACAAATAAGAGTTATACTGTTGAATGTATACTCGAAAACGTGTACCAGCAAATAAATAACGACAAATAAACAACAACAAAAACAACAAAAAACAACAACAAAATCAAACAACTATAAAATGTCACAATTATCGCTCTCGATGAATGATATTCTGAAAGACGCTCAACGTATACATGAATACAGAGGCCATCACCAACCGTATGCTCTCTCATCATTCTTACGTGAGGTTGACACTGTACTGTCTCTTATTCAATCTGATGAAGGGGCGAGAGAATATGTTTACCGCAGAATAAAGAGTACTAAACAAAATCCAAGGAGAGGCCCTTCATGTTGTGAGAACGTTGGGATCTAACACACACTGGAGGGAAACGAAAGTCGCACTAATAAGCAATTTCGGAGTAAGAGAATTTTATCATCAACTTTATCAAGAGGCGTTTGGTGCACATAACAGCGGCATTGTAAGTTATTATAAGAAATTCCGTTCTATTTTATGTAAGTTAAATGAAAAATATGAATTTGATGAAGAGAAACCTTTAGAGTTCCATCCAATATCTGCAGAGAAAATTATTTTAAAAACATTTCTTAATAACATTGATATAAATTTAGCATCTGTGGTTATTAACAGAAAACTAGATAAATTAAGAGATGACAAAAAGAATGATGTGACTTATAATTCGACTAATAATCTTTATCGTAATAATGTAAATAATTATAAACCTAATAATGCTCATAGTAGTGGATATCAAAATAATAGAATTACTGGTGTAGGCGCGGATAATTTCAACAAACCTACTACTAGCAATCAATCAAGACAGTACTATAGATCCGATAACCAACCACAGATCCGAAGATCAGGACAGTGTCGTGTACAAGATAAATATAATCGTGGACCGGGTGAAAATATTGAAATGGAAGTTGATTATATTCAAGCCGTTGAAAACTCTGCTTCGAATGTAGAACACGTAAATTTTCATACAACTGCCTCAAGAAGACACTTCCCATAGTTTATTTAACGATTGGAAGAGATATAATTAAGGCATTGATAGACACTGGATCAACAACGTCCATTTTGGATGAAGATAAATTACGAAAATATACTCGATTACCACTTCGGAATTCTATACCTTTTACTTCTTTAAATGGTTGTACTGATATAACCCAAGAGATAATAACAGATTTACCCATTGAGTTCGGCGAAAATGCGACGATGTCTTGGAAGTTGACTAAATTTGTAAATAAAGACTTTGATGCTATTTTAGGACAGAATATTTTGAAACCTCTTGGAGCAATAATAAATATGGAATATGAAACGTTAATTACACTGTTCAAGTTTTTGACACGAAATTTCTGGTACAAACGTGAAAACCATATGGTTGTGTTTGGATGAGCCCCCTGAGTACTAATCCATCGATGAAAGTGCCAACTTTGCTCATTGGGAAAATTTTATGGCGTTTTGTTTGAATTTCGGTCAATTAGTGAATTTTTTACCATTTAAGTCGCTATTCCTGTATTCAAAATTTCTTTCGTTATTTTTATACGGCTCGCAATTACTAGTTCTACCATTAGAACGCACATTTCAACTGAGAAAATCAAATTTTTTAGCCTATTTTCATGATTTTTGCCCATTTTTCATCGATTTTCCCCATTTATTGCTGTTTTTATGTGCTTTTTTGTAGTTCTTGTTCTGTTGGCCATGAATTACACGTACAATGCGGACCAATGGCGCTTGTTCATCGATGGATCGAAGAGCAGTCTCAAGGCTGTGCTGCTGTATTTCGATAATACAAAAAACCCTGTACCAATTGCGCTTCCTGTGAATACAAAGGAAACGTATGATTCGATGAAACTAATCTTGGATTCTGTGAAATACCATGAACATTGTTGGAAAATATGCGCTGATTTGAAAGTGGTTGCACTTATCTGTGGCCTTCAAACTGGTTACACTAAAAATATGTGCTACTTGTGTACGTGGGATTCGCGATATACACCACAGTATCAAAAACGAGATTGGTTACCGAGAACAAATCGTCTAATTGGACATCAGAACGTTATCCACGAGGAGTTGGTGCCGATGGATAAGGTATTGCTGCCACCATTGCACATTAAACTTGGTGTAGTGAAGAATTCCATCAAAGCGTTACTGGTGCGTGGAAATAGATTGGCGTTTGAACGATTGCAGTACATCTTTCCACGCTTGAGTGAAGCGAAAATTAAAGCAGGTAAATAAATATTTGGCATTCTTTTTCCGCCAAACGAAGATGAAGCATTCTTAAAAGTTTTTATATAAAATCATATATTGAATTCAGGTGTGTTGAATGGCCCAGACATTCGCAAACTGATGAAGGATGAATACTTCAACAATGTCCTTCAAGAGACGGAACTCATCGCTTGGGATAGCCTGAAAGCAGTGATCGAAAAAGTTCTCGGCATTCATCGGGTGGACAATTGGCGTGCCATTGTTGAAGATATGCTGCAATCTTTCGAAAACATCGGTGTTCGAATGTCGTTGAAAGTGCATTTCATGCATCACCACCAAGATCACTTTGAGCGTCAGTTGCCGTCTGAATCAGACGAGCATGGTGAACGTTTCCACCAGGTATCAGCACAGTTGGAACACTGGTACAGTGGAAAAAAATTAGATTCACTTTTGGCAGATCTTTGCTGGAATTTGTTAATGGAATTGGAGGATAACGAATGATATTCCATTGAATAATTCTATATTTCAATTGCCAATTTAAAATTAATTACATTAATACGGGGAAACACGCATTTCCATTCATTTTTATACCGAAAAAATGTATTCAAAAAATTTATTTAAATCAATAAAAAACGCGAAAATCATCCGAAAAAGCGTAAAAAGGATGGTGTCTGTATTTAAAAAGTGTGTTGAGTTGCTTGAAATGGCAATAATATTGCATAGTATATTGTAAAATGGAAAAACTGTAAGAATTATATCGATAAGTTTGCGCAAGAACTACAAAAAGCGCATAAAAACAGCAATAAATGGGGAAAATCGATGAAAAATGGGCAAAAATCATGAAAATAGGCTAAAAATTTGATTTTCTCAGTTGAAATGTGCGTTCTAATGTTAGAACTAGTAATTGCGAGCCGTATAAAATTAACGAAAGAAATTTTGAATACAGGAATAGCGACTTAAATGGTAAAAAATTCACTAATTGACCGAAATTCAAACAAAACGCCATAAAATTTTCCCAATGAGCCAAGTTGGCACTTTCATCGATGGATTAGTACTCAGGGGGCTCATCCAAACACAACCATATGGTTTTCACGTTTGTACCATTTTACAACTTGAACAGTGTTATTAATGACAGGGTCATTGATTTTGTGCAGACCTGTCCATATTATATTGATAAAATATATCAATTGGAAACATTAAATTTGAGTGACAAAATTTTGGATCATTTATTTCACGATTTATATGCGGAGGAGGGTTTAGCTGTTGAGAAAATCCTAAACTCCTATAATGATTTAGTATTTAGAGACGGAGAATTCTTAGGGAATACTGACATTATACAGCATGAGATAAAAACTACTAATGATAGGCCAATATATGCGAAAATGTACAGATATCCTGATATATACGAGCAGGAAATTTGTAATCAGATCGATGAGATGCCGAAGCATGGCATCATAACTGAGAGTAACTCCCCCTACAATAGTCCTCTATAGTAAGTGCCAAAAAACCTAGATAATTCCGGTGAAAAAAAGTTCAGAATTGTTATAGACTATAGAAAGTTAAATGATGTTACAGTTACTGACAAATTTCTCATTCCAAACATTGAGAACATACTCGATAAACTCGGCCGAGCACAATATTTTTCAATGATTGACCTCACAAAGGGATTTCACCAAATTCTAGTTAAGTCCGAAGACCGTTCTAAAACCGCCTTTTCGACTCCATACGGCCATTATGAGTTTGTGAGAATGCCATTTGGCTTAAAGAACGCCCCAGCAACCTTTCAGAGGCTAATTAATTACATGCTCAGAGAGTTTATTAATGAAATATGCGTAGTATATTTGGATGATATCCTAATTTTCTCTACAAGTTTCCAGGAACATATGGATAGCATAAACAAGATCCTACGTAAATTAAGAGAAGCAAATCTCAAAATTCAAAGTAATAAATGCTCGTTTTTTGCTAAGGAGACTGTATACTTAGTTCATTTATTGACCACTAAAGGAGTTAAACCGAATCCTGAGAAAATTGGCAGTATTTTGAATCTTAGATTACCTAACACCGTTAAGAAGATTAAGGCTTTCCTAGGGCTTACCGGTTATTATAGGAAATTTGTACGGGATTACTCCAAAGTGGCGTATCCAATGATCAGATTTCTGAAAAAAGGCGTAAAACTCAATGTGAATGATTCAAATTATATTAATTCATTTGAAAAAACTTAAAAGAATACTGACAGAGGCCCCAGTACTAAGCTACCCAGATTTCCGAAAAACTTTTCAATTGGTAACAGATGCCAGCGAGAATACAGTTGGTTCTGTTTTACAACAAAACGGACACCCAATCTGCTATGCTAGTAGGACGCTGAACAGCCGTGAAAAAACTATGCGGCTACTGAAAAAGAGCTCTTAGCAATAGTTTGGGCAGTCAGCTACTTTCGTCCTTATTTATATGGCGTGGAATTCGAAATCCTGTCAGATCATCAACCACTAAGATGGCTATTTGTGAAGTCCCAAGCAAGAGAGCTGAACCCACGACTAAACAGGTGGATTTTAAAGCATAGAGAATTTAACATCACCGTTAACTATATTAAGGGTAAGGACAACGTAGTGGCGGATTTCTTAAGTAGGATAGATAACAATACAGGTGAGATCAATCATTGGCATAATTCAAGTGATTCACTCTACATATAACAACAATGATGAAATGGATACTGTTCATTCACAATCAGAAGCTTACAATGACTACATTGGTATTCTAGATACAGTAGTCAATAGATTTAAAATACAGATTATATTGACAAACGATAAGACAAATGACGTGGACATAGTACATGGAAATAAGAAGATTTATATAAATTCAACGGATTTATCCACTAACTTTGATTACATATGGACGGGTAATATTGAAAAGGGAAAAGTTGGAATATTTTCAGAACTGGACGATCACCAATATTATATTCTACAGCAAAGGATAATTGACTTATTTGAAGGGCACAATAGGGTTAGCTTTGTTCGATGTTCTTATATGGCTAGAGACATGGAGACTGAGGATGAAGCATTTCGTCAAATACATCATTACCATAAAAGTGAAACTGGTCACACTGGTATTAACGAAAATTATGAGGGCTTAAAACGAAAAATTTATTACCCAAATTTGAAATTGTTGATCCAAAAATATATTAATAATTGTGACGTTTGTAACAAAACCAAGTTCGATCGAAATCCAATAAAAGATAAATTTTCTATAACCGAAACCCCGACAGATATTGAAATTATGAGGTCTTACAAATCGCAGAAGGGACATTTCAATAAACTCATAACTGATAATGAGTTTAAGAGTATAAACATTAAAGACTTTTTGAGAGAAGAGGGTATTGATTTTCATTTAGTAAAGTCAAATAATCATACAGGCAATGCCGACATTGAGAGACTTCACAATACAATTACTGAGAAGATTAGAATGTTGTATATTGAGCAGAAATCTTTGAGTATAAAGGAGAAAATGAGTAAAGCTGTAGAATTTTATAATAAAAGTTATCACTCGGTGACCAGGGAAAGACCAATTGACATTGAGTATGGAATATCCGATAAGAAAAAGGTATATGAGAGAATGAAGTCAAATAAAGAGCATTATATAAGTAAAATAAATAATAAGAGAGAACCATATAAAAAGCATAGACAAATTGGTTACATAAAAAATTATAAATCAGTTAGACATGAACCTAAGTTTAGATTAAGTAATTTGAAAAATGTACTTAATTAGAATATAAAGAGAGGAACTAAATATGATGGAGTAGTAAACACATCTGATTGTGAAAAAGAAAATTAAAACTTTTATTTTTGTTTATATTTTTGAAATGGAAAACAAGTTTGAAAACTAATTAGTACTTAAAAAAATATATTATAATTCTCTCAAAGCCAATGTGGGCATTGTGTTCATTTTAACGAAGGGGAAGTTACATATTTTCATATATGTAAATCAAGTATCATTACTTCATTATACATACATACAATCATTTCGTTGGATTCAATTTATCACTTTGTTTACATTTTCTTATAACTTACTTTTTTTGTACTCACTCATTGTTGAAATTTCTTTTAGTAATAGTTTATCAAATATTTTACTTTCTAGTTTTATTTCGTTATATCGTAATCTCTCAATTGTGGATCATCAGATATTACTGTAAATATGTTGTAAGAATATTTGATACATAACAATTGTGTAAAAACTTGTTTCACTTTAGTTAAGTTTTGTCGATTCAAAAGATCGGTAGTAACCGCTCATAATAAAGAAAATCATATAAAAAAAATAAATAAACAAGGTGTTTTTAAATTACATAACTCCCGTTATGCTATAGAGAAAATAGAGCTTGTATGCAGGTGTATGCATATAATATATATAATTTTATAGCATTATAATAATATAAAGTTTCATTTAATTTATAGTTTAATAATAATATAGTTTAATTTAATTTATAGTTTAATATGCACTTCTATATAAAATGTATTATCGCTTTTTATATGGGAGATGTAGTGATGTATATTTCTATTAATTTGTAATGTAATTGGATAAAACAAGTTTTAATGAATATTCCGTTAACATATCTTGTAAGAATTACTAAAAGCGAATAATGTATGTATATATATATATATATATATATATATATATATATATATATATATATATATATATATATATATATATATATATATATACATATATTATATATATATATATATACATATATTATATATATATATATATATATATATATATATACATATATATATATATATATATATATATATATATATAGATATATATATATATATATATATATATATATATATATATATATATATAGATATATATATATATATATATATATATATATATATATATATATATATATATATATATATATATATATATATATATATATATATATATATATATATATATATATATATATATATATATATATATATATATATATATATATATATATATATATATAGATATATATATATATATATATATATATATATATATATATATATATATATAGATATATATATATATATATATATATATATATATATATATGCACGTAAATGCACGAAAGTAATAGATTATAATTGTAGCCTGGAATGCAAATGGCCTAACAAAACATTATCTTGTGTTGCTAACGTTCCTAGCGGGTGTTAAACGAAATAAAGTAGGGAGCATATGTACATACACATACATATTTATAAATATTAAGTAACTGCTCTATCAGGCCACTTCTAGTTATACATATAGATGAACGGTAATATCGGACCACTCTGTTCACCTTGGACCTGGTGACACTTGTATGTACATCTACATACATACTAGTTTACATTCAACAATGGTGCGGATCGCAACAAACTTCTTTTAAAGTCTTTTTTAAATGAAAATTAAATATTTAAAATAGTGAAATAAATATAAATTAAATAAATATATAAACTAAAGTTTTTTTTCTATTAAAAAGTTTGTTTTTCTCGCCGGTAAGCTCGGGCATATAAAGCCAAATTACAAATCATTAAAAGAAGTTTTAATATCTCTTAAACGCGGTGCGCGAAATTTGCAATAAATTAAATTAATAATTGTATATCGGAAACGCGGTACGCGAAAAACCAAATTACAATTATAATGGTTGGATCTAGATGCAGCAAGTGTGATGCTAAAGATGATGACCGCATGGTACAGTGCGATCGGTGCGATTAGTGGTACCACTTCAATTGCGTCGGAGTTAATAACGGAGTAGCCGAAATTAGCTGGAATTGTTCAAATTGCAATACATATAAGAGCCCGGACAAATTGAGCGCTGCAGCTCCTCCGGCAAATATGCAATTAAGAATCCACCGTAAAGATCGCCCACAAGCATCATCATCGCCAGCAGCCGAAGTGGACATTCCATTACGAACAACAACAACAACAACAAGGTGGGGTGCAGAAGATGGCACTGCACATCTGCCAAGAGAGTTTGGCGTACCTAATAACCAAAACTAATAACTACAGGTGGCGCAGCAGCGTCAAGTTTAGCAATGCAACCACCGCTATCAACATGCCCAGCAACATTGTATCCATACATGTCGAATCAAATTAATGCAGTGCAGAGTGCAACGTTGCAAACGTTGCTCCGCCGCACATGTTGCATGATAACAATTCAGCGGAGCATGATGCCTCAAAATCAAAAAAGGTCGAATTACAACTGGCCATGTTAGAGGAAGAAAGACGAATCCAACAGAGCTATTTAGAACGAAAATACGAACTATTAGCACAATCACAGGACACTTCGCCAGAAAATTGTAATAAATTCTCTTAGCAACGCACGCCAACTCAAACACAATTAGCAGCAAGACAAGCCATTCCAAAAGAGTTACCGAATTTTAATGGCGACCCGGAGGAGTGGCCTCTATTTATAAGTTGTTTTAAGAAATGCACAGATGTCGCAGGTTATTCAAATGCCGAAAACCTGATAAGATTGCAAGAAATAGTTCGAAGCAAATATCTGTTGCCGGGTACCAGAAATAATTCAGACTCTGGAAATGTGTTTTGGCAGGCCAGAATTTATAGTAGAGAGCCTGATAGAAAAAGTAAGAAACGTGGCGCCATTGAAAGATAAGCTGAAGGCACTCATCGACTAAGCCCTCTGTGTACGTAATATTAACTCTACCATGGAATATTGCAATATGTACTCATATATGAATAATCCAATGCTCGTCAAAGAGCTTGTCGACAAACTGACAACCCAATATAAGGTAATGTGGGCAATGCATGCTAAAGAAAAAAAGAGTTCCAGTAGTAAAAACGTTTAGCGACTGGCTTTACACACTTGCAGAAGCAGCCAGCAAAGTGATCACACCTGCGACCACAAAACACCATGTATCTCTCAATACACACATGCAAGCAGATAATCTACAAAAAAAACATAATTGTGCACATTGCAAAACTGAGGGATATAGAATATCACAATGCAAGGAGTTCAAAAAACTCAGTCTGGAGCGTTAGTGGGACATCGCACGAACTCTGAAATTATGCCGTCAGTGCTTGAACATCCAACGACGCCGATGATTCATCAATCAAACCTGTGGCATCGAAGGATGTAACGCTAAACACCATCAGTTGTTGCACAGAAGTGCACCCACGAAAACAGAAAGTGAAGCAGAAACATCTAATACGGGTGAAAACAGCAGTGAGACTGTGAACTCACACTACAGTTCTAGCGACAATGACCGACCATACTTCCGCATTTTACCGGTTCGTATTTACTCTGAAAACAAATACATAGACACTTTTGCACTTTTAGATGAGGGCTCGTCAGTGACACTTATGGAGGCAGAAGTTTTCAACCACCTAAATTTGAAAGGTGTCCACGAAACCCTGTGTCTACGTTGGACCGGGAACAAAACAAGAAATGAAGATGCATCTATCAAAACGTCACTAAAGATTGCTAACGTGCATAGTGGTGCGTCGTTCACTCTAAATGCAGTCCACACCGTGAAAAGCCTCAGCTTACCCGTACAAATCATCGACATGGGCAAAATTGCGAAAGAGCATCCATATTTAGCGGACTTGCCCATACAGTCGTATATTAACGCTAAACCAACAATTATTTTCGGCTCAGATAAGTGGAGACTTGCCGTGCCACTTAAAATTCGTGAAGGGACATGGTGTCAACCGATAGCGACGAAAACAAGACTAGGGTGGGCCTTACAAGGGCGTGGATCCGGTTATCAGCTGAATTCTTATTTAAATATACATACGTGCGGCTGCAAAAAGGAATATGAAGAGCTTCACGACATGATTAAAGAACACTTCAAGTTGGATTCACCACCACCGTCGCTGTTATTATCACAACAGGATGAGAGAGCTATGGCCATACTAGATTTAACATGTCAACATGGAAACCGATATGAAACCGGGCTACTATGGAGTCACGACGAGGCGAACCGACCCGATAGCTACGAAACTGCGTTTAAAAGGCTGCTGTGCCTCCACAAAAAATTCCTCAAAAACCCATCGCAGAAATTAGTCATGCAATAGCAAATTGACAACTTACTTGGAAAAGGCTACGCAGAAAAGCTAAGTGCGGATGAATTGCAAACATATCAAGGTCGCGTATGGTATCTACCAATATTCGTGACACAAAATCCGAACAAACCTGGAAGAAAGCGACTGGTATGGGATGATGCGGCGAAAAGCAAGGGTATGGCTTTAAATGATTTCATCTTGTGCGGTCTAGACTTCTACTAACTCCTCTAGTAGATGTACTACTAGGATTTAGGATTGGCAAGGTTGCCATCTGCGGCGACATAGCCAAAATGTTCCACCAAATCACCGTGCGAAGCAACGATATGCACGCGTAACGCTTCCTATGGTGGGATAAATACGATGAGATCGACAAACCCAGCGTGTACGCGATGCGCGCGTTAACATTCGGCATAAGCTGTGCACCATGCATCGCGCACTATATTCGCAATAAGAACGCTGACATATTTAATCAGCAGTTTCCACGAGCCGTCGACGCTATAAAAAGACATCACTACGTTGACGACTTCATCGACAGTGAATACGGGGAACAGGAAGCCTTGCCGAAACAGTTAAGTATATACGAGTACATGCGTCCGTCGGTTTCCACATCTGTAATTGGTCGTCAAATTCAACTACTGTGCTGGCTAAATTGAGAGGAGTTGCAATTGCTAATCAATCCCCGGTGGAGCTGAGCGCGAGCGAAAAGGTACTAGGGGTCTATTGGGATCCGAACAAAGACGTGTCAGATATGCATTCAGGTTCGCCAGGCTGAAACGGAATGTGTTAACCGAAGACTTAATTCCGACGAAGAGTGAGGTCCTGCAGGTTTTAATGTCCTTTTTTGATCCTCTGGGATTTTTGTCACACTATACGATAGCACTAAAAATTTGACTTCAAGAGATCTGGCGATCGGGTATCGACTAGGATGAAGCTCTATCCGTGAGCCTGAACTCTAAATGGTGCCAATGGAAGGATGCCATACCACGAATATCTCTGGTGGAGGTACCGCGGTACTATTCCGTTCACTTAAACACCGCCGAGAATGTGCAACTCCATACATTCGTCGACGCTGGCGAATATGGATATGCTGTAGTCTGCTATCTACGTGTTTAAAGTGGATCCCACACGGACGTTTTACTAGTAGCAGCCAAGTCAAAAGTGATACCTCTAAAACCATTCTCTATACCACGATTAGAGTTACAGGCTGCGATAATTGGCATCCGGCTGTCATCTAAGGTACAGAACATCGCTCGTCTACCAATACAACGAAAATTGTTTTGGACTGATTCCGCAACAGTGTTAAAGTGGCTACATATGGATCCCAGACAATTCCAACAATTTGTAATCTGCCGCGTCACCGAAATTCTAGAGAACACTAACCCAGACCAGTGGAAATGGGTTCCGTCTCAGCTAAACCCCGCAGATCTGGCAACTAAAGGTGAATCTAAAGCACAACAGCAAATATGGTTCAGTGGACCGGATTTTTTGTCAATGGAGGAGCGTAAATGGCCTCATCGAGACAATTTTGGAGCCACATATACAACCGAAATTAGACAACACACTCTACACATTCGAAAAGTGAATCGAAGTGAGATAACGATAAATACAAACCATTTTTCGAGTTGGAGGCGCCTGTATCGGGCTTTAGCAACATGTATTCTATACTTCGAGAGACTGAAAGCTAAGGTTCGTTCAATAATTCTGCCCATGAAGTTAACCTTTGAAATTGTACAATCGGCAAAGACGATACTCATCAGGCAGGCACAAATGAGCGAGTACTCCCACGACATTTTCAATTTGAAAAATGGTAAGAGCATTGAAAAGAGTAAACTAATAACGTTTAATGTGTTTTTAGATGAGCTAGATACTATACGTTTAAGTAGAGCAGAATTTCTGAGCACGCGCGATTTGATCATGATGCCTAATAATCATCACGTAACTTTCTTGATCGTTAGAGCTGCACACGAGAGATATCATCACCTTTCCCATGAAGCCGTGGTAAATGAAATAAGAGGGGAATTCTTCATACCTAGGCTACGAGTCCTTTACCGGAAAGTTCGCAGACTTTGTCAATACTGCAAGAATAACAACGCGAAGCCGCGGCCTCCCCAAATGGCGCCCATGCCAGCGGCTAGACTGGCCAGTTATAATCGCCCCTTTAGCTGTGGGCATAGACAACTTTGGGCCGATGAGCGTGGTCGTCGGTAGAAGGCGAGAAAAACGGTGGGGTTTGATATTTACTTGCCTTACCATCCGAGCAGTACACCTAGAGATAGCCTACAGTCTTGACATGAACTCCTGCATACTTTGTATCCGTAAATTTATTTCCCCGCGCGATGTACTTAGAGAAATTTATACCGATAACGGCACAAATTTTAGAGCAACAGAAAGGTTGTTGCGAGAGGAATCCATAAACATCAACTACACGAAAATCGAAGCTATATTTGACAATATCAAATGGAAATTTAATCCACCGGCAGCATCACATATGAGTGGAGCCCGGGAAGGCTCATAAGATCGATTAAAACGGTACTACCTGCGACGCTTCCTCAAGCCACATTCAACGATGAAACACTCCAGTAGAGTTCCTAATAAATTCATGACCCCTGACATTTGTTTCCATGGAATCATCTGACGATGAGGCAATCACTCCAAATCACTTACTTATGGGCTCACCAAGCGGATACAAACCAATAGGCAGTAGCACTGGAGATATACGGCAAATCTTTCGGCAAATCATGCGTCAAATTGATCGGTTCTGGCAGATATGGGTTAAAGAGAACAGCCCAATTCTAACTCGGAGAACAAAATGGTTCGCGAAGCAGTCACCACTGGAGATTGACGACGTTGTAATAATCGTCGACGAGACTCATCCACGACATCAATGGCCAAAAGGAATTATAGTGGATATAGTGGCAGCAAAAGACGGGCAAATGCGAATAGCGACGGTGAAGACCGAAGGGGGCCTACTGGAACGGTCGGCAGTAAAACTAGCAACCCTAGACGTGGCCAACGACTGTGGAAAGCGCGACGGGTTTGCTTACAAGGGGGAGAATGTTGCCAACGTTCCTAGCGGCTGTGTAACGAAATAAAGTAGGGAGCATATGTACACATATTCGTACATATATATGTATAAATATTAAGTAACTGCTCTATCACGCCACTTCTAGTTATACATATGTATGAACGGTAATATCGGACCACCCTTATTTTGATCACCGTGGACCTGGTGACACTTGTATGTACAGGCCAGTTTACATTCAACAACGGTGCAAATCGCAACTAAATTCTTTTAAAGTCTTTTTTAAACAAAGATTTAAATATTTAAAATAGTGAAATAAATATAAATTAAATAAATATATAAACTAAAGTTTTTTTTCTATTAAAAAGTTTGTTTCTCTCGCCGGTAAACTCGGGCATATGAAGCCAAATTACACTTGAGTTGAAGCAATTTTTGTCTGAAAAGAAAATTGATATAGCTCTAGTTTCAGAAACACATTTTACGAACAAAAGCTATTTAGTATTTCCTGGATATAAAATTCCTGATGGGAAATCTCGTGGTGGGATAGCTATCATAATAAATTCACTATTAAAAAATACTGAACAGCAACCATATGCAACACCTCATATTCAATCCACTACTGTGCAAATTGAGGATACAAGACGATACTCATGGCTACATAAAGACGCTTGGCGTAAGTTTAATTGCAGCTGGAGATCTGAATGGAAAACACACTGACTGGGGATCTAGGCTAACCAATAAAAAAGGGCGAAATCTAATTAATGCTATAAACAAAAATATCTGCAAATTTTTAAGATCAGGTGAATCCACATACTGGCCAACAGATAGGAAAAACATACCGGATCCAATCGACTGGAGCATACCAAAAAACATAAAGTGTAACCAATTAAAAATTAAAGCTTGTTTTGAACTTTCTTCAGACCACTCTCCGATAATACTTGACTACACAACTGACATTAAACCCATAGTACCAATAGCTAAGATTTTTACCCAGAAAACAAGCTGGAATGAGTATAGACAGCATATTGAATATCAACTGAATACGTCTATCACACTGAAAACACAATTAGATATTGATCGTGCCATTATTCACTTCAACGATGTGGTCCTAGACGCAGGAATCAAATCAAGCCAACCGCATAAATTTAGAAGAAATAAACCTACAACTGATATCTTCATAAGGAAGCAAATTATTGAGAAGAGAAAGCTGAGAAAGAGGTGGCAGCTAACTAGATCGCCTGAGGATAAACACAATTTAAATATAGCCTGCACAAAACTCAAGAAAATATTAACTAAAAGACAAAATATAGAAGTTGAAAATTACCTAAAAAACTTGACGCCTACCCAGGATACGAACTACACATTATGGAAATGCACAAAGAAATTAAAAACTCAGATAAGGTATCAGCCACCAATACGGAAAGATGACAACTCATGGGCTACTACCAATGAAGAAAAAGCAGCTGCATTGGCTAAATACTTTGAAAAAGTCCTATCAAATGACGAGGATAATTATATTGAAACACGCAATGGCTTAAATATAGACATTACAACCAAAATAAAGAAAATAAATACATCTGAAATAATTAATTGCATTAAAAAACGAATAAACCACAAAAAAGCACCAGGATACGATATGTTGACAGGAAAAGTTCTCGCTGAGCTACCTACTATAGGTTATAACTACTTAAGGAATATTATCAACTCCATGTTCCGACTACAATTTTTTCCCAAAGTATGGAAAGTTGCTGAAATTATTGCGCTACCGAAGCAGGGAAAAGATGGTACAACTGCTTCGTCGTATAGACCAATTAGCCTACTTCCCATAATCTCTAAAGTTGCTGAAAAACTATTAAATGATAGACTTAGCCAGATCCTTGACAATCAAAAAATTATACCAAATCATCAATTTGGCTTCAGAAAACGACATTCAACAATTCAACAGATACACCGTATAACAAACAAAATTGAAACAGACATAGAATATAAGCGGTACTGCATTGCTGTATTCTTAGACGTTGCAAAAGCATCTGACAAAGTATGGCATAAAGGACTGCTGCATAAACTGAAGACGATGCTGCCACTTGACTACTATTTGATTGTTGAAAGTTTTCTTAGTGATCGTTACGTCAAATATAATGAAGAGTGTTCGTCTATTCATCTTACAACAGCTGGAGTTCCTCAAGGGAGTGTTTTAGGACCACTGCTATATGTCATATTTACCTCAGATATACCATTTCCAAAAGAACTGAATACCACAATTGCTACCTTTGGTGACGACACAATCCTCTTAGCATCTGACAAAAATCTAAATACTGCGACTGCAAATCTGCAGATATACACACAGAATGTTAAGGAATGGTTTGATAAATGGTGCTTGAAAATTAATGAAGATAAGACTGTAAAAATTTAATCCAATACCTATAAAAATAAACAATAAAGATATAAAAATAGGGTATACTACTAAATACCTTGGTATACACATGGACTCAAAGCTAAATTGGCACTACCACATCAAACAAAAAACGAAACAAATAAAAGAAAAATTTTGGCAACTATATTGGTTAATGGGTAAGCAATCTAAACTCACAATTAACAACAAGTTGCTGTTATACAAGTGTACTATAAAGCCAATTTGGACGTACGGACTCCAAGTATGGGGAACTGCAAAGCGGTCACACACAGAAAAAATTCAAAGACAGCAATCTAGAATATTAAGAGTTATCATAAAGTCTGGTTGGTACAAAACAAATGAAGATATACACCGCAAACTAAATATGACAAGAATTGACGAAGAAATAAAAACGGTATCCACAAATCACTACGATACATTGCATGGGCATAATAACGAAGAAATAAACGAGTTGCTACATCTGGAAGAAACCACCATGCGCCGTTTAAAGAGAACTCGACCAAACGCGATAATGAAGTAGGAAATCCAGACTACACATATTATTAATAGTACTATAAATGTAAATGTAAATAATTATCATAAACATAATTTTGATAATAAATTGTTATAATATAATTATAGTGAACTATTATAATTAATGTAAATAATTTTTGTTGTATCACTTCTTGGCACTGGCAAAAATGTGTTTTTAATATTAATTTCCAAACAAATTGTCAATATAATGGTGACAGATGTATGAAATAAAGGGAAATAAAAAAAAAATATTTAAAAAAATATATATATACTCGTATATATACGAGGGCGGACTGATTTTGAAGCTAGTAGGAAAAAAACATTTTTTTTTCAAAAACCATTTATTTCTCAACATAGTCGCCTTTTACTTCGAAACACTTAATAAGACGATGTTCCAACTTTTTTATACCATCTGAATAATACGATTTCGGGAACCCCTCCAAATACGCGTTATTTTCGGTATTCACTTCTTCGTTTGAGATGAATCTTTTTCCTGCGAGCCATTTTTTCAAGTTTGGATACAGGAAAAAGGCACTAGGAGCTAAATCTGGACTATAAGATGGATGATTAACCAATTCGATGTGTATTTCACGTAATTTTAACATCGTATCTAATGCTGTATGAACCGGTGCGTTGTCTTGAAGAAAGAGCATTTTTTCTTCTTCTTTAAATGTGGTCGTTTTTCAATTGATCCAATAATGCACGATAATACTTTCCTGTGATTGTGGATCCTTTTTCCAGATAATCGATGAGCAACATTCCGTCTGCATCCCAAAATACAGTGGCCATAACCTTGCCAGCCGATTTCACTGCCTTCGCCTTCTTCGGAGCACTTCCACCAGCTTCCACCCATTGTTTCGATTGATTTTTGGTTTCAGGTGTGTAGTGGTGGACCCACGTTTCATCAACAACGACGCCAAAAATCAACAGGATTACGCTTTATCATGTCCAAACACCGCTGTGAAGTGGTCTGTCGAACTCGTTTTTGTTCGACACTGAGCAAACGCGGCACCCATCTTGCCAATAGCTTTTTCACATGCAAATGTTCATGCAAAATGTTGAACACACGTTCATATGATATGTTTACCATTTCAACAATCTCACGCAACTTGACTCGGCGATCATTCATAACGATATAGAGGATTTTCTTGATATTTTCTTCAGTAACCACCTCTTTTGGCCTTCCTGTTGATGGTATTGTTGCAGTGCTTGTTCGGCCGCGTTTAAATTCAGCAATCCAATATTTTACCATGTAATCTGACGGAGCAGACTCGCCGTAATGTTTATCGTGCTTTTCTTTTGTATCTTTCGCCGTTTTCCCTTTCAAATAATAGTGTTTAAACACTGCACGAAATTCGCTTTTTCCATTTTTCAAGAAACACAAAAGTTGCTTACTTCAAACGACTACAACAAATAAACTAATCGATGAATTTGGGTGAAATTTTAACAGCTGACGTACGACAGATCGCAATTTGTAAAAAAAGTTGTTTCTAAAGTTTTTATGTTTGTGCTTCCATCTAGCGCTAGGTAGCTTCAATATCAGTCCACCCTCGTATATATATATATATATATATATATATATATATATATATATATATATATATATATATATATATATATATATATATATATATTTATATATATATATAAATGAATTTTAATTCTGTTGGCAACAGTGTCACTAGAGAGCGACTGGATCGACTTGAATACAAAATATATTATTTGAAGGAATTATTTCTCTAAGACGGTCAAGGTCAACTTTTCAAAAAATCGGCTTATAAACACAGGTGTAATAAATGTTTTATAGTTTTCGTAACAAAAACTTTAAAATTACAACAAATTTGGTTTTTTCGAGTTCAGTTATGAACAGGTATGAAGCGAATGCACAATACCCGAACTCGAAACGAACAACTCTGTTGCAATTTTTATGTTGCATATGTTCATACTCGAATCGAAATGTACACGCTGTGCCAAACTTATTTATTTATAAATTTTGCGAATTAAATTGAATTTCATCCAATTGCAATGCCGCCAACAAGACGGAGGAATTTAAGTGATAGATCTACCAATGAATTTTCGAACTGAAGAGCAACGCGAAGATCGATATGAAATTGAATGAATGAATTTTAATGAACCTGCAAGGAGGCAAACAATTGTTGCGTTCAATACATATTGAACTGTATTCCGCAACAACGTGACAATTGATTATAATGCACATCAATCCGTTGTTATCGTGTCAAAGAGCATTGTGTGCGCACATTGTAAGACATTGAAATACACAAATTTGATAGTGTTGCGCAAGTGACAAAGTCAAAATGGCGCTCATTGGTTGCTGGAACAAGAGTTTTTCGACACATATCCTGACACTAATCCCGAAATACAACAATTGCTTCCAATGACTTCATTTGGAGCAACAAATGTAGTTCGGCATAATTTCATGCCCACTTTCAAGGTAATTGCAACACAAACCATTCAACAACAACAATATTAGATTATTACAACACATTCAAGTTCAAGCAGGGTCGCTATTGCCACCGTTGGATGCAGTTTATAAATTTTTGCAGATTTATTTCATGGGCAATTCACAACAATAAGTAGATCGTCGTTGTGTAAATAACAGACCAATTCTGGACAACTACAAATTTTGTTTCATTAACACAATGAATTGATTGCACTGTTTCAAACAGCAGTGGACAGCATGCCATCTGTTAATCAAAAATTGTAATCAGAGCTGTCAATTCGCCTGTGGGAGAACACGTGCGTTCGAAATGTACCCATCATATGACACGTTGCAATATCCCATCATATTTTGGCAAAGTCAAGACGGTTGATATCTCGACCAAAATGATAAATCCACTGACAAGTGAATAGAAAATCTATCTTATTCCAAAAAAGATTTACTAATTTCATTGACATAAAAATCACTTAATATCGCGGAAACGAATAAAAAAATCAGTTCAATGAACAATTATTCATATCGACTGATGGATCGTAAAATGAGGACTGTCACTTCTTAAAATGTCGGGATCAATTTCACCAATATGTTTCGATAAGTAAGTCAAAGTTCAAACTGAACGATTGACATTCATCAGATTTAACCAGAGAAAACTCCATTCCCAAGAGTATATTCACCTTCGAGATGCCATCACTGAGATGGAAAGCAAAGAATATCGGCCAAAAGACGATTTTCCTACCAAGTCCATCGGAAGATCGCGAAAAATGCATGAATTAAAATCACTGATTGATTTGATTCGGAAGTATCACGTGTACGGTGAGACGCTTTGCTGGATGTGTTCAGTGGAGTGGGAGAAACGCGGATTACCAAACGCACATATTTTCATTTGGTTCATTGAAAATTCCCGATGTAGAAGATAATACAAGCTTGCATGAGATTATTACTAAGAACATTCCTAGGCTCTGTGGAAGATTAAATAACAATTATACGTGTATGATCGATAGAAAATGCCGTATCCATGGCCATTAGCAACAGAAACAATTACCCGAAATGATGGTTATCCGTTGTATCGTCGCCGATCGACTGCGGACAATAGAATATCAACAGTTGTCATACTGAATCAACAGGAAATTGAAGTTGATAATCGTTGGATTGTTCCGTACTCGCCATTACTTTCGAAGATATTTAAAGCATACATCAATGTCGAATCTTGACATTCCGTGAAATCCATTAAATACATCTGCAAGTATGTGACCAAAGGAAGTGACATGGCTGTGATTGAAATTGCTGTGGAGAATTACAACGATGAAGTTACTCATAATCAAATTGGCCGCTATGTTAGCAATAACGAAGCAACTTGAAGAATTTTTTCATTCCCCATTCATGAAAGACATCCCACTGTTGTTAATTTTGCCGTACATCTGGAAATCCATCAATTTACCGCCATCTACAACATTGATGACGATTTCGCCGAACGCTGGTATGCTCCGAAATGCCAAGATATTGGAATCAATCGTCAAAAAAATTTCAACGACGGAAACAAGGAAATACAGTTCCAGGTATATGTATATTCCACTGTTCCAGGTATATGTATATTCCACTGATGCATTAGGTCGCATTTACATAGTGCATCCAAGCAACGACGAGTGTTTCTATTTGCGTTTGCCAATAGTCAACTTTCATGGTCCTACATCATTCCAACTTCTACGAACTGTGAATGGTGAATTGTGTGGCACATATAGAGAAGACCGTCAATGTTTGCGATTGCTAGAGGATAACACGCATTAGGATCACACCCTCCAAGATGCTGTGATTTCATCAAATGCTAATCAAATACAAACATTGTTTTCGATAATTATCTCAACATGCTTCTTATCGAAACCGATTGATTTGTGGACCAAATACAAAGATGATATGTCTGATGATATTTTGCATCAGATGCATCCTAGAACTTCAAATCCAGATTTGCTACTGAGCGATAAAATTCACAACCATGCATTAATATTAATTGAGGACATGTGCCTGATAATATCGAAGAAGGTATTATTTCAATTAACCATGACAGCACCCAAACATCCGTATAAATATGACAGTTCTGTATCACATTTTTCATACAAAATGCGGTGCATACCAAACTGCCTCTTTCGCACTTATTGTTTTTATATATGTTCTTCTCGCTCATACAATTGAGTGACGTCATAGTTTTCGATGCAAAGTAAAAGCTTTTATGTGATGACGTTGCAAGCTTTACGGTAAGCTTATTGTTTGAATTGTGTCATGGCATTTATGATGAGATTGATGGACTTGAGTAAGAACTAATGGAGGTGGGGGTGTCGGTATCTGAGCGTTTGATGGTAAGAGCTGATGAAATAGTATTGTTTAGCAGACAACCACAGCATAGAATTTTTGAATGAGTTGTGTCTGCATACATTATATACATATATGTATCTAAATATATTATGTGTATTACGGCGCGTGAATTTTGTATACAGTGGCCGTAAACGGGTTTTTTAAAAATTTTGAGACAAAGTTTATTTGCAGCGAAGTGACGCTCAAGAAGACCAAAACAAGACTGACTTCATTTTAATAATCAATTTTCCTGCTCAGTTCCAATTTGCTTAAATATTATGCTTAATTGCTTAATTCTTATGTGTTACTAAAGTTCTTACTAATCTATATACATTTTATGCTACACAATATTGCCATTCTCGGAACTTTGTTCACATTTTGATTTTGATTTGTTTCTTTTGTTGAATTTATTGTGAAATTCCGGAAATGAGTGCCATTCTCGGAATTTCGTTCACATTCTGATTTTGATTTGTTTCTTTTATTGAATTTATTGTGAAATTCCGGAAATGGGTTTCATGTTACAGTTTACCTTTATTTGTAATATTTAATATAAATTTTTCTATAGTTTCCGGTGTTGTATTAGCTTTTATATATGTTGGTGTGTTACTTACATTATATGTAACTCGTGTGCATTATGTTAATATTGAAATATTTTTATGTGATAAGAGTTGAGGCTGACAGTCCATATGGTCTTATGCAAATTTTTGATTGTTGATAAGTATATGTTATTGAAAATATGTAGTTTAATTTGATTTTTTATCAGTTAAGTAGCTGAGCACTGGGCGCCGTGTGCTGTAAGACCTACTATGTTTGGACGCTTGGGGCGGGATGCTGTGGCGCTGTGCGCAGGGTGCCGGTTGTTTTTAAGATTTGTTATTAACTAAATGTGTTTTTCTCTGTAAGACCTACTATGACGTCATAAATAATTTGCAAGCTTGCGTGTCATGCTATTTATGTATGAAAAGTGGTGAATAATATTATTAATATTAATGTCGAACAGTGGTGAACACTACACTTCCTGTTTAGATAAGTAATTAGTGATTGAAAAATTGTATAAAAAGCGCGCTGATGCTGGAATATTTACATTTCTAAATTTGCACTGAAACAGAATTGGTACCTTCGCTTTTTGTTTAAAGCAAATACATAACTATTATATATATTATTTTTTCTAAAACCAAAAAGAATTTTGTTTGTGATATTTATCAAAAAAATTTCAAACATAATCATTCATTAAAACGACATGTGAGAAGAGAACAAAATAGTGATAATCTACAATGTTTATCTTGTAACTAAAAATTTAATATCCAAAGTAAATTTTTAAAACATCAACGGTTTATACATCATACTAATAGAGAAACACAGCATTGTAGTGTATGTGATCAACATATTCAATTAAATCATTAGTCATATCATTTACGCACAAATTCACATAAAGAAAATTGTGGTGTAATGGTGAATAGAAATTTAAAACATATTATCGTGTTTTAATAATCGCAGTGAAATGTTTACATTTCAAAATTATTATAAAGAAAATTTAATTCCTGAAGACATTTTTAAGACAATTAAAAATGAAGCAACTCAAATAAATGGAAATGTTTTAGAAAAACATATAAATGTTAAATTTAATTGGGAATTGTTTGCTAAATATATCTTGGTGAAAAATGAAGTGGAGTGCACACACAATAAAGCTGAAATCAGATCAAAACGCAATGACAATAATACATTCATCCACAATAATAAATGACTTTGGAAAATTTATTCCGATCAATGTGATGTGTAATTAAAAAAAATGAATGAATTTCAAGAAGGACTTTAATTGAAGTATCACATATTGATATCAACATAAACTTGTTGAAATATATAAAGTAACGATCACATTAAGAAGTACAATACTAATATTTGTTTTATTCTTTCTCTTTTGTGCGCTACCTCCTCAGCGCCTATTTGTAATGACATGCACATTTTTTAGTTCCTAATAAACCTTTACAGTGAACAGAAGTGATTTCGGAATTATTCCTTTTTAGTTAATGGAAGAATTCAAACCAAACTAATATACACCTATAAAAGGTTCGCAATATAGTTATTTACCACTGTCCATATTAAAAAATATGTGTGTAAAAATTTCAGACGAATATTCCTTTAAATGGTGTATAATATCATTATATCCGGTCTCAAAGAATTCAAATAGATGTGCATCGTCTAAAATCAACGATATCAGTTCAGATATATTAGGCGCATTCGATTCGTCACTTGTATCGAGATCGTATCGAGTTGTGCGAATAGAACAGCACTCGATTGAGTGGTATACTTGACAGCACTACTTAAATTTTTTTTTTTAACATTTACTTTCTTTATATTTTGTATGCAAACTAATCATCTGAATATAATTTAAATCAACACAATAATAATATTAAAGATCAAAAACCAAATTCCAAAGATTAATTTTTGTTTTCTTTGCTTTTAATCAGGTAAAATATAAAAAATTCCATAGAATTTTTTTGGGTAATTTTTAATCTCGTTTTCAAGCAATTTTCAATTTGGAAGCACTTTTCTATCGAGGATTAATGTAACAATTGATCTCTTTTAAAATTTAATTTATTTACAATTTATTTTAAATGCGGCAAGAAATATCAGAGTAACAATGAATTATGTATATACAACAAAAATTAATTAAAACTATGACTAAGAATGTAAATTAAATGAGACTAAATTATTAGATCAGACAAATATCTAATAATTTAGTCTCATTTAATTTACATTCTTAGTCATAGTTTTAATTAATTTTTGTTGTATATACATAATTCATTGTTATTCTGATATTTCTTGTTAAGATCAGATAAATAAATAATTAAACATATAAATAATTGAATTAATAAATAATTAAATTAAAATATAAATAATTTTTATGAAATAAGGAAAAGTCAGAACAGAAAGACAATAAATAAACAAAAAGGAAGAACAAAAAAAAAAAAATAGCATTATGAGAAGTATTGAAAAATTGATTGCTTAAAGTTGTGCTTACTTGAGATACTCCTAATTGCCAAAGGCAACGAATTCCACAACTTGGTGGCGTTCACAAAAAGAGTCTATTCGAGTTTAAATACTTGTAATTAGGGACTAAGAGGATCATATTTCTCCTCGATTTACAAAACTTCAACTTTACAAACAAATAACGCTAGTTTACACCGAAAATATACATTTGATGAGAGGTGACTTTTCTCATATATTTTCATCTGCTGAATTCGAAAATCAAGGTTAAATTTTTTTTCATGGAATAGTTTTTGAGATATTGTAATTTTTGTATTTTTTCGACATTTTTTCACGTGACAAATCATATCTCGAGCTAGAAATGTCCGATTGGGTCGTTTTTGGGTACGTAAAGATGATACTTTAACGTAAGAACTAAGACCAACTAGAAAAAAATCGACCGAAAAATGACAAAGTTATAAGCAATTGAGTGAAGTCATGATCGGCACAATAAGCTGAAGCACCAACCTCCTTCTGGTCTCAGCAGGCAAAAATGATGCAGTCCTCCTCAAATTCCGTAAGGTATAGTATACCTTACTCACCACTGAATTTATGTGATCCTCACAGGATAGTACGGAGTTAATGTGGTATCCAGGGTTTTTTACTTTTTCAGCTAATTTAAGTTTTGGATCCTTTTTCAAGATAACCGATGAGCAATATTCCGTGTGCATCTCAAAATACAGTGGCCATAACCTTGCCAGCCGATTTCACTGCCTTCGCCTTCTTCGGAGCACTTCCACCAGCTTCCACCCATTGTTTCGATTGATTTTTGGTTTCAGGTGTGTAGTGGTGGACCCACGTTTCATCAACAGTTATTAATTGACGCCAAAAAACAACAGGATTACGCTTTATCATGTCCAAACAACGCTGTGAAGTGGACTGTCGAACTCGTTTTTGTTCGACACTGAGCAAACGCGGCACCCATCTTGCTTTTCATATGCAAATGTTCATACAAAATGTTGAACACACGTTCATATGAGATGTTTACCATTTCAACAATCTCACGCAACTTGACTCGGCGATCATTCATAACGATATCGAGGATTTTCTTGATATTTTCTTCAGTAACCACCTCTTTTGCCCTTCCTGCTGATGGTATTGTTGCAGTGCTTGTTCGGCCGCGTTTAAATTCAGCAATCCAATATTTTACCATATAATCTGACGGAGCAGACCCACCGTAATGTTTATCGAGCTTTTCTTTTGTCTCTTTCGCCGTTTTCCCTTTCAAATAATAGTGTTTAATCATTGCACGAAATTCGCTTTTTCCCATTTTTCAAGAAACACAAAAGTAGCTTACTTCAAACGACTACAACAAATAAACTAATCGATGAATTTGGGTGAAATTTTAACAGCTGACGTTTGACAGATCGCAATTTCTAAAAAAAAAAGTTTGTGTTTGTGCTGCCATCTAGCGCTAGGTAGCTTCAATATCAATCCGCCCTCGTATTTGATCCATAAATCAGTATTAGGAGCATATCTACGGTAATTTTCGACAGGGTCACTTCAATTAATTAAAAGGAGGGTAGCAGTATACGAGGTGTGATCAAAAAATAACCGTTATTTTCATCTTTTCGTGAGTTACGTATGTTCGATGTTCGCATTTTTTTCTGTTATGTTGGTACACATGTCTGTTATATATGTTGGCAATACCAACCATTTTGGATTGTCAGATGGTTTTTGACAGATAAAAAGGTTAGTCGTGCTTTGGTGTGCTCTTCCATTTTGTACTATTCGAAAAAATGGATCAAAGTAACTGTATTCAGTTTTGTGTAAAAAATTAAATTAAATGCGCAAGGACATTTGAAATGTTGACTGTGGCCTTTGGCGAGAATACTATGAGCAGAACACAAGTTCAATTGTGGTATAACCGGTTTAAGGAAGGCCGAGAAGATGTCAATGACGATGCTCGTCCTGGTCGCCCGAGCACGTCAACAACCGATGAAAACATTGACGCAGTGAAGAAAATGATTTTGGATAATCGTCGAATCACTATCAGAGAGGTTGCTGATGATGTTGGCATATCGTTCGGCTCATGTCAAGCAATTTTTACGGATGTTTTAGGCATGAAACGTGCGGCAGCGAAGATTGTTCCAAAATTGCTAATTTTGAGCAAAAACAACGTCGCATGGACATCGCTCAGGAGCTGTCTTTGGCCAAAAACAAAACCGTTATCATGCCTCAACCACCGCATTCACCGGACTTGGCCCCCGCTGACTTTTTCCTCTTTCCAAAACTGAAGACACCGATGAAAGGAAAGCGTTTTGCTACGATTGAGGAGATAAAAGAAAAATCGAAACAGGAGCTGTTGGCGATACCAAAAAAAGCGTTTCAGAAGTGTTTCCAGGATTGGAAAAAACGCTGGCATAAGTTTATTATATCTGAGGGGAATTACTTTGAAGGGGACAAGATAGTTGTTGATGAATAAATAAATACTTTATTTTTTGATCACACAATAACGGTTATTTTTTGATCACACCTCGTATATAAGGCCCGTACTAGCTTGCATGCAAAATGTACGCAGATTATTAGTACGACCACATTCACAAGTATTCAATGTTCAGTCCTAGGGCCTTATGCAAGATTCATCAACGAAGCTTCATACGAAGCTTCAGATTGCTTGTATAAAAACAAAATAAAAAACGGTATATGATTAGAGAGCCACACCCTCTATTGATACATGATTAAAACTTAGGACCTATGCACAATTTTGGACGAAATTTTACATGAATACGAATATTGATGCTAAAAAGCCATACACAAGAAATTGGGTCGATTAGGAAAAGAATTATTACTACTGCTGCTCCCACGATAAATCTAAATTCATAATTTTTTTACCACCACAAAAACTGCAAAACCACAAACATGAAGGCCACGTCTGCCTCCATTATAAGCAGCTCCGGTTACCCTAACGAAAATTACTTTAAATATGCTCTTAATGAAAATTTATCAATAAAACAATTATGCACGCACATGTAAGGTAAAGGGCTTTCGTAGTCAGTCTAACCCGATTTCAAACTTCTTTACTCATATTGGCTCTCAAAGGTTTTTTTTCAATCAATTGAATTAAAAGCGCAAATGAAAAAAGTGCATCCTCTGGTACCAATAGAGGATGCAACGTCTCAAGAACGATACGTAAATATTTCACTTCCCTGGAAAGATTGATATTTACACCTTTTAGTACTGGTAGCTTAAGCACTACCAATTTTAGTTTTCTAGTAAACAATACCTCAGTTACCTTACTCGCATTAATAGTAGATACCTGGGAAGTGTTCCACCCAACAAACTGGTGCAGTGAATTTGCTCATGCCAGTGTACATATATAATATACATATGCTTGGTGTGTATTCCGAGGTTCCGTAATTCAGTCAGAAGAGATTCCACTACAAAACACCACAGTAGAGGAGAGTATGCTACTCTGAGGGTATCGTCGAGCAACTTCTGGGATGGTGTAATTGTTGTTTCTGTCCCCAACGGTTAACAGCCTTTTTGATAACATGAAATGTATCCACTTTACAGCAATTTCGTCCGCCCCATATCTTCTAGCAGCCGAGTACATAGAGTCGAAGGTAGCATTATCAAATGCTCTCTCAACATCCACAAATACCCCCTTTGTTTACTCAGGAGTTTTCAGCCCTGTTTCAATCTTACACATTAAATCGTGCAGAGCTAATTCACATGATTTTTCACCCTGGTTTGCTTTGATGGATACTGACGGGACTATCTAACACAATACCCGCCCTAATATACTTCTCCTAACTAATCGGCCTAAAGCTTTTCGCTAGTGTGTAGTATATACCTGTCACCAAACAGTTGGTACGTAGCCAAGAGCAAGACAAGCAATATGGATCTTTTTCAAGGCCTTACTGAACTTATTCCCACCTCTATTTAACTACACAGTCTAGCTGATTCCTTCATGTTATCAATTTCACTACAGAAGCTTCTATAAGAGTCCACTTTGCTTCACCGATTGTTCTCCTTAAATATACTCTGCTCCATTTGATTTTCAGTTCAATCTTGTTCTAGTGGTTTTACAGCTCTATTCAGAATTCTTCTGAACCTTTTACGAAGTTTTCAAAGTTCAGCATTCCACCATGGAACTGCCTTACACTCTTAACGTACACACTTCCTCATGGCATTCTATCATCCCCTTGAGTCGCTTTTTCGCTTGTCCCTATGGTTCGGAATTTAGGAAAACTAGGAGTCCTCTACAACAAAAACCCCAAACTTGTCTAAATCCACCCTGTGTGGATTTCGACCTTTCGGCACTATAATATTGTCAACGTCAAGTCGAAATGCAATCAAACAGTGATCTGAGACAGATACCTCTTCCAGAACTTTCCGCTATATTATTTGATTTGCCAGAAACCTATTGGTTGTGAACCTGCGTCACAGCCCACAATCAAGCCCAACGCATTGGATTCTGCATACTACACTTCCTTCCCATCCCTTGTTGTTGGGGGGGGGGGACCTACAGCTATAGAATCGTAGGGCAGGTACGCTGAGACGATGATTTTTCCCCATTATATTGTTTCTAGCCTTATGGTTCTTGGATTAATATTTTTTTGGACAAGTATGCTTCTTCGAATGCCTACTTCATAGTAAAGTAGAAGACGATTTGTTATGCTGCAAGTTCATTTGCATAAACATAATTTCAATCATTAAATTTTTTATTTATGACTGTAATTAATTTTTCGCCTCATCCTCTTCCTTATCCTGAACGAGGAATGCATACAAGAAGGTAAACTGAACCCCGGTTGATGCCTACCACCAGCTGGGAACTCGCTCCCTTGTTGGAAGCAGATTATCTCTTCATATACGAGTATGCCTTTCAAAGGTTCGTGTTCAGTCCCTCGTCCTGATCACGGATATGTGCGAGTATTTCACTTAGTTTTCGGGAAGGACCCGGTATCCACACTCTCGCTTTCTACAGCAGCATTTCATTTGTCGGTATGTATCTCTTCCGTCGTAGCTATTGCCACTCTTGCGAATGAGTCACCAGAGGTAGAAGGACGAGCATCGTCCGAATTCTTCAGAGGTCCTTCTCAGAAGGAGGCTGACATGCCAGCATCTGGGTTGAGCATACAGGCAGATCAGATTCCGCTTTTACGACCTTCCTCCTCTTTGTCTTTCTGCTATTGCCATCTTCCTGCACAGACCCTTGATCGACACCAGAAGAGTGTGTCATGGTAGACGAGTTATCGTCTGTTCTATCACGCTCCCCCGTTGCCGTCACAGGCGTCGAACGCGACGGAGTTCTAGTATTCTCATCAGCTTTTGCTGGGGCTTTCTTCTCCCTCTGTCTCCTAGGTCATTGCAGTCTTGCACCCAATCGGACATTTCTAGCTCGAGATATGATTTGTCACGTGAAAAAAGGTCGAAAAAATACAAAAATTACAATATTTCAAAAACAATTCCATGAAAAAAATTTAACCTTGATTTTCGAATTCAGCAGATGAAAATACATAAGAAAAGTCACCTCTCATCAAATGTACATCAAAAAAATTTTATTTGGTAAACTAGTGTAATTTGGTGTTCGCGTGTATATCAAGTTATGTAGAAATATGCAATTTGTAACATCCATATAATTAAAAATATTGCAACCAAGGACTTGATTGCAAAACTTACTAATGTGGTAAAACTTTATTAAACCATATACATATCTTGTAGCATTATTGAATGCAACCTGCAACTTATGCCTGGAAGCCGAGTCAAGTTTACCATAAACAACATCTGAGCAAGTCATGATCGGCACTATAAGCTGAGGCACCAACCTCCTTCTGGTGTCAATAGGCACAAATGATACAGTCCTCCTCAATTCCGTAAGGTATAGTATACCTTACTCAACACTGAATTTATATGATCCTCCCAGGATAGTACGGAGTTAATGTGGTATCCAAGGTTTTTTACTTTTTCAGCAAATTTAAGTTTTGTATCATTTAGTGAAATTGTTTGTATATCAGAGGAAGGGTAACCAGACTTGGAAATCGAGAGGATATATGATTTTTGGGAGTTGAGCTTCAGCCTATTAGCTATAGCCCATTCTGCTATTATGATGAAGTCTTCGGATATCCTAGCACATAAATCATCAATGAGACCAATAGGTCTGGACAAATAGAATTGAAGGTCATCAGCATATGCATGCATGGTAACATGACGACACTTACTGAAAATGTCATCCATGAACAGTGTAAATAAAAGTGGACCAAGTACTAAGCCTTGAGGCACCCCACAGGTAGAATTACTGAACGCAGATAAACTCTTTCCCACCCTAACCCTTTGAGACCTTCCAACCAAGTAACTATTTAACATACGGACCGCCGAGTTGGAAAGTCCAAAATTCAACTGTAGCTTTTCACATAGTAATGAGTGATCTACAGAATCGAATGCTATAGAAAAATCTAACAGAAAAACAGGCTCAAGTGTCCTATATCAAATGACTCTCTGATGTCATCCAATATTTTAACAACAGCAGTGGAGCAGCTGTGCCCAGGCCGAAAACCAGATTGGATTGGTGAAATAAGGTGAAATTTTCTGACGTGTTCTGAGATTTGCTCAGCCATGAGAGATTCACATACCTTTAATAAAGCCGACAACAAACTTACAGCACCGAAATCAGACGGTGCATTTGCATTGGACTTTCAAGTTATACGGATAATCGCCGCTACTTTCCAAATATTGGGGAAGCAGGAGCTCGTTAAACAAAGGTTACTAATTATATGGGT
Source organism: Clusia tigrina (assembly GCA_920105625.2). Lineage (NCBI taxonomy): Eukaryota > Metazoa > Arthropoda > Insecta > Diptera > Clusiidae > Clusia > Clusia tigrina. The sequence continues at coordinate 142,842,366 of OV050030.1, read as the reverse complement.
CAACGGGCTTAGAATGAAAGACAAAATAATATAATATAATGAAAGACAAAATAATATAATAAATTGATATAGCATTTGACTTTATCTTGTTGACACATCGAGCAACATCACCTTCACCCACAGAAATACACTCAAACACAAATGGGCATTCAGAAACATAGTCCCTTGCAGACATATCATCAGTAGACGAAGGAACTACTACTAAAATAGTCGTTCAGAATACCCGGATGAGTCCCACAATCTACAGATTTCCCATCACATACCCCAGCTGGTCTTAAAGTATTCCACAGCTGCTTGGCAGGTCGTGCTAAACATAGTGTGGACATGAAATATCTGCGCATTGCCAATTTAATAGTTGAGTTTGCATCATTTCTAGCTCTTTTGTGCTCTTCCCATCTAGATGCAGTTGGATTTCTCTTCCACTGATTGTAATTAATAAAACGCGGATTACCAAACGCACATATTTTCATTTGGTTCATTGAAAATTCCCGATGTAGAAGATAATACAAGCTTGCATGAGATTATTACTAAGAACATTCCTAGGCTCTGTGGAAGATTAAATAACAATTATACGTGTATGATCGATAGAAAATGCCGTATCCATGGCCATTAGCAACAGAAACAATTACCCGAAATGATGGTTATCCGTTGTATCGTCGCCGATCGACTGCGGACAATAGAATATCAACAGTTGTCATACTGAATCAACAGGAAATTGAAGTTGATAATCGTTGGATTGTTCCGTACTCGCCATTACTTTCGAAGATATTTAAAGCATACATCAATGTCGAATCTTGACATTCCGTGAAATCCATTAAATACATCTGCAAGTATGTGACCAAAGGAAGTGACATGGCTGTGATTGAAATTGCTGTGGAGAATTACAACGATGAAGTTACTCATAATCAAATTGGCCGCTATGTTAGCAATAACGAAGCAGCTTGAAGAATTTTTTCATTCCCCATTCCTGAAAGACATCCCACTGTTGTTAATTTTGCCGTACATCTGGAAATCCATCAATTTACCGCCATCTACAACATTGATGACGATTTCGCCGAACGCTGGTATGCTCCGAAATGCCAAGATATTGGAATCAATCGTCAAAAAAATTTCAACGACGGAAACAAGGAAATACAGTTCCAGGTATATGTATATTCCACTGTTCCAGGTATATGTATATTCCACTGATGCATTAGGTCGCATTTACATAGTGCATCCAAGCAACGACGAGTGTTTCTATTTGCGTTTGCCAATAGTCAACTTTCATGGTCCTACATCATTCCAACTTCTACGAACTGTGAATGGTGAATTGTGTGGCACATATAGAGAAGACCGTCAATGTTTGCGATTGCTAGAGGATAACACGCATTAGGATCACACCCTCCAAGATGCTGTGATTTCATCAAATGCTAATCAAATACAAACATTGTTTTCGATAATTGTCTCAACATGCTTCTTATCGAAACCGATTGATTTGTGGACCAAATACAAAGATGACATGTCTGATGATATTTTGCATCAGATGCATCCTAGAACTTCAAATCCAGATTTGCTACTGAGCGATAAAATTCACAACCATGCATTAATATTAATTGAGGACATGTGCCTGATAATATCGAAGAAGGTATTATTTCAATTAACCATGACAGCACCCAAACATCCGTATAAATATGACAGTTCTGTATCACATTTTTCATACAAAATGCGGTGCATACCAAACTGCCTCTTTCGCACTTATTGTTTTTATATATGTTCTTCTCGCTCATACAATTGAGTGACGTCATAGTTTTCGATGCAAAGTAAAAGCTTTTATGTGATGACGTTGCAAGCTTTACGGTAAGCTTATTGTTTGAATTGTGTCATGGCATTTATGATGAGATTGATGGACTTGAGTAAGAACTAATGGAGGTGGGGGTGTCGGTATCTGAGCGTTTGATGGTAAGAGCTGATGAAATAGTATTGTTTAGCAGACAACCACAGCATAGAATTTTTGAATGAGTTGTGTCTGCATACATTATATACATATATGTATCTAAATATATTATGTGTATTACGGCGCGTGAATTTTGTAGACGGTGACCGTAAACGGGTTTTTTAAAAATTTTGAGACAAAGTTTATTTGCAGCGAAGTGACGCTCAAGAAGACCAAAACAAGACTGACTTCATTTTAATAATCAATTTTCCTGCTCAGTTCCAATTTGCTTAAATATTATGCTTAATTGCTTAATTCTTATGTGTTACTAAAGTTCTTACTAATCTATATACATTTTATGCTACACAATATTGCCATTCTCGGAACTTTGTTCACATTTTGATTTTGATTTGTTTCTTTTGTTGAATTTATTGTGAAATTCCGGAAATGGGTGCCATTCTCGGAATTTCGTTCACATTCTGATTTTGATTTGTTTCTTTGATTGAATTTATTGTGAAATTCCGGAAATGGGTTTCATGTTACAGTTTACCTTTATTTGTAATATTTAATATAAATTTTTCTAAAGTTTCCGGTGTTGTATTAGCTTTTATATATGTTGGTGTGTTACTTACATTATATGTAACTCGTGTGCATTATGTTAATATTGAAATATTTTTATGTGATAAGAGTTGAGGCTGACCGTCCATATGGTCTTATGCAAATTTTTGATTGTTGATAAGTATATGTTATTGAAAATATGTAGTTTAATTTGATTTTTTATCAGTTAAGTAGCTGAGCACTGGGCGCCGTGTGCTGTAAGACCTACTATGTTTGGACGCTTGGGGCGGGATGCTGTGGCGCTGTGCGCAGGGTGCCGGTTGTTTTTAAGATTTGTTATTAACTAAATGTGTTGTTCTCTGTAAGACCTACTATGACGTCATAAACAATTTGCAAGCTTGCGTGTCATGCTATTTATGTATGAAAAGTGGTGAATAATATTATTAATATTAATGTCGAACAGTGGTGAACACTACACTTCCTGTTTAGATAAGTAATTAGTGATTGAAAAATTGTATAAAAAGCGCGCTGATGCTGGAATATTTACATTTCTAAATTTGCACTGAAACAGAATTGGTACCTTCGCTTTTTGTTTAAAGCAAATACATAACTATTAACTATATTATTTTTTCTAAAACCAAAAAGAATTTTGTTTGTGATATTTATCAAAAAAATTTCAAACATAATCATTCATTAAAACGACATGTGAGAAGAGAACAAAATAGTGATAATCTACAATGTTTATCTTGTAACTAAAAATTTAATATCCAAAGTAAATTTTTAAAACATCAACGGTTTATACATCATACTAATAAAGAAACACAGCATTGTAGTGTATGTGATCAACATATTCAATTAAATCATTAGTCATATCATTTACGCACAAATTCACATAAAGAAAATTGTGGTGTAATGGTGAATAGAAATTTAAAACATATTATCGTGTTTTAATAATCGCAGTGAAATGTTTACATTTCAAAATTATTATAAAGAAAATTTAATTCCTGAAGACATTTTTAAGACAATTAAAAATGAAGCAACTCATATAAATGGAAATGTTTTAGAAAAACATATAAATGTTAAATTTAATTGGGAATTGTTTGCTAAATATATCTTGGTGAAAAATGAAGTGGAGTGCACACACAATAAAGCTGAAATCAGATCAAAACGCAATGACAATAATACATTCATCCACAATAATAAATGACTTTGGAAAATTTATTCCGATTAATGTGATGTGTTATTAAAAAAAATGAATGAATTTCAAGAAGGACTTTAATTGAAGTATCACATATTGATATCAACATAAACTTGTTGAAATATATAAAGTAACGATCACATTAAGAAGTACAATACTAATATTTGTTTTATGCTTTCTCTTTTGTGCGCTACCTCCTCAGCGCCTATTTGTAATGACATGCACATTTTTTAGTTCCTAATAAACCTTTACAGTGAACAGAAGTGATTTCGGAATTATTCCTTTTTAGTTAATGGAAGAATTCAAACCAAACTAATATACACCTATAAAAGGTTCGCAATATAGTTATTTACCACTGTCCATATTAAAAAATATGTATGTAAAAAGTTCAGACGAATATTCCTTTAAATGGTGTGTAATATCATTATATCCGGTCTCAAAGAATTAAAATAGATGTGCATCGTCTAAAATCAACGATATCAGTTCAGATATATTAGGCGCATTCGATTCGTCACTTGTATCGAGATCGTATCGAGTTGTGCGAATAGAACAGCACTCGATTGAGTGGTATACTTGACAGTGGTACACTTGACAGCAGACATACTTGACAGCACTAAAAAAAAATTTTTTGTGTTTGTGCTGCCATCTAGCGCTAGGTAGCTTCAATATCAATCCGCCCTCGTATTTGATCCATAAATCAGTATTAGGAGCATATCTACGGTAATTTTCGACAGGGTCACTTCAATTAATTAAAAGGAGGGTAGCAGTATACGAGGTGTGATAAAAAAATAACCGTTATTTTCATCTTTTCGTGAGTTACGTATGTTCGATGTTCGCATTTTTTTCTGTTATGTTGGTACACATGTCTGTTATATATGTTGGCAATACCAACCATTTTGGATTGTCAGATGGGTTTTGACAGATAAAAAGGTTAGTCGTGCTTTGGTGTGCTCTTCCATTTTGTACTATTCGAAAAAATGGATCAAAGTAACTGTATTCAGTTTTGTGTAAAAAATTAAATTAAATGCGCAAGGACATTTGAAATGTTGACTGTGGCCTTTGGCGAGAATACTATGAGCAGAACACAAGTTCAATTGTGGTATAACCGGTTTAAGGAAGGCCGAGAAGATGTCAATGACGATGCTCGTCCTGGTCGCCCGAGCACGTCAACAACCGATGAAAACATTGACGCAGTGAAGAAAATGATTTTGGATAATCGTCGAATCACTATCAGAGAGGTTGCTGATGATGTTGGCATATCGTTCGGCTCATGTCAAGCAATTTTTACGGATGTTTTAGGCATGAAACGTGCGGCAGCGAAGATTGTTCCAAAATTGCTAATTTTGAGCAAAAACAACGTCGCATGGACATCGCTCAGGAGCTGTATTTGGCCAAAAACAAAACCGTTATCATGCCTCAACCACCGCATTCACCGGACTTGGCCCCCGCTGACTTTTTCCTCTTTTCAAAACTGAAGACACCGATGAAAGGAAAGCGTTTTGCTACGATTGAGGAGATAAAAGAAAAATCGAAACAGGAGCTGTTGGCGATACCAAAAAAAGCGTTTCAGAAGTGTTTCCAGGATTGGAAAAAACGCTGGCATAAGTTTATTATATCTGAGGGGAATTACTTTGAAGGGGACAAGATAGTTGTTGATGAATAAATAAATACTTTATTTTTTGATAACACAATAACGGTTATTTTTTGATCACACCTCGTATATAAGGCCCGTACTAGCTTGCATGCAAAATGTACGCAGATTATTAGTACGACCACATTCACAAGTATTCAATGTTCAGTCCTAGGGCCTTATGCAAGATTCATCAACGAAGCTTCATACGAAGCTTCAGATTGCTTGTATAAAAACAAAATAAAAAACGGTATATGATTAGAGAGCCACACCCTCTATTGATACATGATTAAAACTTAGGACCTATGCACAATTTTGGACGAAATTTTACATGAATACGAATATTGATGCTAAAAAGCCATACACAAGAAATTGGGTCGATTAGGAAAAGAATTATTACTACTGCTGCTCCCACGATAAATCTAAATTCATAATTTTTTTACCACCACAAAAACTGCAAAACCACAAACATGAAGGCCACGTCTGCCTCCATTATAAGCAGCTCCGGTTACCCTAACGAAAATTACTTTAAATATGCTCTTAATGAAAATTTATCAATAAAACAATTATGCACGCACATGTAAGGTAAAGGGCTTTCGTAGTCAGTCTAACCCGATTTCAAACTTCTTTACTCATATTGGCTCTCAAAGGTTTTTTTTCAATCAATTGAATTAAAAGCGCAAATGAAAAAAGTGCATCCTCTGGTACTAATAGAGGATGCAACGTCTCAAGAACGATACGTAAATATTTCACTTCCCTGGAAAGATTGATATTTACACCTTTTAGTACTGGTAGCTTAAGCACTACCAATTTTCGTTTTCGAGTAAACAATACCTCAGTTACCTTACTCGCATTAATAGTAGATCCCTGGGAAGTGTTCCACCCAACAAACTGGTGCAGTGAATTTGCTCATGCCAGTGTACATATATAATATACATATGCTTGGTGTGTATTCCGAGGTTCCGTAATTCAGTCAGAAGAGATTCCACTACAAAACACCACAGTAGAGGAGAGTATGCTACTCTGAGGGTATCATCGAGCAACTTCTGGGATGGTGTAATTGTTGTTTCTGTCCCCAACGGTTAACAGCCTTTTTGATAACATGAAATGTATCCACTTTACAGCAATTTCGTCCACCCCATATCTTCTAGCAGCCGAGTACATAGAGTCGAAGGTAGCATTATCAAATGCTCTCTCAACATCCAGAAATACCCCCTTTGTTTACTCAGGAGTTTTCAGCCCTGTTTCAATCTTACACATTAAATCGTGCAGAGCTAATTCACATGATTTTTCACCCTGGTATGCTTTGATGGATACTGACGGGACTATCTAACACAATACCCGCCCTAATATACTTCTCCTAACTAATCGGCCTAAAGCTTTTCGCTAGTGTGTAGTATATACCTGTCACCAAACAGTTGGTACGTAGCCAAGAGCAAGACAAGCAATATGGATCTTTTTCAAGGCCTTATTGAACTTATTCCCACCTCTATTTAACTACACAGTCTAGCTGATTCCTTCATGTTATCAATTTCACTACAGAGGCTTCTATAAGAGTCCACTTTTCTTCACCGATTGTTCTCCTTAAATATACTCTGCTCCATTTGATTTTCAGTTCAATCTTGTTCTAGTGGTTTTACAGCTCTATTCAGAATTCTTCTGAATCTTTTACGAAGTTTTCAAAGTTCAGCATTCCACCATGGAACTGCCTTACACTCTTAACGTACACACTTCCTCATGGCATTCTATCATCCCCTTGAGTCGCTTTTTCGCTTGTCCCTATGGTTCGGAATTTAGGAAAACTAGGAGTCCTCTACAACAAAAACCCCAAACTTGTCTAAATCCGCCCTGTGTGGATTTCGACCTTTCGGCACTATAATATTGTCAACGTCAAGTCGAAATGCAATCAAACAGTGATCTGAGACAGATACCTCTTCCAGAACTTTCCGCTATATTATTTGATTTGCCAGAAACCTATTGGTTGTGAACCTGCGTCACAGCCCACAATCAAGCCCAACGCATTCGATTCTGCATACTACACTTCCTTCCCATCCCTTGTTGTTGGGGGGGGGGGACCTACAGCTATAGAATCGTAGGGCAGGTACGCTGAGACGATGATTTTTCCCCATTATATTGTTTCTAGCCTTATGGTTCTTGGATTAATATTTTTTTGGACAAGTATGCTTCTTCGAATGCCTACTTCATAGTAAAGTAGAAGACGATTTGTTATGCTGCAAGTTCATTTGCATAAACATAATTTCAATCATTAAATTTTTTATTTATGACTGTAATTAATTTTTCGCCTCATCCTCTTCCTTATCTTGAACGAGGAATGCATACAAGAAGGTAAACTGAACCCCGGTTGATGCCTACCACCAGCTGGGAACTCGCTCCCTTGTTGGAAGCAGATTATCTCTTCATATACGAGTATGCCTTTCAAAGGTTCGTGTTCAGTCCCTCGTCCTGATCACGGATATGTGCGAGTATTTCACTTAGTTTTCGGGAAGGACCCGGTATCCACACTCTCGCTTTCTACAGCAGCATTTCATTTGTCGGTATGTATCTCTTCCGTCGTAGCTATTGCCACTCTTGCGAATGAGTCACCAGAGGTAGAAGGACGAGCATCGTCCGAATTCTTCAGAGGTCCTTCTCAGAAGGAGGCTGACATGCCAGCATCTGGGTTGAGCATACAGGCAGATCAGATTCCGCTTTTACGACCTTCCTCCTCTTTGCCTTTCTGCTATTGCCATCTTCCTGCACAGACCCTTGATCGACACCAGAAGAGTGTGTCATGGTAGACGAGTTATCGTCTGTTCTATCACGCTCCCCCGTTGCCGTCACAGGCGTCGAACGCGACGGAGTTCTAGTATTCTCATCAGCTTTTGCTGGGGCTTTCTTCTCCCTCTGTCTCCTAGGTCATTGCAGTGTTGCACTTAATCGGACATTTCTAGCTCGAGATATGATTTGTCACGTGAAAAAAGGTCGAAAAAATACAAAAATTACAATATTTCAAAAACAATTCCATGAAAAAAATTTAACCTTGATTTTCGAATTCAGCAGATGAAAATACATAAGAAAAGTCACCTCTCATCAAATGTACATCGAAAAAATTTTATTTGGTAAACTAGTGTAATTTGGTGTTCGCGTGTATATCAAGTTATGTAGAAATATGCAATTTGTAACATCCATATAATTAAAAATATTGCAACCAAGGACTTGATTGCAAAACTTACTAATGTGGTAAAACTTTATTAAACCATATACATATCTTGTAGCATTATTGAATGCAACCTGCAACTTATGCCTGGAAGCCGAGTCAAGTTTACCATAAACAACATCTGAGCAAGTCATGATCGGCACTATAAGCTGAGGCACCAACCTCCTTCTGGTGTCAATAGGCACAAATGATACAGTCCTCCTCAATTCCGTAAGGTATAGTATACCTTACTCAACACTGAATTTATATGATCCTCCCAGGATAGTACGGAGTTAATGTGGTATCCAAGGTTTTTTACTTTTTCAGCAAATTTAAGTTTTGTATCATTTAGTGAAATTGTTGGTATATCAGAGGAAGGGTAACCAGACTTGGAAATCGAGAGGACATATGATTTTTGGGAGTTGAGCTTCAGCCTATTAGCTATAGCCCATTCTGCTATTATGATGAAGTCTTCGGATACCCTAGCACATAAATCATCAATGAGACCAATAGGTCTGGACAAATAGAATTGAAGGTCATCAGCATATGCATGCATGGTAACATGACGACACTTACTGAAAATGTCATTCATGAACAGTGTAAATAAAAGTGGACCAAGTACTAAGCCTTGAGGCAATCCACAGGTAGAATTACTGAACGCAGATAAACTCTTTCCCACCCTAACCCTTTGAGACCTTCCAACCAAGTAACTATTTAACATACGGACCGCCGAGTTGGAAAATCCAAAATTCAACTGTAGCTTTTCACATAGTAATGAGTGATCTACAGAATCGAATGCTATAGAAAAATCTAACAGAAAAACAGGCTCAAGTGTCCTATATCATATGACTCTCTGATGTCATCCAATATTTTAACAACAGCAGTGGAGCAGCTGTGCCCAGGCCGAAAACCAGATTGGATTGGTGAAATAAGGTGAAATTTTCTGACGTGTTCTGAGATTTGCTCAGCCATGAGAGATTCACATACCTTTAATAAAGCCGACAACAAACTTACAGCACCGAAATCAGACGGTGCATTTGCATTGGACTTTCAAGTTATACGGATAATCGCCGCTACTTTCCAAATATTGGGGAAGCAGGAGCTCGTTAAACAAAGGTTATTAATTATATGGGTCAACGGGCTTAGAATGAAAGACAAAATAATATAATATAATGAAAGACAAAATAATATAATAAATTAATATAGCATTTTACTTTATCTTGTTGACACATCGAGCAACATCACCTTCACCCACAGAAATACACTCAAACACAAATGGGCATTCAGAAACATAGTCCCTTGCAGACATATCATCAGTAGACGAAGGAACTACTACTAAAATAGTCGTTCAGAATACTCGGATCAGTCCGACAATCTACAGATTTCCCATCACATACCCCAGCTTGTGTTAAAGTATTCCACAGCTGCTTGGCAGGTCGTGCTAAACATAGTGTGGACATGAAATATCTGCGCATTGCCTATTTAATAGTTGAGTTTGCATCATTTCTAGCTCTTTTGTGCTCTTCCCATCTAGATGCAGTTGGATTTCTCTTCCACTGATTGTAATTTCTATGCCGTTTTTTAAGAGCCAATTTGGCATTCTTCGTAAACTAGGGACAACTGCTGTTAGTGACAGAACGAGTAACATGTGGAACATGCAAGTCAAGCAAGGCACCAATTCTGTACATTAAAGAATCCATCTTTTTATTCACAGAGCTAAAAGAGCCAACATTCTGAACAATTACAGGTCATTAAACAAATAATCAAGTTTAATTGAGTTTTAGTCTCGAAAGAAAAAATTATTTTCAGCAATGACTGGGTTTAGATTTACATTCTTGAACCAAAAATTAGATCGTGTTCGGATATAAACGATAATTGGTCAAAGATCATAGCTGAAGAAATATCCGAAACTAGAAAAACATCCAACAAACTTGGAGAAGCATTATCTGCAAGGCGTGTTGGCATACTAGTATTCAGCACTTGCAGTCCAACTTCAGAAATTTTACAAATGAATTGCTTGGCAAGACTGTCCTTACATAACATGTTTATATTGAAACCACCACACACAACAAAATGTTCATAATCGATTACACAATTTGACAAACTAGCAAACAACGGATCCAAACAGCAGTAACGATAAGGATTATATACATACGACAGAAAAACTGTTGTGCTATTATCATAAATTTCAACATTTAGAAATTCCACATCTGACCCTCCAGACATATTCAACAAATTCACTCTTAAATTACTTTTACAATATATTGCCACACCCCCGCCTTTTTTTATCTAATCTATCTTTTCGAAAAAGCTTGTAATTACCTATATTGAACCAAGAGTCATCTATACCTTTATGCAACCAGGTTTCGGATACATAAATTACATCAACAGATGAATTCTCAAAGGAGTGTCTAACATCTTAGGATCATTTAGACTCCTCGTATTAATGTACAATGTTTAATCCAGAGCGCTGGTTGCATAGAACGCCAATCAATGCTTTATGAACGTCACTGGAAGCAGAAACTTCATCACCCATAATTAGCATAAAAATACATATCAGCAACACAACAATAAGCACTACAGTAATAGAAGAAGTAGATAGTAGAGAAGAGGAGATTACTTTAAAAAAATAGTCGACAGTAAGGCATATAGAGAGAGAGCATTTAAGCTACAAAGAAAGATAAACAATATGATATTATCTGACATTAGAACAACAACAGGAAGTTCACTCGCCAACAGGAACAGCAGCACCTGTAACAGTAGGTAGTTCTTCGATGCTACCAACACGAATCACCGACTTAAGTAAATATATGTAAATGTGCAATTAAACACTTGAATGATAAAGAAGAAACTAAATAGTGAAGTTGATAGTAATATAAAATAATAAATTAAAATAAAATAAATAGAATAATAAATTAAATAGAATAATAAATAATAAATTAAATAGAATAAAAATTAAAATAATAAATTAAAAATTGAGTTTCATGCTCCAGTATAGCTTCTGCCGGCAAGTGCATCTACGCTTTCTCTGATGCTCACTACTATTGTTTCAGCATTCAGATGGGCTCTCACAAAGACTCGGCCCCGAATTGTAAACGCTAACACTAGAAGTTTTTGCCTCTTGAGCTCAGTGGCCCGACGCAATATTTCACGATTGTTAATCGTTAGACTCTCTTGTACCTAAAATGAGCTGTCACCCTGAATTCCAATATAATTTAGCAACAGCGGCCTTTTACTGGACTTACAGAAGCCAGAAATGTGCTTGAGTAACTGACTTCTATCACGTGCCGAGTGGAGTTTCACCAAAATCGGAGCTGTAGTGGTTTTGCTCAGGTTTCCCTTACTTCGCAAACGGAATGTCTCTCTCACAAGTGGAGTAGTGACATTAACCGCTTTGCAAACTTGTGAGAAAATAGCAGACAAATTTTCAGCTTCAGTATGGGGATTACCATTAATAACAAAATCAGACGATACCGCATCATTCTCAAATTTGGCCACTTAATCAAAGAGGATACCTCGCGTCCAAGAGCCCGATTATCAGCATCCATCTCCTCCACGACAGCAACCCGCTTCTCCATTTTTGCCACAGTAGACCTGACATTGATTAGCTCACCAGATATCTCACTCATTCTCTGCATAACTGTCTCTTCAGCTAGTTTGACAGCTTCAGTTATGCTTTGAGTCACCTGCTTAACAATGCACTCCTGTTGCAGTTGTATCTTCTCTTCAAGCAGCTGTAACCAATTTCGTGGTAGTGGTGAATCAACAAGTTTCTCTTGAAGTTGAGTAGGAGTTAAATACTGCGGCGAAGAGACGGACGTCAATTTTCTTGGCACAGCTTTTCGAGTGGTAGGCATTGCTTTCAAACCACAAAACATTCAACTTGAAGTCTTATTAAAGAACAAACAATCACTTCCAGAAAAAAACAATTCCACAAATAAAACAATTCCAGCTCTCCAAACTCCAAGACAATCTGTGATCAACAGCAAAATAGTACATTGAAACTATGCGGCACAAACGCCAGCCAAAACAAACACGACTATTCGGCACACATTACACTCAAAGGATGGAAAAATTCGCTCGTTTAATCCGAGTATAATTTACTCGATATCTTTTCCATACAAATGTCTATCCTATTGCCTATTATATTTTACAAATTTAAATTTTCAACTCTCGGTTAACAAAATTAAAGACTTTGAATTAAAGCATCCACAAATTAGTGTAAACGTCTTAGATTTAGATCAGCGATGTCCACGCCGAACAAAAATAAGCTCCCGGTAGCTCCGAGCAAATATAAGACATTCTCCTATACTTTACACAGATTGAGCGTACCTCGCCCTTTGCCCTGAAGCTCCGACTCCACTTCACCAACATATCAATAGCGACCAGACAATTTTTAATTGTTTTTTGTGCATGCGAAACACGATAAAACAAAAACAAAACTTTTTATGTCTCTTTGGGAATTTATGTACAACGTGTCTACCTATGATTTCAATTTAGTTTAAAGTTAAAGTGATTTTAATTTACATTGCATATAGTTTAATAAAAATTAATTTTATTTATTTATTAATTAAATTAACGTAATTTGTTGACTTTTGCCTTTCTATAGTAGTATTATTATATTAATGTTAGCGCGTTTTCAAATTTGTACAGTTTATATGCAACTCAATGCAAATATTTCTTATTAGCATTATCGAGCGTTTTCGTTGACAAGAATGAAAGTGTGTACTTATGTGTTATAGTATGTTTTTTTATTGTAAGAGTGAAATATACGCACAATTTCACATATATTCTATTTGCATTCATTTTTGAGTCATTATTTTGTCAAGCTCCGGATGTATTTTTCGTGGACATCCCTGGTTTAGATAATAATACCATTGTTTGACCATATTATTTTACAAGAAAAAATCGATCACATCAATTTGTTACTGTTGGAAGATAATGAAAGATAAATATTTCAAGGTAAGTTAATACATAAATATATTTGTAAAAAAAGGAAACTCTAATTAAGAACTTTTTTTTGTATAATTACAGATAAATGACAAGTCAAATAACAAAACATGACGGACAAACATATATGTTGAAATTATTTGTCTTTTGAAGATAGAGCCGACCAGTGTCATTTAACTGATGAATGTAGAGGACCTCCACACAACCAGTGCAATTTAGAATATCAGATTGCAAAGTTCGTTCTAAAATTTTTTCATAATTTCCCGCCTACAATTGTCATTTGTTGTAAAGGAGCTTTCATCTTTTGAAGGTGACATAAACATTATTAAATAAGGAGTTGTATGTGTCTTTGTCAAAGAAAATTTATGTAAATAATAAAGATACAATTGAACTTCGTTTTTTCGACTCATTTTGGTTTATGCCATCAAGTCGAGAGAGCTTAACAGTCTAATTGATGGATAAAAGCTACATAGCCAATTTAAATGTTGTTTCGGTTTATAATAATAATAATGAATTTAATTTAATGAACCGTACCTTTCCCTATGATTACCTTGATTCGATAGAGTGTCTCAAGGAAACCCAATTACCACTTCGTTCGTTTTTCTTCAATAAACTAAGTAATAATTCGTGTAGTTAGCTGACTATGAACATGCGCAAAAAGTATGGAATACCTTCAAATGTGAAAGTTTATTAGACTATTAATTATTATATTTGAAAGTAGATGTCTACTATGTGCTATTTATGAAAATTTTAGAAAGTTATGCTCAAAGATTTATCAGTTAGATCCTTGTTAATATTATACTATAACTGCATTATCTTGGGATTCAATGTTGAAAACAATTCAAATAAATTTAGAATTATTAACAGATATTAACACGTAGAAAACGTCATTCCATTTGCTTACTATAAATATGTGAGTGATTATGATCCTAAAAAAGAATCAAATTATTTAAATTATTTATATGTTAACAATTTATATGTTTATGGTATGGCACAATATCTTCCATATGGTGGATTTGAGTGGGTTGATGATGTTAGAAACTTTGATTTGGATAAAGTTAAAGGTGATTCACCAATTGGTTATGTACTAGAAGTTGGTTTAAAATATAAATTAACATTTCATAACTATCATAATGATTTGCCATTTTGTTCAGAAAACAAGAAAAATGGAAATATCAATCATGTTAAGCTAATAAAAGATATAAATAATAAAGAAAAATATATAATTCACTATAGAACTATTCAACAATGGCTTAGTCACATCTTAGTTTAAAAAAAAATTCTGATAAATTTTAAATTTAATCAATCAGATTGGTTGAAAAAATACATTGATTTAAATAATAATTATAGAAAGTAAGCAGAAACTGATTTTGTAAAAAGTTAATGAATAATGCAGTTTATGGTAAAACTATGGAAAACGTAGATATGAGAAAAGGTTTTAAATTAGTATGTGAAAGGGAAAGTCGAGGTAAGAAACTAGGTGCTAGAGTTCTCATAGTAAAGTTTAATTATCATAGTGCACTCCAGTTTTCTGGCGTCATGATGGCAATTCAAATGAATAAAATTAGCGCTGTTTACAATAAACCAATCTATGTTGGTTTTGCGGTTAGCTGCCCTCTGTTGTCTAGTGGTAAGCATGATATGCGCACACCCCGAGGGTCGCAGGTTCAAATCCTGCCACGGGCTTGGTCTCCACAATGCATCTTTCTATAAAATCCTTTTCTCTTCGAGTCGAAAGCCTCTGTAGCCAGCACCAATTCCCCCAACACTTTGCAATCATAATTAATTATTGTGTAAGATATAATAATAATAATAATAATAGTTTTGCGGTTTTAGATTTCACAAAATGGAAAATATATAATTTTCATTTTGATTACATGAAATCTAAGAATCAACACAATATCAACCTAAACTACATGGATATTTCTGATGTTAAGACAAATGATTTCTATGATGATATTCGTGATGATATTTATTCACATTTTGACATGTCTGCATATCCAATACAAAATTTTTTTAATTTTCCATTGGTAAACAAAATGTTTTAGGTATGTTTATGGATGAATGTAAGGGAAAATAATGAAGGAATTTATTGGTTCGCGAGCAAAAATGTATTCTTGTAAAATTGATGGAAATGAAAAAGAAATTAAAAAAATCAAAGGTGTAAAATAATCTGTTACAAATAAATTTATTATTGATGATTTTAAAAAAATTATATTTTGATTCAATGTACATTTTTTTTTATCTAACTTACATCAATTTGTAAACTAGAATTCAGTTTTTTAATTGACAAGAGATTTGTAAGAGAAAATAGAATTTAAACCTTTGCATGGAGTCATTATAAAATAAATAAATAGTGAAATAAACAACAATTTTTAATTAATATATTTTTTTATTTATTTTTTTATTAAACTATTTATTTGTTATTGTATCTTACTCCATTGGAAACTAACAATAAGTTATCAAATCTTGGAACTAATGTATTAAATATGCTCTTTGCCTATTGATTGGAGCTATTTGGGTTCTACTAGTTCATATATATTAATTAATTATAATTTTAAAAAGAATAGGGAAACAAAATTTTATATAAATACATATTACAGATTAATTTGTAAATAAGTTTAGAAACATGGTTTCTTTAGACGTGAAGCAGAATTCTGCTGGAGTAGACTTCTTGCAAGTATGTTCGGATGATTTTGCAGGTGATTCAGGTATTTCTGCCTTAATGCTACGATTGCTTCTTTTATAGTGGATATATGTATATCGTTGTGAATGTTTTTATTCTTGATAAACCATGGTGCGCCGGTAATTGCTCTTCGGACTTTCGACTGCGCCCTTTGGATAAGTTCTAGATTTGAGTTTCTCGCACTACCCCAAAGTTGCACCCTATATGTCTATATGGGCTTTATTATAGCTTTGTAAAGAAGGACTTTGTATTCCAAGCGCATCTTTGATTTTTTGTTGATTAACCAATTCAGAGAGCTAGCTTTTAGTCTCATTTGAGTTCTTTTCGCTTCTATGTGCTTCCTCCAAGTTCATCTCCGTCAAGATGGATTCCTAAATACTTCACTTCTGTTGCTTGCGGTATTTTTATGTCATTTAGTGACACAGTTGGACAGGTGCTGGTTCTGAGGGAGAACGTTATGTGAGTACATTTCGCTTCGTTACCGTTAATACGACAGTTTTCTACATCTTTAAGGTGTTCGTTTAGATCACGAGAGGCGATATGCGGATTTTTATGGGTACTTAAAATAGCTGTGTCGTCAGCAAATTTGGAAGAAACTAGGCTGTTATTTATTGGTAGGTGAGAAGTATATATTAGGTGTAGAATAGGACCAAGCACACTCCCTTGTGGTACTCCAGCCAATATTTGAAATTCGGTGGTTACAAATTGCTTGTATTTCACTTTGTACTTCCGATTCTCTAAGTAAGATTCCAACACTCTGTGTGTGTTGTATTGCAGAAATTATTTAATCTGGTGCACTAGCCCCTCATGGCAGACTTTATCGAAGGCTTGGGCAATGTCTCGAAATATTGCTGAACAGTATTTCTTCGGTTCGAAAGCTCTTCTAATTTCGCTTATTATACGGTGCACCTGCTCTATTGTACCGTGCTCTTTTCTGAATCCGAATTGAAGAGTAGGAATGTTGCCACTTTCCCAAGTAACAATTTTTCAAATATATATAAGAGGGTGGGTAGAAGGCTTCTGGGCCGATATGAAGACACCTACGTTGGATCTTTTCCTGGTTTAGGAATCATTGTAATTTGCGATATCTTTCATATATGCGGGAAACGACCCAAGCGAAGGATAGCATTGAACAATTTGGTGAGCTGTATTTACACTATGTGTGGTAGTTCCATGACCATTTTATTTGTGATTCGGTCATATCCATGGGACTTTTTTGCATTAAGACGTGTTTTAATGACACACTCTAAGTATTTGATTTTTAGTTGAAGCGGCTAAGTGACTTTGGTTCTAGGTAACGTAGGGCCCTCGAAGTTATTCGACGGAACATTAGGGCAAAAAGCTGTTTGTAGATACGAAGCAAACGTTCCTTTTTCTTCATTGCTTTTGGCCCAACTTCCTTTTCCAAGCCTTACTGGTGGCTCACTTTCCTTTGGGCTTCTTGCAACCTTTGTAGCCCTCCAAAGTCAGTAATTGGTGTATTTCAGCGGGCTCAGATCTCTAATATAGGTGTCGATACTTGCTTCAGCTTCCTTTTGAAGTACATCTATAAGGTGATTTTGTGACATTTTTAATTTCCTCTTTAGGCCAGGTGACTTATATTTCTGCCATTCTCGTCTTAGGTGTCTTTTCTCCTTAAGGAATCACTGCAAATGGGTTGAAGTTATATAACGGGTAGCAACCTGCATCGTTTTTTCTGCTGGTGTTGCGCACGCAGCCGCTGATGCTAACAAAGAATTTAACTCGTGGAGCGCTCTCTCTAAGTCATCCTTCGATATCTTCCATATACGAGTATGCGGGACATGACCCAAGAGAAGGATAGCATTGAACTATTTCGTTAGGTGTATTAGGTCATATCCAGGGGACTTTTTTGCATTAAGACCTGTTTTAATGACAAACTCTAGGTCTTTGATTTTTAGTTGAAGCGGCTGAGTCACTTTGGTTCTAGGTAAAGTAGGGAATCGAAGTTATTGCACGGAGCATTACGGCAAAAAACTGTTTGTAGATGTGCAGCAAACGCTGCTCCTTTTTCTTCGTCGCTTTTGGCCCAACTTCCATTTCCAAGCCTTACTTGTGGCTCACTTTCCTTTGGGCTTTTCGCAACCTTTGTAGCTCTCCAAAGTGAGTAATTGGTGTATTTAAGTGGGCCCAGATCTTTAATTTCCTCTTTAGGGCAGTTGACCTATATTTCTGCAATTCTCGTCTTGGGCGTCTTTTCTCCTTAGCGAGACACTGCACTTGGGTTGAAGTTATGTAACGGGTAGCAACCTGCATCGTTTTTGCTGCTGGTGTTGCGCATGCAGCCGCTGATGCTTACAAGGAATTAAACTCGTGGAGCGCTCTCTCTAAGTCATCTTTGTGTTTAGGAGGATATTCCAGGCAAATATGTTTACTCACGTATTTCTTATATTTGAGCCAGTTCGGTTTGTTAAAGTATATGATGACAGGTGAGTGATCGGAGGACAAGTCGAAAATTGCTTCAGAGGAAAATAGTGCCCTGTTTATATTTTTGATCACAGCGAAATTAATAAGATCAGGAATTTTACGCTGGTCCGCTGGCCAGTACGTGGGTTGGCCACTTGAGACAAAATCTAGATGATTTCGATTATCAATTAACACATCGTACAACTGTTTGCCTCTAGGGTTCACCAGACGAGAGCCTCAGTAAGTATGCTTAGAATTATAGTCTCCAGCTGCTATAAATTTTCTTCCGAGTGTTTGAAAAAACTGCAGGAATTTTTCTGACGTTACTTGGAATCTAGGTGGATAGTATACTGCAGAAATTGTTATAATTTCGCCCCAGCACTGAAGGGAGATTGAAGTGGCTTGGATTTGTCTTCCGGTATATTTGTCACGTAGGAAATGTTTTATACGGGCATTAATTACAATTCCTGCGCCTCCGTGCGCTTTACCGTCTGGATGATTGGTTTTGTAGAAATTGAAACCGCCAAGACTGAAGTTGTACTTATCTGTTAAATGGGTTTCTGAGATAAGTAATATGTCAATTAGGCTGTTGTACAAAAAATTCTTGATTTCCATTTTGTGTTGGATAATACCGTTGGCATTCCAGTAGAATAACTTTAATTGATTCATTTATTTTTGAGAGAGCAGTGTATTCATCAGTAGATTCTGATTTTGTATAAGTTCATGAATCATTGTTTGCATGGTTGACATAAATTGGGTCATACAATGCGTTAAGTTACAAATCATTGCTTCTACATTTTGAACGGGTGGAGAACTAGCTAGAGTTTCAGTAGGTGCTTTTTTCAATACGTTTGCTTACGTCATCGAGGAGGCGAGGGCGCAGCATCGGCTGGATTTATGTTAGGATAGTTACATGCAATATTGCTATGTTCACAGCGAACTAGCTTTTGTGTTGTACGCGTCTTCATCTTCAGGTCTGTGTAAACTGGACACCCTCTATAGTTGGCCGTGTGGTTACCACCGCAGTTGCTGCATTTTTTTACATTTTTATCAAATTTGTCAAATTTACATTCAACGGAGGAATCGCCGCAAGCGACACATATTGTGCGTAGAGTGCAGTAGGATTTCGTGTGCCCATATTCCTGGCAATTTGAGCATTGTACCGGACCTTTGCGATTGTGGGGTTCCTCAATTGAAATTCTACGATGTATTAAGTAACGTAGGCTATAAACAGGGAGGGTTTCATTTTTTTTTCAGATTTCTCGTCTCTGAAACGAGCTCCAACTTAAATAATGGTTGAGGTATTTTATCCCTGTTTTTTTTTTAAAAATATTGTTTTTGCATTGAATCCGGCGTCTGCCAGCGCTTCCATTATTTCATCTGTTTCAATTTCTGGTTCTATTCCTTTTATTACAAAAGTTAGGCCTTTGCTACTTTTCAATTGGTACGTGTAATAGTTTTTTTTGTTATCGTCGAAGTAATTAGCAATAGAGCGATAATTTTTTCGTTATATATTTGGATTTTAGTCTCTTGTATGTTACCTATTTTGAGCGAGATTATATGAAAATTATTCTTGCCTATTAGGCGAGCAATATTTTCAACCAGAACGTTTGAACTTTTTTCACGCAAGTAGATTGGCGGCGGTTCACTGACTATTTGGACTTTTGCCTATTATTAATTTTGATTTTTGGTTTACACATTAATTTAAACAAAGGTGCAATCTCAAACCAGTGGTAGAGTCACTTTCTCGGCGATTTGCGTTTTATTAAATTAAATTTTTTTAAATAGAAATTTTGAACATAAATGTCCACAATTGAAAGTGTGGAATTTTGGATTTTGAAATGCAAATGTAAATGTCAAAATGTGAAAATGTGTGAAGAAATATGTTTTATCGAAACTGAATATAAGCGATTATAAAGAATGTTTACTACAGAATGAAGTATTCTATGACAAAATGTAAGTTTTCAGATCAAAAGTTCATGAAATTTATACACAATAATGGATAAAAATAATATTAAGTAATGATATTGATAAACTATATAGTAAAGTATAGTAAATACTTACGCTTGGGGGCATTATAAAATTTATTTGTTTTATTTCTATTAAAATATTGTATGTAATTATTATTGTTATACAATATATAATAAAGATTTTATTATTTTCAAAATTAAACTATTATACATTGTTTTTTATTTCTACATCAATAAATTTTCCCAAAATCACGGCATTGTTTAACGCACAGCATCCATAGTCTTCATTGTATTGAGTAATTTTTGGTTATTTTTTATTTATAATATTTAAATTATCACATCCAAATTGCTCCAAGTTGGAAACATTTTTGTTAAGTATATCTTCAATCTTTTTTCCAATCCTTTAGCATAAACTGTTGTAGACAATAGATTTTCTTTTAAAAAGTATTTTACACAATTAAATGAGGTGAATCCATCATTCCACGCAAAACCACGATAATTTTTTTTTAAACCAATTTGCTTCTTTTTCATATTTCTGAGATAGTCACGTTCACGTTCTCAATTATTGTATTTGTAGTGCTATAAATAAAAAAAACTTGTCTGTTTAAGTTTAGTTAGGTACCGATGGCTCCAGGGCCTCTGGACATTGAGGCGAATCGGTTCGCCTCGCTATCCGACTTCCCAGTAAAAAAACGAAAGACAGCAAGAAATAAATCCATTGAATTTTTTCCAACCCTACCTAAACTCCAACAACAGAACCCAAAATTTTTAGTGGTTAGCTCCACTGATACCGATAAATCACTATCGCAGCATTCATGCTTTCAATTCCACAAATCGCTGAATCTCATAAACAAATATACTCTCATCATTTCCGAGCTTTGTAATGGTAATTTGCTCCTATTACTGAAAGATAGAAATACTGCCCAAAAACTCATTGCTGCATGCAACTTCACGGAATCTGACCCATATCAGCCAAATATCACAACAGTTTGAATTTCGTCAAAGGCACCATTTTCGCCTCTATTCTAAGGAATTGGGCCCTCAAGGTTTTACAGTTGTGTACAAATTTACGTGGAACATTGATGGGAAGATGCAGCCTACCGGAGTTATATTGATTACATTCGATTTGTATCACCTTCCGGAAAAATTTACATCGCTTGGAGAAAGGTTCGAGTAAGACAATACATTTCTAGCTTTTGGTCATACGCAAAAGTTCTCTAAAAGAGAACCGTCATGTGTCACTTTCAACCGACCTCTTCATTCCCCTTCAGATTGTAGACCGACACACTGTGCTAACTGTTCAGACCAGCACTCCGCCTCCTCAGCAGAATATTCAAAATTTCAACAGGCAAGAGAAATTATAAAAATTAAAACCAAAAACAAATGCACAATACGTGAGGCCATAAATAACACTTCACCAATATCCTACTCATCAATCGTTGCACAAGCTAATCAAATTAACGCAAACAAAAAAACCAATATGCAAAATTCAACACAAAACAACAACAAAATAAATTCAGAAACTTTAAACTTCTCTGGCCCCACCGCCACTTCAACAAATAAAAAATGTCCAACCGATCCATTCTCCTCAACTGAAAAACCCATACATACAAACACTGACAAACACTCTCCCGGTTCCACTAATACACGTACCACCTATCACTTAAACTCTGAACTGTCCTTTCTGGAACTAGCAAACTCTCGTACACACACACACTCCAATTACACCTCGCTCTCCCATTTCACTCACAATCACAGCTTACCGCAAACTGACACTGATCCATTTACATCGCAGCTCTATGAAAACTTTAATAAATGAAACTCAAATCTAAATTCAGTTCACACACCTCCCTTTCACAAGAAAACCCCTTAGTCCAACTTTTCACATATTCTGCCAGACAACGATTCTATAATATAAATGCGTATTTGCATATTGGCGTAAGCGAATAAGAGTTCCATTTTCTGATAGTCTTAGTAAAAAAGGAAGTTTAAGAATTTATACTGATTTCTCGACATTGAACGACATTATTGGAAATCATAAGTATCCCATCCCTCTGATTGATGACATCATTAGTAGTTTGTCGAATAAGAAAATTTTCACTATATTAGATTTCAAAAATGTTTTGAATATGTACATGCATGAAACATCACAATGTAAGTTTTTGATGCCCCATCCATTTTTCAGAGATTTGTTAATATACAATTTTCTGACTCGATGCATGATTTTATTCATACAATATAATGGAAGCCTCAGAAAATAGAGAAAGTTCTATCACATATATTTTTACTTTAAACGATTGCTAAAAAGTAAATTAGAGTTGAGTCATAAGTGTGAATTGTTACGAAATTTTCGATTGATGATATTAATATAAATTAGTATCTTATACTGAAAGGCAAGGTTGGAATGCCAATTTAGTAGCCAGTTCAAGGTATGGAGATTCAGTTTGATCTGAGCAGACTGTAAGTCAATGTGTTTAGTCCAGATAAATCATCTGTCTAAGGATTTCCAGGTACTTTATGTCAGAGCGTTGTGGAATATTTTGACCAAATGCGAATAGGGGGCCATGTGTCCTTCCTTAAAGCAAATGTTAGGTATGCGCATTTAGCTTCGTTGACCTTTATTCTCCATTTATGAAGCCACTGTTCAAAAGACAGGAAGTGGCTCTGTAGCCATTGCGAGGATTGAAGATGGGAGCTGCTCGATCGGTAGTTGGCATGTCAGCTGTATAAAGTAAATACAGCAGTGGTCCAAGCACACTGCCTTGGGCGACTCCTGCTTTGATATTTAAGTAATCTGAGGTAGAGTCACCTTGACTTACCATGAATTTTCTGCCTTTAATGTAGGTTTCCAATAGTTTGTGAAATTTCTTTGGAAGAATTTCTTTAAGCTTATATATGAGCCCTTTGTGCCATACCTTATCAAAGGCTTGGATAATGTGAATGAATGCAGCAGAGCAGTATATTTTTGCTGAGCATATAACTCTTACTATACGATGCACGTGCTCTATCGTTCCATAATTTTCACGGAAGTCGAACTGGTGTTGGGGAATTACATTGTTTTTATTTAAATACTGGAATACCTGCTGATGAATTATTTTTTCGAAGATTTTATATAAGGTGGCAGTAGACTAATGGGTCTATATGAACAAACCTGTGTGCCATCCTTTCTGGCTTCGCGATCATTATTATTTTCGAAATCTTCAGCATTGAGAATAATGCCCGGTGCGCAAAATACCGTTCAATACTGTGACTAAGTGAGATACAGCTATAGTAGGTAATTCTTTTATTATGTTTGCTGATATCTGATCCATTCCAGGTGTTTTTTAATATTGAAGTCTTTAATGATGTCATTTACCTCCTTCCTTTAGGTTTTCTGGCGTTCTCTGTTTCCACTACTCGGTATTTCAGCTGGCTCAAACAATATAATGTTGGTATTTGGACAGAACAGATTACTCAGGTGATGTGCGAAGGCAGAGCATTTTTCATCATCGCTTTTAGCCCAAGAGCCATTATCTTTACGAAGTGGTGACTTACGTTGTATTGGTCCTTTGAACTTCCTAGTATCACGACACATTGAATGCTCATTGTCGCCATGAGGACCCAAGCTTCCAAAATAGTCTACAACTGATTTTTGGTGTTTCTGCTTCAATATGTTTTTTAGTTTACTGGTGCAACAACGGGTCGTGAAGGAATCTCAAGCTCCAACACAACAGGCTTCAAAACGTCAACGGTCCCTAGAAGAGACAACCCACCCGAACCCAAAAAAATTCAAAAAGCGCGGTACTGCCACCACGAAGTCCTTAACCGAAGTGTTGAAAGGACACCAGGTCATGGCGATCATTGATCGCGATCACCCGGATGGCAGTATCTCTCCAGTGTGCTGCAAAAAGGTAGAAGTCAGCCTTTCAAGGCTCTTCCTCCAGCTTATGAAGGAATTCCCAGGTGGTTTTCCCTCTTTTCGCGACAGCGGATGGCATCAGGGCCACGTGAAGCTGATTTCCTTCGCGGATCAAAGGTCAGTCGACTTTTATATAAGTCGGATCTCCAGGATAAGTGAAGCAGGGTCAGGCGCAACACTCGAAGTCGTACCAAGGGAGCTGATCCCTCGTAGACATAGAGCGCGCGTGTGGATCCCAGCTGAACTGTCTGACCCTGAGGCTATCTTCGAGAACTTTAGGTTCAGCAACCAGCAGGAAAGCAAACTGGGACCTCTACAAGGTGACTGTAGCTAGACTACTACCTCAGAACCCCACAAGCACAGCACGTGTGTGGAAATTGATAGGTCTGTGGAAGTTCTAACGGTTGCTCTTAATAAGGCTCTATTGGTCTCTTGCCCCGTCAGTAGACCCAGGAGAAAAAACCCACGTGGTGGGGGGAGGAAATTGGGGGACTCAGCCAAATTGTAGGAGACTTTTCAACAGTCTAGATATAGTGCAGACTGGGCTTTATATAAGGCAGCACTCAGAGCCTTCAAAAGTAAGCTTAGGAAGGCACAAAGAGAATCGTGGATAAACTTTTGTCTTCCTTCTTCTGTCTAAAAATCCTGGAAAGGTTGTTAGACATTGATCTGAGGCTTACTATAGACAGACAGAAGCTGTCAGTCTCTCAGCATGCCTACTTCAAGGGTAAATCGGTGGAGACTGCCTTACACTCCTTAGTCTCTAGTATTGAGTGCTCCCTGCACAACAAGGAGTTCTCCCTAGTGGCTTTCCTGGACATTGAGGGAGCTTTTAACAACATCAAATCAGACGCAATAATCGGAGCGATGCGAGACTTGGAGGTGGAACCCACCATTAGCAGGTGGATTGAAAACATGTTTAGTTGCAGGATAATCAATTCACGGCTGGGGGCGGCGTCGGCCAAGAAGTCCGTGTGCAGAGGCACACCGCAATGTGGAGTTCTTTCCACTACTCTGGAATCTTGCGGGAAATCAGTAGCTTGTTCGACTGGCGAGGGAAGGGTGCAATGTGGTTGCCTATGCGGATGCTGTTGCTATTAGTATCTTGGGAAAATACATATCTACTTTGAGGGACTTGATGCAACACATGTTGAACAATCTCTCTAAATGGACTACTGACTGAGGGTTGGGAGCTAATCCGACCAAGACTAAGCTGGCACTCTTCACTTGGAAGTATAAAATTCCTCACTCTATTGCTCCAAAACTAATGGGTGTAGATATTAAGCTTGTCGAGGATCCCAAATATCTGGTTGTGATCCTAGATAGGAAGCTGAATTGGAAGGCTAATATAAGCGAACGCATTAGGAAGGCTCAGGTAGCTCTGTAATCTTGCAAAAGAGTTATAGGCAAAAAATGGGGGTTACAGAGTAAGGTAGCTTATTGGATATATACAGCTTTGGTACGACCAGTCCGTTTCTATGGGGTGTTTGTTTGGTGGATAGCCCTAAGAAAGTCCACTATGCTGATAACAAAGGTACAAAGAACGGCAGAGGTATTCATAAGTAGTGCCATTAGGACGACTCCAACGGCAGCATTGCACATTATGCTCAATCTGCTGCCTGTTAGGCTTTTTGGCGAAAAAATGGCTGCAAACTCAGCTATCAGGCTAAAAGCTACGCATAAATGGGTTTGCCAGGAATGTAGGTCCATTTCAAGACATTTCGAGGGTTTTCCTGCCTCTTTCGACTACATCACACCAATGTATGCCTTCAATGGTATGTACAAGATCTACACTCCCTCCAGAGACGAAATGAAGGATGGCATCCCTCCTCATGTAGAAGGAGTTCACATCTACACAGATGGATCCAAACTACAGAGTAGGGTGGGAGGTGGTGTATTCTCAGAAGATTTGGACATTAACATGTTCTTTAGGATGCCCGACCACTGCAGTGTTGTTCAGGCTGAGGTCGCGGCTATAGAGGCAGCACTGTCTTGGCTAAGGAAGAAGAAGGTATCTGGAATTAATATTTGCATTCTGTCCCACAGCCAAGCCGCTTTGCGCTCCCTGGATTCAGTTATTATCACCTCAAAAGCCGTCAAGAGCTGCCGCAAATCTTTAGACGAGATAGCTAAACAGACCCGTCTGCATCTGTGCTGAGTTCCCGGTCACAGATATATTCCAGGGAACTGCAAGGCGGATGAAATTGTCCGTGTGGGTACCACCATAATGATTGATCCAGATAGGTCGCACTTCGGTATTCCTATTGCCGCATGTAAGCTCTTAGTAAATACAATATCCTTAGGAACAGCGGGCAGGCGCTGGTCTGAACTTTCAGGATGTAAAATAGCTAGGCAAACCTGGCCAGAGATAAATGTCAAGCGCTCTAAGGACCTACTGGCTCTAAATAGCCAAAGCATAGGTCCCGTGATTAGCGTCCTAACGGAACACTGGACTCTAGGCACACACGGGTGTAGGCTGGGGATCGCCTGTAACGACTTCTGCAGGAGTTGCAGGGACCAGGAGGAGGAAGAGTCCACTGCTCACCTGTTGTGCACGTATCCAGCGCTGTCTAGAAGGAGGCGCACTTTCCTAGTCGACTACTTTCTGGACTCCTTGGGAGATATCTAAAAAAAAAAAGATTTGCTCCATCAACTGCTTCGTTAAAACCTCCAAATGGCTGGACCTTTGAAAGGGATGGGACCTGTTGTCTCATGCGGTATCACAAAGGGTCATTGCTGGCCTAAGTGCGGCCTGCGGGTGACCGCCTTCCTTACCTACCTAGATGAGTAGGTTTGGAATTTCAAGACACTGATGATGTTTTCAGATGAATGAAGGTTGCCGCGTGGTCAGACGAAAGATCAAACGAAGTCTCAGCGGTAATGTTTTTCTTACCATTTGGTTGGCTCCCCGGTTGATATAACCTCTAGACCCAAGGTAGTTATGGTATCATAAAGTTGTCTACCTTTGGCGGGCTCCTCAGAAAGAATGCTTTGCATTGAAATCACCAATGAACTTCTTCCCGAGTGACTTAAAAAAGCGTTGGAAGGTTATAGACTCACTTGAAAATCTTGGTGGCCAGTAGATGGCGGATATGGTGATATTTCCTTCTAATAGTTTGATTTTAGTTGGTTTCAGGTACACGTCGCTGACGTCTTCAAGGACTACATGCTTAATTCTACTACATATAAGTATTCCACTTCCTCCGCACGCTCTATCGTTTAGATGTTTTGAATCGTAAAATGTATATCCTGTAATTCTAAAGTTGTTTTTTGTTGATAAGTGGGTTTCAGATATTAGCATTATATCTATTTGTTGAGCTGTCAGAAAGTCAGGCAGTTCCAATTTATGGTTCGTTAGACCGTTTGCGTTCCAAAAGCATAATTTCAATGATAAATTCCTACCTTGGAAAGAATTTTTTGCGGGAGCGACTCTTGCATTTTCATCATTTGTTGCATCATAGTCATCATACTTTGCATAGATGTCATAAATGTGTTAAGAGTTTGCATTAGGTTCTGCTGGTCAGTGTTGAATGTGCAACTTGGTGTATCACTTTGTTGTATAGCACGTTTGGAAACAACAAAGTAACTCTCGTACTGGTGGTTCTCGTGTAAAGGACCAAAAGTAGTTTGTCTTTGTCCTCTGTCATTTTGATGAGTAGCTAGATGTCGATTTGAGGATGAAAGATTTCTCCACTCGCTTACGTACACTAAGCAGCTTCTATAATTTGCCGTATGGTTACCTCCGCAATTACTGCATTTTTTCACTGTGTGATCTCACTTTTTTTTTATCACAATCTTTAAATGCATATATATCTCCACATACCACATAGACCGCACTTAGAGTACAGTATTCTTTAGTGTGCCCATATTTCTGGCAATTATGGCACTGAACAGGACCAGTTTTCTTTCTAGGCTCTTCTACAGTCATTTTGCGGTGCATCAGATACTTTAATGAGTAGATGGTGTGAGATTCACCTTTTTTTAATTTAATGTTCTCTGGTTCAAGTTCTACCTCAAATAAGGGCTGTGGCACTTTGTTACGAATGCGTATGTTGAAAACGGATTTCACCGCATATCCCTCATCATTTAGAGAAGGTCTAATTTCTTCATTGCCAGTAGAATGCTATATGCCTTTGATAACAACTTTTAACCCTGTGGCAGGGTTCATTTGATAAGTATAGTAGTTTATTCTACTAGAATCGAAATCTTTTATCAATTTACGAAAATTCCCTTAATAAATTTGAATTTTGTTTTCATGTATGGTCCCTTTTAACAGAGGAATAATTTGAAATTGTCCACTACCTACAAGTACTTCTAGGCGCCTGACTAAAGTGGTTGAATTTTGTTCTCTCAAATATACTGGAGGAGGTTTCGCAGTCTTTACCGGTTTGACTAGCTCTTCGTCTTTATAAGTTAACAGAGCAAAATGATTTGAGGAGACAATATCCGTACCAGGAAATTTTTTCGATTGATTTCCTGGCAAAATAAATTTCGGGCTTCTCTACCTTCTTTTGACTATGACTGTGACTGTTTATTCTCTATTTGTTATCCCACTGTTCAATAGACAGTAAATGGCTCTGTAGCCATTGCGACAATTAAATATGGGAGTTGTTTGTACTCAGTATGGCGGTATGATCGGCAAATGTGAATACAGCCGTGTGATCGGAAGTTGGCATGACAGCTGTAAAAAGAAAATACAGCAGTGGTCCAAGCACACTGCCTTGAGGGACTCCTGCTTTGATATCAAAGTAGTCGGATGTACAGTCACCTTGGCTTACCATGAATTTTCTGCCTTTAATGTAGGTTTCAAATAATGTGTGAAATATCTTTGGAATAATTTCTTTAAGTTTATATATGAGCCCTTTGTGCCACACCTTATCAAAGGCTTGCGTTATATCAAGGAATGTAGCAGAGCAGCATTTCTTTTGTTCGAATGCTGAGCATATAACTCTTACTATGCGATGCACTTGGGAATTACAATGTTTTTATTTAAATATTGGAAGACCTGCCGATGAAAAATTTTTGGATGATTTTATATAAGGTGGCAGTAGACTAATGGGTCTATATGAACAAACCTGTGTAAAATCCTTTCCTGGCTTCGGGATCATTATTATTTTCGAAATTGAGGATAGTGCCCACTGCGTACAATACTGTTGAATACTGTGACTAAGTGAGATACAGAGATAGTAGGAAATTCTTTTAACATGTTTGCTGATATCTGATCCATTCCTGGTGCTTTTTAAGATTTAAGTCCTTAATGATGCTCAGTGCAGTGAAAAAGTGGAGTGATGGTAAACTTTTGAAACTGACCTCAAGCAATAATCATTGCGGCGTCTGCCCCCCAGTAAAGGTTCGAGGGAACACTGGCAAACACAATGCATGCAGTTTTGCAGTCTGTTATTTCTAAGCTATTTTCCGCACAAACGGTGGGCTCTGTTGAGACATGCTCGCTTACTACAACACAAGAGCAACTAAAATGCAAGAGCAACACCTCAACCAACAACGCCATCACTAGACACAAGCACAAATATAAATAATCAAATAGTGCACCTTCCTTTCCGGCTCTCTAGCTTGGAAAGCAATTACACTGCCCTATAGGAAAAAAGGTATATGCCTGTAGGAAATCGGTAGCTCAGAAATCGGTCTAAAAAATATAAACTGGCACTCACAGGTATGTGATTGGAAAAAATCGCAGCCCACCTACAGAAGCATCTAATAAATATTTCACCAAAGTGCATAAAACTAAAATTGATAGTGTAAATTTATTATTAACTTCCCTGAGGATAAAATAGAAAACTCTACAGAAAGTATTGTTAAACCACCTCCAAAATTATACTTTCTGGAGAGCAGTTGGAACAAACTTATTTACCACATTACACAAATAATTTGTTTAAATACTTTATATATAGTACGCTTAATGAAAGGCAATATCTCCAAAACAAAATCACAAATGTTTGAAAAAAAGTAAAAAGAAAACCTTTCGCATTTATCAACTCAAAAGTAATAAAGGTTTATCAGTGATTCTGAATGGAATTGAACGATGAGTTAATCGAAGTGAAATATAAGAAGCAATAGACTGCGAAGGTTTTAAAACCAGCCCAGTGTATAACATAATTAATAGAAATAATATACCACAACCACTATGCCGAGTGCAGCTTGAGGCAAACACAACAAAGGCGATGAAAAATTAGGCTCACTACAGTGTCACTTCATGTATCTAATACATTGGAAAATATTGGTAGAACAACCAAAAAAAGTCAAGGATCAGTAAATTGTCCAAATAATGTCTTACTGTAAGCAACCTAGAATTACAGACATTGTAAAGAGCATAAAACTATGCAATAACAGTTCTGCATCACACACTGCTAATTATGATGTACGAGGTGTGATCAAAAAATAACCGTTATTGTGTGATAAAAAAATAAAGTATTTATTTATTCAGCAACAACTATCTTGTCCCCTTCAAAGTAATTCCCCTCAGATATAATACACTTATGCCAGCGTTTTTTCCAATCCTCGAAACACTTCTGAAACGCTTTTTTTGGTATCGCCAACAGCTCCTGTTTCGATTTTTATTTTATCTCCTCAATCGTAGCAAAACGCTTTCCTTTCATCGGTGTCTTCAGTTTGGGAAAGAGGAAAAAGTCAGCGGGGGCCAAGTCCGGTGAATACGGTGGTTGAGGCATGATAACGGTTTTGTTTTTGGCCAAAAAACAGCTCCTGAGCGATGTCGATGCGACGTTGTTTTTGCTCAAAATTTAGCAATTTTGGAACAATCTTCGCTGCCTCACGTTTCATGCCTAAAACATCCGTAAAAATTGCTTGACATGAGCCGAACGATATGCCAACATCATCAGCAACCTCTCTGATAGTGATTCGACGATTATCCAAAATTATTTTCTTCACTGCGTCAATGTTTTCATCGGTTGCTGACGTGCTCGGGCGACCAGGACGAGCATCGTCATTGACATCTTCTCGGCCTTCCTTAAACCGGTTATACCACAATTGAACTTGTATTCTGCTCATAGTAGACTCGCCAAAGGCCAATTTCATTTTTTACACAAAACTGAATACAGTTTCTTTGATCCATGTCAAAAACAAACTGACAATCCAAAATGGTTGGTGTTTCTATACCGATTAGTTGGTTTACTAATCGGTTGCCGATTCCTTGGGTGCAATACCGAAGGATCGTGATGATGACTTCAAGTGCAATACTGAAGTCTGATATCTCTTTGGGTACAGTACCTAAAGAGTGTTGTGGTTAATCAAGTATTAATTTTCAATTAACCTTGTGGTTGAAAGTGGCGACAAAGAAAACACTGTTGAATGGTTGACTTCAAAAGTATATCTTAATTTTTATTTATAAATTGATTGAATTTATATTATAATTTTGATTATGCTACAGAAATAAATATATTTGTGGTGTCTGCAATTATGTGCAAGGCACCAGCGTTTGTGCGTACGTAGGGCAAATTAATACTTTAGCCCGCACGTGTACGGAAATGCTGATGAGGCTTCACACGCTGTATATCCGTTCATCGGGTGTACTGCTTATTCTGCGTTCACGTGCGGGCATTGGTGATGGGAATTGCTGATTGGAGTTTTGCGTTGGAGCAGGTACAAACAGTTGGTATTGCTAACATATATAACTGACATGTGTACCAACATAAAAAAAAAATGCGAACATCGAACATACGTAACTCACGAAAAGATGAAAATAACGATCACACCTCGTATACCCAGTATACAGCGAATTAAAGAGAAAGAAACGGTTCAAATTTATTCATTAAATTACATCAGTTACTTAAAAAACTAAACCCAAACCTCATTTACAAACAAATATTTCGTATGTCAGTATTCTGAAAAACGCTCGTAACGAAGGAATGTTACCATTTAATTGCTTAAAGTGCAATATTCTAGCTACGGTAGTTACGGTAGGAGACTTATGGGCCCATATGACGCTGTTTGAGTTGAATCTTTACTGGGCTTAATTAACACTGTTGTGTTAGATATTTTCAAAACTGATGGAAAAAAGCCAAGTTGAATAGTTGTGTTAATATCTACTGTAGGAACTTCTTTAATAATTTTTTTTTCTAATTTGATCATAGATAATTATTTTCTTCAGATTGAGTTGCTTTTTTTTGTGATACTAAAGTTCTTTCACCGAGAATTTAATACAATCTAGTGATTAGAAATGGAATTCTAAAGTCGTTGGTTGGAGAATTTAGCTGGAAAACAATTTTAAAGTTATGAGCAAATGTAAACGCTTTTTCTCATCCTCGCACATGAACCATTTACGTGTTTAATCTGTGGTTAGCATTCCTTCGTCACTTTTATACTTCTATTTATTCTTCATAAAGTGTAATTGTTTTTTTCTGTAGGAGTTAAGAGAAGAGTAAAACTTTTCATGTATTTGTCCAGTTGCTGGTTTAATCCTTCACGGAGTTTATCCTTGGCAAATAAATAATAATTACGTTTAGTTCAAGATGATCTATGACGTTGCCACTCACGCCTTAGTCGTCATTTTGTGTTAACAAGCAACGGGTGTCTGCCCCTGGGATAAAATGGCAGCGGGCATTAGAGGGCCCAGGAGCTCAAAGAAGATTGCTAAAGTAAGCCAGGAGAGACCGACAAAACATGTTCGTCTTTCTACATCTCATCGTAGATCGAAAGTAGGAGGAAGGGGCGTGTAGTACTTACTTTAGTTTAGTAATTTTTTAAATTTGCTGCTTTCTGAGCAGCAGCCCACATGAAGTCACGGTGCTTGTTTTCAGTTCCAAATGCAATACGCAACCCAATTTATTGAATGAAGTTAAGTCATATATACTAATTTATTTGTCTTCTAACTTACTTTACTATTCGATGAAGAATGGTATAATCAGCTCATCAAGTTGCAATTGTTCTGGAGCATGAGAATCACGACTTCTGAAAATAACACGGGTTCGGTCCCATCATCGCTGGACAACTAGAATTGTGTCGGTTTCGAAAACTTGTGCAGCCTTAACCAATTTCGATATCTTGGCGTTACTGGTAAAATTTAGTAATTCTTGCAGCTCGCCGACTACTTGTACTAATTCCAATAGAAGCTTAGCAATCTTCTCATAGTTACTGGCCATCACTGTAATCTGCATCTTCAGAACTTTGTATGGTCGGCTGTCCCTTTCGGCAATCACGTTCAAGTGATTATCTACTTCCGACGCATGTTGGTGAACCATTACACCAAAAGCCCAGTGGAACATCTCACCCCAAAAATCAGCCGACCTTTTTTCTTTCGATTTCCGAACATTGCCTTAACCAATTGTTCATTGGTCTTCAGGTAAGCCACTATAGCCATTGGTTCTCTTTGCGGCGCGCGGCATGAAGGATAGGCTGCCATTGCGTCTGGATTCTGCCTACCCGTCTTGCAAAAATTCTGTGCCTCCTGTAGAAATTCTTCCGTTGCTTAGAGAAAATTTCACAAATTGATTGGTGAAAACTTGGTTAGAATGGTATACTCCTCAGCATAGAACCACGCCGTCTTCCCCACGTCCTCAAAAAACCGCTGTGTCGTCAATTCGTACGACCTCCAACTGAGACCTGCTTCCTCCAACTGCGAACATACATGTCAGTAAGGCCAACTACAGTACCCTGTTATATTTTACAAGTTATTAACTACGTGATCTAAGTGTATTATTACTCACTAACCCACTAAGCTATTCCCATTAATGCGATTCTTCGTCTTTGTTTCATTATATATTTTTTTTAAATCATGACACATCTTTTTTCGTCTCTATTTCAATTACTTTATTTACGCTATATACGCAACCAGGGTGTCCGATTGCATTCTCAGACCATTGAATTTGAGCGGATGTGCACACTAAATATTAAATTATTATTTAATTTATTTAGAACCATAATAAAGCTGGTCTTGAATCTCGAATTAAAATATATGGTGTGCACTGCAATTTTGATAGCTGTGAGAAACATGAGTGCCTGCATAAGTAGTGCACATTAAACACGTGTACTTTCGTAGCTTAGTTGGGTGGTCTTGAATGGAATATCTTCAACAAATTGTTGTGAAGCTTTTTCCTCTTACACTTAATTGTTACCACCGTGGTAACTTTTATTTCTAGCCTGATATTGATAGTACCCTGTCACCCACAATGAGAACCACTGGGATAAGAGTCTTATTGTACCATTTTTGCCCGCCCTTGGTTTTCCCTACCGAGTTTGTGCGCTCGATGTAGCTGGTATTTACGTATCTTATTAGTCTTCCATATTGTAAACCGGGGCGCATATTCGCTTCACATTGGTATGCATATTAAAGTCCAAACCGTAAAGCGTTCGAAAAGGCCTCTGTTTAGTTGTTCAACCACTGGTGGTTAGCTGTAGTCAACCACTGGTCCCAATTGGAACCGTCTTCCTTAGCGAAACTCACCAAGCAATCTGCCAGAGGTCGATGACTCCATTCCAGGAAACCATTAGCCTTTCGGATGGTATGGCGTAATATGTAATTTTTTGACACATAGCTTTTTACATGTTTCAGAAAACAACTTGGACACGAAATTTGAGTCGTTGTCGCTCACCAACACTTTTTACCTACTATTATCTCATCAAAAAAATTCCTTGGCTACCGTACTTGCTAAAGCATCAGGTATAGCCACGCACGCCATGTTGTTTAAAAAAATCATCTTGAAACGTAAGGATGTATTTATTTCCCGAAACCGTTTCTGGAAGGATTCCTACAATGTCCATATAAAAATTATCGAAACGCTGCTTTGGTGTGTCGGACAACACCATTGTAATCTTTGTGGCCGTGGAACTCTTGTTAACCTGACATTTTGGACAATTGCAGATGTATATCTTTATATCACTGAGCATACCATTTATATCCCATCCGTCTAATTCTGTCATTGCTTTTCCAGAATCCCTGGTGTCCACCTAGAGGTGAATCATGGAAACCCCTCAACACTGCCTGGATATCTTTTTCATCCTCCAGCCATTCCATACTACTGGCTGGTTGTTCATTGGCATCGCCACCTGCATCACTCACAGTGTTGCATCACTTTTACCCTCTTGACTACTCCTTCTCTGACCTTGCTTTGGCCCTAGTTTGCACCGCGGACACCTTCTGCGGTACCCTGCTGAGCGCATCAGCATGCTCATTTTTTACCTAGGCGTATCGATCATCTCAAAACCATATTCAGACAACTTATGCCTGAACCTGGCAAACCGAGAAAAATAAATTAAAATTCGTTATGCCACGCAATGGCTGGTGGTCAGTGTAAATTTTAAACGGACGCCCTAACAGATATGCCGTGAAGCTTTTGGTAGCCCAAACCATGCTAAAAACTCCTGTTTAGTGGAATATTTTTTTTAAAACCTGACGATCTGCTAGCAAAGGCTTTTGGCCTGTCTCTCTCCACCATACCTTGTGACAGCACCGCTCCCAATACTTCATTACTAGCATCGGTGGTCAACAAAAATCTTTTTTCAAAATCAGGGTACTCCAAAATTGGCGGCGAACTAATTATTTATTTTATCTTTTCAAACGCTTTCTGACAGCTCTCTGTCCATTTAAATGTTGCTTCTTTCCGTAACAGTTTGTTAATTTGTAACGCAATCCCAGCCAAACCTTCAACGAACTTTCTATAGTAGTTCAGTAACCCCAAAAATGCCTGCACTTCTTTCCTATCTGTTTACCTCATCCATATGTGCCTGTGGCAACCAGTACTGCTTCTGGTTAATAGGTAGCTGATCTGCCATTATCGGTATTCTGTGTTCTACCCACGGTCAAACCGGACTAACCGTGGCCCACATGAACGGAATGCTAACCACGCACTTTTGTTTTCACATAACTGAGTTCCATAAAAGTAAGATACTTAAACCAAACATAGGTGATTACATATTATTAACATTATTTTGGGTTGGTTAGATGAGCTTAACTCACAACAGATCTGCAAAAGGAGAATTGGGGGTGGGTGGAGCAAACGGTTGCAGAGGTCTACCTTCAAGCCTTGAAGGAAAACCCAGGACATCCTTACAGTCACGATGCTAGCTGATTTCAGGGAAGGAGCAAGCTCATCGCATGCTTTGGCAACAGGTCACCTATGTTATATAGGATTGCGGTTAGCAAGGTTGGCGAAATTTGGCGGAGAGCCAGCTTAGAAGCCGTCACCAGGGAAGAAGTTCCCAGCAGAGGTCGGATCGGGATCCCTACTAAGTCAGCGGAACCGGCAAAAATAGAGGAGATCTTTAAATCTTACAATGGGACTTCCCAATTCATAACTGGAGGGTAAGGAAATTAAACGAGCCCGTAGAGGGTAGAAAACAGGTGTTGCTGGTCCTCAATGCCTAATCTCTTGCCACACTGGGAGAGAAAAAAAGGGGTGGTCAGATACGGGTTCGTTGCCGCAATCAATCGAATGTACCGCAGCGACGGATAAGCTTTTGATCCGGAGGAGATAGAGGGTTACAAAGCTAGCGCGTGTGGGGTGGTGAGGAAGGGTTGCCCAGCGGCCACAGGTCGACTCGCCTCGCAAATGAGTTGTCCGCTTGGGTTCCGGTGGATTCGACGTGATCCTCATCCAAGAGCCGTGGAGCCAGTCTAAAGATGAGAGTTTCAACCTGACATGAACGGCTGGTACGTCTCGTGCTTGTATACTAAAAAAGGAAACTATTAGTATTTTCTTGCTCCCTCAGTTAAGCAATGGCGAACAGTGGCGGCAAGCATTGAGCTTCAAAATAGCAGCTTCTGGGTAGCCTCTTTCTATATGTCCCATGACAGGGAAGCCCCACCGAAGGAAGTTCGGTCATTGGTTATGGAGGCAGCCACAGCCACCAGGAACTTGGTTGTCTCCAGTGATATTAACGCCCACAATACACTATGGGGAAGTACCGACACAAATGCAGGAGGTGAGACAATTTTAGACCTTATCATAAAAAAATAAGCTAAGTGTCTCAAATTTAAAGTAAGACCCGACATTCATAATAAAGAAAAGAAAGAAAGTGAATGATATTACCCTGGATCAGTTCGCTAATGATGAAAATGGATGGAGAGTTTCAAACGAAAATTACTATTCTGACCATATATAGAAATATCAGGAAGACGTACTGGGGAATGTATATGAGGGACCTCAGAGCCTCACTGCCAAGGAATCCCCCTTCTGACCCCACAGATCCTTGTTAGCTGGATGGACTGATAAACTAGGTAACCAAAGCCTTGAACAGATCACAGACAGCTGGTTGTAAAACGGCCAGGCAAGAATAAAACACCTTGGTGGTCGGCGGATCTGAGCCTTCTTCTGGAATTCTAATAGCCGATTTTTCAATAGGGCTAAAACCTCGGGTCTGCCCTCGGACTGGGAAACATATAAGGCTGTACTAAAAACATTGGAAAATGCAATCAGAAGTACGCAACAAGAGTCCTGGCAAAATTATTGCAGGGATTTCGAAAAATAATCGGAAGTAACCAGACTACGAAGAATCCTAGCGATGACACCATACAACTTGGGCTACCTAAAAGGTATGGGGGTTGTGTGGGGTGCGTAGAGCGGGAAATCTTAGATATACATTTTCCAGGCAGTAGCCCGAAATGGATAGTTACTGCCGAGAAAGTGAGTGGGCCATTAACACCTTTGGTCCATACAATTCTCCGGACCTGGATGGAACTCATGAAGCAGAATTGCAACAATCATAGGATATAATTACCCTCTGGGTTGTGGCTGCAATTATCATCTGCCTTAACCTGCTTAATAGAGAGAAACGACGGTTCCCTTCATACCCAAAAGGGGCGGTCCTCACATGTAAATTATAAACACTTCAGACCAATCAGTCTCAAGTCTTTCCTTCTAAAAATATTGGAGAGATTGATCGTTGCACATTTTCGGAAGTTATACGAACTGTTAGAATCTCCTCGGCACAGCATGAATATACGAAGTAGAGTTCTCTCTCCCTTGCTCTGAAATTTGGCGG
This sequence comes from Clusia tigrina, assembly GCA_920105625.2. Lineage (NCBI taxonomy): Eukaryota > Metazoa > Arthropoda > Insecta > Diptera > Clusiidae > Clusia > Clusia tigrina. Next base: position 142,803,991 of record OV050030.1, on the reverse strand, counting down.
AAAAAATCCCTGCTAGCCCTAAAAAGGGAGGGTTGCACGTCATCGCCTCTGCTGACGATTTGGGAATTGTGACTAGGGGCAAATATCCAAACACTATAATGGATATTTTGCTCTCTATCATGGCCACGTTTATTTGTTGGAAGGAAAAAAGGGGACAAGAAATAAACTCCGATAAAATGGAATTAATCCTCTTCTCTAAGAAAAATAGATCTCCAACGGTCTCCCCGGTAATATACAAAGGTATGGAAATTCCGATGAAGCCAACGGTAAAATATTTGGGACTAATACTAGACAGTCAACTTACCTAGACACCCAATATTGAGGAAAGAGTTAGGAAGGCCAATATTGCTTTGTACACGTGTAAGAAAGCGGCCGGAATCAGGTGGGGGCTATCCCGACGAATTATGCACTGGCTGTACATTTCGGTGGTCAGACCTATATTATTATATGGAATACTGGTATGGTAGCCAGCCACTCAGAAACAAAAGTATTTGAAGATTTAACAAGATCCAAAGGACTGCTTTTCTGTGCAATTCCGGTGCTTTAACGACCACTCCAACTAAGTGATACTCAACTTACCTATATTAGATGTGGTAGGGAAACAAGTGGCCGCCCCAACAGCGCTCAGGCTGAAATGCTCGGTGTTATAAAATGATCGGCAGACTGCCGACTCGACTATCGTGCACACCTGGAGTAGTGGTACCAACATATTCACCACTCTATATCTAATCTCAACTTTGATAGGCACTTCGAGTTACATGTTCCATGGAGAAGGGGAATTGAATCTTGTTTCATCTCCATGACCACAGCAGTGTTTGCTTAAGTAGAAACACCGTATTAAAAAACATTATAACTATCTACTCGGATATCCAGGCGGCCATAAAGTCAATGAACTCGGTGGAACTGAAATCAGAAGTTGCTTAGGACTATCTGGCAGCCCTAAATGATATCAGTACCGTTTTCAGGGTACGCCTAATATGGGTTCCAGGACATAGGGATATTGATGGGAACTGTAAGGCTGATGAGCTAGCCAGACGCGATACCAACCTTCCTTTGCGTACGGACAGATGCGAGGTTGGAATACTAATTGCAACATGTAAACTGATGTTGAAGCATAGCATCTTGCATGAGGCCAATAGGCCTTGAGCAGACGAAGGCACTTGCTTAATGACTAGGCTAGTATGGCCGGAGCTTAATAGAATGAAATATAGAGATTTTCTTGGCCTGCGGAGAGAAGATATCTCTAAAGTCGTGGCTTGTATAACTGGTCATTGGCAATTCTTTAGGCATGCTCTCAGGCTGGGAGTATTCTCTCATGAATTCTGCAGAAGCTATGGAGATGAGCAAGAGGAGGATACTGTGGACCATCTCTTCTGTAGGTGCCCGGCTGTGGCTAAAAGCAGAGCTGGCTCTTTAGGCAAATACGCTTTTAATTCTCGTACAAAAGTGTCAGGCGCGAAGATCAAACAAATCCCGGGCTTAAGGCTTTAAAATGGTTTGACTTGTAAAGTAGAGGTGCGCTGTTACGCGGTGGTATCGCAATGGACCCATAGTAGTCTGATTGACTTCGTCTGTAGAGCGGCTGCCACGATAACCTAACCAAACCTAACCGAAGCTTATTGAGGTGGCTTGAAAATAAAATTTGCATAATTTTGAGCAGTGTAGTATATTAGACGTCTTCTGAGAATTATTGCTGTGCCTCCATGAGATTTTACATCCGGGTGGTTGGTCGTATAAAATGTATTTCCATGAACACAGAATTTATTCTTCCATGTCGGTAGTGTTTCCGAAACAACTAGAATATCAAAGCTGTGTGAATGCAAGAAGCGTACGATTTCCAGTTAGTGTTGGCGAATGCCGTTGGTATTCCAGTGACAAATCTTCGAATAATTCACTTTTGGTGATGAACATCTGCATCAGTTAATTCGGCGTTTTTATTGTGCACCATATATTGCATTGAGGACATAATCGTTGTCATGCATTGCGTTAAGCTCATTAACATTGATTCTAGCGATTGCATTGTGTAATTACTGCTGTTGCTGGTTGGCTGGAAATTTACTTTATTAGCATAAGACACTTTTTGTAGGACAATATAACTATGAGACTTGTGTTGTAAGTTATGAGTATCTTGTACAGAGGTATTTTTGATCAGTCAGTTCACCACCTGCAGTTAGCGTTTTTGTCTGGATGGAAGGATTACAACAGCTGAAGACCCAGGTTCGATTCCTGGGAGACTTCATAGTTGGTGTGCTATTGATTTCTGAGACATAATAAAAAAATGCTTGGAAAAAATTGCCTTTCATTGAAACATGTGACGTTTCCGAAATAGCTATAAGATCTTCTAAATTGTTTCAATAATTCTCCTTCTGAAAATTATTATGGTGGCATAACCACACATACACAATTGCAACTAATGTGTGCAACTTGTCTTGTCAATAAATTTGCTGAGAAAAAAATCTTATTTTTTAATATTTGTATAATAAGTTTAACCATCTACGCAAGTACAGAAATGTAAAGGGTTTTCATACAACACCAATTATCCATTGGGCCTAGGACATTTTATTGGATTTTTTTCCATACGCTCTAAATTGATTGATGCCGAGAAGATAAACACTTGTTTAAAACATATTTACAAACAATAGCAGATTGCGCAACCAAATATGCAACCGATTGGTAAAAAGCTTACTTTGTAAACAGCGAATGTTCTTCAAACTACAATTATAAATGTTGGAAATTTCAAATTGGAAGCTATCGTAAACAATTATAAAATCAGTGGAAGTACTTATCCAATATATTGGGCACAATTTCTTTAAGGGTTCTGGTTATTAAAAATTCTAGCGGAAAGGCCAGAACACAAAGAGAAGTAGTCTGTAATGTTAACACGGTTATGTACATAGTAATTAGAGATGTATTCTATGTTAGTAGAGGTATTAGACTGACTTTATAGAATTATATGGAGGGTACAATAGTGGAAAAAGTACAACATATTTGCGTTTGGCAATTCAGTTCTCGTGGAATTATATATTTTTTGAAAGATTAATCAAATTTATGTTTTTATAGTTTAAACAGTTGGTTTTGTAGAATTGTTTTGTCAAATTCCAAAGCTAGTGAGATTGGTGACGGTAGCTCTGCTTTTGTGGTGTGAAGGTGAATTCTGTTTCACCGAAATTCTATTTTGTCTTGTATCTTGACTATGAGTGACCCTTGATCTTCCGTCAACTCCACAAATTTGGCTGATTTCCAATCGCAATGATTGGTTTACCTTCTGACGCTCTCTGTAACTATGAATGTTGGTCATTTTCTGCATTATGCTTCTGATTTTCACACAATTTCTGGAATTCTTCTATAACAACCGTAACAATTTTTCGTTTTAGATTTGATTTTTCATTTGGTAGTATAATTCGCGATTGACGACTAAATCGCTGACTTGGGGTTTTCAAAATATAATTTCATTCCCAAGTAACAGCATTGCCAATTATTGACCACTTCTCCCGCCCCAAAACAGTTTGAGAATTCCGTTTACCGTTTGTATGTTACATTCTGCGAACCCATTTAACGAGGGTAGTGCGGCGACAAAAGTCTATGCCTGAATTCGTATTTTGTTTCGAAGTCTTTGAATTTTTTACTTATATATTCCGGTTCACCATCAGTTTCGAGAAATTCTGGTACTCCGTGGATTGAAAACCATTGGCGCAAAAATAAAATTACCTCTGCCTAACAATCCGCCCTCACAGGAGATCTCATACATTGAAAAATGCATATTTCGTATTATCTTCGGTATCCCGACATCATATACAGGAAATTTTTTCATAAGTGCTGCGTTTAATTTTTGCAATTCGACTTCTGCCGTTTCTTCAAAAAGCTTTCCACGCATGTTGCCGCCTATTGTGTGAATAAGCTATACTGTTTTATCTAGATCGACTGCTACCATTTCGCAGTCTGAACTTAAGGCGTCTGCATCATTGTTCCTTTCGTTTATTTTATAGTTGATGAATACTGCAATTTATGGTACAGCAAACCCTGAAGTCGTATTGATGCGTTTTGAATGGGATTGCTGAATATTGTAGCCGTTGGATTGCGATCCGTTTCGATGTCCAGTTCTTTCCCGTATTCATAATCTTTTGACAACCAAAACAAATTGCCCAGGCTTCTTTGTTAATTTGCGGTTATTTTTCTGATATTTCGTAAATGCACGTGTGGCGTAACTCAGCGTTTTGCCTTCTTGCATAAGACATGCTCCCATCTATTGGCTACTTTTGTCCACAACTATTTTTACTGGTATATTTAAAATGTAATAAGCCAAAACGAGAGTGTTTTGTAATTCTATTTTAATACCTTCTAAAACGCTTGTATGTCCAGCTTCCCACCTCCACGCATTTTCATTACACAGGAGGAGGCGCAATGGTTTTGAAAATTTGGATAGATTGTTGAAGATTTGTTCTTTATTGACCGCTAACATTGGTCTGACAGCCAGAGTAGGTTGACTGAATCTCTTGATGACGCCCAATTGAATCATGCTATTTTCTTAACTTTTTCCTTTATGGCATATGGGCGCCTTTTTGTTAATATAATTTTTAATTTTGGGTATTTTACAATGTGTATGTTATACTAAAAGTTCACAAAAATGTTGCTACTGGGAAGGTTACGGCCCATTTTCAGAGCTGGTAAAATGTTAGCCAAGTTTACAGTATTAAGTAAAATATAGTAACAATTCGTGTGATCACGAGTTCGAATAATATCAATGTCATGAACTCGAAATACTTTTTCTAAATCTTTTTCTCTTTGAGTAGATAGCCTTACTTACCAATTTCCGAAAACTCATGCACACATAATAAGTTATGGTGTACGATAATATAATAACAATAATAATAATATAATAATAATCTTAGCCTCATTGCAATGCTTTTTATTTTAAAAAATTTCCGATGTCAGCACATTTGATGGATTGAACTGTGGGAATATATTTGCAGATTACGTTCACAAGTATTTGAACAATCTGCTGACTCGGTGCACTTCTCGCTGCGTTAGGTTGGCTGCAGATCACTGTGCTTTGACTGCAACTCATGTTAACTGCACCACGCTTAAATATCTTCATCCCGTAGAACCGTTTGGCTATGAAACTCTCGAGTTCTGACTCATTGTGGTTTGGTTGGTGGTATATGCCCTAATGATGTTGATTGGTTTATGTTGATTTTAGAAATCTGGATTTTTGGCATTCAACCTGCGACACATAATGGTTGCTACTGGCTTAACAGATAGAAATATTAGGAAATAGGTAACTAGAGAGAGATTCAGTGTACGAGTATGTATAACATTTTGAAACTTCTTTATATTATTTATGTTAAGGTCGGGCAGAGAGAACTCAGAACTGGTGGAAGACCTGGGGCAGTGGACATTGAAATGATAGAGAATATATTTTGTCTCATCTGGGTCGTCTCGTTGCTTATCCGGATGAAATTGGTCTCTTTTTAGTTGTTTTTTGTACGTTATTTTCAATCACTTCATCAGTGCTCTCCAAGACTTTGTTCCAATCGGGCCGGCCAGCCATTTCCAAGTATATCTTAATATAAAACATAGAAAAACATTTTTAAAGAAGCTATAGAGATATTAAATAAAATTTCGCTCACGCAAGAGAGCTTGTATGAGCAAGAGAGAATGTCGAATCTGAACAGAGAGAAGCTTCACTTATGTTTTGTTTATCATTAGTTGGCATTCTGAATAGGTTTGTCTATCATTTGTTTTGGAGAAAATCAGCCACACTACTACAGTTTTGCGCATGAGTATGTGTGCGCTAAACGAGAGGTGTTTCTCTGTATTCTCTGGTACGTGTGGACATATCCGTCCATTTAATTGCTTTTGCTCAACGAACTCAGAAAATGCAAGCTCTAGAGCAAAAGCTATAGGTAAAAAATAATTTATACACACATTCGTAGAAATGTGCGTAAATTATTGAAAAATAGTTATGTATGAGTTTTTGTATGTGGATAATGAAAATATAATTATTTATTTTACTTGTATTTTTGATAATCATACCAAGAGAATTCATTCTTAGTCGACAATCTACTAATACCAGGAGGCAAGCTGCTGCCAAAGAAGATGAATATGAAGTACAGCGCACACAGCGAACACAAGGTGATCGAGAACGCAGCGCGCGGTCACGTTCTCGGTTAAGATTTGCAAGGATCACTGATAATCGAACACGTATAAATATCAGTCGTGCTGCATTCAAGTAAAGACTTATCATCAATGACAATTTAGCTATGACCTTTCAATAATAGTTAACAATTATTTCTGTGCAGTTCTCAACGATGGAAAGCCCATTTCATGGCAATATTTTGCTATCCTTACCAAAAGAATCATGATAGAAAATATTGACTGAAGGTTTTCAAACTTTTCCAACTACTATAACTCCCACGAATTTTTTCGCTCGAACCATCCTTCAGTTTTCCTAATTCAGACAGTTTTTTGCACAAAGACCTGGATATAAAATGGCGTTATAATCTCTTTTTACCTTAAAGGACATTGAAAGCAACCTATTCAAGCATATATCGTTTTTTCTCTCTTTTTGCACAACAACCAATTTATAGCAAAATAACTGGAGTTCAGATCTAAAGTGGACAAAAGAGTCCACTTTGCAGACTGATTATGACACAAGGATATTTCTGTGTGTTGACAGTGGCAACCGAACTTGAGAAAAGAGTAGCGTACAAAGCGTACGTAATTGGCCGAAAGGGAATTTAAACTGCAACATGTTCATGTAGAGTGTTCGTTCTCGTTACGATTGCTGTGGCTGCTATTTTCGTAGTTGATGTCAGGCAGCTTATTATCATTGTTGCCAGTTGTACCAATAATGCCGATGGCAGTAGTGGAAATCAGCTGCTCACTCCTTCCACACACACCCTTATGTACATGCTCATATATGTTCGTACTCATATTCTATTGTGAGCGCTTGTGTAGGAACGTTGTATATGGTTGCGTATGTCCTTCGTGCTTTGTTATTTGAGTTGCTGCAATCGTACACAATAAGCAACAATAGGAAGGAGAAAGGAACTAGAAAACAAGCGAGAGAAATCATGACAATAAGAATATGCGCAACAAATGTAATAAACTGGTTGCATTCAATTCCATTTCGCCTCTTCACAGGATCTCGGGGCTAATATCCCTCTGCAACATGTTCTTTTTTCTGCGTTAACATTTTCGGCCACTTTGGCATGTTGTAATTCGATTCTGATCAGAATTAAATCTGTAACTTAATTTTGCTACTTTTTCGGCCAATTCCGCACACAACAACAGTACAAATACAAGAGGACCACGTCGTTATCAGTGGCCGCTGCTAAGCCATTTGGTTCGAGTGGCAGGCGGTTGAAGTCCCCCACAACCAGCGTAGCCAAGTGATTAGGTAGGGACGAGTATCCATGTCGATTAGGATAAATGCCGCTATGATGCTGCTGGCCGTAATTGTCGTGAGCGTTTTTGATTTCTCGTTATTCTGTTTCAACTCCTCCTGCCAATTTAATGGACCGTTCTTTCTGCTTACGCTGGTTTTCGTTTCGGGGGCTTAATTTAGATTTCCTCTGACACTTCACATCAATCGTTGCGTGAATATTAAAATCTTTACTCCCGGAAGCACTGTAATGCTACGATGATGGTGTATGCTTAGTTGCCCGTTATTATATACGAACATTTTGATTATTAAGGAAGAGATTATTAAAGGCATCGTGTCTAAGCTTGGACATGAAAATTTCATTTAAGGATATACGGATATGTTCAGGTGATTCCGTTTAGTTGAAAATTAAATATAAGCAAAGTTTGGAGTGGCTTCCAATTGAATTGAAAGAATCTTAGGAAATCATAACTATGTGGTATACTACCAATTGGACTACTATCAATGAATGGTATACTATCAATCTCCTAGAGACAAGCAATAGGTTTGTACATTGACTAAAGTAGCTATTTAAATCACCCAACTCTCAGAACCTCCGATACCAGATAAGGTTTCAGATAAGGCTCCCCATCGTGCTACTTCTAAAACTCCATGCTAGCCAAAATAATTCGAGCTGCATACATGGACTTCTATGGCATCATCTTTTACAAGAGTGTCATACTCTTAGTATACGCTAATGATATTGACATCATTTGGTCGCAATGCGCGAACAGTCAGTGCAGCATTCTCCAGTCTCGTTTAGTGGGTGTAGTGGTGAACGAGGACAAATCGGAAAAACCTTGTGTCAGCAACCAAAGAGTCGTGGATAAAATGTTTCTGTGGACATTCGAAGTTGTCAAGGATTTCGTTTATTTTGGGTCCAGCATTAACACCAGCAATAATGTCAGTATCGGGATCAAGCGAAGAATAACTCTTAAGAAAAGGTGCTAGGATGGGCTCATTAGGCAATTGAGAAGCAGATCCCCTTCTCGACGAACGAAAAGAATGCTCTGTAAGTCCTAAATCCTTCCGGTCTTAATGTATTGCGCTGAGACGTGAACAATAAGCACCAATGATGACAGGGTATTGGGAGCACTCGAGAGGAAGATAGCTTGCAAGATCTATGATCCAATAAGTGTGGACGAAGAAGATGGAACGATGAGCTGTATGAGCTGTACGCCGACACTGACATAGTCAAGAGCATAAAAATCCAGCGGCTCTGGTGGCTTGGTCATTTTCAGCGAATAGATATAAATTGGTCATATAGCAAGGATGCATTTTTGGGGAACATCCTCTTCAGCAGATTCATTAACTGCTTAAATGTTCCTTTTGCTCCTAAAATTCAAATGTATGCTGAGGATCTGTACAAATTTACCTGGTTCGATATAAAGGCCTCTCCATAGATGATGTATTCTTCATTCTTGTTTAGTTGTTCTTAAAATGAATGTGTCAAAAATGAAGACGGTGCTTTCTTCTGGAAATTATCATTGAAATAGTTCGCCAGCTCAGAAAATGGAATAATAATTGTTACTCGTCTAGGATATGAACCCTAGATGGACAAATCTAAAATGGCACGTGGCTATAAGTCGATTATGTTCCTAAACGCACTACAATAAAGCTGGTCAGAAATATAATTTTGCCACCTTTACCATGCGAGTTTTTTGTAATATTGATAATTTCTTCAGACATTACTTCAATTAGTCATTAACACCTCCCTGACTTAAAAAAATCTTTGACTTCCAATTCCTTATCAAATTGATCCTCAGAAAATCTCTTTAATAAATTGTATTTTGCACACGCAATCTTATTTCCTCTAACCCGATATGAACGATTGTTTCGTTTCGCAAAATGATTCCATTCATTTTTTATTCAACAAATACGTTTCGTTCACATCCTGCACACACACACACACACACACACACACACACACACACACACACACACACACACACATACCAGGAGCAGATCAGAAGCGGAAAAAAAACACACTGATCTAGAGACGCCCCCAACGAAGCGGGTAGCTACACCAGTTGGGAAAAAGGTCACCAACCGGCACCACCCCGAAGTCACGGAGAAAAAGGGGCGAGAAATCTCCGCGGCCAAACAAAGCGAGGACACACATGCGCAACCAAACAAGGAACAGGAATGGACAAAAGTTCAACACAAGAAGCAGAGGTTCCGACCAAGAACGGACGCGCTGATAATCACAGCTACGTCCGGAGAAACGTATGCGGAGATCCTTCGGACCATTAAGGGGAATGGTGCGCTGAAGGAACTCGGTGAAAACGTGAAGGCGGTGCGGCGCACAGCAAATAACGAGCTGCTGCTTGAACTGAAGCGAACCCCGGAAAGTAGCGCCGCGATGTACCAAGTTGCAGTGGTGGGCATCTTGGGCGAGAAGGCTAAAGTCATGGCGAAGACTCGCTCTATAACGGTTCAGCTAAGGGATCTCGATGAGGTCACAACAGTATCGGAAGTGTGCGACGCATTGCATAAGCAGTGCGACATAAAACGTCCGGACGAGACTTCAGTTCGCAGTTTGCAAAAGAGCCACCATGGTACGCAGACAGCCTACGTCTGCCTGTCGGACGACGATGCAGCAAAGGTGCTGAAGGTGCAGCGGATACGCATCGGCTGGGTCTTGTGCCGAGTACGCGAGAGTATTTCTCCCTCAAGATGCTTCAAATGCTGGGGCTACAACCACCTAGCACGTAATTGCAAGGAGACGGTAGACCGCAGCAACCAATGTAGAAAATGTGGTGAAGAAGGACACCTAGCGGCGGCGTGCATCAATAAAGAAAAATGTGCGCTATGCAAAGGAGGTCACGCAGCTGGCAGCTCCCGCTGTATGGCACGTCAAAAGGCGGTGCAGAGAGGTGGGCGATGAAAATCGTACAACTCAATCTTAACCACTGCGTTGCGGCACAGGACTTGTTGCGGCAAACCGTTTACGAGGGGCAGTTCGACCTTTCCATCATAAGCGAACAGCACCACAACGTGAGAGGATGTCACTGGACACCGGACGCGAGCAGCAAAGCGGCGTTATGGACGCTCGGAAGTAGGATGCACCAAAACAAACCGAATGCACCCAACTCTGGTTTCACCTGGATAAAGCTCGACGGAATATATTTTTTCTCGTGCTACGCTCCGCCGAGTATGGACATAGCGCTTTTTGAACGAATGCTGACGAAACTGGTCGCAGAAGCGAGAGGTAAAACTCCAGCACTTATCGCGGGAGACTTTAATGCTTGGTCAACAACATGGGGCAGCAGGAGCACAAACCGCAGGGGCAGAATGCTGATAGAGTGTCTTGCCACGTTGGATGTTGAACTCCTAAACAATGGGCAACATACATTTGAGGCAGGGGCGAAACGGTCTGCGGTGGATCTTACCTTCGCTCACAACTCGATCGCGCGCACTGCCACATGGAGCATTGGGGATTTCCACACTCACAGCGACCACAGAGCTATCGTAATCGAGCTGAGGCACAACATGCAGCCGTCCCGAGTAATTAAAGTACAAACAAAAGGTTGGAGACAACACGCATTTGATGCTGAAGTCTTTCAACTGGTGTGGGGTGAGGGAGAGACCTCGGATGATGGAGCCACAAACATGGCCACGGACATTAGACGCCGGCTAAGCGCTGCATGCGACGCCGCCATGCCGAGAAGGACGAGCGTGCCATCCAGGAAGCCGGTTTACTGGTGGACTGAGGAAATCGCTGAGCTCAGAAGACGCTGTAAGAGTGCGCGCAGAAAGGCGCAGCGCGCACGGCCCCGGTCCCACCTTATATGGCAACAACTATGGGCCGCCTACAAAGATTGCCGGCAGCAGCTCAAGAAAGCCATCCGCAGCAGCAAGGAGGCCTGTTTCAAGGAACTGAGGGATAGCGCGGATATCGATCCCTGGGGTAAAGCGTATAAGGTGGTGATGAGCAGAGTCAAAGGACCGAGAGCACCGCAACCCACCGATTACGCGATCATGCGCAACGTGGTAACAACACTCTTTCCCCCACAGGGGGAACGGGTCCACCACTATCACCCTTCTATTGAAACAGAAGTCATCCCTGCGGTGACAGTGGACGAAGTGCTGTTGACGCTTCGGAAAGTGTCCGACAGCACGACTCCTGGGTTGGATGGTATTCCCAACGTTGCGATGAAGTCAGCCATAAGGGCGGATCCCGACACATTTGCGAGAATGTACACCGCATGCCTCAATGAAGGCATATTTCCTGAGGTCTGGAAACAACAGAGACTGGTGCTGCTATTGAAAGCTGGAAAGAAGCCTGACCAGCCATCCGCGTATCGCCCACTATGTATGCTCGACTCCCTGGGTAAAGTGTTGGAGAGTATCATTGTTCAGCGACTGCACGAAACGCTCGAGGGACCTAGGGGCTTATCCCCGCGGCAATTCGGATTCCGCCAGGGCAAGTCTACTGTTCACGCGATTCAGATGGTAATGAACATTGCACGTGATGCGACGAGCGGAGAAAGGTGGAAAGGTGGCGACAAGAAATACTGCGCAGTGGTAACACTTGATGTCAAAAATGCGTTCAATTCGGCGAGCTGGTATCTAATACTGCAGGGCCTGAGTGACTTCAATATACCGTGCTACTTGCAGCGAATTATTGAGGACTACTTCGAGGGCAGAGTGCTTCTCTACGACACTGATGACGGTGTAAAGCGTCACAAGGTCTCCCGTGGCGTCCCACAAGGCTCGGTGTTAGGACCAACATTGTGGAATGTGATGTATAATGGCGTTCTGACGATGGATCTCCCAAACGATACGACGATGGTTGGCTATGCAGATGACGTCGCACTGGTGGTGGTGGCGAAGGATATTGTCACACTAGAGATGCGGTGTAGCGATGCGGTGTCAAAAGTCACGAGGTGGCTGGAGTGTGCAGACCTTGAATTGGCAGCGCAAAAAACGGAGACGGTCCTCCTGACCACACGGAAAAAACTGGAGACTTTCTCGTTCATGGTTGGTCACCACGAGATAGTATCACGGCCATATCTGCGGTATCTCGGCGTGCTTATTGATGCACGGATGTCTTTCAAGGAGCATCTGCTAGCGGTCAGTGAAAAGGCCGCTAAGGTAAACGGCGCGCTCTCACGCATCATGTCGAACATCGGAGGACCACGCTACAGCAGAAGGAAACTTCTAGCAAGGGTCACGAGCTCCATACTGCTGTATGCTGCACCAGTATGGGCAGACGCGACGGAGAAGGCGTCATATTTCGCTGGCATCCGGGCAACGTATCGCTGCAGTGCATTGAGAGTGGCTAGTGCATTCCGTACGGTTTCGGATGATGCTACCCTAGTGATTGCTGCTATGCCACCAGTGGACATCCTGACCTCCGAATGCCAACGCACGTTTACTGCAGGCGCACATGCATCTAAGGTGGATGCACGTCATCGGAGCATCATGATCTGGCAGCGACGCTGGGAGAGAGCCGATAAGGGAAGATGGACATTCGCCATGATCCCAAATATCACCGTCTGGATAAGTCGCAAACATGGAGAGGTGGACTTTTACACCACCCAGTTGCTTAGCGGACATGGTTGCTTCAAGCAATACCTCCACCGCTTCAAGTATGAGGAGGACCCGTTTTGTCCCAATTGTCCACACGAAATCGAAGACGCGCGGCATCTCCTAATGCACTGTCCCCGTTTTTGCCACGTACGAGCTGAGGTGACGGAAGCCTTTGGAGAGGTTCCAACCGTGGATAACATTGTAGCACACATTTGTGAGACACCATCCAAATGGCGAGCCTTTCAAGATGCAGCGGCGAAGATCATGATTGAGCTTCGCCGCATTGAGCGAGGGAGAAACGCTGATCGCGCAAGCGTGCGCGATGCGATCGTGAACAGTAGCGAATCCTCTGCAACAAGGACGGATGGTTGACTAAGACCAACGACTGACGGTTGAGCAATTATGCTCTGACGGCCTCCCGACGGAATACCTGACGGTGGGCTCCGGGGGGATCCACCCGTACGTTTGAGGAGATATTTAGTGGGTTAGAGTCTCACACTGACTCCGGCTTTAGACGCTTTTACTCCTCGTTAAAAAAAAAAAAAAAAAAAAAAAAAAAAAAACACACACACACACACACACACACACACACAGACACAGAAGAGCAAGGGGGTCAGGGGGCAACCAGTCAGGCAAAGCATCTAATTGCCCCTCACTGGGAGGGGCTAGAGCGATCCTAGACTCACTGCCTCCACGTGGCGGCTCCGGGCAATGGCACACCAGCACCCGCTGATGGCCAGCTGAAGTGAGCAACGCACCCAGAGATAGCGATGACCCCCTCATGGGGCGGCTGTCTGGGCAACGGGGGACAACGAGGGATCAGCGATGGAACAGCGAGGGACCATCGTGGGACCACAAAGGGACATCGTGGGATCTGTTGTACCTCAAATCAAGGCCTAGACCGGTAAGGCCTTGATTATGGCATACCGGAAACATAGGAAATAAGGTGATGCTTGTGGGCTGACGATTGCGGTATGCTGCTACCTCAGTAAGTAAGAGTGAAATCTTACAGAAATGGCTGGTAGCATAATGCCGCAATCGCCCCCGTCCCGTTAAAACCATGGCAGGTCTCAGGAAGCGCTCGATGCTCGTCACCATTAAATTGGCAGTGCAGGCTCGGATGTAATATTCCCGACTAGCGCTGGTCTGGCTCTGAACATAAGCGCCCATAAGGACTTGTGGCAACCCTCGCATGGCCTCCCTGCTGCGGCAAAGATAACCATGGGACCATTAAGGCGACTGCACTACGACCAAAGATAACGGTCCTGAGCGGGGACCCAAACAATAAATGAATACCAACAATGCCAACAAAATAAACAAAGACGACGGTGCGATGAAGGACCCCTTCGGCAGGAGGTCTACTATCCAGAGGACCCCTCCTCCGGTAACAAGAAAGATGGTGGTGCGGAGAAACACACTGGCAGACACCAGTGAGCTTCAGCGAGTGATGGGCATGAGGGCCGATCCGACGGCAATGGCGGTCATCCCTCCCGATGAGGTCATTGCCAAAGGCAAAATGGCGGTGCTGGGGTGGCACATTGAAGCACTCATAGCTTTCCTTGTGCCAAGGCACAATGTACATGCCGACATCAAGCGGAAGGCATCCAAAATCCGGGATGTCTGCTTGCTGGTCGTCGAGGAGCAGGACGCAGGTACGGCTGCGAGAGTGCCAAAGCTGGTGCAAGCCGACAGGCCAGTCCAGATTGAAGGGCGGACGGAGAAGGTGGACAAGGAGGTGCAGGTTGGCGGCCCTCCTGTGGACAACCAAGGCAAAGCCGGTGCGTCTTCGCGGACAGCCCCTGCCCAGGCGAAGAGCTACGCGGCCGCAGTCGCAACGCCAAAGTGCCCCCGTGAGAAGGGGATCCGGAGCAAGTAAGTCCAACTAGCCGAGCGGTAGCTAAGAGGAGGAGGGGGGATGCCCCGACACTGGCGGCCGAGAAAACGGTAACCCGGCCAAATCCTAAGACCCATAAGCCTATGGCTGGAAAGGCGGAGGGTGCAAAAGTTGGGTGGACCACAGTTCGTTCCAGACCCCAAGCGAAGCGGAAGGGCCGGAAGCCTAAGCCAGCGCGCCCCGATGCCATCGTCATCAGGGAAACTGGCACGGTGAGCTACGCGGACATCCTCCGCAAGATCAAGAGGGACCCGCAGCTGTCAGAGCTTGGAGAGAGCGTCCGCAGGATCCGAAAGACGGCCAAGGGTGAACTGCTTCTGGAGTTGAGCGTGGCGGCAGATCCAAAGACACCCCAGTATCATGAGGCGGTGGCGACTGTCCTGTGAACCAGTGTGGAGGTGCGTAAGCTCACGCAGGAAACCCTAGTGGAGGTGAAAGACCTGGACGAAGTCACCACGGTGGAAGATGTCCACGAGGCGCTGTGTACAGCCAATCTCTCGGAGAGACCTCCCGTGGATGCAATCAGGTCTCTCAGGAAAGCGTACGGTGGAACACAGACAGCGGTCATCAGTCTGTCGCCCCAGGCAGCCGCAGCCCTTCTGAAAGCTGGCAGGCTGAGAGTCGGATGGACCTCATGCCGGGTGCGCGAAAAGGTGACTCCCCTGCGTTGTTACAAATGTATGGAGTTCGGCCACACCGCGCAGAAATGCGGTAGCAAGGATGATTGGCGCCACAAGTGCTACAGATGCGGCACAGAGGGCCATAACGAACGGGAGTGCGACAAGGCCCCCACGTGTGCCCTTTGTAAGTCCAGCGGCCGCAAGGATGTGGAGCATCCGACAGGATGCAGCTCATGCCCATCCTACAAGCGAGATGCGGAGAAGAGGTCCAGGCGCAGGAGATGAGGTTGTTCCAACTCAATCTCAACCACTGCGAGGCTGCACAGGATCTCCTGGAGCAGGCCGTTAGGGAACAGATGATCGATGTTGCAGTGCTTAGCGAGCCGTATAGGCGCAAGCACCAAGGAGTATGGGCCGAAGACACCATTGGTGGTGCCGCACTTCGGGTGTGCGGAACCAAGCCTATACAACTGAGCAACATAGAGAGAAGCGATTCCTACGTCAGAGCGACCATTGGAGGGACCACGGTGTACAGTTGCTACATGCCGCCGAGCCTAACTGCGGACGAGTTCGAGTCAGTGGTAGACAGACTTGCTCTGGACGCGCAAGGCAGGAACCCCGTAGTGATTGCCGGCGACTTCAACGCATGGGCAACTGAATGGGGTTGCGCCCGAACCACACCGAGAGGTCATATTCTCATGGACGCGCTTGCGGCTCATGACGTAGTCGTCATGAACGCGGGAGAGGCGACTTTTGTGAGAGGAGAAGCCACATCTGTGATCGACCTTACGTTCCTCAGCAGCGGGTTAGTCAGAGGAGCCAGGTGGATTGTGAGTTCCGCGTACACCCACAGCGACCACAATGCCATTTGCTTTGACTTGGAAAGGAACAAACAACGGCGGAGGACAGGCCCGTGGCCAAAAGGCTGGAGAGCGGACGCCCTCGACGACGGCGCACTCGAAGTCATGTTGGAGGACTTTGAGCTGCAAGGCAGTGCGGCGGAAATGGCGAACCAGCTAGCGAGCCAGCTAGAGAGCGCCTGCGATGCGGCGATGCCCAGGCGGGCCTATGGTGGAAACTATAAATCCGCTTATTGGTGGACGGACGAGATCGCCGCCCTACGCAAGGAATGCCACGCAGCAAGGCGAAGGCACCAGCGTGCAATAGGCAACCCAGACTGCCTGCGACTGCGCCAGTTGTACAAAGAGGCTAAAAGAAGGCTGAAGACGGCCATAAAGGCGAGCAAGCGTAGGAGTTTCACCGAGCTATGTGCACAGGTTGAAGACAACCCGTGGGGCACGGCATATAGGCTCGTGATGAAAAAGCTCCCCTGCCACAGGCAGCCAGCCCCAAGCTGCCCAAACTTGCTCAAACGCATTGTGGGAGAGCTCTTCCCAGTGCAAAATTATGTGCCTGATCAGTTCTCTCCCGAGCTGGGCGAAGAAGTACCCAGTGTAATGACAGAAGAGGTGTTGCGGGCGGTTGGAAAATTTGGGGACCAGAAGGCACCTGGCCCAGATGGAATTCCCAACCGAGTCCTGAAAACCACAGCTGCACTACACCCAGAAACACTGAGGTCACTTTACGACGCCTGTCTTAGGGAAGGAGTCTTCCCGAAACGGTGGAAAAGGCAGCGGTTGGTATTGATACCTAAAGCCGATAAGCCAGCAGAGGACCCATCGGCCTACCGTCCCCTGTGCATGTTGGACACAGCAGGGAAGGTCCTGGAGCGGATTATATGCGACCGGATCGACGAGGCGATAGTGGATGCTGGAGGACTGGCGAGGCGCCAATATGGCTTCCGAAAGGCCAGATCCACCGTGGACGCCATTGACGAACTCGTCCAAACGGCGAAGGAGGCGATTCAGGGCCACAGATGGAAGGGGGGTGCCAAGAGGTATTGCCTCGTGGTCACCCTCGACGTCAAGAACGCTTTTAACTCGGCCAGCTGGGCGCGCATAGCAGAAGCGCTGGCAGAGTTCAAAGTTCCCATCTATCTAAGGCGAATCATCACTAGTTATTTTAGCGACAGGATGCTATTATACGAGTCCGATAGAGGTGTAGAAACGTACAAGATCACCGGAGGAGTTCCCCAGGGGTCTGTACTGGGGCCACTTCTCTGGAACGTTATGTACGATGGCATTCTCCGCATACGGGTGCCCGATTACGTTAAAATAATCGGATATGCGGACGACATAGCGCTAGTGATCACGACGAAACACCTGGAGGAGGTAATAGCAGAGGCCAATCACACAGTGGCCACTGTTGGAAGCTGGCTGGCGGATGTTGGACTGAAGCTGGCAGAACACAAAACGGAGGCTATCCTTGTGTCAGGTCGAAAGGTACAAGAGGTGGTGGAGATAAGGGTTGGTGACTGCACCATTACCACGATCCCACATCTCAAATACCTAGGCGTCTGGATTGACGCAAGACTAACGTTCAAGGAGCACTTTCGGCGATTAGGTGAGAAGGCAGCGCGGACCAGTTCCCAGCTCTGCCGGATAATGCCAAACCTCGGAGGGCCACGGCACTGGAAAAGACGCCTCATCTCAGGGGTCGTCAAATCCATAATCATGTATGGAGCGCCCATATGGGCTGAGAAGTCGAGCGTAAAGGCGTACGTTCGCACCATAGAGGCGGCGTATAGGAGATGTGCGCTTCGCACGATCTCAGCACACCGTACTGTGTCTGCAGACGCCGCGCTGGTGATAGCCGGTATGATCCCGCTGGACCTGCTGGCCAAGGAGGCGTGGAGCCTATACTACGGCGAAAGTACGCACGAGCTGAGTGCGGAAGATCGCGTAGCAGGCATTAGGCAAAGCACCATACAGGAGTGGCAAGCCCGATGGGATGCATCCGAAAAGGGCCGTTGGACGAGGAGGTTGATCCCTGATCTCCAACGCTGGATGGATAGGTCGCATGGCGAAGTGAACTATCACGTCACACAGCTGCTGACCGGCCACGGAGGTTTCCGGGCGTACCTACACAGATTCCGGCTGGAGGAATCCCCCTGCTGCGACAATTGTGGAGGCACGGAGCCCGAGGACGTGGAACATGTTCTTTTTTCATGTCCACGATACAGCGGTGCCAGAGCGGTACTGCAAAGAGTCTGCGGAGAACCTGTGACACCGGACAACCTCGTGCACTATATGCTCGAGTGCCCGGAGAAATGGGACGTGGTGTGTGACACCTCGGCCGCAATTATGCGAGACCTCCGCCACTTGGAGTGGCGGCGACGTTCAGGGAATCAATAGGAGGGGTCCGTTGACCAACCCACTCCCAGACGAAGTATTGCTTAATGGCTATGTACCGTCTGGGAGGCGTCTGAGGATTTGGTTTTAGTGGGTAAGAGCCCCACACTACTGGTGCGAGAGCGCCCAGTGTCTGTTTGCAGATTTCCACCTCCGAACCAATAAAAAAAAAAAAAAAAACACAGAAGAGCACTGTGCCTTTTTCACATATCGTTCTCACTCGAATTCACTCAACGTGAACACTTTTCTGCTCAAGTGTTTCTGTCTATTTTGCACACTTGACTTCCACGGTCACTTAAAATCAATGACCATTGGTTCAATAAACAAAGTATCTGAACATTGCAAAGCACTCAAATTCAGCACTGAAACACCAGGACCACCAGAATAATTGCATTCCTTGGTTTCTGGAACGTCACCAGAATCGAAGCATTTCTTGAACAATATTCAGGCATACAATTTATGTTTTCAAATGACTTTGTTTGGAGCAAAATATTATCAAAGATAATTTTATGCCAACATTAAAGAGAAACGAAGAAATAAATCAAAACTGCAATGTTTACAAAAATTTTAACTGAATATATTTTGATATCAAAATTCAAGGTCAGGTTTGCCTCAGATCGGATCGTTATTGCCATTTGCAGTTAGTTCTCATCGTCTTTTGCAAATTTTTTTTCTAGGAAATTCCAATGATGAAATTGATCAGCGGTGTTCTATTTCTCCGAATGTACGAAGAGAAAAAATTGCAATCTTACAAGATTATTTTCATCAACACAACGAATTGGCGAGTTTGTTTAAAATGGCATTGGACAGAATGCCGTCGAATAATCATAGAAATACAATGTACCAACAATAGACGATGTAGCAGTGGTAATCACTAGAGAATAATTTAATGAACGCGATATTGACCTTCATCGTAGAAATGATCAACTTCAACGTGTCTCTGAACTTCATCGCTTTTATGATGCTTTGCAATATCCGATTTTGTTTATGCAAGAGGAAGACGGCTATCAAATTAACATTAAGTTGGTCAATCCGTCCATTTGATAGTTAAATTTATTCTCACAATGGGTAGCACAATTTTTACAAAAGTTTAAAAGTCAATTACTGTTGTGGAAATTCCAAATAAAACGGTCAGCGCAAAGAATTATTATGCGTACAAATTGATGATTCGTGAAAATCAAGACAATTATATTCTGAAATGTCAAAGACTTTTTCTCCAGTATGGTGTCGACATGTATGCGAAAATCGAGACTGAACGTTTGAATTACATTAGATTCATCGGAAACTAGCGTGTAAATCTAAATGACATTGGCCAACTGATGATATTGCCATCTTCATATGCTGGTAGCTTGAGTCATATGCATAAGTATGCACAGGATGCGATGGCATATG